>OZ023266.1:20401994-21124494 GCA_964006375.1 Tillus elongatus
AACCTTGAGGAACTCCTCTATTAATTGGATACAGTTTAAAGGAATGGCCATCCTCAGCAACAGATATGCTCCTGTTGGAGAGGAAATGTGCTGTCCACATACAGAGTTTTGGTGGTAGGCCATAGGCCAGATCTGGTCGAATGCTTTGGATATGTCTAGAGCAACAATCTGGGATTCACCGTGTTGTTCAATGGACTTGTTCCAAGAATGGGTGACAAAGAAAAGGAGGTCGGCAGTCGATCTGCGCTGACGGAAAACATACTGCCTGTCGTAGATTAGACTGTGTTTTTCAATAAATTTTAGTAATTCGGTGTTAATATACTTTTCCATCACTTTAGAGACGACTGAAAGGAGAGAAATAGGCCTGTAGTTGCTAGGAAGCGCTTTGGATCCTTTCTTGGGGATGGGTTGTACTCGAGCAGTTTTCCAGTTACTAGGGAATATGCCTTTATTATAAGATATCTGAAACAGACGAGTCAGGACAGGAGTAAGCTCTGATGCGCATTTTTTTAGAACAATTGCTGGGATCTCGTCAAGGCCAGAGGCTTTCCTGGTATTAAGAGAAGAGAGCATCTTTCGTACCTTTTTAGTTTTGAAAATGATATCCGTCATTTTATGCGCGACATTGGGGGCTGTTGGTGGTTGAACATTTGGAGGTGGGTTGAGCTGTAGCTTTTTGTAATCACCGAAAAACCGATACTTTAATCACCAAATTTTATTATATAAAAGATAAGTACTCTTAGAGAGCCCAAAAGATCACAGCGCAATTTAAAAAGCCTGACTATCCTTCCACTAACCAAGTTAGCGTCATCAGAGAATGAAAAGTTTTTTAAATATGTGGTGTGGTGATTTGTGTTCTCCAAGTGTACTCATAAGTGCTGATCACCGGCTCCAGTCTTCACTTAGTATATAAATAAAACTTCTGTAGATTTATAATACTTGTCAATATTACCTGTAAGATATCGTTAAGCCTGAGTAAAATCTATAATGATAACAGCTACCGGACAATACATGAGGCTGGCCTGTACTATGGGGCTTTTCCCAATTTTTTTCTATGTAGAATATTTCAATCTTCAAGACAACGCACATATTCTTAGATATCTTGTATAGCATGCTAGCGCCTGCATTTTTACATGGCAATATCTAACCAAAAAACATTAACTTCAAAATTATTTTCCTACTAGCTGAACCCAAAACCAAATTGAAGCATTCTCTTTAAATATGAAAATAAAATTCATACAAGTTAACTCACGCAATATCGAGTAAGCGCAACCTGCGGTTATAGATCATGCGGTAACAATGTCAATATAAGTAGCAGCAACATCGGCAAGAGACTGGAACAAATTTCATATCGAGATGCAAGGGAATGGCGCTTTGGGCGCAGAACACGGAAGTCGAGTAGGGTAGGTTTTGCGGTAGCGTTGACAAATATATATCAACTTGCAAGATATGACGTGAGGTTTCGTCTTAGCTACCGTCACGGGGAATATCAAATAGCTAACATATAGCTAGAGAAATGCTAATATATTGCACTGGCTCGTTTACTGTTCCGCTTATATTACTTCTTGTGATATCGCTGTTGTGAGATTATCTCAAAAATTCGGAAGAGGCAGACGCTTGTGTTTATATTTACGTGTCTCTTCGACAACAAGCATGACACAAATTATTGGCAGAACTGTAGAAACAACAAGAATAGTTCAGCAGAATTATAGAAACACTGAAGTACTATCGCCAAAAAAGTCAGACAAAATGCAGTCGGTCAGGAATCAAGTCCAAATACTGTGCTACAGTTTAATAACACTGTAAATAGATATTTAAAGTAAACTTGACAAGGATATCAAATATCACTTATAACTTCCTCTAAAGCACTGGACACATAAACAATAACATCCGACTCTAAATAACTTTGACTTATATAAACCATCGTTTGTTTCCTGTGTGGAAGAGTAGTATTAGGAAATTTTTGTTAAGGAAAATTCGCTAATAGAGAGGTCGCGATGAAAAGCTTTGAAAAAAATTTCTTCTGATGAGCGTGAATTTGGGTCCCTAGAATCCAAAATCAAGGCCGTTAAAAATTTTATATGTTAAGGTATAAACCATACATCAATTAAATATATACAAGGCATAAAACATCCTACCCGAACCAACAATCGTGAAATCTCGGCCGCAATTATGGAAAATGACAGACGACATAAAAATAAAAAATTGCCAAATAATTGTCATTTAGCTAGAGGATTCAATCAATTATTAAAAGACACTGTATTTGTAGCTTTATGAACGGCCTCAACTACAGTTTTATCGCAGCATAGATGTATTATGCTGTCGTATCATATATGAGATATGTAAACAATATCAAGCCAAGTCTCTATAAAAGTGATTTTAAAATATTTTCTTTTATCTTTAAACTTAAACATTCAATCAATTATTAAAAGACACTGTATTTGTAGCTTTATGAACAGCCTCAAATACAGTTCTAGCGCAGAATATATATATTATGCTGTCGCATAATATAGTATAAATGTAAACAAGATCAAGCCAAATGTCTATAAAAATGATTCTAAAACATTTCTTTTATCTTTAAACTTAAACATAAGACGTCATATAAGACCGAAACAGTCGTGAGATGTGTTTCAATGGTAATTCTACTCTGTAATTGATTGTTACGTATATTTTCAATATAATATCGCGGGCATGAAGCCAATCTAATGTAACATGTAAACAAAAATTCAGTTGGCGTATGCCTAGATGGCTAACAGGCGTCGCGCTTTCCTTATAAGCAGAAGGTTACGCTATCGAATCCAACTCTATGTTTTTTATGTTTTATTTTGGCATTTGGGGAAACAATAGTGAACAGATTTCATACGTTTTGAACAAGATCTCATTTTTGTTTAAAACGCCCAAATAAGTTTTGTCAACTTTGGGTCTGAAATTATAATTTTGTTATTGTTGATATTGAAACAACCGGTTTCATTAGGTTAACTTAAACGAAATCATACTCTCGATTAGTAAGGAAAAATAACTGCTACGTTTAGAACTTGGCAGATACTTTACTTACTCCCAATATGAATTAAGTTTTCTTCTGGAAATCTTC
Organism: Tillus elongatus; assembly: GCA_964006375.1. Lineage (NCBI taxonomy): Eukaryota > Metazoa > Arthropoda > Insecta > Coleoptera > Cleridae > Tillus > Tillus elongatus. The sequence continues at coordinate 20,405,086 of OZ023266.1, forward strand.
TGTATACCTCTAACGAAATTTGTAAAACAAGTTTCTTTTAAGGAGACTTACATTATCTACATATATAGCAAAATATAGTTCTTTAGTTTCGTAGAAAATTGAGTTTTTGGAATTTTTCTCAAAAGAAGTTAGAAAGCAAAATTTTTTTGATAATAGAGAGATATCGATGGTAACAGTTTCGAAATAATTCTTTAAATGTGCGCGTACCAGGACCTCTAAAATCTACCTTCAAGGTCTGTATGGGTTTAAAGTATTAACTTTACTAATATGCCGTATAATAGTAGTATACAATTCTTATGAAAATTCGCTACAGTAACGCACTTGCTGCGTCCCGAAATTATTATTATTATTATTTCCATGGGTTCAAATTTCCGTGGAAAGTTAAAAAAATAAGTTTTTTACAATTTCATTTAATCAATTTTAATTAGAGATTCGGTACATAATTTAATGTTATGTTATGTAATTTAGCAAATTTTCGTGAATAAATATTCAGTTTTCGCAAAAATTATTTTTATTGTAATTTAATGTTTTTCGTAAAAATCTTTTTTTTATTTTGGGAAATCCTGATAAATAACAATTAATGTTTAATAAGTTAATAAGTTATTGTCAAAAAATGTTTTCAAATTTTCGTGAAAAAAAAAAGCGTTTTGCAATTTTCGGGAAAAATGTATTTTCCGTGTATTACCTACCCCAATTTTTATGAAAAAAAAGAGAATTTTCGTAAAAGAATTTGTTTGTGAATTTTCATATAGGTAAATACTTTTTCTTGGAATTTTTATCAAAAGAAGCTTTTTATGGATGCTTAAATTTTAGCATGTGTGGTTTTTGTGTAAGTTGCTTAAATAGATTCGTTGACCAGGAAAATGGCATGAGTTAAATTTTAGCATGTGTAGTTTTTGTGTAAATTGCTTAAAGACCAGGAAAATGGCATGAGTTTTCTCGGAAATATTTATAGTTGGTTTTCGAAAATATTTTAAGGTTATTTTCGGCAAATTTGTTTATTTTTTTAACCAATAAAGTTATTTTAATAAAACATGGTACATTGTTCATGCTGTAAAGGTTATATTGTTTTCAGAATTTGATTACTTTCAATAAAAAATACTTACCGTAGTAAAAAATATTTTAATGAAAATTCGCTACCGTAACGAACTTACTGCGTCCAAAGTTTCTTATGGCTTCTAACATAATCTGCGACACACATACTTATTCTATATCTTTTACGTGCACATTTGAGGTACGTAAAATTTAAAATGAATGAAAATGTTATAAATTTTTGGGTACATCAGATTACTAAATCAATTTCTTTTAAAAGAATACATTAATAGATGTATAGGCTAAATGGATTCCAGGTCATGCTTCTAATAATCTGTCAGTGGTACCCCTGTTAAGAGTAACGGGTTGACATCTTCCAGTGACATAATTTGCAACTAAATGTGAAGGGATGTTGATAAGCAGAAAGTGTAATGATAAAGGCGGGACAGACTTTGAATGAGGGTCTATGCGGCAGAATATCCTCGTTCAATTATACAATTAGTGAAATAGAGGTAAGAGCTTGTGGGAATAGGCGACGAACTGCGTAAACATATACACGATTATCCGCAGCATTTTCAACTGAGCGGGGAAGGGGAATGAATTCCAAATTTCTTTTATCTCGGAATAGAAAACAGATTAGTACTAAAGTTCAAAGTTTATTTAAGTTTCTCCTCTGATGAGTTCTGTGTTTTATCACAACAATTTAGAAGATGTCCACACAAAATATATATATAAATAAATTAAATAAACTAAGATATTGTGATAAGTAAAATTTGGAGAACACACTTTATCACAATACAGTTTGTAGACCTGACGATCGTTTCGCTAACAAGGGCAGCATCATCAGAGGGATACACTGAGTTTATTCACCCCTCCGATGACGCTAATTTTGTTAGCGAAACGACCGTTAAGTCAAAAAACTGTATTGTCAGGCTATAAGACATCAGTCACCGCCGCCCTTGGTCGCTCAGACCACGCTATGGTCACTGCTTCCTCCGCAATGCAACCCGAGGTCACACAGTCATCACACCCACGTATTGTTTGACACTACAACTCCGCGAACTGCGACGAAATACGGGATTACTTTTCCTCATTTCCATTGACGTCTGTCTGCTTCTCTCATCCTGACCCTTCTGATATATCACAAAACGTCACCGAACTCATCCAAGCTGGCATGGAATTATTAATTCCACATACACAGAAAACCTCTTCAGCCACTCAAAAGCCCTGGTTCTCTAAATCCTGTGACAAGACCAGACTTGAAAAGGCCAAAGCTCACAAAACGCTTCTACACAGTCCTAGTCAAGAAAATCGTCAAGCATTTAACGACGCAAGAAACCGCTACGTCCGCATTCTTTCTGAGGCTAAAAATACCCACATCAAAAACAAAGTCCTCTCAAGCTCCAATGGCAGCAACTTCTTCTGGACTCTTGCTAAATCTATCGGGAATAATTTCTGCAATTTTTTCTACCGCCCTGGGCAAGGCTAAACTTTTGCGTCGTTGTTCGCCGGCAACTCTACTATCAACCTACCTCCAAATGTTCAACCACAAACGGTCCCCAATGCCGCGCATAAAATGACGGATATCATCCTCAAAATTAAAAAAGTACGAAAGATGCTCTCTTCTCTTAATACCAGGAAAGCCTCTGACCCTAACGAGAGCCCAGCAATTGCTCTCAATAATGCGCACCAGAACTTGCTCCTGTCCTGATTCGTCTGTTTCAGACATCTTACAATAGAGGCATATTCGCTAGTAACTGGAAAACTGCTCGAGTACAACCCGTCCCCAAGAAATGATCCAAAGCGCTTCCTAGCAACTAAAGGCCAATTTTTCTCCTTTCAGTCGCCTCTAAAGTGATGGAAAAGTATATAAACCCCGAATTACTAAAATTTCTTGAAAAACACAGTCTAATCCACGACAGGCAGTATGGACTCCGTCAGCGCAGATCAACTGCCGACCTCCTTTAATTTGTCACCCATTTTTGGAACAAGTCTGTGAAGTTACACGGTGAACCCCAGATTGTCGCTCTAGATATATTCAAAGCATTCGGCCAGGTCTGGCACGCAGCGCAGCTTAATAAATTTTAGGCCTATGGCCTACCACCAAAACCCTGTACCTGGACAGCAAATCTCCTCTCAAACCGGAGAATTTCTGTTGTCGTGGATGGCTATTCCTCTTAACTGTATCAAATTAATGCAGGAGCCCCTCAAGCTTTAGCTTTAGCCCCTACTTTGATTCTACTCCACATCAATGACCTCATCTCTAGCACATTCAACCCAGTTTACAGTTACGCGCATAACAGCACCCTCTATTCAACTATACAACATTCTATGTCTGTCTCTTTAGCCCAATTAGATTAGGATCGCAGATTCATGGAGGGTTTTGTCTCTGTGGATCTCCAAAAAATATTAGACTGAGGAAGTAGAAATCTTGTACAATTCAACCCCACCAAATCTCAGTCTTGCTTTCTTTCTTATAAGAGATACACCAGCCCTAGACCCATCACAATGAACAACCAAGTTATTCAAAGTAATGAGTCCTTTTTTCTTGTTGGCATTTGTATGGATCGAAATCTTAATTGGCACCAACATGTCACATCAATTGCAGAAGCGGCTGCTAAGAAATTAGGTTTCCTCTTCCGGGCTCGCAAATACTTTTTACCAGCTAATCTCTATACCTTGTATACTTCACAAATAAGGCCAAACCTCGAATACTGCTCCCACATCTGGGGTGCAGCTGCCGCTTCTACACTCGCTATCCTGGACTCCATTCAAAAGAGAGCTATACGTCTCATTCGTGACCCTACCCTCACCCAAAGGCTGCCATCCCTTTCCCACCGACGTGCCGTTGGTGACCTCTCTCTTTTTTATAGATATCTGCACGGGCACTGCTCAGAGGAGCTTTCCTCCATAGTTCCCCCAACTGCTGCCCCCAACAGATCTACCAGGGGAACAGAGCGAATGCACCCTTTTACTGTCCAGGTCATCAGGCATAGAACATCTTGTTATGCTCGCTCTTTTGTCCCGAGGACTTCCAAGTTGTGGAATTCCCTGCCGGCACATGTTTTTCCTTCTCCTCCGAACCTCCAAACCTTCGAGTCCAGAATTAACAAGTTGCCTCTTTCCTCCTTGTCAACACCCACGGTACGATAGTATTTAGGGTGTAAGCCCTCGTGGTGTGTTGTTGAAATTAAAAAAAAAAACGCACAAATGAGAAGTTTCTTATTTCTAACAAATGGGTTTTCTTAGCCTGTAAAACCGGCACGTAAAGAATAACATTATTCTTATAAAACCGACAAAATAAAATCACCAAAGCGAACGTCACGCATTAAAAGAAGAAAAGCCTAACAATACCCTGACCCGGGGAAATCTATAAAACACTAGCGAGCGAAAGAGCGTGAATATTTTCTGCTTACGCCCACGATTTTACTAACAACTAACTTTTCTTTCACTGTATTCTTTCGCAATTCACTTGCGAGAGATTTAAGCTCCTTATCGGGAACTCAAATACTTACCTAAGTGAAAACGGAGCTTTCCGGGCATAGCGAATGTGAAAGTGGAGCATGCAGAGGTGAGTTTGGGAATGGGTGTCACGCATGGCCACGACTAGCAAACCGCTTTGTTGTAATCCATCAAATTCTCACCTCGACTCGTGAGTTATGCCGTACAAGGGAGAGATGCTCAACTCACTGTTCCACAGTCACTACACGGCCTAGTCTCACTTCTTCAATTCCACAAGGACTACACAAGTTCTGACACTACGAAAACTTATATAATATATTATAAGCTACACGAGGCCTATTTCCCACAAGGTGTTTATAACTTCCATCAATACAATCGGTTCCTCTCCACATTATTCATTGCCTTGTTACACACAATATTACCTCAACCGTGTGTGTGCTATATGTACGAAATCTGCGCTACCACCGCAGAAATTTGTCTTGTAAACCTTTTATAAAGTACTTATGCATACACTGCAAAATATATGCTAAGCAGAAAATGAACTTACTAACGTAAAACAAGAAAATGCGAAATATACGACCTTTAGATAGTGCTGCAACCGTGCTTGACCCTACAGTGTCTGATCACAGTGCTCAAGAATTATTGTTTACCACACACATTACTGAACTTCTTGTAACGGGATATATATATATATATATATATATATATATATATATATATATATATATATATATATACATATATATATATATATATATATATATATATATATATATATATATATATATATATATATATATATTGTATTTATATTTAAAGATATTAACAAACTTAAACCAATTGAAAAAGTAAATACATATATAAGGTGGCGCATTGAAAACTAAACAGTCCGATTTGCGTCCAGATCATTTTTTTTAAAGAAACGCTGAAACACATAAATTTTAATATTGAGGGGGACATGTTTTGACATATAACTCAATTTTGTCACATCAACCCCTTAAGGGTGGTGATAACAACCCTTATATTTTAAATAGGGAACATGGGTCGAGTGTTATATCATTTGAAAGCTCATTCTTTTATGAATTCAGCACACTAATTTTTTTGGAAGTTTTATCATCATTACATCATAATAAATTATTCACAGTTTACGAAATGTGCTGATAGTCAATGTTTTGTTGGTTTGTAAACAAAAAATTGACTATCAGAACATTTCTTATCGGAATGAGAGAAATGCGGTTTATTATTTCAGTTTATTGGTCGGTTTGATACTTGATAGTACTACCGAAAATTAATTTCACAATGGTGTATTCTGTAGAAGAAAGAGTAGGAATAATTACTCTTTTTTTCAAAAACGATGACTGTGCCAACCGTACCGCAAATTTATTTGATGAACGACATCCGAACACACATGTTAACAGAAAATACATTTTGTTGCAAAGTTTCAACAAAGTGGTTCAGTAGCCAACAAAAAACGGGATCCTGAACGTTAATTTCCGGTTAGAAATGAGACTACTGAGATTGACGTTTTAGGGCAAATTACTGCAGACCCAACTTTAAGCACGAGAAAATGGCCACTGTTTCAAACATCAAAAGAAGAACTATTCAGTGAATAGTGAAGCATCATAAATGTCACCCGTATAAAATTCATCTTGTACAACAATTGAATGAAGATGATTTTGATCGGCGGCTGGAGTTGTGTGAAGTTATGACTGCACGAATAGCTGATAACGGGAACTTTCTGTTCAATATCTGTTTTTCAGACGAGTGTACGTTTTTTTATTAAACTCTACAGTCAATCGTCATAATTGTAATTATTGGGCAGAAAATAATCCAAGGAATTTTCACGAAGTCCACACTCAAACTCCACAGACATAGAATGTCTGGACTGGCATATTTGGAGACCGTTTAATCGGACCAATTTTTCTTGATGGCAATTTGAGTGGCGAAAAGTATTTGGAGTTACTAGAAGATATCGTTTACCCTCTACTAATTGACATTGTTGAAAATGATGATCGCTATCAAGATAATCAATTAGTGTTTCAACAAGATGGAGCTCCTCCGCATTGTTAGGGAGTTTTTGAACAGAGAGTTGCCAGAGCAATGGATTGGGCGTAGAGGTGCTATTGAGTGGACCCCTAGATCACCGGATTTAACTCCTTTAGATTCTTTCTATGAGACCATTTAAAGAGTAGAATTTACGCAACAGAACCAGACTCTCTGGAAGAATTACGACGACGCATTGCTGAATAATGCCGTCTAATAACTCCAAAAATGCTCCAGAATGTCAGAGCTCGTTTTGAACAAAATTTGTACTTTTGTATGGAAGCTGGTGGTCAACAATTTGAACACTTACTTAACTGAATAAACATTTTTGAACGTTTGCTTTTGTTTTTTAGTATTTTTTTAACGAAAAAATGACTAATTAGTGCATTTCCTATCACAATGAATGAAATACGTTATTGCAACTCCAACTGTGAATAAAACGAATGAACGAGTTAATAAAACTTCCAAAAAAAATGGTGTGCTGAATTCAGAAAAGAAGGAGCTTTCAAATGATTTAACACTAGATCCATCTTCCCTATTTAAAATATAGGGGCTGATGTGACAAAGTTGAGTTTTATGTCAAAATATGTCCTCCTTAATATTAAAACTGACGTGTCTCAGCGTTTCTTAAAAAAAACTTCTCTGGACGCAAATCGATCTGATTCGTTTTCAATGCGCCGCCCTGTATATAGAGTTTTATTAATATTTGACCTTTACTTGTTGCTTACCGAGAAGTTGCTTACAACCAAGAATAGTAAGGCTGCAGGTCGCCATTTACCATCCTTTATAATCAATCTCGACAACAATGAGAATACAGCAGTACAGTATCATCCGCAAACGTTACATATTTCGCTCACAGTTCAGCCAGTGACAAATTTTGTGCATCTAATAAATACAACACTGGTCCGAGTACAGATACTTGGGGAACACCAGTTTCTACAGTTTCTGTTACACTCCGGTTTCCATTTACAACAATTATCTGTCTTCTGTTAAATAAATAACTGTAAACAAGATTATATGTAATTCTATGTATTCTCATTGTACCGTTAATTTGGTACGTTCTTCGATAGCTTTAATCATCATCATCATCATCAATCAGCCCTCTGCGTCCACTGCTGGACATAGGCCTCCCCTAGTTGAGTCCATTCTTTTCTGTCTTGAGCGCTACGAATCCAGCTTTTTGTAATTTTTGTGATGTCGTCTGTCCAGCGAGTTGGTGGTCTTCCTCTGTCTCTTTTATCGGATCTGGGTCTCCATTCAAGTAATAGTTTTGTCCACCTGCCATCTTGAATGCGAGCCACATGTCCCGTCCACTTCCATTTGAGTTTTGCCACATGTACGACCACATCAGTCACTCCTGTTCTTCTGCGTAATTTTTCATTTCTAATGTAGTCACGTAACGAAACGCCAAGCATCGACCTCTCCATTTTGCGCTGTGCTACTTTTAGTTTCTTAGCAGAAGCGTTGGTAAGGGTTAGTGTTTCGGCGCCGTAGGTCATAACCGGTAGAACACAAACTTTTCTTTTCAAGCATAGTGGAAGGTCGCCTCTGAAATGGTCTCTAAGTTTGCCGTAAGCTGCCCAGTAGAGTATAACTCTTCTGTTAATCTCACATGTTTGGTTGACTTTGGATATGCTTATCTCGTGGCCCAAATATGTGTATTTATCTACCCATTCCACCTCAGAGTTTTCAATAATTACGTTGATACTAGGGACGAGGTTTGTCATAAATTTTCTTTTTCCGATGTTCATTTTAGACCTACTGTTGCACAGGCCTCCTGAAATTCCTGTAGCATCCTCTAATATCTTCCAAGTAGTCAGCCAGTAAGACAATATCGTCTGCAAACCGTAAGTTTGACAGACTTTGGCCGTCTATTCTTAGATCTTTCTGGTCCCAATCTAGCTTCTTGAACACATATTTCAGGACGGTGATAAACAGTTTTGGAGACATCGTATCTCCCTGGCGTACTCCTCTCCCAATCTTTATATTCTTGTTTGACAAGAGTAACATTTATATATATATATATATATATATATATATATATATATATATATATATATATATATATATATATATATATATATATATTTTGTAAATCAGTTTGGTGTAGCGATGATCAGGCTTTAATAGATTATGTTTAATTGTACGATTGCATGTACATCAGGGGTTAGAAGGCAAAGAAAGTTAGAAGGCAAAGAAAACATTAACGCGGGTTAATTAAATGAATTTATTGCACAATGGGCAAAGTTACACAGACACTAATAAACAGAAGCGATGTGATACAAACAAAAAATACCTTTCTCGTCTGGGACGTCGTTAATGGGTCGAACTAGGAGCAGCCTCAATGTGCTTCGGGAACAACCCTTCTTCAGTTAGTGTGTAACTAGTTTAACAGGCGATGAAAAAGGAGCAGCCTCATTCTCTGCTACACGTAGTTTGTAGCACTTAAATGGGAACGAGGAACAGCCTCGCTCTGTGATCCACGTGGATTCCAACACTTTTCAGAATGAACAAGGAGAAGCCTCGTTCTATGATCCATGTGGCTGCTACGGGCGTGGTGTTTGCACAATCTCCAGGGGACAACGAGGGAACCGAACTGATTTAGTGAGCTGCACTAGAGCATGATCATCGATGAAATGCCTTTTCAGAGTTCTTTATCCCGAAGTCTTCCCGGCTCTAGTTGTCGAGAAGTGGTAGGCGGCCTCTCTAGCCAATCAGACTGCTGTTCTAGAACATTCTCACGGCTCTGATTGGCCGAAAAGTTAAATCTCCAGGGTGACATCTTCGGGTTGACCAATATTGCTTGACGTGCTCAAGGTGACCAACTCTATTTTAGTGTCCATAGTAGCCACGTGCGTGTGGCAAAAAAGGGATTCAAATAACGATGGAACACCTTATTAAGCAATATGCCATTGTCAACAGTATCAAACGCTTTTTTCAACTCTATACACATTCCAAGCACATATTTATTCTCGTCAAGGTTAGTCATAATGAATTATCTACATCTATGCATTGCTATTTTTTTGAAATCCAAACTGATCCCTATCAAATTTAAAGGTCTGACTTACAGCAATTTTTCCAAATGGGTGTTTTATGCCCAGGATCATGGTTTTCTCCTAATGTATATATCTGTGTTACTATTGCCTGTTTTAGCATTTCTGACTGTTGGTAACTCTGTAATACATTATTTACTAATGTGGTTATAACTGTCAAAGTGAATTCCAAAGTACTTTTGACGTCATTTGTTGTAATATTATTAATTCCAGGACCTCTATTAGCGAATTTTCATTAAGAAGAATTCGCTACTACAGAGGTCAAGATGAAAAGCTTTTAAAAAATATCTATAGATGAACGCGAATTTGGGTCCCTAGAACCCAACACCAAGCTTAAAATTTATATATATATATATATATATATATATATATATATATATATATATATATATATATATTTGTATATATGTATGTATCCGAGCGATAACTCAAAACATACTATTTCATTCAAACTTGGCAAAAATCTTGTTTGAGCGAAAACCGAGGTCGAGTTCATTAATCAGCCTTTATGCTCAAGTTTTTCGCGTGGAAAATGGAAAGAAGGGTCCTCTGAGCAGTGCCTGTGCAGATATCTACGAAAGAGAGGGAGCTCACCAACGGCACGTCGGTAGGCAAGAGATGGCAGCCTTTGGGTGAGGGTAGGTTCACCGATGAGACGTATACCTCTCTTCTGAATGGAGTCCAGGATAGCGAGTGTAGAAGTGGCAGCGGTACCCCAGATGTGGGACCAGTATTCGAGGTTTGGCCTTAAAAACGCTATATTTTGTAAGTATTAGAGTAATTGGAATGATATTTTACGTGTGGCTAGAAAAAGTGCAAATAAACCTATGTTGTGAATTTTAAGTAATTTGGTGTACACAATATTTAGAGCTTTTTTCAATTTAAAAATAAAATCCCAAAGACATGCGTTGAACCGACTTCGCGGTTAAAGTCCAATGCCCGACAGACAGAATAGTTAACTGCCACGCGTAGATTGAATCATACAATAGGTATAAACCATACATCAACGGTAACCAAACTAAACACCTACGAGGCATAAAACATACTACGCGAACCAACAATCGTGAAATCTCGGCCGTAATTATGGAAAATTACAGATGACCTAAAATTAAAAATTTGCTAAGTGATTATTATTTAACTGCGGGATTCAATCAATACACTATATTTGTAGCTTTATAAACGGCCCTAAATACAGTTTTAGCGCAGCATAAATATATTGTGCTGTCGTATAATATAGCAGAAATGTAAATGAATTGAAGTTAAGCCTATAAAAATAAATCTAAAGTAGGTATTTTTATCTATAAACTTAAACGGAAGACGTTATGTAAGACCGAAACAATCCTTGAATGTGGTTCAATGGTAATTATACTAATTCTGTAATTAATTGTTACGTATACTTTTGATTTACTACCCCGGACATGAAGCCTGTGAAGTATTATATAGGCAACGTTAATTGACGTATTAGCAAATAGCGTATTGGAAGCGTGCTGGACTGCTACGCAGAAGGTTGCATGGTCGAATCCAGCTCGGATGAATGTATGTTTTTTTTATGTATTATTTTGACAGTTAGAGAAACAATAGTGCACAGATTTGATACGTTTTGAATAAGATCTCATTTTTGTTTGAAACGCCTGAACAAATTTGTCTCCTCTGAGCCTGAAATTATAATTTTCAGCATATATTTTGTTATTGTTGATATTGAAAAAAACAGGTTGGATTAGGTTGACTAAACCGAAATTATACTGGCGATTAATAGGGAAAAATAGCTGCTACGTTTATAGTTTGGCAGATACTTTACTTTTCTAAATATGAATTAGGTTTCCTTTTGGAAAATCTTTTGTATAACTTTAATGAAATTTGTAATACAAGTTTCTTTTAAAGAGACTTACACTACTTACAGATATAGCAAAATCTAATTCTTGAGCTTCACAGAAAATTAAATTTTGGGCATTTTTCTCAAAAGGAGTTCGAACACAATATTTTTTCGATAATAGAGGGATATCGACGGCAACACTTTAGAAACAATTCTTCAAATGTGCGTTTACTAGGACCTCTAAAATCGATCTTCAAGGTCTGTGTAAGTTTAAAGTATTAACTTTACTAATATGCCGTTTAATAATAGTGTACAATTCTTATGAAAATTCGCTCCCTTAACGCACTTGCTGCTTCCCGATTTTTTTTTCCAGATCAGTTGCGATCGACATGACTTTTTCTTCAATGCATTGTTGTAGATAAATTGTTTCTTCTTTGTGCTGTTCAATGAAATTGACATTTTTAAGAATTGTTTTCCTTTCAACTCTTACCCTACGTTTATAAAATAATCATTTAACTTGTTTGAGATTTTATTATTATCAGATATTTTTTCTATTGAATTGAGCATCACCTTAAATCATTTTATGTTAAATATTATGTCATTATTCTGCTCGCTAAACAGTAAATACTCAAAGCCTACTTTGTTTAACTAGGTAAACGGTGAATACTGAAACAGTTAAACTACTGAAGAAGCAGCAGCTATAGTTGACCAAACTTCTAATATTATATGTTGCGATCTCATTAGTGAATTTCTTCGGCAAAAATTCACTAAATATAAACTGAACCAAAGCTACTACAAAGATTTAATCCCATGGTCCTTGGCTTCAGATGCGCATGTTTTTACCATTGACCCACCAGTGGCGGCTCGTCAGATGACGCAGGTGAAACAATGCTTCACCTATATTTTTCACTCAAACTAAACTTTTTTATTCAAAATCCACCATAATTTTTTTCATTCTCTCACACTCATTTGGTACAACCACATAAAAATGTATTGTTACGTCCCGACGCAGTTGATAATGTATTTTTATAGTAATTTAGGGCACGATATAATTCACCGAATTGAATGTATACATGCGGAAACGCGCAGCAGCGGACTGGCTGACTGAGCCCGATTTGTTTGTATATAAATGCTGCGTCTGTTTCTGGACGGTTGCCATGGCAGGCGTACTGGTAGGTTGGGCAACAAAAGTGATGCAGCGTTCTGAGCCTGCTTCAAATCTTAGTTCTGTCGTTTGTTTGATTGAGTCGTATCGTCAGAGGCGTATTTTTATTTTTACTATGGTGCTGTTAAATAATCTGGTATGTGTCTCATTTACAGACTCTGAAAATCTGGATTTTTCATGTCTTCTTTTTGGTGAGTGGAATTGATTTGTTTATTATCACCTCTAAAAAAATAATTTCAAAATATTAAAATATGAGATATAAAATTTCAAGTTGTAACAAAATTAGAAGGGGCTTGAATTTGAAAAATAAATGCTTGGTGCTCTTCCCCCTATAAACAGATTTTCATAGGTAATACGCCCCGTATTATATTACCGTATGCGTGCGTGTACAGTATGTGTTCCTGGTCATTATTCTGAAAATTATTCTTTGTGAAAGTCTATAATTTTGTACAAATGGATTTTTCGTTTAAATACTGAAGTGCCAGGTGAACGCGTGACTTTGGAAATTAAAAAAAAATTCGCAGGGGGGTCTTTGTCTCTCTGGACACCCTTTGGGGCCCCGCCGATAACTCAAAAAATAAAATACTGATTTTGATAACATTTTGCACGTGCCTTCCTTTTATAAGTGGCTTGGATAAGTTCGTTATCCAGGAAAGTCAAATTAGGTTTTCCGGGAAAATTGTGGATTTTCTTTCTAAAAAAAAATTTATCTCAAAAAATAGAAAAGCTATGGTAACCAGATTTGGTATATACATTTACTATATTGAGAGGAAACTATAAACCAAAATATATATTTCTATGTTGAAAGAAAAAAGAGTTAGAAAAAATATTTTGTGGCAGATCATTTCTATGAAAATTCACTACCATAACGCACTTGCTGCGTCCACACTTTTTATTTATTTGCAACACATCTCGTTATTAAGGAACAGATAATATTTATATTGTTTATAGCCACTATCATTTCCGAGCCTTTTCAAAGGCTATTAAAGAAGCATCGTTTTCCATCAAAGTATATTTTTACGATAAAATAACCCATACAAAAGTGTTTATATAACACCTCATAAAATCTCCAAAAAGGGTCTACTGTGAGGGATACTGCCTGAGATACATTACACAAAAACATAATTAGTAAATAACCTTACAGTTTAGATGTTTGTTTATATGTAAACGCCCCATATTCCCAATAGAGCAATATTTACCGAGGACACAAAAACTTTCGGCGTAAAACAGAGTGTGTATGAACTAAAGTTTCATCTTAAGTTGTTTTCGTAAACAGAATATAGGGTATAAGATTGTACAGTGGAAACTTTACCCCATCCCTTCTTACTTCTACACTGTTTGAACTTGTTTTCAAGCAATTCGCTGAGTTTTTCTTGCTTGGAAAAATGCAGTTTTATCTCCTCGTCTGGAATAATGGTTTGTCTGGATTATTGTGGATGCTATTCTTGTGTATCCCATTATAACGCTAATAGAAATAACTATTTGTATTCATTAGGGGGTAGCGGTTAGTTTGTTTCCACTTTTTATTCTGTTTCTATGTCTAAATTTAGAAATTCTAAAAGGCATTGTGTTGGGTACGACAGTGTTGTTGAGTTATATGAGAAATGATCCAGATTTAATCTCAAAAGCGAGAGTCCTGAATATAATTGTGTAAAAAGATTACATGATTGTCACTTTAGGTTAATTACATTTTTTATGCTAAATTTAGACTAAATATATTTCTTTTGCAATACTTTTCAGGTTTACAACATTAATGCCCACTTCAACAAAGCTGGATTGAATATTTAACGAGAGGTTAGTTAATTAAGCCTTATACAACCAATCTCAGCTTTTTTATTTCACACCACGAGGGCTTACAGTCTAAATACTATCATACCGTGGGTGTCGACCTGGAGGAAAGAGGCAACTTCTTAATTCTGGACTTGAAGGTTTGGAGGTTCGGGGGAGAAGGAAAAACCTGTGCCGGCAAGGAATTCCACAACTTGGAAGTCCTCGGGACAAAACAGATGTTTTACGTATGGTGACCTGGACAGTAAAAGGGTGCATTCGCTCTGTTCCCCTGGTAGATCTGTTGGGGGCAGCAGGTGGAGGAACTATGGAAGAAAGGTCCTCTGAGCAGTGCCTGTGCAGATATCTATGAAAGAGAGGGAGCTCACCAACGGCACGTCGGTAGGCAAGAGATGGCAGCCCTCGGGTGAGGGTAGGGTCACCGATGAGACGTATACCTCCCTTCTGAATCGAGTCCAGGATAGCGAGTGTAGAAGCGGCAGCGGTACCCCAGATGTAGGACCAGTATTCGAGGTTTGGCCTTATTTGTAAAGTATATAAGGTATAGAGATTAGCTGGTGAAAAGTATTTGCGAGCCTGGAAGAGTAAACCTAATTTCTTAGCAGTCGCCTCTGAAATTTATGTGACATGTTGGTGCCAATTGAGATTTCGATCCACAGAAAAGGACTCATTACTTTGAATAACTTGGTTATTCATTGTGATGGGTCTAGGGCTGGTATATCTCTTATGAGAAAGAAATCAAGACTGAGATTTGGTGGAGTTGAATTGTACAAGATTTCTACTTCCCCAATCTAATATTTTTTGGAGATCCACAGAGACGGAACCCTCCATGAGTCTGCGATCCTCATCTAATTGGGCTAAAGAGACAGGCTTAGAATATTGTATATTTGAGTGGAGGATGCTGTCGTCCGCGTATCTGTGAACTGGGTTGAATGTGCTAGAGAGGAGGTCATTGATGTGGAGAAGAAACAAAGTGGGGGCTAAAGCTGAACCTTGCGGGACTCCTGCATTAATTGGATACAGCTTGGAGGAAATGGCCATCCACAACAACATAAATACTCCGGTTGGAGAGGAAATTATTAATATAATAATAATTACAGCGAGAATACACCTATAAAGTAACACGGCTATGGTAGCCAGCCTCCCGAGTGACAATACATCTAGCCTTAATATATTGTGCCTAAATTAGGGAAGAAGTGGGCCATGGCTGATAATTTGAAAAATTGTTAGTTGGTTGTACACAATTTTATTTTATAATATTTTGTGTAATTTGTAGCTGTCGTGACAACATACTACCTCGTCCCGCACCGATATGGCAACCCTGTTGTACATCTAACTATATTCTAGGAGGCTGGCTACCATAGCCGTATTACTTTATGGGTGTGTTCTCGCTGTAATTAGTGTACTGTACTGATGAGATCCATTTAGAGCGAAACCAGTCTGTGGTTCTAATTACAGTGAAAATAAATCTAGCCTTACATACATTGTCCATATTATTAGGGAAGGCATGGGTTAGGGCTGAAAATTTGCACAATTACCAGTTGGTTGTACAGAGTCTCTATTTTATAACATTTTGTGTTATTTGGAGTTGTTGTGACAATATACTGCCTGGTTCCACACCGAGATGGCAACCCAGGTGTACATCTCACAATGTTCTAGAAATCCTATTTATAGTCTGTGATTGGTTATCTGAAGCCTCGATTAACTAATCGGCTGTTAAATATTTAATCGAGCTTTGTGAAATTAGGCATTAGAATGCTAAACACACTAAATAAGTTTAATAACCTAGTTATTCTCACAGGTAGGGCATTGATGTATGCACAGAAAGCAACATATATTTATATTGATAAATATTTATATGTATGTATGTATATATATATATATATATATATATATATATATATATATATATATATATATATATATATATTGTCACGGGGTGACTAATCTTGAAGGGATTATTTAGCTCGATTAATAAATGCAGAAACAGTAAATGCAACCGCGTAATAAACTGCAATTACCATTTACAACAGAGGAAGGATTCGCGTACGTTGGCAGTCGAACAAGATGTGGCTGTCGAGCGACATACGTGGTAAAGAGGGGGCAAGGATAGTCACCGCGATCGAGAATATCAACCGGAGAGAACGGACACGGCCGGTAGTACGAGTGTCGCCGTGAAGAAGCCAGTACGTCGACAGTGAGGGAGCCGTAGAATACGCCGAGTGAAAGATCAGGTTAACGGAAGGAGCAGAGAGCAAGGCCAGTGCAGGGCACCGCAGGAGAGTTTGACGTGTGAGCGTCACCGCCGAGGAAAGCCCCAGGTACGTGACAGTCGAATATTATTTAGCAAGCCCGTGGTAAAACTGTTTAACTCTCTGTCGCAGCGCTGGGTGCCTTCGGGCGGTGAGACGGGGCCTGCTGAAAACCGCTGCACGCTATCATCGCCAGGGTGGTTAGGGGGGCACGGTCCCGAGGCTCCGATTCCCCAGGGATCACAGGGAAGCGGCCGAGCGGAGGAATAGTGTATCGGGACGGTTGGAGTGATTGCACTCTCCGTTCCAGTCAAAAACGACCCTCCGCGAAGCCGCCCCCAGTATCCGGAATAAGGGAGTCGGAGTAGGGATATTCCTGGTCTGTCATCGGTCCACGCGCAGCGATTGCGTTGGCTTGGATTGAGGCAGCCCGGTGGTCTTCTGCCTCCGGGTCTGGCTCGGGTGGGCCGCATCGGCGGTATACGAGTGCTTCCTGTCCTCTCGAGGGCAGGGCCGTTCTTTCCCTGTCTCCGCTGGCGGGCGGCTCTGGATGTTGGGAACTGCATTGGCTGGAGTAGATTCGGATATAGCAGCGACTGCGCTGGTTTGAATTGAAACAGCTAGGCGGGCCTGATGTCCCGGGCCGTCCGCGGCCCCGTTCAGGAGGGGCGTAAATCCGGGAACAGGGGTGGGCCTCTTCTGCGCCGAACAAGGTTCCCCGAGCGTGCGGGAGAGAGCGTGCGAATGATGGGCCGTAGCTAATGTTTGTTGGTGCCATACGAATTAGTGCGCAGCTAGCTTAGCTTGATGTGGTGTTCGACGCACCCTGTAAGTTGCATGCCCGCCTGGGAACACCCGCTATTAACCACTATCCTCCCACCACCCTGCACCGCTTAAACGTTGCCGCTTTACCGCCCCCGTATAATCCGCGCGTAGCAATAATTTAAAGCCAAATAACCACCTCTGCCTCTGGCCGCCCATAATTGCTAGGCTTCCTGGCAACAGGACCCCGTTATTTCCTTGTGTATATATAATTAGTGAATAGAATTTTTTTTAATTTACTCGATATTTCATTTATGCTCTCCAGAATATCCTCCCAAATACAATTTAACTCCAGCTCTTTAATAAAGACCAGAACCAGAAGTCTCGGGGGACTTTGTCTTGGCTTAGGAGGACCCTGTCCCCACTGGAACCTACCCTGGGCTAGTGTACCCGTTGACAGGGACTTGGGAGAGGAAAAGCATCCTGAGAGAGCGTGTTTACTCTCTGAGAAAACAACCCTATAAACGCTGGCGTCCGAGCATGATCCCGTAGGAAAGCCGTGTCCCGGAAGTCATCCCGAAATTCCCCAGGTTAGGGAAAATAAAATAAATAAAATTTTTAACTGACCTTGGTTTAAGGTTCTAGGAACCCAAATTCGGGCTCATCTAAAGAAATTTTTGCAAAAGCTTTTCATCGTTACCTATCTATTATTTTTCTTAATGAAAATTTGCTAAAAGCCTACGAAATTATATAATCTAATATGTGTACTTTTCTTTAATTAATACCAACATATTTTTATAGGCATTCAGTTGCGGCTTCAGACTTTCCGACAAGTGCTTTACCTTAATGATCTGAAGTAAGCAGGTCATAAATCCTAGAGTACTAGGTTAAGTGACAAGCTATGTGTAGAGGCTTGTTTCTTTGAGACGTAATTTGTTACAGCTTGTGCATTTCACTCGAGTTGCATTGCTTTATTTTAGTGTTTCCCAAGACTTAGTACTCACAGTTACAACTAAAGCAGTGTTTTCTGTATATTATGCAACAATGAGCGCTTAGCTTTCATGAATAACTAATGTTTCAAGAGGACGTTTGATTAAATTTACATAATTGCTATAGTTTTTTACAGTCCAACTTGTAGACCACATCACGTTGTTTATACACCCGAATTACACCAACTTGTTTGTAAGTTTTGTTTCGTTGAGCTGTGTCCTGCATACAACACTGTATATCTGTTATATACCTACTCATCATCATACCATTGGTAATGCTTAACTATTGTGTGTGTGACTCTCTCTCTCTCTCTCTCTCTCTCTCTCTCTCTCTCTCTCCCTCTCTCTAAGTTGTGTGGGTGGGTATGCTGGCAAGACATGCCTTGGCCACGGTTGAGTAGGAGTAGCCATTGTGGCCAGACCTAGCCGGGGCTTTGGTATAGTGTAATCCAAAATATGGAAATTTAAAAAAAATTCGGAGCGCAGCAAGTGCGTTATGTTAGCGAATTTTCATTAAATGCTTCACATTTGTATAACTCAATTTTCTGCAAACCTAAAAAGTCGCATTTTTATGTTCAGTAAGGTATTTATGGGGGCAATATATCAACAAAATTTCATCAAAATAACTTTGGCATTCTTTGAGATACAATTTTTTTCGGAAAAAACAATTTTTTTTAGAAAAACTATTCCGACAATGCTGGCTAATGAACTCGTCCAAGCTATTATTAAGATTATTGCCAAGTTTTTCATCAAAATCGGTTAATAACTTTTTGAATTATCGGTTGGACAGATATACATATATATATATATATATATATATATATATATATATATATATATATATATATATATATATATATATATATATATATGTATATCTGTCCAACCGATCATTCAAAAAGTAAAATATATATATCGGGTCCTCGCGGCCCAAATCTGAGCTCATTTGATAAAAAAAATTGCAAAGTCTCACCATCGATATCTCTCTATAGGCGAATTTTTTTAAACAAAAATTCGCTAAAATGACTGTTGAAAATTTTAATTTCATACTCAAGGGTGACAAAGTTATTAAAGCGTTTTAAACAAAAATTAGATCTTGTTCAAAACGTATGAAATCTGTACACTATTGTTTCTCCAAATGTCAAAATAAAATAAAAAAAGCAGACATTCATCGAGCCGGAATCGATCACGTAACTTTCTGCGTAGAAGACAAGCACGGTGCCACTGAGCTATCTAAGCATACACCAACTAACGTTTTGTTAGGGTATTA
The DNA here is from genome assembly GCA_964006375.1 of Tillus elongatus. Classification (NCBI taxonomy): domain Eukaryota; kingdom Metazoa; phylum Arthropoda; class Insecta; order Coleoptera; family Cleridae; genus Tillus; species Tillus elongatus. The sequence goes on from OZ023266.1 coordinate 20,424,715, forward strand.
TATTGTGTATGTTTTGTTTCTTTAACGTCGGCCTATTTCCGTGACTATGGCCAATCACCGACGCCAGAGAGCAGTTTCACCTCACTATCCTGGAAATTTTGCCGAACCCCTGTCTTTCTGTAAGGAGGGTAGGGATCTTTAACGTGCCCAACATCGCCTGGACACGGGACCGACGGCTTTACGCCCCCTCCGAAAGACGGAACGTTCAACTTGCTCAAATAAAATGCCAGAACCTCGGTTGATGTTAATGTTACAGTTTGTACTGAAAAAGTGAAAGGAGTAACCTGGGATCGAACACAGTACCCTTCGGTTCAGAGGCACACGTTCTTACCCCTGAACCACCGAGGTTCTTCAGGGTATTATATTAAAAGTATACGTGACGATTAATTACAGAATTAGTAGAAATGCCATTGAAACAGATTCCACGACTGTTTCCGTCTTATATGACGTCCTATGTTTAAATTTAAAGATAAAAAAACTATTTTAGAATCATTTTGATAGAGACTTGGTTTGATTTCTACTATATTATGCTACACTTTCGGTCCAAAATCACAACATAATATATCTAGGCTATGCTAAGACTGTATTTGGGATCGGTCATCAAGCTACAAATATAGTGTATTTTAAAAATAGATTGAATCCTCCGGTTAAAAATGACTTGGCAAATTTTTAGTTTCATGTCGTTTGTCATTTTTCATATTTATGGGCGAGATTTAACGATTGCTGGTTCGGGTAGTGTGTTTTATGCCTTTTATTTATTATGTTAGTAGTTTGGGTAGCGTTGATGTATGGTTTATACATGTTGTATGAATCAGTCTACGCGTTGCAGTTAACTACTCTGCCTGTCAGTCACTGGACTTCAACCACTAAGTCGTTTCATCGCATGTCTTTCAGATTTTATTTTTCATTTGAAAAAAGCTTTATATATAGAGTACCAAATTACTTAAAATTTACAACATAGGTTTGCTTATACCATTTCTAGTCACGTGTAAAGTCTCATTCCAGTTACTCTGATACTTACAAAAATATAGCGTTTTCAAAAATATTATTATATGTTTTTTTTTGGAGAAAATGTCCGTTAAAACTGATACAGGAACTCGTCCGCGGCTGTAATACAATGAAGATATATATTTGTATGTATCCGAGCGATAACTCAAAAAATACTTAACTGATTGGAATCAAACTTGGCACATATCTTTATTGTATTAAAGCCGCGGAAAACGTTATATTTTTGTAAGTATCAGAGTAGCTGGAATGAGACTTTACAAGTGACTAGAAATGGTGTAAGCAAACCTATGTTGTGATTTTTAAGTAATTTGGCACACGATATTTAGAGTTTTTTCCAAATTAAAAATAAAATATGAAAGACATGCGTTGAAACCACTTAGTGGTTAAAGTCCAATGCCTGACAGACAGAGTAGTTAACTGCCACGCGTAGATTGATTCATACATACATTTTCTATTAGCGAATTTTTCTTAATGAAAATTCACTAAAAAGTGTTGTTTATATCTCAAATGTTTTGTAGTTTATTTAATTTTAAAAAGGTATCGACGTTATTTGGTAACCCACTATATTTGTTGTGTGTGCTGGTGATATATGGACGATAGGCATTAGAATTAGATTAATTTAGGAGGTTAGGTTGAACAACAGTTATAAAACTGACATCACGCCTTTTAACTAGTTTTGCTACTTTTATAGTTAAATATAGACATTATTGCATATATTATTATTATTACTAATCGTATAGCGCAATAGAAATACTGTGTGGAGCATATCGTCTATATCCGCACAGTAAGCCAGGAAGCTCTGATTTGCTAGTGGGTTCATATTGCACTAAGTACTCCTTAGATGGTTTATTTGCTAACGAGCAGAGACATTGCAGTGACAAAGACTAACTGTGTGTCTGTGTATCTGCCACGATGTACCAAAGCGACAATATTAGGTTCGTTTGGGAGATTCATGTTGCAAGCAACCATTAAACTAGTTTTATGTCATTTACCCAATTACTTTGAAGCGGATTGTTCGGGGAACAACCAATGACAGTGTTGGTTTAATATACAGAGAGAAGGGTCTGATTGATGATTAGTATTACAGAAAAGATATCGTTGGGTTTTGTTTGTAGTTGTAGATATAAATAAGTCTGGACGCAATCAAGTGCGTTATGAAAGTGAAATATGGCTCTCTAATGTAATCAGGCAAGAATCTGGTTACCGGTATAGCCCATATAGTAGAAAGAATGTACCATATTTTATCAAAATAACTTACTGTTTGAAAATGTACAAAAACTTTCTGAAAGTAAGCTTTAAATATTTCCGAAAAAACTGGTTTCCGAGCCAATAAAGGTTAATAGCAAATTGAGTTATTGAATTCGTAGTATTTAATGAAAATTTGCTACCAAAATGCACTACTGCGTCTCGATTATTTTTTCTTACACACATGCATCATATTTCGATAAAAAATACAAAAATGCAATAAAATAAGGGTGTTCGAAAAGAAAATTTGTGGGGATCACCAACGACTTATGTGATTGTCAAAATAATTCGATGAGATGCAGCTCAAGACACCCCATAAATAACGTATATAATTTTTTCTTGTATCTTGTATAACCGTAAAAATGCGTCAGCCTGTATATATGTAAACAGATAAAACTTAACGTAATCCCGGATATAGATTTTAGGCGGCCTAGTTTGCGCTCATTTGAAGAAATCGTTCTAAAAATTTAAGAATCGCGGTCTCCTCATTAAGGAATTTTTTAAAATTCTAAAGTCGCGGTCTCCCCATTGACGATTTTTTCTACGAAAATTAGTAAAAATTATAGACCGCTAAACCACAGTTAACTAAAACTACCGTCAAAGCATCAGAGAAAGGGTTTATTTGAAATGAGTTTTCTGTAAACATTTTTGTAAATTGAAGGATAATGACGGTTGAGGCTAAAACTTAAGGGTTCACAGACCACTCACCCATTCTTGGAACAAGTCTATGGAACTACACGGTGAATCCCAAATTGTCGCTCTGGATATATCCAAAGCATACGACCAGGTCTGGCACGTAGCGCTGCTTGATAAACTTCCGGCCTATGCCTTACCACCAAAACTCTGTACCTGGACAGCAAATTTTCTCTCCAACCCGAGCATTTCTGTTGTCGTGGATGGCCACTCCTCTAAACTGTATCCAATTAATGCAAGAGTCCCTCAAGGTTCAGCTTTAGCCCCTACTTTGTTTCTTCTCCACACCAATGACCTCCACTCTAGCACATCCAATTCAGTCCACAGTTACGCGGATGACAGCACCCTCCGCTTAAATACACAATATTCTAAGCCTGTCTCCTTAGCCCAATTAGATGAGGATCGCAGACCCATGGAGGGTTCTGTCTCTGTGGATCTCCAAAAAATATTAGACTGGGGAAGTAGAAATCTTGTACAATTCAACTCCACCAAATCTCAGTCTTGCTTTCTATCTCATAAGAGATATACCAGCCCTAGACCTATCACAATGAACAACCAAGTTATTCAAAGTAATGAGTCTTAATTGGCACCCACATGTCACATCAATTGCAGAAGCGCCTGCTAAGAAATTATGTTTCTTTTTCCGTGCTCGCAAATACTTTTCACCAGCTAATCTTTATACCGTATATACTTCACAAATAAGGCCAAACCTCGTATACTGCTCCAACATCTGGGGTGCCGCTATCGCTTCTACACTCGCTATCCTGGACTTCATTTAAAAGAGAGCTACACGCCTCTTTGGTGACCCTATCCTCACGCGAAGGCTGCCATCTCTTGCCCACCGACCTGCCGTTGGTGACCTCTGTCTCTTTTATAAATATCTGCACGGGCACTGCTCAAAGGAGCTTTATTCCATAGTTCCTCCACCTGCTGCCCCCAACAGATCTACCAGGGGAACAGAGCGAATGCACCCTTTTACCGGCCAGGTCATCAGACATAGAACATCTTGTTATGCCCGCTGTTTTTTCCCGAGGACTTCCAAGTTGTGGAATTATTTGCCGGCGCATGTTTTTCTCCTCCTCCGAGCCTCCAAACCTTCAAGTCCAAAATTAACAAGTTGCCTCTTTCCTCCTTGTCGACACCCACGGTACGATAGTATTTAGACTGTGAGGCCTCGTGGTGTGTTGTTGAAATGAAAAAAAAAAAGAAAAGTTGTCCTTTTAATTATTTTTGTTTCTTTATATAATGATGTCTATGGATTTATAAAAAAAAATTGTAACTTGACATTGTGTTAATGTTTGTTATTTAAGGTTTTTTCAAGTTAAATTTTAAAACTCGCTCTATATATGTGTCACGACGCACACCATTTAAGCGCTTACTTCGACTGGGCTGTATACCATTTAATTAAAATTATTGCTAACTACAGCTACAACCCATCTGGTTCATTTCTCCATCTTGACCCTTCTCTTTTTGCGGCGCTTATCACTATTATGCCCTTCTTCGGAATACATCGCAGAGTTTCAAGAGTAGACAATATATTAATACAAAGTTACCAAAAAAGAAACATTTGTATGTTCTCCTTAGAAAAAGTCTGGACGCAGCAAGTGCGTTATGGTAGTGAATTTTCATTAAAATGTTTTTAATAGCAAATATGTGTGTTTTTTTTAAGAAAGCAGGCATCAAATTTGGTTATTAGTATAACCTATATAGTAAAAACAATGTGCCATGTTTCATCAAATAACTTTATTGTTTGAAAATGTACAAACATTTTCGAAAGTAAACTTAAAATGTTCCGGAAAAACTCGTTTCTTGGTTAACCTTATAGGTTAATAGCAAATTGAGCTATTCAAATATGAAGCATTTGATAAAAATTCGCTACCATAACGCAGTTGCTGCGTCGATAATTTTTTTCCTCACAAACATGCATTATATTTCAATGGAAAATGCAAAAATTCAATAACATAAGGCGTGTTTGATTAAAAAAAAAGGAAATTTGTATCACCAATGATTTATGGACCACCCTGTGATTGTAGAAATAATGTTTTAAGATGTAGCTCAAAACACTCTATAATTAATATATACATTTTTTTTTCACATCTTGTATAATAACGGATATATTGAGCTTTATTGATTTTTTACGAAAATTCGACAAAAATTATATACCATTAAACGATAAACTCTATAGCTAAGGCTACTGCCAAGCATAAGAGAAAGCGTCTACTCGAAATGAATTTTCTGGGAATATTTTAGTAAAATAAAGGACAATTACGGTTGAAACTAAGACTTCAGGGTTTGTAAAACATTCTTCCTGAGACATTTTATTTTTATAGCCCGTATTAGATTCAAGTTCTTTGTTTAAATGTTGCCCATTTTGACGTTTTAAATTGCAACTTTGACGTTTTGAGGAAAACCCCAATTTATTTTTATTTAAATGCCTATAACTTTTTTTTTGACCGACAGAGCTAAATTTTGGTAGGTAGCTTACATATAAGGATATAAACCAGCGTACCAAATTTAGTTGCCCTTACTTTATTAATTCTGGAGATATAATTTTTTTTCGAAAGTAAACGAAAACCCAAAATTTTCCGGGAAAACCTGGAGCGATTTTCATGGCTAACGAACTTGTACAAGCCATTTTCAAAAGGAAGGTACTCACCAAATTTAATCAAAATCGGCCTATTATTTTTTGAGTTATCGGTGTGATACATATATATATATATATATATATATATATATATATATATATATATATATATATATATATATATATATATATATATATATATATATATATATATATATATATATATATATAAATTAAAAATAAACAATAATAATTCAAAAGAAGTATGGAACAATGTGAGTATTGTATTCTTTCTATGTGAACTGTAATTTTTTCCTTTCATATTGTAGCCTTGAGAACGGAATAAATAATTCCGAAAGCTCGGCATAATAATGCAGAGTTTTATCATGCAACTGCTGTAAGATAGTTTTACAAAATATGGATTATTTAGATTGTTAGTTGAAAAATCCTGTCTAGCAAAATACCAGTTAAATCATATTACATGAGATAGCCATATAAAAATCCATAATACTTTCTCGTCCATATGTGGCTTAAGGAATCAATATTGACAGAATAAACAAGCTATATCGGATATAGCTACTTTTATAAAGTGGTAAATATCTGAGGAATAAAATATAGGGTTACGTTGGCAAACATTGTGTGTATCCACTTTATATATTGTCTCAAGTAAAGAAAACACCACCTCGCCTACCAATATATTTTTGTGAAACTCTGCAAACATTTATACTTTAATATATATTTTGCATACCTATAAAAATATATGAATACTTAATGCTTGTTATATAACGGGTGGGTCATTTAAGATTTGGAATTTGAATTGGTTATAAAAAAAAAACGAATGAAAATATTTTCAATGTTATGACTGTATTAGAAAGATTGAATCTTTCTATTTAAGAATGGAAGATAACATCATTCAAATGACTGCCACGGCTAGCCTTATAATATCCCATTTTCCCCAAATTTTCAGTACATTTTCGATTGTTTTGGCCTCTATTTCGTCAATGGAAACTTCGATTTCATGTTGCAAGTCGTCAATCGTCTCTGGATGGTTAGCGTACCACTTGTCCCTAACGGCTCCCTACAAAAAAAAGGTTCAACGGAGTCAAATCGCAGCTTCGAGGTGGCCAATTAAAATCAGCATTTTGGCTGATTATGCGATTTTCGAAAACAGTGCGAAAAGATTGATTCTTACGTTGGCTGTGTGGCACGTTGCGCCGTCCTGTTGAAACCGAATATCGTCTATGTGAAACTTTTCAATTTTGGGAAACAAAAAATCTCTTAGCATGGCGCGGTAGCGATGGCCATTTACCGTAATGGCGCGGCGGAGTTTCCTTGCTCAATTTTCAAAGAAAAATGGCCCCATAATGCCGCCAGACCAAAATCCGCACCAGATAGTCAATCGTTGTGGATGCATTGGCTTCTCCATGGTGAGGTGTGGATTTTTTTAACCACAGATACGACAATTTTGCTTATTGACGTATACTCTGAGGTGGAAATGAGCTTTATCTGAAAAGATGATTTTTCGGTAAAAATATTCATCTTCAATCAAGCGGTCTTCGGCCCATTGAGCAAACCGAAAACGCATCAGCTGGTCATGGGGCTTCAGCTCATGCACTAATCTAACTTTGTACGCATTCATTCCGAATATTTATGCAACATTATTCTCAAAGAAGTGCGTGACATGTTTAATTCTTGAGAACGATGACGAGTTGATGTTGATGGCTGTTCACGCACACTCTTAGCAACAACAGCGATATTTTCGGTTGAGCACACTGGACGAGTACGTACACGGGTTGTTTTATCCAACAACGATCTAGTTTCATGAACTTGCTTCACAAATTGATCCACAAACTGCGTTTTTGGCACATCATTTTTATCAAATTCTTTTCGTAAATTTCTTACAGTTTTAGTAGAAGACTCACCACTTTGGAAATAAGTTTTTAATATTTCCCAACTTTGTTCAAGCGAAAAGCGAGCCATTTTATAAATGTAAAACATAAAACTAACTTTCTGTCACATCAGAAATGTCATGAAACCTTCCAACCTCAAATAACCTATAGTTCCAATTCCAAACGTTAGATGACCCACCCGTTATATCTAAACCGTATAAAATAATTGACATTAGTAACTTAAAAATGAATGAGAAAATGTCATTATCTTACGTATATGCACAATAATCTCCAATCGGAAAACTTAAGTATTTGCATAGCAAGTAGATAAACGCTTCTCAGGATGCATGGCTTAACCAAAAATGCATAATTAATAGGGTGAATCTTAAATACGTAATGTAAAAACTAGGATGCATTTTATGTTCCTTTCAGCTTAAGCTAGCTGAAGGAAAAATAAACGTAAGAAATTGTCAAAGACTGACACTAGGTAATGTTAAACGACGTTGACATTTTTGCAATATACCAGCATGTGTAACAACAACTCATTTACAGGACACACGTGCCCACCATTAATGATAAAGACATACTTTTTGGCTATATATTTGGCACAGTTTGCTATAGAACCTAGCACCATGTATTTTCTATTACTAGCATTTAACCTTAACTTATTGTTACCTACCAATCATGTATGTTATTTAATTCATAATTAGTGGTGTTATCTTTTCGAAATTTTCACCGTCAACAATAATTATGGTTAGAAGGCATGTAGCCGTACATATTTTGTCCCTATATTAGGATAAAAATGGGCCAGGGTTGACAATTTACTAAATTGTTAGTTGGTTGTATACAGTATCTATTTTTTAGCACGTCTGGTACCGAATGCTGAAGAACCTTATGTTCGTTTTCATGAAATTCTAATGGAAAACTTTGAAAACTGCTTCCCTGTGTAAAAGAAGAGGATTATCGCTGTTAAAGAATACATTTTCCGGAGTGAAATTATCAGAAAACTTAAGAGTCAGGTAGAGGCTGCATATACAATCTTTAGAGAAAAAAGAGATGATAACTCAAAAATTCTTTATGAAAGCCTAAAGAAACAACTAAGGAGACAGATTGACACTTCTATTAGAAACTATAACAGGGATAAAATTACAAATGCTGATTATTAATCTAAAATCATTTCGAAGTTGATATTTGAATATAAAAACCTCGAGGATTAACCAAGGAGCAAGTACACTAAGTGCCGACTGTTTAAATTACGATTTTTTCAGAATTGGTGAGGACAATTTGGTACCAGTGGAGGACACGTCAAAAAAGTGCCATTCCTATATAAAACGTGTCAAGCTGCGGAACAATGAGTCAATGTTTCTCGATGATACATCCCCACGTGAAGTTATGCAGGTCGTGTTGATAAATCAGCTTGTGACATCTTTGGATTAACCATAGTACTATTAAAAAGGATAATCTACGTGATTGCAGACCCACTGAGCAAAATGATCAATATGTGCTTTGCTCAGGGTATATTTCCAAATCTATTAAAATTGCAAAGATAATTCATTTCCCAAAAAGTGGCGACATGAATGACTGCAACAATTATAGGCCAATTTGTATTCTCCCTATAATATCGCAAATTTTGGAAGCACTTATTAAAGAGAGATTAGCAAGCTATATTGATAGGCAGGAAATCCTAAACCATTCCCAGCATGGATTCAGAAGAAATAGGTCAACAGCTACAGCGATGCCATATATAGCTGATTTTGTCTTGGAAGCACTTGACCTCAGAGAAAATGCCGAGCTATTGTGCTTTGACCTTAGCAAAGCTTTTAATATGGTAAACCACCAGATCCTTAACTCTAAGTTGGAATATTATGGCATGAGAGGCAGAATAGGAACACTTTTACAATCATATTTAAGGAACAGGGTGCAGTTGGTTAGTTGGAAAAGTACCACTTCAAATTTCAAACTGGTAGACGTGGGAGTACCACAAGGCTCTATACTGGTACCAATGCTATTTCTATTATATATTAACGCACGCAGAGGAGCCATGGGTATACTCGAGTTAGGTTGTTTAATTCACTTCCAACAATGGTCAAGGAATTGCCTAGAAGACAATTTGCATCTGTGATAAAAAGAAAATTAATAATAATAATTAATTCAACTGAAGAAATTACTTTTTAATTAACTATTGTGTGTATTTGTCAGCTCATTTTATATTTTGTCTTATTTTATGTATATTGTCACCCACTCTTTGTCATGTGTAAGTCCATTATACAATTATTTTCTTATTTTATGTGCGACGAACCATGTAAATGTTGATGGTTAAATAAATGTTATTTTATGTCCCTATATTAGGGTAGAAATGGACCAGGGCTGATAATTTACTAAATTGTTACTTGGTTGTATCCAGTCTTTATTTTTTAACACTCTCTCTTATTTGGAGCTGCCGTGACAACATACTACTTGGTTCCGCAACGAGGTGGCGGCACGTACGTCATGTCTTACATCTCACTTAGATATCATTGTGTCATCAGTAATCAGCAAACAAATTAGCAAATGATTTACTTCATATACTATGAACATTGTTAATACAAATTATAAACAACAAGGGAACTAAAACACTACCCTGGGGTACACCGTATTTGCTGCTTATTACACTAGATTTAACGTCCCCTAGTATAGTACAGTGAGACCATTCATTCAAGTACCCTGTTCTCAATTCCAAAGCTACTGACCCAACAACATATGATTTTAATTTATCAAAAAGTAATTTACGCTTTATAATTTCAAACGGACGCTTCAAATCAAGAAACACACTCAACACTGCATTATTTTCATTAATTTATTTTCTCCACCTTGCACATACAGGGTGTTTCAAAAGTGCGTTCAAGTTCAGTGTATCCTTTATTATTCAATAATAAAAAAAATGTTGGAACAAAAGTTGCAGGTACTAACGTTAGCTACAAAGTAAAAGTATTTTACAGGGTATTTCATAAGTTATATACAACCCAAACTTATTTTTTTTAAATAGTACACCCTGTATATTGTTTCATTTTTAAATTCTTCTTGTTTTGCCGATTAATACAATGTATACTTGTTGAAATCTATACGGCGTCGTTCAAAAGTTAAATCACTTTTCTTAAACATTAGACGCATATTTGATGGTCTGTATCTTCATTAACATGTCAACATGCAACACTCTATAATGCCAAAAATCTGAAAAGATGTTCTTCTTTAAGTTTCAATCGGTACAGAAAGAATTCCTTGAAAACAGTATACAAAGTGAGTAAAAACACTGGAGCCAAGTTTTCTCGAGAAATTCAAATAGAACAGCCTTTATATTATAATCAATTTTGATCCATCAACAGTTCATGAAGTATTTCCTATACCTAAAACCAGTATTTACTGAGATATTGAGTGTTATTCAAGAAAAAAGGTGCACTATAGGCAGGAACGAATTGTATTATTTTGAAACACCTGTATACAGTTTCCTGTCTAGAATCCTCTCAGTTTGATTATTAATGGTCTTTTGGGGTATATGAAGAATTATATTTAAATTTACGGTCACTATTTCTCAAAACCTGGTACGTATTCTTATCTAGTCTTATTGTTTCAGAAAACTTACAAATGTCAGCTTGCAAGCAAACTCGTATAATTTCTGATGTTTTTTGAATATATTTTTGTTATTTAACCGGCTTTGTAATTTTTAGAGTTACAGAGATCCTCATGTTGTTCAGTGTTATCTTGGGTACATATTATATATATATATATATATATATATATATATATATATATATATATATATATATATATACATATACACATATATAAATTGAAGCTGATACCGAATACGTGTTTATAGTGTTCTAGTTCACGATTATTAAAAGACATTTTTCAAAATTCAAAAGCCGCGATCTCCTTGCAAGATAATTTTTTTCTACGAAAATTCGGCAAAAAGCGTACTAATACTACGTTTTTTTTGCACAAAAATAAGCAATAGGGGCTTGGTGGTAAACCAATAATATTATGATTGCTTTAGAACACATGGTCCCACTTTTCAAAAACTTTTAGTTAGTAAATCTGCCGAAAAACAACATTAGTTCATTAGTTTGAGTTAAACTACTTACGAATCAGGTAGCTATAGATGTGAGGGAAGATTCAGTGCAGCTTACATTACAATCGATGCATGTGCCTGTAAGAATTATTTATAGTGACTGTACGGTCTGGCAAATATTTATGAGGCATCAAGATATGGCCGACATGACTCCCAGAGTTTCATTTACATAATATTCCAATAACTCTTCCTTGTGTTATTAGAACATTATTCAAGTTTTGAGCCACAGCTAGTGGAATCTTTCCGTCGAGTCGGCTCACTGTTCTTCATTTCATTTTAATGTATAAGATCTATCCAAAAATAAAAACAGTGAGAACTGGGATAGCTTATATTGATCAGCTAAGTCAGCTGAGAACTAGTAACGGCCCAGACAGCTCTATAAGACTTTATTATAAGTTTTGCAGGAATACATGATTTGTATTCGTATTACGGAACCACATATTTTATGAATATATCTTCTAGATATATATTGTTACAAAGCACTTCAATAGATGTAGGTGCGGTGTTGTCACATCTCCTTTCATCTTGTTGTCGCCGTTGTTCGTCTTCTTTGCGTTGTTTTTTAGTAAATCCATAAACTCTTCGATTTCAGCCATCTCGTTGAAGTCAGTTGATCTGGTGTTTACCATTTACAGCTAGCTTACTTGCTCAATTCTTCACTCTCTTATCCCACACGTCTGACACCAAATTGTTGCGTTTTCGCCGGGTTCTGGATAAGTGAGACTTTAAATTTTAACCAAACAACTTTATTTACTCCCTAAATTTGGATACAATGTTTTGGATAGAATGTCTCTCTCACAAAACACTTAGTTTATCTGGCCTTACAATCGCTAATCTGCACACAAGTCACTACACTGGAACTACAGTCGCTACTCTCTAACACTTCACACTGGTTACTGCTTCTTCGAGTCCCTTCAACACTCTCTAACTGAACTGAACTGCCTGAGCTGGCTTGCTTTCGCCTTTATATACCCGTCGTACCTTCCACCTCGTTTCGGGAGTGTTGCATTCCAGAATGTTCCAAGACCTTCTTTTGATAGAAGGTTTTGTGAATACAGATCGGCCCCGTGTGTATAGAGGGGGATGTATATACAGGATGATCCAAATGTGGTCATCACTCCCATGTTACACAAGAGGTGTTTCTCGTACTATAAGATTTCTCTGAGTATACAGGGCGTAAGGGTTCTCTGCGTATACAGGATGTATATACAGGGTGTTCGGAATGCGCATTCCTCAGTTATCCGTTCCGACGGGGTACAAGTTGGTAACTTCGTTATTTTCGGTCCTAGAGGGTTGAGACTTCGCCTGTGGGGAGCACCCCAGGCATCCCAGGGGGGGGGTGTTGTCAGATCGTGCAAGAATCCCCGGACGTTGGGGAAGTTCTGGAGATGTGACAACACCGCACCTACATCTATTGAAGTGCTTTGCGGGAGAAATGGGCCAGCTTCGTCCTTCTTAGAACCCCTCAATATGCCGTACCTGGCCATTTCTGGTGTTGTGACGTTTCTAAGCTTTTATAGAATCCGTATGTACACAGTACAGCAGGGAGGACCTTGTGGTAAGAAAAATAAAAAGTCTGTACGCAGCAAGTGCGTTATGGTAGCGAATTTTCGTTAAAATGTTTTTACTGGCAAATATGTATTGTTTTTAGGAAGATATTTGGTTGGACGTATAATCTATATAGTAGTAGAAATGTACCATGTTTCACGAAGATAGCTTTGTTGCTGTAAAAAGTACAAACATTTTCCTAAAATAAACTTAAAAAGTTCCAGAAAAAAACTGGTCCGATCTTCCTGGCCAACGAACCTCTTTAAGCTATTTACACACCTGCCAAGATATAATTATTGACAAACAGCTTTATGAACCAAGTAGAAAAAGAAATTTATGACATTTCTTTTACAAAATTCACCATTTTTTGGCCGAAATTGCCTTCAGTAATATTACACGATATTAAGTTCTTCACAAATCATCGACAACTTTCTTTTACAATAACTTACTAAACATTTATTACTAATTACCAACATTTCACAAAAATTTTACAAAAAATGACTTCTACGGAAACACTGAAAACATTTCTGCGAGAACTTTTCAAATTCAGCCACTATTTGAGAGTGCCTGTATACGGCAGCCCGATTTTTTCGACTAGTAAGACAAACAAAAAAACTCTCTGGATCCGTCATCTCCATGGGGCTCAGCTATCTATTGGTGCAAAGGCCATTTTACAATTTATCATATGTGTTTGTGCAACGTGAAAAGTGGCAAAACAATTTAAATAACTCAAAAACGATTAACGATATAATTTTTTCCCTTACAAACACGGCTTATAATCTAATGGAAAATGCAAAAATGCAATAGCATAAGGACTGTTCTATTAAAAAAGGAAAATGTGTATTAACAATGACTTATGGGCCACCTCGTGATTATCGAAATATTTTTATAACATGCAGCTCAAAACAGCCTGTATTTAACGCATACAATTTTTGGTCGTATCTAGTTTATAAACAAAAATATTTAGTTTTACCGTAGAAATGCGTCATCCTGTATATGTGTAAACAGACAAAAACTGAAACTTTTTTCATTTTTTATTGGAAAAGATAATGATACATTGTGGGCTAGTAAACCTCTTTCGATTACCGCAAAAACAAGGTCAAAAAACATCATGAAAACCATTCCTGGTCGCAAGGGAGAGGATAGAAGATGCAAATTAAAACTTGTATGTTTTCTTCAAATCATTTCATTGGAAATGATTGATGGAATACTCAACTATACAAACATTTTTATTGCTAAAAGGCTAGCTGAACGTATGGAATTGTCTGAGACTCCGATACGCCAGAGAGACTACAAGCCGACCTCAAGGTTAGAAATAAAGGCAGTTTTTGGAGCTTTGTTCCTAATTGGAGTAAAACGCGGCAACCGTGCTGATTTTTCAGAATTTTTTACAAAGGACGGGACAGGATTGACCATTTTGAGAGCTTATTTTAGTGAGAGGCGATTTCGCTTGCTCCTCCGATCGCTTTGCTTTGATGATGTTAACAAATAACACAAAGTGTTAAAAAATGAAGACTGTATACAACCAACTAACAATTTAACACTTTGTGTTATTTGGAGCTGGCCTGACAACATACTACTTGGTTCCGCAACTAGGTGGCGGCACGTTACTTCGTGTCTTACCACTCACTTTGTGTTAGAAGGCTGTCTACAATAGCCGTATTACTTTATAGGTGTATTTTCGCTACAATTGGTATACCGTACTATAGAGCTCTAATTAGAGCGAAACCGGTCTACGGTTCTAATTGTGGTGAGAATGCATCTAGCCTCTTCCATAATTTGTCCCTATATTAGGGTACAAACGGGCCAGGGCTGACAGTTTGCCAAATTGTTAGTTGGTTGTATACAGTCTCTATTTTTTAACACTTTGTATTATTTGGAGCTGACGTGACAACATACTACTTGGTTTGGCAACTAGGTGGCGGCACGTTGCGTCGTGTCTTACCACTCACTTAGTGTTGGAAGGCTGGCTACAATAGCCGTATTACTTTATAGGTGTATTTTCGCTGTAATTAGTATGCCGTACAGACGAGCTCTAATGAGAGCGAAACCGGTCTACGGTTCAAACTGTGGTGACAATGCATCTAGCCTTACATACTGTTTCCAGATTTTAAAAGATACATTTTCTTCCTTATAAAATTGACCCTAAAAAATAGTACCTAATACACTGGTACAAGGAAATATAAGCTCTATGCAATTTTAAAGCAAATACCTAAAGAAACACTATTACACCGCGAGTTTTGTTAGTCTTCCATTTAAATGTAAGTAGCTGGAAAATATTTCTTTAAAGCACTGCACTGTGTTACATTTAGCTCTCAACTACTGCCAAATAGCCCTAAATAGAAACATACTGTTTGGTGAGGTAAGCTAAAGAATCCCAGTAGAACAAGAGTAATGCTTTAATAAAAGTTAGAAGTATAAATCTCAAGATGGAGATGTATGTTTGCCGGGAAACTTTACAGGATTAAAATGAATTAGGTCTGACCTAAATAACTTGCTCGCGGGACATTGTTTTGGTTTTTCTTTTAGCATTATTACAAGTTTCTAGCAATATATTACGACAAAAGCGTCAGTCGTAAAAATGTTATATAAATATTTATGTTTTTAGGGTGTTTAGTAAACTGCAAGTATTATCAGACATATTTAATGTTTACGTACGGCAAAAGAATTATCATAAACCGTGGTATATGCAAAAAATAAGAAGCCAGATTGTTACAGAAAAACACTAGATATACGACTCTCATCACGGAGAAACATTTGCATTGAACTAATCAAGGAGTCTCGGTGGTCGAGGGGTAAGAACATGTGCCTCTGAACCGAAGGGTACTGGGTTTAATTCCCAGGGTTTCCCTTTCATTTGTTCAGTATCTGGTATTGTATTTGAGCAGGTTGAATACCTGCATGTTCCGCTTCAGAGGAAGCGTAAAGCTGTCGGTCCCGTGTCCCTGGGATGTTTAGCACGTTAAAGATCCCTACCCTACTTACGGAAAAGCAGGGGTTTGGCAAAATTTCCAGGATAGTGAGGTGAAACTGCTCCCTGGCGTCGGCGATTGGTCATAGTCGCAGAAATAGGCCGACGTTAAAGTAAAAAGGTGTTTCGTGACATATTACGCAAGAAGCTAGACATTAAATAATTAGGACGTGAGAAAAACAAAAGCTTTTTAAATGGGGGGACATAAAAATATCACAAAAACTACTAAGAGTGACATAAAACAGCTTTAAAATAAATAAATAAAAAAGTCTTTTCATTGTCAAGTATATAGAACTTAAGTCACTGTAAACTAAAATACATTGAACATTATTTGCGAATTTTGCTGATAGAGAGGTAACGGCTTTCAAATGTTCGATTAAAAAAAAAAGTGCCAATTAGAGTTTTATAACCTATACAGAGTGGTCTAAATATCGTGGGTGACTATTGTTATCTCCAAAATGGTAAGAGTTTCCAGGTCCGTTAAATGAGGGAAAAGTTGTCATTTCTTAAGCCTTTAAATATGACAGTTAGAGCGTAGCCAAATTTTTGTTGCTTTTCGACTAATTAATGAAAATGTAAAAGTCTGGACGCAGCAAGTGCGTTATGGTAGTGAATTTTCATTAAAATGTTTTTAATAGCAAATATGTGTTTTAGTGAATTTTCGTAGAAAAAAATCACTAATGGGGAGATCCCGACTTTTGAATTTTGAAGAATATTTTGCAAATGAGCGCGAACTAGGACCCCTAGAACCCATATCCGGGGTCAGTTTCAATTTTTGTATGTTTATATATATATATATATATATATATATATATATATATATATATATATATATATATATAAAATTAGGCATGTACCTTTCTTTTATCAATGGCTTGGATAAGTTTGTTAGTCAGGAAAATCGGACGAGGTTTTCCGGGAAAATTTTGAGTTTTCATTCGAAAAAAATTCTTATCTCAAAAAATAATCGGTCGATTTTAATAAAATTTGGCAAGTACGTTCCCTTTGTAAATCGCTTTAACAAATTTGTTAGTCAGGAAAATCGGATGAGGTTTTCCGGGAAAATTTTGAGTTTTTATTCGAAAAATTTTTTTTTTATCTCAAAGAATAATGGGCTGATTTTGATAAAATTTGGCATGTACCTTCCTTTTGTAAATGGCTTTGATAAGTTTGTTAATCAAAAAAATCGGACGAGGTTTTCCGAAAAAATTTTGAGTTATCATTTGAAAAAAAATTTTATCTTAAAAAATAAAAATCTATGACGACCAAATTTGGTAGGTAGGTTTACGATATAAAAAGTAAACTATACACCAAAATTTAGATTTCTATGTTACAAGAAAAAAAAGTTATAATAAAATATTTTGTGCCAGGTTATTTCTATGAAAATTCACTACCATAACGCACTTGCTGCGTCCAGGCTTTTTTTAAGAAAGCCGGCATCAAACTTGGTTACCGGTATAACCTGTATAGTACAAACAATGTGGAATGTTTCATCATAATAACTAAATTTTTTGAAAATGTACAAAAATTTCCGAAAGTAAACTTAAAGTGTTCCGGAAAAAGCTGGTTCCTTGGTCAACCTTTTAACAAGAAATTGAGCTATTCAAATTTAAAGCACTTAATGAAAGTCCGCTACCATAACGCACTTGCTGCGTCCCGAATTTATTTTCTTGCAAACATGCATTATATTTCGATGGAAAATGCAAAAATGCGTAATCATGAAGCGTGTTCGATTAAAAAAAAAAGAAAATTTGTATTACCAACGACTTATGGCCCACCCTGTGATTGTATAAATATTTTTTAAGCTGTACCTCAAGACACCCTATAATTAGTGTATATATATATATATATATATATATATATATATATATATATATATATATATATATATATATATATATCGTATCCTGTATAATAACGGATATATTGAGCTTTATTGATTTTTTACGAAAATTTGACAAAATTAATATAAATTAAGAAGCTGATAGTCTCGCGGAGAGAGGGGAGCCATTAAGTCCTGGGTCAGAAACGAACACAAGGTGTACTGGGCGGACTGTCCAGGGCTCAGACATGGGAAGCCAGTCATTGAGGAACCCAGATCAAAGAGAGCTGGTGAGCTTGACGGGACACATTGCCGTCAAGAAACACCTGCATAAAATGGGGCGGTTCGAGGGGGACCTGGCATGCAGACTCTGCGGGAAAAGGGAGGAAGCGAGTGCAAAGCTCTGGACCGCAAAAACAACTCATCTACCGTTAGTCTAGACCGGAGACAGAGTAATATAAAACTTCATCCTACCAATTGCTGTGCAAACTAGTTCAAGGCACAGTGATTTTGGAATGGGTGGAGTAGAAAAGACAAAGGGCATGCACAATAAGCCAAAGGCTGCGGTGCTACTGGGGCTGCAAAGACGCGGACGAGCCTTGAGGGAGAAAGAAAAAAAGATTTCGACTTTTGGATTTTGAAAAAATTTCTTCAAATAAGCGCAAACTAGGACCCCTACAACCCATATCCGGGGTCAGATTTAACTTTTAAGACTTAAATCAATTTGAATAGCACAAAAAGCTTAGACCAGTCCATGTAGTGTTAGGGAAGTTTCTTCCGCCATACCGCATTACTAGCAAGGTGGATCCATTTCGACATTCAACAATGCGCGATGCCCAACGCTTTCTGGGTCTCGCTACCAAACCTCTCCGATTTGCGAGTAAACGCCATGACAGTCTTCCGTTAACCAAAATTGTCCGATTCGTTTGCGGAGTGCCTGATCTGAACATTTCTGCTCGAAGACTCCTAAAAGGCTTAGATTAGTTCATGTAGTGATAGGAATTTTCTTCCGTTATACCACATTACTGGTAAGATGGATTCCTCTCGACATCCACCAGTCCGTGATGCCCAACGCTTTCTGGGTCTCGCTACCAAACCTCTCCGACTTGAGAGTAAACGTAATGATAGTCTTTCATTTAACGAAAATTATCAGATTCATACATGGAGTGCCTGATCTGAACATTTTTGCTCGAAGACTGCCAAAAGGCTTAGTTTTATTCATCTAGTGATATGAAGTTTCTTCAGTCATACTGCATTACTGGCAAGGTGTGTCCATCTCGAGATCCATCGATGCGCGATCCCCACACTTGCTGCGTCTCGATACCAAACATCTCCGACTTGAGCGTAAGCGCCATGGCAGTCTTTCATAAAACCAAAATTATCCGATTCGTTTGTGGAGTGCCTGATCTGTACATTTTTGCTCGAAGACTCGCAAAAGGATTCGATGAGTTTATGTAGTGATAGGAAGTTTCTTCCGTCATACACCATCAGTGGCAAGGATCCCCTTCGACATCAACCAATGCGCGATGCCCAATGCTTTCTGGGTCTCGCTACCAAGCCTCTCCGACTTGAGAGTAAACGCCATGACAGTCTTCCGTTAAACCAAAATTATTCAATTCGTTTGTGGAGTGCCTGAGTATATTTTTTCTCGAAGACTCCCAAAAGGCTTACAGTCGTTCATGTAATGGTGGGAAGTTTCTTCCGTCATACCGCATTCCTGGCATGATGGATCCCTCTTGACATTCACCAATGTGGGGTGTCTTCTAACGCTGCAATGATGACATGGCAAAATCTGGTACAACTACTACAAATAATCCAAAAGAAGAACCAGGTTTCCATACAAAAATCCCCCGGCAAATTTTTATACAAGAAATGTTGAACTGTACAAGTGAGGTTATAATCGATTCCTTCTAAGCACACTTGGGGAACCCAAATCACCACAACACATATTAAAACTAGAATAATTCATCCTCTGATATCGCTAACTTGGTTAGTGAAACGATCGGTAGGTTTTTGAAAATGTGTTGTGGTGATTTGGGTTCTTCAAGTGTGCTTATCAGTGCCCATCACAGTTTCCAATATTTACTTAATCGATTACTTCTGTTTTGGTAAATGCTAGATACTCCTTTTTAAACACAAAAAATTATTATATCTTTCATCTTAAAACTGTTTAGCTCATACAAAATAGCGTAGATATGAAATGCGTTAAATGCTTCTTATTGTGCCAGAATACTATAGAATATAGTGATATATAATAAGGCGGTGGGTTTAATGAAAGAGTGCTAAAAATGTGGTGTTAACTACTTCCCAATTGTCACAACGTGGGGACTATCGCATCGGCGACAAAAATATGAAAACTTTTTTTCGTTTAAACGTCGTGAAAAGTATCTAAACATATATAAAATATGATTTGGGAACGAATTTTTTTTCTGTCGGTTTCTCGATCTGTCCGTCTGCCGGTCTACATGTCTGTCTGTTTGTAGTCACGATAACTTAGAAGGAATTGAGATATCGTCTCCAAATTTGGTGTACCGTTAGCACTCGACAAATGAACGGTTCCGATTGTTTTTGGGAGTATGAATGGGGGGTGATTTGGTGAAAATTGACATGTTTTTCATTAAAACTCGCGTAATATAGGGTTATAGGGTTTATTTACTAGAAAACTTTTAATTTCATAAAAAATGTGGTATTCTGTGTTGAAATTAAATTAAGGCTTGAATGTGTGGGGGTGGAATATTGTTGACAGAAATTTCGAATTTTTTTTTGCTAAAACGGCTTAAGAAGTCTCAAAACATATAGAAAACTTGATTCTGCAATGAGTTTTTTCTGTCGATCTGTCGGTCGGTCGGTCTCTCGGTCTGTCTGCATTTATGTCTGTCTGTTAAGAGGCGCAATAACTTTCGAACGAATTGATATGTCATCTTCAAATTTAGTATCCAATTAGCACCCTACAAAGCAACGCTTCGAATTGTTTTTGGATAAGACCGCTTCAGGAGGTAGGCTCAAAGAAGGCGTGGTTTGGTGAAAATTGACATTTTTGCAATAAAACTCGAGTAATATAACGTTTCAAAAGTTTACGGGTACAGGAATACTAATATTTTCTTTGTAATCAAGTCATGGGCCGTAAATTCATTCCATGAGAATGTCTTTGTGAAGAGACTAAATTATCACAGCTATGTGCAAGTTATGATTCAATTTGCAGCACTATTTTTTAACGTATCCCAAAAACAATAAATAATAAATGTTGTGCTTACGAATTATTGCTTTTTAATAATATTTTGTTTAAGAAAACAGCAGTGTTTGGTCTCAAGTCAAGATAAATTTTTAAGGTCGAACTATAAATGTTGTGGAGTTGCAACTGCGGTGAAAGTGAAAACTTAAAATAAAATCAGGAAGTAAAGCAGGAGACACAGACCGGTTTAGTCCTTCTTGGGGCTCCTTACTATGCCATTCCTGAGACCCAACAAGTCGGCCTTAAGGCAGATATTGCCATAATATGCAACGGGGATAGTGCTTTGCACTATTCTCCATTACATAAAATTAGAAAACTAACAGGACGCAGAAAGTGCGTTCTGGTAGTGAATTTTTATTACATGTTTCAAATTTCAATAACTCAATTTTCTATAAACTTAAAAAGTTTAATTTTGGTATGTAGTAAGGTCTTTCCTAAGGCAAGATATTCACCAAATTTCATTAAAATAACTTTGTAATTTTCGGAGAACAATTTTTTTTTTAGAAAAAAAAATCAAAATTTGAATAACTCAATTTTCTATAAACCTAGAAAGTTGAATTAGTAAGGTCTCTTCTAAGGCAATATATCTCTTGGATTTAATTAGAATAGCTTTGTAATTTTCGAAGAAAATTTTTTTTTGAAAGAAAACTCAAAATTTTTCCGGAAAACCCCGTTGGATTTTCCTGGATAACGAACTCATCCAAGCCATTAATAAAAGAAAGGTACTTGCCAAGTTACATCGAAATCGGTTAATTATTTTATGAGTTATCAGACGGATACACACAAACACACACACACACACACACACACACACATATATATATATATATATATATATATATATATATATATATATATATATATATATATATATATATATATATATATATATATATCATATAAATATTCAAACTGACCCCGGATATGGGTTCCAAGGGTCCTAGTTCGCGTTCATTTAAAAAAAAATTTGCAAAGTCTCACCATCGATACCTCTCTATTAGTGAATTTTTTAAAAATAAAAATTCACTAATAGTGACATTGAGAAAGACAGTGCGGCAGTCAAAAGTTTAGTAGAGGATATCAGTAAAATTATGTCATATTACATATACGAACGTCGTTTCTTTGTGAGACATGATCTATAATTTGATAAAGAAATAACTAGATAAATAAATAGAAAAATATATGCCTGTATTTGTCGGTACGTGTGCTATATTAATATGTATCATATTCATAATATATTTGACTAGATAGCAGATATTAAAATGCGATATATGATCAACAACATCAAATGAAATCACAAAATTGAATTCTGCAATTGACATCACGGATTATATGCCAGAAAGTCCATAACATGGGTAATGAGACTGAAGAAGAGATTAAAAGCAATCAGCAGGTTAGACTGCATAATACACCAGCGTTATTACCATCTCGACGTCACTGACTGCCTTCTATATCCGACAAGTCACGAAAATCGCAAACTCCACTGCCGCAAGTCACATTACTACAGTGATTATTGCAAACGTTAAGCTTGAGATCCGATTAACAGAGAATGTGTATGTGCTTTTGGACCAATTAGGAGACGGTTACTTAAACCTGCTCAACCATGGTTGCACAAAGATACAATGTAATATTTTACAAATATTTGTCCTAATCCAAAAGGTTATAGCGTACTTTAATTTCAGTTGGAATGTATGAGGCATTTATTACTTCTGATTGTAGCCACGATAACTTTAGAACGAATTCAGATATCATATTCAAATTTGGTATCCAGTTAGCACTCGACAAGCGAACGGTACGAATTGTTTTTGAGGTGAAATCCCTTTAGGGGTAGGGGATGAATGGGGGTTGATTTGGTGAAAATTGAAATTTTTTTCGTTAAAACTCGAGTAACATAACACTTTATGGTTTATTTATTATAAAACTTTTTATTTCATCAAATGTCTGGTATTCTGTGATGAAATTAAGTCTGTGGTTGAATGTATGCGGGGGGAATATTGGTGAAAAAAGTTTCGACATTTTTTTTGGTGCTAAAACAACGTAAAATATCTCTAAGCATATAGAAAATTTTATTCTGGATCGAATTTTGTTTTGTTTGTCGCTCTGTCGGTCGGTCGGTCTGTTGGTCGGTCTGTTGGTCTGTCGGCTGTACGTCTGTCTGTTAATAATAACTTTCAAACGATTTCAATCTTCAAATTTGGTATCCAGTGATCACTTGCCAAAGAAAAACGCTTCGAATTGTTTTTGGGTAAGATCGCTTCTGGAAATGGGGAATAAATAAGTAATTTGGCAAAAATTGCTATTCGTGAATTTTCGTAGAAAAAATTCACTAATGGGGAGATCCCGACTTTTGAATGTTGAAAAAATTTTTGCAAATGAGCACGAACTAGGACTCCTAGAACCCATATCCGGGGTCAGTTTCAATTTATATATATATATATATATATATATATATATATATATATATATATATATATATATATATATATATATATATATATATATATATATATATATATATATATATATATGGCACATACCTTCCTTTTGTAAATGGCTTGGACAAGTTCGTTAGTCAAGAAAATCTGACGAGGTTTTCCGGGAAAATTTTGAGTTTTCATGCGAAAAAAATTTATATCTCCTGAATTAACAAAGTAGGGACAACAACAATTTGGTACACGGGTTTATGTCATTATTGGTAAGATACCTACCAAAACTTAGCTACGTAGATTAAAGGACAAAAAAGTTACAGGCATTTAAAGAAAAACAAATTAGGGTTTTCCTCAAAACGTCAAAGTCGCGATTTAAAATGTCAAAATTGGTAATATTTAGGCAATGAACCTGAAATTAATATGAGCTATGGAAAGAAAATATCTCAAGAAGAATGCTTTACAAAGCCTGAGCTCTTAGTTTCAATCGTCATTGTCCTTGATTTTACTAAAATATTCCCAGAAAATTCATTTAAAATAGACCCTTTCTCTGATGCTTTGGCAGTAGTCTTGGCTATAGAGTTTATCGTTTAATGGTATATCATTTTTGTCAAATTTTCGTGAAAAATCATTAAAGCTCAATATATCCGTTATTATGCAAGTTACGAAAAAAAATGGTACACATTAGTTATAGGGTGTCTTGAGCTACATCTTAAAAATATTTCCACAATTACAGGGTGGACCATAAATCGTTGGTGATTCAAATTTTCTTTTTTTTTTGATCGAACACGCCCTATGTTATTGCATTTTTGCATTTTCCATCGAAATATAATACATCTTTGTAAGAAAAGAAATTCGGAACGCAGCAAGTGCGTTATGGTAGCGAATTTTCATTAAATGCTTCAAATTTGAATAGCTCAATTTGCTATTAACCTATAAACTATAAGGTTGACCAGGAAACCAGTTTTTTTCGGGAACAATTTAAGTTTACCTTCGGAAATTTTTGTACATTTTCATACAATAAAGTTATTTTGATAAAATATGGCACATTGTTTCTACTATATAGATTGATGCCTGCTTTCTTAAAAAAAACATGTTTGCTATTTAAAATATTTTTATGAAAATTCACTACCTAACGCACTTGCTGCGTCCAGAAGTTAAAAAAAATAAAACTCGAGTAATATAACGTTTCAAAGGTTTATGGGTACTAGAATATAAATATTTTCTTTGCCGTAATGTCATGGGCTCTAAATTCATTCCGTGAGAGCGTCTTTCTGAAGAGAATAAATTATCACAGCTATCTGGAAGTTATGTTTCAATTTGCAGCACTATTTTTATAAACAACAGCTGTCTTAAAAATAAAATTATGAAAAAGTAAGGAAAACTACGTAGGTGGCTTGTGTTGACAATCATGTTGTTACCCGGAGGGTTTTCTAAGATAATGTAGAATACACACAAGGTTTTTGTCATTTAATGTCATATTGTAACATTCAAGCCTTCAAGATTCTTACGAAATGACTTTAAGTAAATAATAAACAGAATGTTTTGTCCCAAGGAATATTATTTATAATATTTAAGCAAATTAAAAAAATTAATTATGGATTTATAATAATAATTTACAAAATTATCTAATATAGGGTAACTGTTCAAAATGGCACTCGTTGATGTCGATGAATAACTGCAAACTGTCTTCAAAAAGACGATATTCATTTCTTAAATTATTAGTGTCTATACTTTTTAATCCATTTGTAATTGTTTCTTTCAGTTCTTCTGTTGTTGCAGAGGGGAGCCTTAAAAGCCTTCATCTTGATAATATGACCCCATAAGATATTATATTTTACTAAAACTGGGAAATAGAGAGGCCAATTAAACTGTCCTTCCCTTAGAATCCATTTTATTGAGAAATTATCATGTAAATGTAAATGTTTATTAATTAAGCAATTATAGTATACTGCTAGAGCCTCGGTGGTCCAGTGGTGAGAACATGTTCCTCTGAGCCCAAGGGTACTGAGTTCAGTTCCCACGGTTTGTCACTCACTTTCAGTATGTACTGTAAAATTAACATCAACCGAGGTTGTGGTGTTGTGTTTGAACAAGTTGAATGTCTGCACTTTCTGCCCTTTGAAGCAGGCGTAAATCCGTCTGTCACGTGTACCATGCGATGTTGGAAAGGTTAAAGATCCCTACTTTCCTTACAGAAAAGCAGGGGTTAGGCAAAATTTCCAGGATAGTGGGGTGAAACTGCTCCCCGGCGTCGGTGATTGGCCACAGTTGCAAGATAAATGGACCACCAACAAATACAAAATGATACAAATTTGCAGTCCCAGTTTGCAGACATCCGAGTCAGCAGAATTAAAAGGCAAATGGGGAAACTGCGTAGTAAAATGTGGGAAGATGTGTCGACATAATAGAAGTTACCTTTAAGAACAATAGTGCTACGCCCTAGGGACATGTTATAAGTAGACTACTCGCCTTCAAAGAGGCGTTCATTCCTGTTTCTTACTTTGAAATTCCTGTTTCTTACTTTGAAATCTACACTTCGTGAGCTCAAGTTATTATATCACACTTATGCTGATATTTTTAATTGTCATTATTTTATATATGTATTTTTATCTTAAGTATTAATTGTGTTAATAAGTAAATAAATTGTTTTAAAAATTCAAACGTGTGTGTCTGTGTTTTGTTTCTTTAACGTCGGCCTATTTCTGCGACTATGGCCAATCACCGACGCCAGCGAGCAGTTTCACCTCACTATCCTCGAAATTTTGCCGAACCCCTGCCTTTATGTAACGAGGGTAGGGATCTTTAACGTGCCCAACATCGCATAGACACGGGACCGACGGTTTTACACCCTCTCCGAAGGGCGGAACATGCGCACATTCAACTTGCTCAGATACAATTCCAGAACCACGGTTGACGTTAATGTTACAGTTTGAAAAAGTGAAAGGAGAAGCGTGGGATCGAACCCAGTACCCTTCGGTTCAGAGGAACACGTTCTTACCTCTGAACCACCGAGGCTCTAAATTCAAACGTCTTAACCGTAAAGTTGAGGCACGCAAACGCACCGACGTTAAAGGAAAAAAACACACACATAGTATGCTGCTAAATCCATAAGGACCTTAAATGGTACGTTTTCCAAAAAATCTTAATACATTTTAGTGAATTTTTCTTAAAAAAAAAAATCACTAATAGAGAGGTTTTGATGGTGAGACTTTGCAAAAAATTTTTCAAATGAGCGCGAACTAGGGCCCCTGAAACCCATATCCGGGGTCAGTTAAAATTTTTATATGTTTATATATATATATATTTATCCAACCGATAACTCAAAAAACAATTAACCGATTTTAATAAAATTCGGCAAGTACCTTTGTTTTATTAATGGATTCGATGAATTCGTTATCCAGGAAAATCCGACAAGATTTTCCCGGAAAATTTTGATTTTTTTTTTGAAAAAAAAAACGAAGTTATTTTAATGAAATTCGGTGAATATGTTGCCTTAGGAAAGGCCTTGTTACGCACCAAAATTCAACTTTCTAAGTTTATAGAAAATTGAGTCATTCAACTTTGAAGCATTTAATAAAAATTCACTACCATCACGCACTTGCCGCGTCCCGATCTTTTTTTTTTCGTTTAGATAATCTTCCAAAAAGTAGCGCCGAATAACGTAACCTTCAATAATGCCTTCCCAAACATTTAGCGACCATCTTGTTTGACTAGGTAATAACATAATATGGGTTAGAAATTGAATAATAGTAAAAACCCCTGGACGCAGCAAGTGCGTTATGGTAGTGAATTTTCATAGAAATGATCTGGCACAAAATATTTTATCAAAACTTTTTTTCCTGTAACATCGAAATCTAAATTTTGGTGTGTAGTTTATCTTATTTATCGTAAACATACCTACCGAATTTGGTTATCACAGTTTTTTTTTTATTTTTTGAGATAAAAATTTGTTTCGAGTGAAAAATCAAAATTTTCCCGGAAAACCTCGTCCGATTTTCATGGCTAACGAACTTATCCAAGCCACGTATAAAAATGTAAACAGACCCCGGCTATGAGTTCTAGGGGTCCTAGGTAGGGCTCATCTGCGAAATTTTTTTCAAAATTCATAACTCAGGATCTCCCCATTAGTGAATATTTTCTACGAAAATTCACTAATGTTTACGATAAGATGTTTGTGAAACATTGCCCTGTTTTTAAACAAAACATAACAAAGGAAGGTTTTATCTTGTTGCGCGCTTAAAAAAATTAAACTCTCCTAATATATCCTCATCATATAGCTCTTGATGCAATTCAGCATGATACGATATAACTGCATCCTATTTTTCTTGGATTCTTCTTATACTAGGATCACTAATGTTAAGTTAACATCATTTGGCATCTGTCTAATAGTGGTATGCAGATGTTTAGTAACACTTAATAGTACATTTAATTCAATTTCTTCTATTTATTAGTGAATATTTATTTAAAAAAATTCACTAACAGAGAGGTAAGACTTTGCAAAAATTTTTTCAAAGGAGCGCGAACTAGGACCCCTAGAACCTATATCCGGGGTGAGTTTCAATTTTTTCTTTCAAAAAAAAATTTTTCTCCGAAAATAACAAAGCTGTTTTGACAAAATTTATTATATATGTTGCCTTGAGAGAGACCTTACTACGTACCAAAACTCAACTTTATAAGTTTATAGAAAATTGAGTTATTCAAATTTTAATTTTTTTTCGAAAAATTTTTTTTAATGAAAATTACAAAGTTATTTTAATAAAATTTGTTGAATATCTTGCCCTAGGAAAGACTTTACTATATACCAAAATTAAACTTTCTAAGTTCATAGAAAATTGAGTTATTCGAATTTGAAGCATTTAATAAAAATTCACTACCATAACGCACTTGCTGCGTCCCAAGATTTTTTTAATTTCTTGTTGTCGTTACTTGGTCAAACCGTTCCATACAAAATGCTGACGTCGAGACTATATATATTTTCTTCTGTAAAAACAGTTTTTGTTATTTTATATTTCACATAATCTACAATACCGGTTCGCTGAAACTGTTCCAATAAGCACTGAAGTGCTTTTGCTCTTGGTTGCCGTCAGGAAAATTATGGTGGTAAATTTTTCTTGAGAGTTAAACCTTTTTATTACTTTCTCCAAGCACAAGATCATATCAAGCAATTCTTCTCGGAAAAAATTCATTTTGATAATAACAAAACACAGATTAAGGGGAAGCACAATTGCTTCGAAATTTTATAATCTTAAACCAGTTAATGTCAAAGTAATAGTCTGCTTGTAAATTGAATGTTTTCACTCAACTCTGACAACAACGACAATATTTGTTGGTTAACTGTCCTGGTATTTTACTGGCTGGAAACAAATAAAAAACGACAATTTCATTTATAGAGCCTTCGTGGTTCAGTAGTAAGAGCGTATACATATGAACCGACGGGTACTGGGTTCGATTCCCAGGCTTTCATTTTCACTTTTTCAGTACATGCTGTAGAATAGACCTCAACCGAGTTTGTGGCATTGTATTTGACCAAGTTGAATGTCTGCACGTCTCGCCTTTTGAGGGGGCGTAAAGCCGTCGGTACCATGTCCATGAGATGTTGGGCATGTTCAAGATCCCTAACCTACTTACAGAAAGGCAGGGGTTCGGCAAAATTT
Organism: Tillus elongatus; assembly: GCA_964006375.1. NCBI lineage: Eukaryota > Metazoa > Arthropoda > Insecta > Coleoptera > Cleridae > Tillus > Tillus elongatus. Next base: position 20,453,898 of record OZ023266.1, read on the forward strand.
CCAGAATAAACTGCTCCCTGACGTCGGTGATTTTTGATTACATTTTTGGTTCGTAAAATCAGGAATAATCGAAAAAATTGAAGTTTAATGATTTTCTTTAAAAAAATCACGACCTTTGAATTTTGAAATATTTTTTTTAAATGAGCGCGAACTAGGCCCACTAGAACCCATATCCAGGGTCAGTTTCAATTTTTATCTATCTATATATATATATATATATATATATATATATATATATATATATATATATATATATATATATATATATATATATATATATATATATATATATATATATATATATATATATATATGTCTGGACGCAGCAAGTGCGTTATGGAAGTCAATTTTCATAAAAATGTTTTAAAAAGCAATTATGTATCTCCAGTGCAAGCAGGCATCAATCTGGTTACCGGTATAACCTATATAGTAGAAAAAATGTACCACATTTTATCAAAATAACTAATCGTCTGAAAATATACAAAATTTTTTTAAAATAAACTTAAAATGTTTCCGAAAAAACTGATTTTCTAGGCACAAACCTGAGTGAGTAGCAAATTGACTTATTAAAACTTGAAGAAATTAATAAAAATTCACTACCAAAATGCACTTACTGCCCTTCTAGCTCAAGACACCCTATAATTAATGTATACAACGTTTTCTCGTATCTTGTATAATAACAATTATATTGCGCTTTACCGTAGAAATGCGTCACCCTGTATATACGTAAACAGATAAAAACTGAAACTAAATCCGGATACGGATTCTAGGGGGCCTAGTTTGCGCTCATTTGAAGAAATCTTTTTAGAATTCAAAACTCGCGGTTTCCTCATTAACGAATTTTCTCTACCAAAGTTTGCTAAAAATTATAGACCGTTAAACCATAAACTTAAGCAAAACTACCGCCAAAACATCAGATTTGAAATGAAATTTCTGGAAATATTTTATTAAAATGAAGGGCAATGACGGCTGAAGCTGAAAATTAAGGATTTTGTAGAACACTCTTCTTGCAACATTTTCTTTACATAATCCGTATCTGTTTCAGATTGTTTGCACAAATCTTGCCAATTTTGAGGTCTCAATTCGCGACTTTGACGACATTTCTTTTAAATGCCCTTAAATTTTTTGTCTCTAAATTCACAGACCTAAATTTACATGGTTCACCCTTTATAACATAAATATGCGTACCAAATTTGGTTGGCTTTACTCTGTTATTTCCGGAGATATAATTTTTTTACGAAAGAAAACAAAATTTTCTGGGAAAACCTGGGCCGATTCATCAGCCTAACAAATTTATTCAAACCACTTGCAAAAGGAAGGTAAGAAAGAAGGAAGAAATTTGATCAAAATCATTACATCTATCTTTTTGTCTTTTATAGTGATCTGAGTTTTGGTACATATAATACACTTTAGGACAAAAACCAGCGTACCAAATTTGGTTGCCCTTACTTTGTTATTTCTGGAGATATATATATATATATTTTTCCGAAATGAAACAAAAAAAATTCCGGGAAAACCTAGGCCGATTTTCCTGACTAACCAACTTACCCAAGCCGCTTGCAAAAGGAAGGTATTCACCAAATTGAATCAAAATAGGCCCAATATTTTTTAAGTTATCGGTGTGATATATATATATATATATATATATATATATATATATATATATATATATATATATATATATATATATATATATATATATATATATATATATATATATATATATATATATATATATAAACATATAAAAATTGGAACTGGCCCTCGATGTGGGTTCTAGGGGGCCTTCTTCGCGCTCATTTGAAAACATTTTTCAAAATTCAAAAGTCAGGATCTCGTCGCTAGTGAACTTTTTTTAAAAAATTTACTAAAAGAACTGCTGAAGATAGTGCGACGACAAGAAGACGTCTTATATAGATTGTGACCTCGAATACAACCTGAGTGCGCCTACAGAAGTAAAACAGTTCCCACGTAACTGTTATTTTTTGAGGATCACAGCAAGAGTTGCTGTTATTTCATCCGTTAATAAATTATAAATGAGGATTTAACCAAAATTGTATTGCTATTGCTTTGATGTACTTAAAATATATGTATGTGAAGGAGATCATCAGCAATTGCTAATTAGTTTAACTAATGTATCGAAAGCTTTTGATTATACAAAGTAAGGTACCCCTAACATTGTATTTGATGTAGCAGCTCCTGTATTCATAAAATATTAATGCCGAGGGCACTGTTCTAGAAACCAAAGTTGTTAGAGGTCATTTCCCCAAATTGATCCAAATTGATACAAGGAGAATCCCATTATCAAAGTGACGAATTAATAGGTTTGCAGACTTTCTATCTTGTTAGGAGGGAACAAGTCAAGCATTTCAAGCAGCTTCAGGACATTTAATTTAATTTCGTGCTGTCCATGACAGTTCAAAATGCATTGTATTGTTTCGCAGAATTATCTGATATAAACACTCACATACATACAAACACGTATATAATTTACTCATCCTGCAAGCTTTAATTTTACAATATGTCTCTCAAATGAGCTCTAACTTGTGACAAAATTTTGATAAGTAATTATATATATATATATATATATATATATATATATATATATATATATATATATATATATATATATATATATATATATATATATGTATGTGTGTGTGTAGCAAACTAAAGCATAGTACCTTGCCTTCTCATCTTAATAATCCAAACGAATTATATAAACTAGGTGGACCCAATGTCTCACCTTTCAACGGCGTGAGAGGCAAAAATCGTTGTCTCGAGACGTTACATAATGCCAGTTATAATAACACAGAGCAAATTAGTTTTGTAGCTGTGGATGTGGATATCGTTGCCTCATGTTTACAGAAAATTAAGAGTAGTGCGATTGGAATGGATGATGGATTGCTAGGTGACAGTGGACGTTTCTTTCACGTGATAGTAAAGGATTTTTTCACGCCCCAGGAGGTACCACCCCTTATATCAAGGGGCTGGTGAAGTCCCAACGGACGTTTCCGGTTCTGGTGTATGAGTCGGTTTTCCGTCAGCGCAGATCAACTGCAGACCTCATTTCCTTTGTCACCCATTCTTAAGACAAGTCTATGGAACTAGACAGTGAATCCCAGACTGTCGCTCTAGACACATCCAAAGCATTCGACCAGGTCTGGCACGCAGCGCTGCTTAATAAACTTCCGGAGTATGGCCTACCACCAACACTATGTACCTGGACAGCAAATTTCCTCCCAAACCGGAGCATTTCTGTTGTCGTGGAACGCCGTTCCATTAAACTGTATCCAATTGCAGGAGGAGTCCCTCAAGGTTCAGCTTTACCCCTACTTTGTTCCCTCCCCACATCAGTGAACTCCTCTCTAGCACATCCAACCAAGTTCACAGTTCCGCGAATGACAGCACCCTCCACTACAAATATACATTATTCTAAGCCTGTCTCTTTAACCCAATTTGATGAGGAGCGCAGGCTCATCGATATCTTAATTGGCATCAACATGTCACATCAATTGCAGAAGCGGCTGCTAAGAAATTAGGTTTCTTCTTCCGGGCTGGCAAATACTTTTCACCAGCTAATATCTATACCTTATATACTTCACAAATAAGACCAAACCTCGAATACTGCTCCCACATCTGGAGTGCTTCTGCCGCTTCTACACTCGATATCCTGGAATCCATTCAAAAGAGAGCTATACGTCTCATCGGTGACTCTATACTCACCCAAAGGCTGCCATCCCTTGCCTACCGACGTGCCGTTGGTGATCTCTCTCTCTTTTAAGAGCGAATGCACCCTTTTACTGTCGAGGTCACCAGACATAGAACATCTTGTTATGCCCGCTCTTTTGTCCCGAGGACTTCCAAGTTGTGGAACTCCTTGCCCGCACATGTTTTTCCTTCTCCCCCGAACCTCCAAACCATCAAGTCCAGAATTAACAAGTTGCCTCTTTCCTCCTTGTCGACACCCACCGTACGATAGTATTTAGGCTGTAAGCCCTCGTGGTGTGTTGTTGAAATAAAAAATGAATAAAAAAGGGTTTAAGTGATAGAGCAGCCGATACTACGGTATCGGGCTAACTTCGCTCTTAGCTTTGTTTTGATGTAGTTGATAGGAAAATGGTTTACTTATTGTATGAGCACATGTAAAAAAAGTTAAAACATATAAAGGAATTAATATATATATATATATATATATATATATATATATATATATATATATATATATATATATATATATATATATATATATATATGCAAAGCCAAATAAAGTAAATTCAGTACCTATATTATTTGGCACACTGAAACAGGTTAATTTTGGATTAAAGAATGACATCGTGCAACACAAAAACTTCTACATTCAACCGTCTTCAAGTGACAGCTTTTAAATTCAGAAGAACGTGGTTTAGATACTTCATTTGAAAGATATGTTAATTTTCCGTGATTTTAAAATTTATTGCAAAAATTTATGGTAAAAAATTTTTTCGGGGCGCAGCAAGTGCGTTATAGTAGCGAATTTTCATTATTGTACACTATTATTATACGGAATATTAGTAAAGTTAATACCTTAAACTTACGCAGACCTTGAAGATAGATTTTAAAGGTCCTAGTACGCCCACATTTAAAGAATTCTTTCGAAAGTGTTACTATCGATATCTCCTTATTATGAAAAAAATCTTGCGTTCTAACTCCTTTTGATAAAAATGTCCGAAACAAAATTTTCTATGAAGCTAAAGAACTAATTTTTTCTATATCTGTAGATAGTTTAAGTCTCTTTAAAAGAAACTTGTATTCCAAATTTCATTGAAGCTATACAGAAGATTTCCAAAAGGAAACTTAATTCATAATTGGAAAAGTAAAGTATCTGTCAAAATACGATTACAATTATTTTTCCTTATTAATCGGCAGTATGATTTTGTTTCAGCCAACCTAATCAAACCGGTTTTTTCAATACCAACAACAACGAAGTTGTAATTTCACACTCTAAGGTGGCAAACTAATTTAGGCGTTTAAAAAAAAAATGAGATCTTATTCAAAACTTATGAAATCTGTGCACTCTTGTTTCTCCAAATTTCTAAATAAAACATCAAAAAAACATACATTCGTCGAACTGGATTCGATTGCACAACCTTCTGCTCAGGAGGCAAGCGCGAAGTCCCCTGCACCATCTAGACACAAGTGACGTTTCATTTGCGTGATACTTTAGATCGACTTCATGCCCGGGATATTATATTTAAAGTATACGTAACAAATAATAATTACAGAATTAGTAGAATTACCATTGAAACACATCCCACGACTGTTTCGGTCTGATATAACGTCTTATGTTTAAGTTTAAAGATAAAAGAAACTATTTTAGAATCCTTTGCATAGAGACTTGATTTTGTTTTAATTTATGCTATATTATGCGACAGCATAATAAATCTATCCTGCGCTAAACCTGAATTGGGGTCAATTAATAAAGCTATAAATATAGTGTATTTTAATAATTGTAATAATTATTCCAAGTTAAATTACAATCACGCGGAAAATTATTAATTTCATGACGTCTGATATTTTCCATAATTGTGGCCGAGATTTCGCGAGCGTTGGTTCGGGTAGTATGTTTTCTGCCTGGTATATATTTAGTTTGGTTACCGTTGATGTACTGTTTATACATGTTGTATGAATTAATCTACGTGTGGCAGTTAACTACTCTATCGGTCAGGTATTGGACTAACCACTAAGTCGTTTCAACGCATATCTTTGGGATTTTATTTTTAATTTTGAAAAAACTCTAAATATTGTGTACTAAGTTACATAAAATTCAGAACATAGGTTTATTTGCACCATTTGACATTTGTCAAAATAATTTGTCATATTTAGTTAAATTCAAAATTAAAAAATTGGATGAAAATATCGGCTATAAACAAAGAATTTTAGTTTTGAAGGTATTGGGAAAGGATTAAAATCAATGAAGAGTGAAGGCAAAGAATGATTCATTAGATGGACACAGTAGAAGCCAAACAAATTTGGTATGTCAAAATTAGAAGTGTGTTACATTTGGATGAAGTTTTAAAGCAGTTTTTGGTGGAATTTTATTAAATTATGTTAATATACAGCACAAGCTTCAGGCTTATTGTGTAGACATGTTGTACGATTTATGATAATAAGTAAATAGATAAATAAAATAATTAAAATAAATAAAATAAATAAAATAAATAAAATAAATAAAATAAATAAAATAAATAAAATAAATAAAATAAATAAAATAAATAAAATAAATAAAATAAATAAAATAAATAAAATAAATAAAATAAATAAAATAAATAAAATAAATAAAATAAATAAAATAAATAAAATAAATAAAATAAATAAAATAAATAAAATAAATTTCTAGCCACATGTAAAGTCTCATTACAGTTACTCTGATACTTACACAAATAGCGTTTTCAAAAAGTTTTCCCCTATTTTCCACCGGAAAAACTTAAGCATAAAGGCTGATTAACGAACTCGACCTCGGTTTTCGTCCAAGCAAGATTTTCGCCAAATTTGAATAAACTCAGTTTACATATATACAGAATGACGCATTTCTACGGTAAAGCTCAATATAATTGACTTTATACAAGACACGAGAAAAAAACTGGTTAGTAATCCAGTTTTCTCGGAAACATTTTTGTATATTTTTAAACAATAAGTTATTTTGAAAAAATATGGTACATTCTTTCTACTATATAGGCTATACCGGCAAAAGATTGATCCTGCTTGCATCGGAGAGAGATATTTGCTAGTAAAAACATTTTAATGAAAATTCATTTCCATAACGCACTTACTGCCTCCAAACTTTTTAATTTAAAATTAACCTGACCTGACCTGATCTGACCCATATATATATATATATATATATATATATATATATATATATATATATATATATATATATATATATATATATATATATATATATATATACAGTGTGCCCGAAATTGGTGATGCATGTATTGCGATCTCCGAAACTGTTAGAGATAGGAAAGCGGTTGAATAGGGAAAGTTTTAGGCAATTCCGTTTGTAATTTAATGCCGTTTAGTTTACGATTTTATCTCTTTTGGTTTTTACGATATTTGAAAAAAACTAGAATGACTCATTTTCTAGAATATCCTGTATTTTCTTTATTTATGAAAATTTCTGAAATCTGTTATAGCAACTTTTTACGTAGGAAACGCCTGTGTAATCAGGTTTTCTTTGCAACGTTTCGATAGTTTGAAACCATCATCAACTTTGTTTTTTCATATGGGCGCCATATTGGATTTTTATGGTTTTAAAAAGCCCCTGTTTTTGCCTTTACAAATATGTATTACACTTAGTAAAAAAGTTAGGTTATGGGTTGAAAAACGAAAAAAATATGATTTTGTTACGAATTTGGCAACGTCGCACGATGAAACACTCACACTTAAGGTGATTCTACTGCATTTAATCTCCTATCTACAATTAGTAACAACATATTCTTATAAGTAATAGTTTCTTCTATGTGGAAATCTTTTGAAAATATAGAAATAACACTTTTTGAAATTTTAACACAAAAAAGAAAGGAAAAAACAATAATGTGTCAAATGACATAATAATTTTCAAAATAAAATGTCTAATTTAACGTTCAAAATGCGACCCATTTGCTTCCATACATTTAGCACTTTTTTTATCAACGATCTGGTAACTCGATCAATTGTGTTCAGAATAGCAGAAAATTTCTCGAATTAAGAAAAGTTTGATATGTTAGTATCATATATTAGAAATGAAAGGAATGCGGATAAGGCTGTCAACAATTATTTGGAAAATTACCCGGATAGACGACAACCCAACAAAAGGTATTTCTCTAAACTTTGAATGAATTAACTTGAATTCGGAGCTTTTAAAAAACCTCGGTCTAAGAATTATGAGAAGGATAGTGAAAATCGTGACAGAAGTATTCAAGAATATTTTCATGAGAATCATATGTCCTCTACAAGGATTGCTGGCAGGGAGCTACATATTGCTAAGTCAACAGTTCACGACGTTTTCAAAAAACCACGTTATCGTCCGTATAAGCGCACCATCGTACAAGGACTTCGAAAAAGTGATTTTAACAGAAGAGTAACTTTTTGCAATTTGTACCAGGGAAAATTTGAACCAGATAATTTGAACTTTGAAAAGAACATTGTATGGACGGACGAAACTTATGTTACAAATTGCGGAATATTCAGCAAGCATAATTATTGGGCTACAGAAAACCCTCAGCTGCGGGAACAGCGTAGATTGCAAGTTCGATTTGGCTTTATTGTTTAGTGTGGAAAATATGGTGAGATATTTTTAGCTTTATTCTGAAAAATAATTATTCTTCTATCCTTTGAAATATTTTAATATTCCTATCAAAAGAAGAAATTAAACTATTTTATTTTAATAGGAAATCAACTAATTGGGTCCTTTATTTATGATCAAACATTGACAGGACAAAGATACCTTGCAATGTTGCAAAATGAAATAGTACCAGCAATTATGGAAGTTCTTCCAGATAATTAGTTCCGTAATGTATTGTTTTAACATGACGGCTGCCCCACCCATAATTCCAGGGAAGTACAATTTTTTTAATCTGAGATTTGGTGAAAGAATAATATCTAACAATGGCCCGTTGCGGTGGCCAGCGAGGTCTCCCTACCTCACTCCATTAGACTTTTATTTGTGAGGACATGTTAAAAACGAAATCTATGAATTTGTCTGTCCAATGTTAACCGCACACAATTCATGGTGTTACCAAATCGGTGATAGAAAAATATGCTAAATGTATGGAAGCAAATGGGTCACATTTTGAACGTTAAATTAGACATTATATTTTGGTAATTATTATGTCATTTGACACATTATTGTTTTTTCCTTTCTTTTTGTGTTAAAATTTCAAAAAGGGTAATTTCTATGTTTTCAAAAGATTTCCACACAGGAGAAACTATTACTTATAAGAATATTTTGTTATTAACTGTAGTTAAGAGATTAAGTGCAGTAGAATCACCTTAAGTGTGAGTGTTTCATCGTGCGACGTTGCCAAATTCATAACAAAATCATATTTTTTTCGTTTTTCAACCCATAACCTAACTTTTTTACTAAATGTGTACATATTTGTAAAGGCAAAAACAGAGGCTTTTTAAAACCGTAAAAATCCAATATGGCGCCCATATGAAAAAACAAAGTTGATGATGGTTCCAAACTATCGAAACGTTGGAAAGGAAATCTAATTACAGACGCGTTTTTTACGTAAAAAGTTGCTATAAGAAAGTTTTTACAGATTTGAGAAATTTTCATAAATAAAGAAAATACAGGATATTTTTGAAAATTAGTCATTTTAGTTTTTTTCAAATATCGTAAAAACCAAAAGAGATAAAATTGTAAACTAAACGGCATTAAATTAAAAAAAGAATTGTATAAAACTTTCCCCATTTAACCGCTTTCCTATCTCTAACAGTTTCGGAGATCGCAATACATGCATCACCAATTTCGGGCACACTGTATATATATATATATATATATATATATATATATATATATATATATATATATATATATATATATATATATATATATATATATATATTGTTTTCAAAAAGGAACATAAGAGGTAATTACTTTAGATTATTTAAACTGAAAGGGGTATTTGGACTTCTGCAACAAAATATCTAACAGTCGCAGAACAGGAATTAGTGAATGATTGTTGCAACTTATGCTTTGCCTCTTGAAAGTTTCATTGCAAGGCAAACTACCTAGAGGTTTCTTGACCTTAAGTGACAGGCTGATAGATTAATCGACTTTCCATCCAAGCTCAGAATTCCAACCAGCCCTGGGACGCCTAATTTGATTTATTATTGGTCACGTCACTCGGTCGTCCACCTCCAGTTAAAGCTCTAACTGTTATTCCATTAAATAGTTAGATAAGAGAAAAAGTTCAGAGTGATAGCAACTCTTGGATATTTTATCACTCGCATTCAATTTTAGACAACGGAACCTTTTAAACATTGTTAAAGTTACTTGCACATTTAATAATGTAACTACATTTCTATTTAATTCCTCTCAGCGAATTTTTATTTAAAAAAATCGCCCCTAATGAGGTAATCACTCTCGAATTGTCAGACTATATATATATATATATATATATATATATATATATATATATATATATATATATATATATATATATATATATATATATATATATTGTAGTATTACCCAGGCTCACGTATACACAAAGATACATAAATACGCACATAACAACTATTATTATTATCCATAAAAAATGTTAAAAGAGAAGGTACAGCAAATTGAATAGTCATGAAAGTCTTAATATTAAAAAGTCTGGACGCAGCAAGTGCGTTATGGCGTGATTTTTATAAAAATAGTATTTTGTGGAAGTTTATAAATAAGAACTGCTTAAGGTGAATAACAAATGTTAAGTAGTGAAGACTGGGTGACGAGTGAGGAAGACGAAAGGACAACGTCTTGGTCGGCCGGCCAAAGTGCCAAGGCAGATTGACAGAGGCTAATAAAAAGATACGAGTTTCATCCCATGAATTGGGAAGTAATTGCTGCTGCACGCGGTTTAAGTGCTTCGAAAATACATCAGCTTAAGAAAGGCAAACTCTGTTGAGATATTTTAATTTGCTACGATCAAAAAACAAGCAGAGTGCATACTTAGCTGATCTCATTTCCATTCATGAAATACACAGGCGAAGACCTAGGCGAGATGAATCGGTCAGCAATCTGAGTAGGAACTCGTTTTCCCACAAAGTTAGGATCGTTCGCGAAACAGGAGCACTAGATGTTCCTGTTTGTAAACAAGCGCTGTTATAAAATTTTGGCATCAGTTCCCAGATTGTGAAAACCATAGAGCAGTCACTTACTTCTACAGGTGTAAGCCTTCAATAGATCAGAGAGGTAAACATTGAAATAGAAGACATAATAATTCAAAATAAACTGTAGAAAAAGCACAGTCTCACATACAATCTTTAAAGGGGAGAAAAACTGATTATAGCTTACATGATTCGCGGAAACTTTATTTACCTGGAGAGTTTACCGTTAAGACATTACACAGAATGTATAGTGAAGTTAATATAGATATCCAGTGTCTTACGAATTTTATGGGAATGTGTTTAATACAAAGATTTCATTTGGCTATCCCAGAACTGAGACATGTTCGACATGTGATGAAGACCACGCTGTATTATCAGCTCTGCAAAAAGAAAAGGAGACCTGTTCTAAAGAAAAACTTGAAGCAGCAGATAAGGAGATAGACAGATTGGGCGTGTTGGACCAGTTACATTTGAGAAAATCTGATGCTTTGTACTCCAGAAAACGTTTAGTAAAAAAGATAGTTAGAACAACTGAGAATTATGAATCCATCTAGATGGATTCCATGAAGAGTCTCCAACTGCCAAATATGTCTACCAATGATGTTTATTATAGACGCCAGTTATCATTCTACATGTTTAATGTTCACGTTTTGTCTTTTTCTGCGGCATACTTTTTTACATATGGCCAAGCAGTTGCGGGGAAAGGAGATGATGATGTGGCTTCTATGCTTTATTACTTTTGCAAACACATTTTTTCACCGCTGGTACGCCATTTTGATGTTTTTTGTGAATCTTGCGCAGGACAAAACAGGAATTTTATATTGTTCTGGTTATTCCACCATCTCTGCATAAGTTAAACCGCTTTGATGGTGTTAAAGTTACTGTTCCTGTAAGAGGAGACAGTTAGACGGAATACGATAAAAATATGGGTCTCATTATAACCAGCGTTCACATTGAATTGCCCTCAAAATGGAATGACCATGTTCAGTCGTCCCGTGTTAAGCCTTTCGCATTTTCAGTAGTAGAATGTGACAGAAAGTTAGTCAGAGATTGGAACACCCACTTAATGAAAGATTATAAGAAGATGTCTCCTTTTTCTACTAGACCAACAACAAACATTTTGTTTGACAAATCTCACCCAAGAACAGTAACTTCCTACATAATAATTGTTAACAAAAAGAAAAAAATGTTGACAGTAGAAGCCAACAAGGAAGCGAGCAGCCACAGTTACTCTATAACACTCCCTTTCCAGTGCCAAATGACAAGTACCACAGCATTATGTTTTAAGCCGTTTCTGTGAACCTGAAGCCCAAACTTTCTACCAACAACTGTAGGCTACTGACTACTGATTCTAAAACAGTTGTTCTTTTTTAATCTTGTCACTTTTGCAGCAACTCAGCACAGAAGCAAAGTAAAATATGGTGTTCATCATTAATAATAAACAAATATATTGCTATTAACACATTTTATATTACTTTCATTATTAGTGAATTTTCTTTAAAAAAGTTCACTAATGAGAAGATCCAGACTTTTGAATTTTGAACAAATTTCTTCAAATGAGCGCTAATTAGGCCCCTAGAACACATATCCGGGGTCAGTTTCAATTTTTATATGTTTATATACATATATATATATATATATATATATATATATATATATATATATATATATATATAAACATATAAAAATTGAAACTGACCCCGGATATGTGTTCTAGGGAGCCTAATTAGCGCTCATTTTAAGAATATATATATATATATATATATATATATATATATATATATATATATATATATATATATATATATATAGTTATCACACCGATAACTCAAAAAATAATGAGCCTATTTTGACTAAATTTGGTGAATACCTTCCTTTTGCAAGTGGCTTGGATACGTTCGTTAGCCAGAAAAATCGGCCTAGGTCTTCCCGGAAAATTTTGTGTTTTCTTTAGAAAAAAATATATCTTCGGAAATAACATAAAAAGGGCAACCAAATCTGGTGCACGGGTTTATATTGCTATAGGTAAGTCACCTACAAAAATCTGGCTTTGGAGGTGGAAAGAAAAAAAAGTTATATGCATTTAAAGGAAAATAAATTGGGGTTTTCCTCAAAACGTCAAAGTCAAGTGATTTAAAACGTCAAAATTGGCAACATTTAGGCAAAGAACTTGAATCTAATACGGGCTATGGAAAGAAAATGTCTCAAGAAGAATGTTTTGCAAACCCTGAACTCTGAGCTTCAACCAGCATTATCCCTCATTTTACTAAAATGCTTCCAGAAAATTCATTTCAAATAGACCCTTTTTCTGATACTTGGCCGTAGCCTAAGCTATAGAGTTTATCGTTTAATGGTATATAATTTTTGTCGAATTTTATTAAAAAATCAGTAAAGCCTAATATATCCGTTATTATACAAGATATTAAAAAAAATTTATACGTTAATTATAGGGTGGCTTGAGCTACATCTTAAAAAACTTATTTCTACAATCACAGGGTGGCTCATAAATCGTTGGTGATGCACATTTTCTTTTTTTTTTAGTCAAACACGCCTTATGTTATTGCATTTTTCCATTTTCCATCAAAGAATAATACATGTTTGTAAGAAGATAAATTCTGGACGCAGCAAGTGCGTTATGGTAGCGAATTTTGATTAAATGCTTCATATTTGAAAAGCTTAATTTGCTATTAACTTATAAGGTTGGCGGGTTTTTCGGGAACAATTTAAGTTCACTTTCGGAAATTTTTGTACGTTTTCAAACAATAAAGTTATTTTAATAAAACATGGCAGGTTGCTTTTACTATATAGGTTATACTGGTAACCAAATTTGATGCCTACTTTCTTGAAAAGCACACATATTTGCTATTAAAAGCGATATGCATTAGAGCGATATATTTGTAATTAAAAACATTTTTATGGAAATTCACTACCATAACGCACTTGCTGCGTCCAAACTTTTATTATATTTTGGTTATGTATTATTATAATATGTATTCTACCTTAATTTGTCATTTTCTTACAATAAAACAGGCATAGTTGATTTCTTGTTACGTTTTATTATACCACTAGTTGTTTACCTGGTTTCGCTCGGACAGCTTTTTTAAAAATCTTATATGTTCGGAGGAAAGCACAACCTAATTATATATTTATTAACACAAAAAAATCGATCCTTGTATATATATATATATATATATATATATATATATATATATATATATATATATATATATATATATATGTATATAGACATCAACTTACCAAAGTTTTAGCCAAATCAGAAGAACCGTATAGGAGTCTATACAGAACACACAGAAACACAGATACTGATTTTTGTATAAACAAATTTAGACTTTATTTTTTACTCTATAAGTAGTTGATTTTGAAAAAAAAAGGGAAAAATTGGTATACAGATGTTCCTACTAACTTTTGGTAATTGGTATTTCTCTTTTAAATCTTATTTAAATAAGTTAGAGACTTGCGAAGTTTAAAATTTGATTATCTCAAAACCCTTCCTTTGTAACTTAGGATCTTTTTTGCCTGCACCCTTTATATGTGTCTATATATATATATATATATATATATATATATATATATATATATATATATATATATATATATATATATATATAAATATTTTTTTAACCTAAATAATTAAAATACTGAAAATTATCATGACAAGGCCCTTGACTTAATACTTGACCAAATCTAGAGACAAAAGTGATCCTTTAAGTCAATAGTTAGCAAATGGTGCCTAAAATGTATGTATAATGATAGTTTTGGAAGTTGTAATTTAATGGATTTTTGCCTGGGCCTATACTCCTCCTAATTTTGTTCTTTTTGCAGCAAATGGTTATTTATTTAAAATATATTATTTTGTTGATGAAATTACAGATGGGGTAGCTTACAAATTCTTTAATTTCGTCTATAATACAGACATTGTCTAAATATGTCAAATAAATATCCAGCAGCTCTAAATGGCGTTCTGGTTTAGTTAAACCAGCAGTAATGACGTTTGCGGTAAGACGAATGGTGTAACAATCAACGTCTGGATTGTCTGGTGAACTCTAATGGGAGTAGCAGCTAGTCCAGCCAAGCCCCAATCAGCTGTTTGGTGCTATTGATGTGGAACAATTAACATTGACTCATAGACCTGTCCTCATTCTGTCTGTCCGACCCTTGGAGCGTGAAGCAAATGCCTTTAGTGCTATGTCTAGCGACTGCACCCCTTTTTACCCCACAAAAACCGCATTCACCGCTTGATGGATCCGTCCTATGGTTCGTTGTGCATAGATTCGATGACCGGGATTTTAGAGTCTCCGGACTTGTTAAACAGATCTGCTTCTCACGATTTGCAGGGAGCCTTGTCGAAGATGCAATCGATCGAAAGCAAACAAATTACACTGCGAGATCAATGTTTAGTCGCAAGCGGTTGGCGGTGTAATTGATTTTGCTCGATTGGCTTTTGTCAAAGAAAGTATCTGGCAAAACTTAATTTATTTATAAAAGCTTGTATTAAAATACAGACACGTCTGGCTTTAATAATGTATGGTGTTTTGTCTGTTTGTCAAACAACTAAAACAACTTTTAGCTAAACTCCTAAAACCGATTTGAGCTTCTAGATTTTAGCGAATAAAAAAAATTTTCTAATGAGGAGATCTGTGTTATATATATATATATATATATATATATATATATATATATATATATATATATATATATATATATATATATATATATATATATATATATATATATATATATATATATATATATATATATATATATATATCCGACCGATAACTCAAGAAATAAGGGACCGACCTTGATCAAATTATGTGAGTACCTTCCTTTTGCAAGTAGCTTGGATAAGTTCGTTAGCCAGGAAGATCGGAGTATGTTTTCCCGGAAAATTTTGTGTTTTATTTCTAAAAAAAATTATATCTCCGGAAATAACAAAGTAAGGGCAACTAAATTTGGTACGCGTGTTTGCATTATAAAGGGTGAACCCTGTACAAAAATTTAGGCCTCTAGCTTTAAACTCAAAGAAGTTATGGGCAGATAAAAAACAAATTTTTGAGTTTTTCTCAAAACGTCAAATTTGCAATTTGAAACGTCAAAATTGGCAATGTTTAGGAACGTGAAACAAATACGGATTGTAAAAAGAAAATGTTGCAAGAAGAGTGTCTGCGAACCCTTAAGTTTAAGATTCAACCGTCATTGCCCTTCATTTTCTAAAATATTTACAGACAATTCATTTCAAATAGACCCCTTCTCTGATGCTTTGGCTGTCGGTTTAGTTAAGTTGATGCTTTCGCTGTAGGTTTAGTGAAGTTTATAGTTTAACGGTCTATAATTTTTGGCTAATTTTCGTAGAACAAATGCGTTAAGGCATTTTTGCATTTTTGATCGAAATATGAGTTTGTAATTTTCATGCTAAACAAAAATGAACTCTTGGGATCTTTTCTTATCTGTCAATATTTCGTGGAAAATTTGATTTCTAAAATTTAAATCACTGCACTTACAAATTATGCAAACCGTTTGCGTTAACTATGTTGCTAAATTTTCGTTGATTTTAATTGAGTAATAAATATAATACCAGCTTGGAGTCATGCTTTACTTTATGAACGTCTAATTGTGACACTTTCTTTGTGAATAAATAAATTTTACCTAAACATTAGTAATATGGATAATAAATCAGAGCACAGCCTACTCAATGTAATTAAATCAGTTTGCGTAGTTGGAAAGTGGAGTAATTTAAGTTTTAAAAATCAAATTTTCATGAAATGTTGACAGATAGGAACAAATGTCTGGAGTTAATTTTTGTTTAGAATTAAATTCTCCATCTAAGAATGTAACTTGATCTTTTCTAACAGGTATCTACTATTGTTTTTTTTTGTCCGAAATTTTGAGGTGTATACTTATATATAATATCTACGCCACTGGTTGTCTGAACAGCCTGATGAGACAGGGTTTTAAAGATACTTATTACAGGTATCCTGTGTACCATGCTTGGTGAAAATAGCTGCAGCCGAAAAAGTGTTATAACGAAAAAAAAAAACGTTTTTTGAACCCCCTATATCTCGTAAATTACGCAATGGGGATTTTTGTTTCAATCACTTAGAAAATTTGAGAGATGTTGCGTTTTAAAAAATATTTTTTAATTTTTTATTAAGAAAAATTGACCGTTAAGATTTGATGAACGAACTCATCTAAGCCAAATCAGTTTAGTGTTTTTAGTGAATTTTCTTTTAAAAAAATTCACTAATGAGGAGATCCCAACTTTTGAATTTTGAAAAAATTTCTTCAAATGAGCGCTAATTAGGCCCCCCAGAACACATTTCCGGGGTCAGTTAAAATTTTTATATGTTTATATATATATATATATATATATATATATATATATATAGATATATATATATATATATATATATATATATATATATATATATATATATATATATATATATATATATATATATATATATATATATATATATATATATATATATATATATATATATATATGTATCACACCGATAACTCAAAAAATAATGAGCCGATTTTGATTAAATTTGGTGAATACCTTGCTTTTGCAAATGGCTTGGATAAGTTCGTTAGCCAGGAAAATCGGTCCAGGTTTTCCCGGAAAATTTTGTGTTTTCTTTCAAAAAAAAATTATATCTCCGGAATTAACAAAGTAAGGGCAACCAAATTTGGTACGCGGGTTTACATCCTTATAGGTAAGCTACGTACCTAAATTTAGCTTTGTAGGTCAAAAGATAAAAAAGTTATAGGCATTTAAAGAAAAATAAATTGAGGTTTTTCACAAAACGTCAAAGTTGCGATTTAAACGTCAAAATTGGCAACATTTAGGAAAATAACTTAAATCTAATACGGGCTATGGAAATAAAGTGTCTCAAGAAGAATGTTTTACAAACCCTGAAGTCTTAGTTTCAACCGTCATTGTCCTTCATTTTAATAAAATGTTTCCAGAAAATTCATTTCAAATAGACCCTTTCTCTGATGCTTGGCAGTAGTCTTAGCTATAGAGTTTATCGTTTAATAGTATATAATTGTTGTAGAATTTTCGTAAAAAAATCAATAAAGCTCGATATATCTGTTATTATACAAGATATGAAAAAAAATTGTATATATTAATTATAGGATGTCTTGAGCTACATCTTAAAAAATTATTTCTACAATCACAGGGTGGCCCATAAGTCGTTGGTGTTACAAATTTTCTTTTTTGTTTTAATCAAAACGCATTATGTTATTGCATTTTTGCATTTTCCATCGAAATATAATGCATGTTTGTAAGAAAAAAAATTCTGGACGCAGTAAGTGCGTTATGGTAGCGAATTTTGATCAAATTCTTAATATTTGAATAGCTCAATTTGCTATTAACCTATAAGGTTGACCAAGAAACGAATTTTTTCGGGAACACTTTGAGTTTACTTTCGGAAATTTTTGTACATTTTCAAACAATAAAGTTATTTTGATGAAACATGGCACATTATTTTTACTATATAGATTATACTGGTAACCAAATTTGATGCCCGCTTTCTTAAAAAACACACATTATTGCTATTAAAAAATAGTTTTATGAAAATTCACTACCATAACGCACTTGCTGCGTCCAGAGTTTTTTATTTATCGGTTGGATATATATATATATATATATATATATATATATATATATATATATATATATATATATATATATATATATATATATATATAAACATTTTAACTGGTCTCGGAAATGTGTTCAGAGGCCCTAACTAATTCGTGCTCATTTCAAAAGTTTTCCGAAAGTCTCACCATCGATACCTCTCAATTCGTGAATTTTATATTACATATTATTTAATGGGATACAAGGTAAAACAATGAATTTTGTCATCAAGGCACAAGTCAAGCCACTTCATCTAAACTTAACACGATTTTTCGTGTGCTGCAGTCAACACATCTTCTGGAATCTCCATGGACTGGCAAATGGGCGCACTTATATCTAATTTCTAAAGAGACCGTAGGTTTAAAGCTGCTTATTGAAATTACGCTATTGTCTTACGTCGTTTTCTTTCCTTTTGTGAAAAATCTGTATTCAGATGAGGCCTAGAGCTGCACATAACCAGAAAATTTTCAAAATAAAGATTTTGACTTCATCTGCATTTGTTTGCTTTTCTTGTTGCCTCCACTGTTCTGGAGGGCATATGTCTTCGTCTAAAATACTCTATGGTCAATGGGATGGAAAATTTGAAATAATATGTCGGTTAATTCTTCTATTTCCTCGGAAATAGAGGAGCCAGAAGTATTACACCTTTATGTTTTTGGGGCAGTATTTGGTGTCGTTTGTCCATATCATACGCTCCCTCAATATATTTCTTCTCGCAGACTCGAGACAGATTTCTTCATCACTTCTCTATTCATCGCTTTGCCTAACAGATTCGTTAGCATTGCAGACACCTCTATTCACCCCGTCTTATAAAAAATCGCGCAAAATAACTGGCATTGAATGTATATAAAAAAACTGCAGTTTCCTCATTTATTTGATTTAATTCGTTGGCCACCAAATCGTCATCTAAACAATCGTCTATATCTGACGCATCACCGCATGGTACTTCTTCCAAAAGGGTAATGTATTCTGCGACATTGATATTATCCAAGTCTTGAAATGAAAACTTTTGTTTATCTACAAATAACAAACAAATCCTCCCATTTGCCTTGTGTCTCCAGGATAAATTCACACCACATAAACAGGACGCCCTCGTCTGGTTCACGGACGGATCCGGCGGGGAGCGTGGGACGGGGGCCGGTGTTTATTTGTATGGAACGAGGGTAAGTCGGAGCCCACGCAACCGTCTTTCAGGCCGAAATGTACGCCATCCTGCACTGTGTGCGGGGGAACAAGAGGAGGGGCTAAACCAAGAAGCGGATCCTCATTGCGACAGGCAGCCCTTAAGGCGCTAAGTCATTAATTAGCGAACCCAGTTCAAAGGGAGCTGTGAAGCTGCTAAATCTTAGCAGAGGACAGCTCCGAAACACAACAGGTCTCTCGACGAGACACATGGCCGTCAAGAGACACCTGCATAAAATAGGGCGGTTCGAGAGGGACCTCGCATGCAGACTCTGCGGCAAGGGGGAGGAATCAGCCCAGCACATCTTGTGCGAGTGTAAAGCTTTAGACCGCAAAAGACAACTGATCTACGGTCAGTCGAGACCGGAAACAGAGCAATATAAAACTTTACCCTACCAATCGCTGTGCAGCCTAGTTCAAGGCACAGTGATTTTGCAATGGGTGGAGTAAAAATACTAAGCGCATGCACAATAAGCCAAAGGCTGCAGTGCTATCGGGACGGCAAGGTCGCGGACGAGGCCTGAGGAAAACAATAGTACACCTTCCAAAAGGGTAATTTATTGTGCGACATTCATATTATTCAAATCTTGAACTGAAAACTTTTGTTTATCTACAAATAACAAACAAATCCTAACATTTGCCTTGTGTCTTCAGGATGGAATCACACCATATAAACTGCTTAGATTTTGTTATCTTCTAGCAAAATTCTTGGCGATTCATTCACATCACATCACGACTAGTGTTTCGTTGCATTTCCTATTGGAGAACTTACCAGTAATGTTGAAAAAGCAGAACAAAAATTGCAAACCATCAAACAGCACCAGGCACGACGCACATGCAACTACTGATTGCTGTTACAAATTAAAACCGCCTGAGCTGCTGGAAGGAATCTCATTGGGAGTCGGAAGCTTCTAGTGAGTTCCGCACATAAGTAGCTTCACCATGGTACAAGGAAGCGTTCCGGTAAAAATAATTTATTCCAACCAGGAGCCCCAAGGACATCAAGGGTTATAAAACAAAATTTACCTGTATTTTGAACCATTTTAAATATCAGCTTCAATGCTTACCAAGTAAGTATTTTGAAAAATAGATGTACCCATTCACCGTCATCTGCTATTTTGCCTTACCTGAAATAAAAAGAAAATTGTAATGTGATATACAAAAAAAAGTTTTTGGGAATCGAGACATATAGGAATAGTATAGACATGCAGTTGATGGTGCTTAAACTGCACACAACAAAATTCATGCGTCAAAGCCCAGAACCGCCACAGAAGTCGGCCATGGTACATTGCATATATTTATAAATATATGGTCTTTACAATCAATCGCCCCCAAACGTAATCCGATCTTTTTGTACAAAATTTTTATGTCCTTAATCTTTTACTAACTGCATATAACTATTTTCCAAAAGGAAATAGGTGTATTTAAATTAGGTACCATAACGCATTTTTTTGCGCCACAACTATAATTAGCTTGATTAAGGGAAACAAAGATAAATAACAAACAATATTTAGTTCACGGCTTTCAAGAATTACTGTGCTAAAATAAAGAATTAAATTATTTTCAAATTTTGCAATATTTACACAATTTTTAACAGTCCTGATTGCATACGTACTGCTCCTGTGTGAAATAATTTAACATGACTTATTTTAAAGGTTAGGGTCTTGGACAACTCACTTATTTCGCAATATGATCAAAAAAGCAGTTACTTAATTCACAATCTTTTTATATAAAATTTTTTGAATCGAAAAACAACCTAGTCTCTCATTAACCTAAATAAAAATAAATTGATATGACATATGACGCTAGATAAACCGCGCCATTTGCTATAAGAATGTAAATAACAGAACGAACCAATAGCAATTTAATGTCTGACCACGTGACTAAGAATTGTGATGTTGGTCATTTCAGAATGCCAAATCTATAAATAAATCTCCCTGGATTAAATTCACAAAAAATATTATAACTGTACAAGTTTTATTTAACTTATACAGTTTTTATTTAGTTATTGTTTGGATCACAACTTAAAATCAGGTTTGAACTCTTTAGCTGCCCATTTTACCATATATCTTTTTGAATAACAAATCAGTTCTATAAATAAATATTAACGTTAATTTTCCTAACAAGGGAAACTTCCCAACTTTGTGTAATACAATTTTGAAACTGACAACTCTGGCTGTTTCAAGTTATCAGGCAAAATTTGTAGCTTTCCAACATTCAAAGAATATATCTATGTATATATATATATATATATATATATATATATATATATATATATATATATATATATATATATATATATATATATATACTTGTAAGGGACGTTTTGTTTTGGGTTCTAGCGACCCAAAGTCGCGCTCATCTGAAGAAATTTTTCCGAAAGCTTTTCATCGTGACCTGCCTATTAGCGAAGTTTTCTTCATGAAAATTGGCTAAAAACTAATTCTAATATATTTTTTACTTGGAGTTAAGTGAAGCTCATTATTTAAGGGCATATTTTGCGATACATACAAGAGGTGTATTTTTTAGATGGAATACACTGTATACTTTCATGCCATTGAATCATAATCGAATGAAAGCAGTGTATGGAAACGCATGTTTTGCGTATCCAACTGTCAAGTAATGGTGTCGAAAATTTAAGAATGGAAGAGACGAGACGAATAATAAACCGCGACCAGGTGCATTGAGTACTGCATCAACAGACAGAAATGTGGTATGTGTAGAAGGCCTGATTAGAGAAAATCGTCGAATGTCAGTCAGAGGAATTTCAGAAAATGTTGCTGTGAGTATAGGATCTGTCCATAGTATCGTACATAAATTGGGTTACAGCAAAAGGCGTTAAAAGGTAATCGTTTTCAGTCAGACGAAGAATGCCGTCAAATAATTCTTCGAGCAGCAGCCACAAGGATTCTTTAAGCAGGGTATAGATCAGTTGGTGAAACAATGTGATATGTGCCTTAATAATAGTGGTAATTATTTGTAAATATATTTTCCAATAATTTTTTTCTGAACCAAAGAGAAGTTGGAAATGTTTCTTGGATTAAACTAGAGCAACTTGAGAACCACATGACTTTTCACAGGACACTCATCAGTATGGTATTACCTTATGAAGATGGGCGAGGTAGACAGTGAAAACTGCAGATAGTGCACTGAAGCAGCAGAAACAACATAACACTTGCTATGCGACTGTACGACTCAGGTATGTAAAATGCTTATGTACCTTCGAGAGGTGACGCTAACACCCCCAGGCAATAGATAAAATAGAGCCCAAGAAGCTAGTGGACTACATGAAAAGTCTGAACTTTTTGGACAACTACTAGGCAAAGAGTCATGTACAAAAGACCTGTTTGGGTCTCAGCGCTAAAAGGGACAAGGCCTATACGATTGAATAAACAATCTACAATCTAAAGAAAGTTAACATCTTAAGTGCACAAGTAGGGAAATAATGATGTAGGTGAAGTTATTTGTTCCACTCAGCTATCCTGTTACTCCGGGGGCTGCTTTTACCAACCTTCCGACCAGGAACCAGTGTTTGGTTGAAATTTCGTGTTTTAGCAGTTTCACCAGCTCTAACTGGTTGAATCATAGTAGAAGTCTCGCCAGCTCTAAATGGTCAAGTCAACTCAGACAAAGCTCCCGCTTGTTACTAAAGTTCTATTAGCTCTAAATTGTTACATTATATCACATACTAGGCTCTTAGTGCACCAAAATCAACAGCTGCAAACTATGTTGGGTAAAATTTGCTCAACTTGAGTGATTGTCTTTATTGTCAAATTTTGAAGCTAGTAAATGATAATCTTTCAACTTGACATGATTTATTGTTTTAATTCGAGCCGTAAATTCATCACCATTGTTATCTTTTAATAATTCATTATATAACAAAATGCCGTAGAAGAATTCTCCGAGCAGCAGCCACAAGGATTCTTTAAGCAGGGTATACATCGGTTGGTGAAACAATGGGATATGTGCCTTAATAATAGTGGTAATTATTTGTCAATATATTTTCCAAAATTTTTTTTTCTGAACCAGTTGTCTGTTTTGTTTCTTTACCGTCGGCCTATTTCCGCGACTATGGCCAATCACCGACGCCAGGGAGCTGTTTCAACTCACTATCCTGGAAATTTTGCAGAACCCCCGCCTTTCTGTAAGGAGGGTGGGGATCTTTAACGTGCCAAACATCGCATGGACACGGGACCGTCGGCTTTACGCCCCCTCCGAAGGGCGGAACGTGCAGACATTCAACTTGCTCAAATACAATGCCAGAACCTCGGTTGATGTTAATTTTACAGTTTGTACTGAAAAAGTGAAAGGGGTACCCCGGGATCGAACCCAGTACCCTTCGGTTCAGAGGCACACGTTCTTACCTCTGAACCACCGAGGTTCTTTTTCTTTCTGAACCAAAGATGGGTTTCAATTGAACAAGCCTTGTACATTAATATACCAAGTGCCAAAAAAAATTGTTTAGTAGTTTTCGAAATATTGGCAATATTACACACTTTTTTTACAACAGTATATATATATATATATATATATATATATATATATATATATATATATATATATATATATATATATATATATATATATATATATATATATATATATATATAATAAATTAATTAATTTGGAAGCTTTAAACAAATATGACCTCTGCCAGTCATAATTAGAAGATTGTTTTATTTAAATCAAAAAGGATTTTCTTTAACAGATATTGAGGGTCCAATACGTACGCTGTCTTCTGATCCTTCCGCTAGAGCGCGTTGACGAGATCCAATTAATCCGCTATGATGAGATTTCGGGCTTAGTTTCGTCTTGAGGATCTCAGCGTCCAGTTGTGTCGGATCCCATAACACAGAATATATCCTCTTAATTACAAATGTCATAAGTAAACATGTTTACAAGATGTGATATTGCAGAATTCTGCAGCTCTCGGGGTTTATTGCCAAATATATGGGAATGGAACTTCATTAAACGGACAAAACTCATCAAGTCACTTGTATGTGTATTAGTTATATATTGCTGCAAGATATTAGGATTTACTGGACCGAAACCAACTAAAATGATCCAGGATGAAATAACTAATTACCAATAATGTAAATTGCTTAATCTGATAGTTTTATGTACTTTACCATTACCTTAAAATTGAATAACAATGTTTTTCATGTGAAAAATCGGTCTTGGACCAACGTATCTGATTTTTTTTTAGAGTGACTGAAATATTCAGTCTTAAGTGCTCCTAAAAATGTATATACAGTTTTTACGAGTTCTTAGCAAATTTTCACGAAACAAATTTGATTCAGAAAAGAGCTGTGTGTGTAATATGTTATATATATATATATATATATATATATATATATATATATATATATATATATATATATATATATATATATATATATGTATTACCACCAGCTCTGAATGGGTAAATCATAGTAGAAGTCTTTCCAGATCTAAAGGGTCAAATAAACTCTGTCGCAGCTCCAACTTGTTGGTAGAAAGTAGACCAGCTCTAAATGGGTCTGTTATCTCACAGACTAGGCTCTGGCTGCACCAAAATTACCAGATGCAATATATGTTGAATAGAATTTGCTCAATTTGAGCGATTGTCTTCATTTTTAAATATTTAAATTAGTAATTGTAAAATCTTTCAACTTGCCATTGTTTATAATTTTATTTCACGTCGTAAATTCAATAACACTGGTATCTTTTAATTATTCATTATATAACTATAACTATATTGTTACAGCCTAGCTAATAAAAGTCTTCAAATACCCCTTGATTTTGGGAAATTTTTCACAAGCCGGCAATACTACCTCTTCTAGTGTGTCTGGGGCTCACTCCGCTAATACAAAGTTTCAACCATGTAGGGCTTCAAATAGCGGACATACTCTCTATAACCGTGACTTCATAATAAAAACTTTTTGACCATTCCTGGTATATTTTAGACACCTACTCTGATCACCCCTCGTATAGGCAGGCACGAAATGCTCTAGAAGTGAGTAGTGGCAAGAATCAGCGGGCATATAAGCAAGCTCAGCACGTCGACCTGAAAGTTCAGTTAGTGAAGAGGTTGGGAAAGGTCACAGTGTCTAGAGAAAAAGTAAAACAGACTAGCTATTTGATCAGATAACTGGTGTAGTGTAAGGAAGAGAAGCATCTACAAAGAGCATCCGGCTAAGTCAGCTACCTGAAGAGAGACTTGTGAGTTAGTCTGGTTGTGACGAACCTGGAAAGCTATTACATAGAGTGATCCAAGCGACGACTCCGCGTAGCTGACGTCCTTAGAAGACCTTTTACAGACGCTCACGAGGTCGAGCGTCTGCGAAAAAGTGACCCGAGGGACATATTCAGCGAATCACTACTGATTTATTATTAGTTATGTTATTTGTTAAATAAAGCTATAGTTTTTAGTTAAAGTGTGACTTATCCTTGAACACACGGCGAAATACGAAAACACAAACGTAACAATATTATACAACACCCTGTATATCATTTGATATAATGAACCTGTGCTCACAAAAATGACACGCAATTAAGTAATATACATTATATTTTATTGAAAAACTTAGAGAATTTTTCACAGTATCTAAACATCACACTTCCTCGAAATCGTTTTAAGGGGGAGGAAATGATAAGGTGAAGCTAAATCCGTGGACGCCTGGTATATATTTGTGTCGGAGTGTTTTTATTTACAGTTACATTGTAAACAATGTGTCAGAATTTAAGTTTTTACGATTTTTGACTTAAATTTTTGTAAATATTACTCATTTACCACTAATAAATGAGGTATGTTTTGTTCATAAAGAAAATATAATGTGAATAAATAAAACTCTGGACGCAGCAAGTGCGTTATGGTAGTGAATTTTCATAAAAATGTTTTTATTGCAAATATGTGTGTTTTCTTTTTAAGAAAGCAGGCATCAATTTTGGTTACCAGTATAACCTATAGGGTAAAAACAATGTACCATGTTTCATAAAAATAACTTTATTGTGTGAAAATGTACAAAAATTTCCAAAAGTAAATGTAAAGTGTTCCCGGAAAAACTCGTTTCTTGGTCAACCTTATAGGTTAATAGCAAATTGGGCTATTCAAATATGAAGCATTTGATCAAAAATCGCTACCATAACGCACTTGCTGCATCCAGAATTTCTTTTCTTACAAACATGCATTATATTTCGATGGAAAATGCAAAAATGCAATAACATAAGGCGTATTTGATAAAAAAAAAAAAGAAAATCTGTATCACCGACGACTTATGGGCCACTCTGTAATTGTAGAAATATTTTTTTAAGATGTAGCTCAAGACACCCTATAATTAATATATACATTTTTTTTTCATATCTTGTATAATAATGGATATATTGAGCTTTATTGATTTTTTACGAAAATTCGACAAAAATTATATACCATTAAACGATAAACTCTATAGCTAAGACTACTGCCAGGCATCAGAGAAAGGGTCTATTTGAAATGAATTTTCTGGAAACATTTTAGTAAAATGAAGGACAATGACGGTTGAAACTAAGACTTCATAGTTGGTAAAACATCCTTCTTGAGACATTTGATTTCCATAGCCCGTATTAGATTCAAGTTATTTGCCTAAATGTTGCCGATTTTAACGTTTTAAATCGCAACTTTGACGTTTTGAGAAAAAACCCAATTTATTTTTCTTTAAATGCCTATAACTTTTTTGTCTTTTGACCTACATAGCTAAAGTTTGGTAGGTAACTTACATATAACCAAATTTGGTTGGCCTTACTTTGTTAATTCCGGAGATATAAATTTTTTTCGAAAGAAAACACAAAATTTTCCGGGAAAACCTGGGCAGATTTTCCTGGCTAACGAACTTATCCAAGCCATTTGCAAAAGGAATTTATTCACCAAATTTAATCAAAATCGGCCCATTATTTTTTGAGTTATCGGTGTGATACATATATATATATATATATATATATATATATATATATATATATATATATATATATATATATATATATATATATATATATATATATATATATATATATATATATATATATATATATATATATATATATATATATATATATAAACATATAAAAATTGAAACTGACCCCGGATATGTGTTCTGGGGGGCCTAATTGGCGCTCATTTGAAGAAATTTTTTCAAAATTCAAAAGTCGGGATCTCCTCATTAGTGAATTTTTTTAAGAAAATTCACTAAAAGTGAATAAATTAAATTTCAAAAAGTTTCAAACACGATCGGATGAAAATGTTTCATTCATATTTCAGATAATTTATCCACAAAACTTCTATGAACGGTCCGCCAGGAGTCTCTGATTGCGGACGCGTGCACCATCCCCATAGTACTTCTTAAACAAATCAAGCACAATCATGGAGTTTTTCCATTATAGCTATTAAATTTTATAATAAGCTTCCATATTATATTATATTATTAATATATAAGATATTCTTGAGAGGGACTGCTCTTATTTTGTCGGAATTTAGCTTTGTGACAACAAATTTCCCATCACAACATAAACAGTTGTGTACAAAACTAATTGTATTCGTGTGCTAGTGCAGTTTATCGCTAAAAATTGTCATACAAGCGCCATCTGCCATTAATAGAGGATAGCAATCACTGACCGATACTGGAGACTGGCCGGTACTCCAAGGACTTCTTCAATTTAATTATTAGTTTTCTATGAAACTGCTTTGGAAATCTGGGTTGTAATTTATAGAGATTGTAAACTGTCAATCGTGAAATAGATATTGTCAAAAACGCTAGAGTACCAAATAAAATAAATTACGTGTATTAAAAGTTTTTACCTGTTTTACATGAAAGTTTGGTTCGTTAAACAACAAGCGCACGAGACTGTCATATTAAAGTTCAAACTTTAAAAGTCCATAAAACTTTCAGATGTGTATTTGTCCGTTGAAACGTAATGGTGGAATATGATCAAGAGAAAACAAGAAACTTCTTATGAAATCGTTTCAAAAACAACTTTGTAAAAGCTCCAGCTAAGCTTGTTAACCTTCCAACCAGACACCAAGCTATCGAATGCTGGTCGAATGGCATTTCTCCGTTCCAACATTTGATTAGTTAGATCGAGTTTACAACTTTTTATTTTTCCCTCACACTTCAACGATAATTTAGATGAGGTGGAACAGCAAAAACTGCCAAAACCCAATAAGCAAACTCTGTCAAAGCAAATACAAACACACGCGTCTCACACAAGCCAGAGTTGAGCGGTGTAAAGCTACTTTGTAATAAGTTTATCAGATTGAGGTTCCCCTCTGTAATGGAGATTCCCTGTAAATTACTATTTATCCAATCATGAAGTTAAGGCGTCATACTTAGACTGCTAATAGAGCTTTGTGTTAAGGTTTTCTCAGTATAGAGCTATGAGCATTGTCGAAGTTTATTCCCATTCCTTTATTGCCTTTGTTTAAGCGATTCATAAACTACGGCTAAATATGTTATAATAAAACATTACACATCATGACAGCTAAAGTTTTGAAAAAATTAATAAATTTTTTCAAATTGAGATCCTAAAAACTATAAGATAGATCATAGCATAATTTTGTTTATAGTCTGGACAAATGTTGTTAGAGCTTTATAACATGTAAACGACTTTTATTTATTATTTATTGTAAACATACAACCAAACAGGTACAAATCCAA
The DNA here is from genome assembly GCA_964006375.1 of Tillus elongatus. Classification (NCBI taxonomy): domain Eukaryota; kingdom Metazoa; phylum Arthropoda; class Insecta; order Coleoptera; family Cleridae; genus Tillus; species Tillus elongatus. The sequence continues at coordinate 20,483,262 of OZ023266.1, forward strand.
TAATAGGGCAGTTACTAAAGAAGACAAGTCTTAATACTAACTTACTTACTACTTAATCTAACACTTAAAATGAATAGTAAATAGAAAAATTGACGGCACTGTGAAACTGAATCATAACATTGTTTTATTTTTTATTTATTTCCACAACACACCACGAGGGCTCACAGCCTAAATACTATCGTACCGTGGGTGTCGACAAGAAGGAAAGAAACAACTTGTTAACTATGGACTTAAAGGTTGGGAGGTTCGGAGGAGAAGGAAAAACATGTGCCGGCAAAGAATTCCACAATTTGGAAGTCCTTGAGACGAAAGAGCGGGCATACCAAGATGTTCTAGGTCTGGTGATCTGGACAGTAAAATGGTGCATTCGCTCTGTTCCCCTGGTAGATCTGTTTGTGGCAGCAAGTGGAGGAACTAGGGAAGAAAGCTCCTCTGAGCAGTGCCCGTGAGGATATCTATAAAAGAGAGAGAGGGGGGGAGTACCAACGGCACGTCGGTGGGCAAGTAATGGCAGCCTTTGGGTGACGGTAGGGTCACCGATGAGACGTATAGCTCTGTTCTGAAAAGAGTCCAGGATAGCGAGTGTAAAAAAGGCAGCGGCCTCCCAGATGTGGGAGCAGTATTCGAGGCTTGGCCTTATTTGTTAAGTATATAAGGTATAGAGATTAGGTGGTGAAAAGTATTTGCGAGCCTGGAAGAGGAAACCTAATTTATTAGCAGCCGCTTCTGAAATTGATGTGACATGTTGGTGCCAATTGAGATTTCGATCCACAGAACTGCCAACAAGTGAAAAGGACTCATTACTCTGAATAACTTGGTTCTTCATTGTGATGGGTCTCTGGCTGGTGTATCTCTTATGAGATAGAAAGCAAGACTGAGATTTGGTGGAGTTGAATTGTACAAGATTTCTACTTTCTCAGTCTAATATTTTTTGGAGGTCCACAGAGACAGAACCCTCCATGAGTCTGCGATCCTCATCTAATTGGACTAAAGAGACAGGCTTAAAATATTGTATATTTGAGTGGAGGGTGCTGTCATCCGCGTAACTGTGTACTGGGTTGTAAGTGCTAGAGAGGAGGTCATTGATATGGAGAAGAAACAAATTAGGGGCTAAAGCTGAACATTGAGAGGGGCTCCTGCATTAATTGGATATAATTTAGAGGAATGGCCATCCACTAGAATAGAAATTTTCCAATTGGAGAGGAAATTTGCTGTCCAGGTACAGACTTTTGGTGGTATGCTTATTAGGCAGCGCTGCGTGCCAGACCTGGTCGGGTGCTTTGGATATGTCTAGAGCAATAATCTGGGATTCACCGTGTAGTTCCATAGACTTGCCCTAAGAATGAGTGACAAAGGAAAGGAGGTTAGCAGTTGATCTCCGCTGATGAAATCCACACTGCCTGTCGTGGATTAGACTGTGTTTTTCAAGAAATTTTAGTAATTTGGTGGTTATATAGTTTTCCATCACTTTAGAGACGACTGAAAGGAGAGAAATAGGCCTGTAGTTGCGTGGAAGCGCTTTGTATCCTTTCTTGGGTCGGGTTGTACTCGAGCAGTTTTCCAGTTACTAGGCAATATGCCTCTATTGTAAGATGGCTGAAACAGTCGAATCAGGGCAAGGGGCAAGTTCTGGTACGCATTTTTTGAGAACAATTGCTGGGATCTCTTCAAGGCTAGAGGCTTTCCTGGTATTAAGAGAAGAGAGCATCTTTCGTACCTTTTTAGTTTTGAAAACGATTTCCGTCATTTTATGCGCGACATTGGGGACTGTTGGTGGTTGAACATTTGGAGGTGGGTTCAGAGTAGAATTGCCGGCGAACAACGAGGCAAAAAGTTCAGCCTTGCAGGCTTGTAGAAACAATTTCATCCCCTGAAACAAGAGGTGGGAACGTGCGCTTGCATAAATTATTCCCAATTGATTTAGCAAGAGTCCAAAAGGGTTTGTTGTCGTTGGAGCTTGAAAGGACTTTGTTTTTGATGTAGTTATGAAACGAGTTTTTTGCCTCAGAAAGAATGCCGACATAGCGGTTTCTTGTGTCGTTAAATGCTTGTCGGTTTTCTTGACTGGGATTGTGTAGAAGCGTTTTGTGAGCTTTGACCTTTTCAAGTCTGGCCTTGTCACACGTTTTAGAGAACCAGGGTTTTTGAGTGGCTGAAGAGGTTTTCTGTGTACGTGGAATAAATAATTCCATGCCAACTTGGATGATTTCGGTGACGTTTTGTGAGATATCAGAGGGGTCAGGATAAGAAAGGAGACAGACGCCCATGGAAATGAGGAAAACTAATCCCGCATTTTGTCCCAGTTCGCGGACATGTATTGCCAAACGATACGTGGGTGAGATGACTGTGTGACCTCGGGTTGCATTGCGCAGGAAGCAGTGACTATGCCGTGGTTTGAGCGACCAAGCGGGGCGGTGACTGATGTCTTATAGCAATCAGGTTTAGTAGTAAGAAGGAGATCCAAGGGATTTTAGCTGTGTGTTGGAATGCGAGGAAAGTAAGTAGGTTGCTGAACCATATTGGTTAAAGAATTGCTAACTGCGAAGGCCTCCACTTCTCTCCTTGTGGATCGGTTTTTTAAGATCCTAGCCGTTTCTTATTATGGACATCGAAGTCACCAAGAATAGTGACCTCGAAGGAAGGATATCCAAAAATCAGTTGGTCGTTTTTTTCAGAAAGGTAGTCTCGAAGAGCTGGACAAAGTTGTTGCCAGAAGGTGAACGGTAAATGCAGCAGATGAATTTAGTTGCAGCCCAGAGAGAGAGAGTGTAATTTAAAGTATGTCTTTTCTTCCAGCTTGCAAATTGGGGAGTCTGGTGCAGGGTAGATTGCTACGGACGTATGCGCACACACCTCCATACAATTTAAAGGAAGTAAGGAGCTTATACCCCGGGAAATTAAGGTGATTAGTGGCTGTTTTGGTACTGATTTGGGTTTTCGGTGAGGAAGAGGATTTGGGGCCTCCTTCCTGGAGGAAATGGTGGACGGAGTTATGGTTAGAATGTAGGCCACATATAGGAGGCACACTGCTGTATTAACAGTTTGTGCTGTGTGCTTCTTATAAGAGAGTACACTATCAAACACAACATAAACGTATCTTACCATGTGTGCCAGTGTTTTACCCTGAATTGCGTAAAGAAATCCAGTGCTTTTCTTGTAGAAGACGCAACAAGCACCTCTAAGCAGAGCTTATTCTTTGACAGCAAGCAACCAACGACTCCAAGCTAGTCTGCACAACACAACTATTATTCACTGACTTTATGGTCCAATACAGCTTTATGTCTTCAACATACAACAATGCTCCAACTCCAAGCCTGCCACATAGATCGTTGATAAAAATGACGAACAAAAGAGGCCCAGATTTAAACCCTGCGGCATACCAGATGGAATAATATAAGCAGATGATTTATAACCTAGCTATTCCATGATTTGAAACCTATCGGACAAATACAAGCTGAAAAACTTAGCAGTGGATCAGACTAGCATATCAATTTAAGTCTGTGGAGTCATAATACAGAACTTTTATTGTATCCTCACATAAAAGAATTCTCATTTAAATAAAAATAAAAAAAAATTTAACAAAATGGAAAACCGACTTGACAAAAAAATATTCTAAAACAAAAATGCACTAAAAAGTAAAATCTAATTGCGTATTCTTCTGTCTACAACTTACAATCAACTTATTTTTTTCACTCAATGTACGATCAATGCATTTATCACGCAAGAATGTAGGTACCCACTTAAACTTAACCTCTAACTCCACACATACCTATGACTAACAGACAATTATCAAAATATTTATTTAGAGTTCACCTAAGCAGAAAGTTTTAAATATATGTGTAGACTGCTTAAAAGACAATCAAATTATTAGGATAATATAATGTAAAATTATTGTTATTTTTAGAGTCGGTGTCAGTCAAGATGGGTTTGTAACTACTTAACCTGAAATGTCTTACTAGATAACAATTGGCATACACACTTTACACACATAGAAGCAGCACGCAGCGCGGGCGGGTCGATTGCGCGCGCGCGCCCGGATGAATGGTTGGAGGGGTATAGCCGAGTGAGAGAGGCAAACGCGTACGCCGGCCATACGCCAGTCAGTCAAGATAAAGAAGCGATAGGAGTTACTTGATTATAAACCGATTGCGATTCTTTTTCATTCTACACCGTCTTTCTTAAGATAATTCTTAATGTTTATTATTATAGCTACATTTTCGCATCAATGTTGCTTGATATTGTCGTATTAAATTTCATTTGTAAATAGGTTGAATTAGGTAATGGTGCTTTGTCTTGAGAGAGGTATTGTCACAGCATAATATTTTATTAAAGTTCATTTGTAAATAGGTTTAATTAGGTGTGTGTGTCTTGTTGCATTCAAATTCATTTTAAAAAGATTTAATTAGGTATTGGTATATTGTCGTTTCAAGGTCTCAGGATATTATAACAGTATATTGTATAAAATTTCATTTGTAAAATAGATTTCATAAGGTATTCTCCTATTATTAATGTAAGGTATATTGTCGTATTTCCTTGGCTGACACCGACTCCAAAAATAACAATAATTTTACATTATATGATCCTAATAATTTGATTGTCTTTTAAGCAGTCTACACATATATTTAAAACTTTCTGCTTAGGTGAACTCTAAATAAATATTTTGATAATTGTCTGTTAGTCATAGGTATTTGTGGAGTTAGAGGTTAAGTTTAAGTGGGTACCTACATTCTTGCGTGGTAAATGCATTGATCGTACATTGAGTGGAAAAAATAAGTTGATTGTAAGTTGTAGACTAAAGAATACGTAATTATTTTTTTACTTTTTAGTGCATTGTTTGTTTTAGAATATTTTTTTGTGAAGTCGGTTTTCCATTTTGTTAAAATTTTTGTTTATTTCTTTATTTTTAGTGAATCTGAAGCTTTATATCTGATTTAATTAGACGGAAGCGCAACGGTGTGATGCACAATCATCATCAATGTAGTCGAAGTCAATTATATACGCATTATTAAGGATAACTAAAAAACTACTGGTTGGATCCTGATCACATTTATATGAGACTATATGAGAAGCACTAGCTTGCAAATAAAAAAATAATCATCAAAATCGGTTCACCTAGAAAAAGTTCTGAGGTAACACACAAGAACATCATCAATGTAGTCGAAGTCAATTATATACGCATTATTAAGGATAACTCAAAAACTACTGGTCAGATCCTGATCACATTTATATGGGACTACATGAAAAGCACCAGCTTTCGAATAAAATAAAAATCGGTTCACCTAGAAAAATGTTCTGAGGTAACACACACATAAAAAAAAACATACAGTCGAATTGAGAACCTCCTCCTTTTTTTGAAGTCGGTTAAGCAACGGTATTGCAAAGGCTATTTGAAAAAAAAAGTAGAAAACATCAATACAAATCGTCTGCCCTCCGTCTAAATTACAGAAACCAGCATTCATGGAACCAACTCGTTTTTTTAAATATATTTGTTAAAATTGAACAAAGGAGCTGCTGAAAAAAATCTGAAAACTCTGAAAGGAAGTACTTCAAGTTTATGTCATTTAAAGTCTGGCTTCAGCGTTAAGATTGGTTAGTCTTAGAGACGAGGTTATAATGTGAGTGAAAGACGACAGGCCGACAAGAAATTCTGTTAGTGATGAATTATGGGACAGGCGTTCTGAATGTGACAGCTATTCTCAGTGCATAAATCACCATCAGCTTCGTTCTGCTCACCGAGTTGATCACTTTACTCCCATGACTTTACTATTAAATGCTTCTCAGATAATTGTTCAATTTGTTCCCAATTCCGCGTCCATTAATTGAGGATCAAGTCTTACGGTTTTCTGATGACACGCTGAAAAATTATCATAAATGAAGCTTTAACTACTTGTTATTAAAGAATAATCTTGATTAAGCGAAAACTAATTGCCTTTCGTGTCATGCAACAATAGTAAAATATCAGGAGGCAGCAAGTGCGTTATGGTAGCTAATTCATATAATACAGATGTCAGGGATAAAAGTAACTATATGGGGATTTCGGAACGGTAAGAAATACAATTCTGGTTGAATACAAAAAAAGTTCTGGACGCAGCAAGTGCATTATGGTAGTGAATTTTTATTAAATGACTCAAATTTGAATACCTCAATTTTCTATAAACTTAGAAAATTCAGTTTTGGTAAGTAGTAACGCCTTTCCTAAGACAACGTAAATTTCATTAAAATAGCTTTGTAATTTTCGGAGAAAAAATTAGTTTTCTAAAAAAATTAAAAATTTTAATAACTAAATTTTTTATAAAGTTATAAAGTTGAATGTTGGTGCGTGGGAAGGTCTTTCAAAAGGCAACATATCCGTCAAATTTCATTAAAATAACTTTGTAATTTTCGGAGTAAAATTTTTTTTTTGAAAGAAAACTCAAAATTTTCCCGGAAAACCTTGTCGGATTTTCCTGGCTAACGAACTCGTCTAAGCCATTAATAAAAAAAAGGTACTTGCCAAGTTTCATTATATTAGATTAATTATTTCTTGAGTTATCGGTTCGATACATACTATATATATATATATATATATATATATATATATATATATATATATATATATATATATATATATATATATATATATATATATATATATATATATACAACTAAAACAGGATTGATAACACGGCATTTCTGTACTATACAAGGAGAAAGGTTTAAGGGCAAAGCCGCAAGGACACAACCGCAAACTCGTGTTTCAGGCTTATTAGCCATCATCAGTACGGTATAACCAGGTGAACATGGGAACACTCTGGATGAAGATGCAAAAATACACGGAGCCACAACAGGCAACCAGTGCACAATTGCAGCAACATTTGGAAGACCCTCAATCCGTAGCTTTTTTTGTTGTTTCCCTCGGATTGGGGGTCTTCCAAATGTTGCTGCAATTGTGCACTGGTTGCCTGTTGTGACTCCGTGTATTTTTGCATCTTCATCCAGAGTGTTCTCATCTTCACCTGGCTATACCGTACTGATGATGGCTAATAAGCCTGAAACACGTGTTTGTGGTTGTCTCCTTGCGGCTTTGCCCTTAAACCTTTCTCCTATATATATATATATATATATATATATATATATATATATATATATATATATATATATATATATATATATATATATATATATATATAAATTTAAACTGATCCCGGATATGGGTTCTAGGGGTCCTAGTTCGCGCTCATTTAATTTTTTTTGCAAATTCTCACCATCAATACCTCTCTATTAGTGAAATGCTTTTAATAAAAATTCACTAAAAGTTGATAAAACATATAAAAATTTAAACTGATCCCGGATATGGGTTCTAGGGGTTCTAGTTCGCGCTCATTTGGAAAAAATTTTGCAAAATCTTACCATCGATACCTCTATATTAGTTAATTTTTGTTAATAAAAATTCGCTAAAAGTTGCGCTATTTCAGGCTCAATCAGATGCTGATCGGAATTTAAAATATTTATAAGGGTTTTCAAAATATCGAGCAAAAACAAAAAATTTTGTTTTCTGAAAAATGGCAATAGCTTCCCCATTCTGTAAATGAATTTAATAAAATTTCGTCGTTATGTTTTAATAGCTACAATCAATCGAATTATGTTAAAAAAGTTTTTCTAGGCCTTCTAGTTTTTCTGAAACCATAGCCAACTTTGTTATTTCTCATGGCCGCCATATTGGATTTATACGTCATTAAATAAAGTATAGATAGAGCTTTGCAGTCATGTATAAGAGCCTATCTTTAGTTTTTGAAAAAAACGGTTTTGAAAAAAATCAGAGCAGAACTTTTAGCGAAAAATATAGAGTTCAACCTATGATACGTATTAAGAATCAAACCAAAATGGCTAAACATACTTACGTTCTGTTTTTTATAACAAGAACTGAACTTTATAAGAAATTTGATTTAATACGTATCATAGGTTGAGCTTTGTATTTTTCTTTGAAAGTTCTGCTCTGATTGTGCAGCCTGCCGCAACAGCTTCTTTCTCTACCTGTTGCTGTTTGTTCAAACACATTAGATTGTAGTTTGTCAGTGCACTTCAAGCTTAAATTACACGGGCTCTGACCCGTCTTATCACTTTTGTACTGTAGTTTTTACTGCAGGGAGGTGCCTTGACCAAGTTTCTTCGACATTTAACTTTTCAGCTTTTTAACTTTTTTAGCTGTGATTTTTACAAATGTAACTGCTCCAGAATATTTTAGCTTTGATTTTGCTTTTAATGTAGACTTTGCTTGTCAGTACTACATACAGACTTGGAGACAACTTCTTTGGCTTCACAGTGAAGCCAGAGAAGTAGTCTCCAAGTCTGTATGTAGTATGGACCAGTTTCACCAAGTAAGGGCAACAACAATCAATGAGTTTGCTTGTAAGACTGTTTAGACGTATGTAACCGCTTGTGACATGAGATACCCGCCAACCTACCAGAAACTTTGTTTCTGACATAACTACTTTTGTAATTTTTTTGGTAGCCCCTGAAAATGGCTTAGGTTATATGAGCAGAAACGTATAGGGCCTTTATCAATAAATACAGTCTAGTAGTTTAGCTTTGTCTGCTTTAGCTTAGAACTATGTGTGTGTCAGACGTCGTGACCTTCAGAAGTTAAAAAAAAAACCATTTCTTAAAAAAGTTCTTTTACTTATGATACTAAAGTTAACACCTGAAACATTATTTATGATTAAACTCAAAACAAAAAACCAAAAACTAATGACAAAGCAGTAAATAAAAGTAAATTAAAGTAGATGTTCAAAAATTCCACCGTTGTCATTACTGCATCGATGTTGCATTTCTTCTGTGGCTTGAAAAACGGCTGCCTTAAGTTCTTCTCCCGTATTATTAAGAGTACAATAAACTTTAATCTTTAAGTATCCCCAAATGCAAAAATCAAGAGGCATAAGGCCCGGCAAGCGTGCAGCGTGCTCTATTTAATGATGTTTAAATTTAATATGGCGGACATAAGAAATAACAAAGTTGGCTATGGTTTCAAAAGAACTAGAACGCCTATAAAAAAGTCGATAAGGTCATTCGATTTACCGTAGTCGCGAATACAAAACTACCAAATTTATCATATTAGATTTGTTTACAAGATGGCGAAGATATTTCAATTTTTCGAATCTTTTTTTTAGTTTTTGCTCGATATTTTGGAAACCCCTATAGATATTTTAAATTTCACCACACTGTCTGATTGGGCTCTAAATAGCTCAACTTTTTCCCATTTAGCTAAAATTTTATCTCCTACCGTTTCTGAAATCCCCATGTAGTTACTTTTAGCTGGGACTATATACTTTAATGGAAATGAGTACCCTTTTCTTTGCTTAAAAGGTATAGAATTCAGTTAAAAGTATTATTATCTTTGCAGTAGGAATCTACATAGCAACATCTTTAGAAAAAAAATGAGCTGAAAATTTTAGGAAAAGATTAAAACTCTCCCGGAGAAAGCTGGTCTGATTCACCTGGTCAATAAACTTTCCCAAGTCATTTATATAAATAATACGCATTACAAGATTATGTTTCATGAAAAATCACTTAACAGGGTTTTTGATAAAATGAAAAAAAGACTGGAAAAAGTTAGTAGATTCTCATGGAGATTCAAACTTGTGCTTAGAAAATCAACAGTAGAAGGATCAAGGTTCAAGGAAGGCAATAAAGAAACTATTAAGGTACTATCGTTTTATAAAGATAATATGACGTTTTTGCCTAAGCATGATTTTACAATTTGTTGTCACAAAGTTTGTTCAACGACACTCGTCTCCCAATATATATATATATATATATATATATATATATATATATATATATATATATATATATATATATACACCATTCCTTAATTATTTCGTCCAAATGGCTGTTGAAAGTAACCACTGTCGCAAAGATTTGTAAATCAGTCGTTTTCTACCATTAGAGAGTGAATTTTTTCATCCTCTGATGACGCTAACTTGGTTAGTGAAACGATCGTCAGGTCTTTTATAATGTGTTGTGGTGATTTGGGTTCTCTAACTGTTTTTATCAGCTTAGTTGGACCTCTATAAGCTACCTTTTACCCGTTTTGCAGTTATACTTCCTTAAAATCCTGTTTACTTCGCACAGAACCCTTATTCACCGCAGGTCCCGTAACATTCTTGGGGGTTGTTTCGAAGAAATTTTTCTTGTTTATATTGTTCTTGTTTATGCATTGAGGGTGGTTGTAGGCATGAAGAAGAGGGAGGTGAACCCCGTGACTAAGCCGCGAACCAAGCTTTTAAATTTATGTTTAAATTGTTACCTCATTTCATTGTTTACAATAGTTTCTAACAAGGAATTTAAGGTTGCCTTGTTTGTTACTCTCACGTAGAGGCCTACAATATTTATCATTTAAAAAAGTATGGATACAGCAACAGTAAATAAGTGATGAAAAGGGTCTGGGTTCAGCAGGTACAGAATTTTCGTAAAATGATTTCAAATCCGATAACTCTTTTAACAATTTTCGTAGTAAAAATTCACTAATAGGGAGATCCAAACTTTTGAATGTTGAATTTTTTATTGCAAATGATCGCGAAATAGGACCCCTAGTATCAATATTTCGGGGTCAGTTTCAATTTTTATATGTAAATGGCTTGGATAAGTTCGTTATTCAGGAAAATAGGACGATGTTTTCCGGGAAAATTTTGAATAATCTGTAATAACCAAATTTTGTATGTAGGTTTACTATATAAAAATTAAAGTATACACCAAAATTTAGATTTCTATGTTACAAGAAAAAAAAGTTATAATAAAATATTTTGTGCCAGACCATGAAAATTCACTACCATAACGCACTTGTTGGGTCCAGGCTTTTATATAACTAAACACGTTATACTGGGCTCAAAAATCAATGCTTTTTCTACACCACAGATACATATAAATTTAAACAGTTCTTTTACTATATAAAATGTATTTCACATGATACACACCGATTTAAATAAATTGCATTCCAGTCTGTACTTGATGTAAACGAATTTCTCAACAAAAATTCATTCCAGAGCACACTATTTACTCTACAGCCTCAGTATCAACATGGCGTAATCCATTAGTGTATCACCGTTCCCTATAGAATCCGATGTCATCAGGATAATATGCAAATAATTCTGTACGTTACTGAACTAGAAATCGGGACTAAGACACCACTTCCTCCTAGAATAGCTCTAGAGAATATATCCAGTTTATCCGAGGAATGGAATGAAAAATGATTCTCGTCTTTTGATTTATGTATATCCCAGTTTCATTTAAATTGATATGTATGAGCTAGATAGAGTGTGACAAGTTTCATTTGTGTGCGACTTTAACATTGCTTCTGATGTGCGGAAATAAAATAGGAAAAAATAACTAGAAACAGATAGATGATACTACATAAAACTGGTCTAAATCCAGTGGCGACACGTTCTGGAATTCGACGGCTAAATTAATTCTGACACCACGTTTTCTATAAAAAACTGCAAGCTTTTAAAATAAATTAAAAAAAAATCATTCTATAAAAGTGAACTGTACAATACAATTTTTGAACTATGAAACACCAATTCAGTAGGCTTTGACGAGATTCCAGTAAGGCTGCTGAAAGAATGTGCTGATTTCTTAATCAAGCAATTAACACATATCATTAACTTATCTCTGGCTCAGGGATTGTTCCCAGATGACCTTAAAAACTCACTAGTCATTCTGACACACAAGATGTAACCTCCTTCAAATAAAACGTTATCGCTATCAATAACGATATATAGTATGATGTAGTAAGCGGAAAAGCTGTTATCTAAAGACTGACCTCAAGTGGATCTAAATCCGGTCGATAGTGAGGTCACCATTAGCTGTTGAACCCTAACCTAATACATCTATCTATCAGATTTTATTATTTGCAAGATCAGAAACACTGGTAAGGTCAGAAGATGTCAAGAAATAAAGCTTACCACTTACCTAGTTCTGAGTTATTCTGTCAGAGGTGCCATATTTGTTGGATCCCCTGATCAGAACCTGGTTACTTTAAGTTGTAGATATTTTGGAAAAAGTAAGTCAGAATTATTTATTGCATCGCCGTCAAATGTGGGAAATATTGGTCAGGAATTACTTTTCAATTAAACAGATATATTAATGTAACAATAATATTAAATTTATTCATCTAAATTAATTTGGAATAGCAAACAAAATTAAATAAAAATCTCTGGACGCAGCAAGTGCGTTATGGTAGCGAATTTTCTTTAAAATATTTTTAATAGCAAATGTCTTTCTTTGATGAAAGCAGGCATCAAACTTGGTTGCCTATATAGTAGAAACAATGTACCATATTTGATTGAAATAAATTTATTGTTTGAAAATATATAAACATTTTTCAAAAGTCTAGATGCAGCAAATCTGTTATGGAAGTGAATTTCCATAAAAATGTTTTTAGTAGCAAATGTGAGCAGGCATCAATCTGATTACCGGTATAGCCTATGTAGTAGAAACAATGTACTATATTTTAACAAAATTACTTATGGTTTGAAAATATACAAAAATTTTCCGAAAATAAACTTAACTGTTGGCAGATTTCTGAAAACAGTTTTTTGAAAAACTTTCGGGAGCTAAACTGCAAATTTACCGAAAATTCGCTACCAAAACGCACTTACTGCGTCCAGTTTTTTTCTTACAAACGCATCATATTTCGATAAAAAATGCAAAAATGCATTAACGAATTTGTTCTACGAAAATTAGTTAAACAAAAATTATACACCCCTACTTACTCCTGGTCCCGTAACTTCCTTGGGGAGTGTGAACAACAAATTTTCCTTGGGGTTTGAGGATCCAGGGGGGTGGGGGCCTAGGCAGGTTTCTGAAAACAGTTTTTTGAAAAGCGTTCGGGAGCTAATCTGCAAATTTACCGAAAATTTGCTACCAAAACGCACTTACTGCGTCCAGATTTTTTTCTTACAAACGCATCATATTTCGACAAAAAATGCAAAAATGCATTAACGAATTTGTTCTATGAAATTTAGCTAAAACAAAAAATTATGCACCCCTACTCACTCCTGGTCTCGTAACTTCCTTGGGGGGTGTGAACAAGAAATTTTTCTTGGGGTTTGTGGATTCAGAGGGGCCCTAGGCAGGTTTCTGAAAACATTTTTTTGAAAAGCGTTCGGGAGCTAAACTGCAAATTTACCGAAAATTTGCTACCAAAACGCACTTACTGCGTCCAGATTTTTTTCTTACAAACGCATCATATTTCGACAAAAAATGCAAAAATGCATTAACGAATTTGTTCTATGAAATTTAGCTAAAAACAAAATTATGCACCCCTACTCACCCCTGGTCCCGTAACTTCCTTGGGGAGTGTAAACAAGAAATTTTCCTTGGGGTTTGAGGATCCAGGGGGGTGGGGGCCTAGGCAGGTTTCTGAAAACAGTTTTTTGAAAAGCGTTCCGGAGCTAAACTGTAAATTTACCGAAAATTTGCTACCAAAACGCACTTACTGCGTCCAGATTTTTTTCTTACAAACGCATCATATTTCGACAAAAAATGCAAAAATGCATTAACGAATTTGTTCTATGAAATTTAGCTAAAAAAAATAATTATGCACCCCTACTCACCCCTGGTCCCGTGACTTCCTTGGGGAGTGTGAACAAGATTTTTTTTTGGGGGTTTATGGATCCAGGGGGGGGCCTAGGCAGGTTTCTTAAAACAGTGTTTGGAAAAGCGTTTGAGAACTAAACTGCAAATTTATCGAAAATTCGCTACCAAAACGCACTTACTGCGTCCAGATTTTTTTCTTATAAACGCATCATATTTCGATAAAAAATGCAAAAATGCATTAATAAATTTGTTCTACGATAATTAGCTAAAAACCATAAACTTCACTTACCCTACAAATAAATATCCGAAAAGCCACCAAACTTAACTAAACTGACAGCTAAAGCATCAGAGAAAGGGTCTATTTGAAATGGATATTCTGTAAACATTTTAGTAAAATGAAGGGCAATGACGGTTGAATCTGAAACTTAATGGTTTGCAGAACATTTTTCTTGCAACATTTTCTTTTCACAAACAGTATTTGTTTCACATTCTTTGCTTAAACATTGCCAATTTTGACGTTTAAAATTGCGAGTTTGACGTTTTGCGGAAAACTCCAAAATCTGTTACTTTAACTGCCCATAACTTCTTTGTCTTTACAGCTAGGGACCTAAATTTTGGTACAGAGTTCACTATTTATAATACAAATACGTGGTTGCCCTTACTTTGTTATTTCCGGAGATATGATTTTTTTTATAAAGAAAATACAAAATTTTCCGGGAAAACCTGGTCCGATTTTCCTGGCTAACGAACTTATCCAAGCCACTTGCAAAAGGAAGGTACTCTGCAAATTTTATCAAGATCGGTTCAATATTTTTTGAGTTATCAGTCGGATATATATATATATATATATATATATATATATATATATATATATATATATATATATATATATATATATATATATATATATATATATATATATATATATATATATATAAACACAGATCTCCCCATAAGCGAATTTTAAAAAAAAATTCGCTAACATGGTTGGAAAATCTCAAATAAACATTAATCATACACAAATAAAAATCAAATGAACAGCAATAACTTCAAGAAAAAGAAATTATCATTTCACATGCATATGACAAAACAATAAGATAAAATGGTCGTAGGTTACTAAAATATTAACATTAGCTACTTGAGGTATATCAAAAGTCAAATGCTGTATTATACAGCTCAAAAGCAAACACAAATTATTAGGTAAATTACTTGACGTTTCTCAATCAATTCGGTGAATTTTTCAATGACTTAACTGGTCAGTTCTTTGAGTGAAGCTCCATTAAAAAAATATTCGTACGTGAAATTTCTACATTAATGGTTGAAAATGAAAGATATTTAAAAAATGCACAGGTTAGATATTTTACAAACAAAATCGGCTAATTACAATTTCAAGAACTGTGTATTTAAATTCACAATATTGACAAAATTCTAAAGATTAAACAGAAAATTTACAGTTATCCTCAGAGGCACCTCCTTGACACTATTTAGGTTCAAATTTGGTTATGTCATTTTGAAAGTTCAAAATTGCAAAGGTTCAAATATTAAATTGCTGCATGAGGAATTCTGCTGGTTCACATAGATAAGATTTATATCGACTCACCAAGTCCTGATATCTGGAGTTACCTGATGACCGTTTGAAGATGCTTTCCAAGTGGGGTCAACCATCAGTGCCTGAGACAAACTCACAAACTTCAATAAGAGAGGGAAGGTTGGAGAGAATGATTGGTACTTCCCATTAACGGTTATTGGGCAGGTGAATTTTGTTGCCACAATACTGGGTGAGACAATTAATCCCCTATATCAATACTCTGAATTAATTTAACGAAAAGTTTTCTACAGCAATTGAAACGTGAATTGGCTCAAGTGAAGTTGATTGCCAATTGATTCAAAATTCGGTAATAATCAGAAGCTTTTCTGATTAACATGAGGAATGCAACAGGTCGTGAACAAAGGGAGCACTATTACCTCGCGTTTTTCTGCCAAATACGTAGTTTATTCAAATTCAAAAACCGCTTAAATGACTTTAAACAATCACTGACAACTGTTATTAGATAGTATAGATAACGAGAAGGATTTTAACACTCATTTTTAAGATAATTTTTAGCCAACGCAACTAAAAGGTGTTTACTCGGCAACCGCCAAACTGTGACTCCTCTCGAGCTAGCGTGCTGTGTGTTGAGGTCTGACTTCATCCCCCTGACGTCTCACCTCCCCGCGTCTATAATTCAAGGTTCTGCCGGGAATATCTGTTCAACGGCTCAAACGGTCGTTTTTAGGTGACATCATCGATACGGAAAAATACAGATAAAGTCGCAATGTAGTATTTTGTTCTAGAATAATCTTAACGTATATTTTCAACGCTTATTCCGTTCTTGGAAATATTTGTCCAGTAATAATGCGAGGTAGTTTTCCAAACAAAGACTTATTGCCTCTTCAGATTTTTGACTTTTAACGTACTCATTTAAAATGCAATACGGTGTTTACGGAGGTTAAATTTTGGCGACTTTTCATCAAATAATTTTTGAAATCCATAACTTGAAGTATTTAATATAGATAGGGTTATTAGTCATTATTTATATACCTGGGGGCTTCCTAA
The DNA here is from genome assembly GCA_964006375.1 of Tillus elongatus. Taxonomy (NCBI): domain Eukaryota; kingdom Metazoa; phylum Arthropoda; class Insecta; order Coleoptera; family Cleridae; genus Tillus; species Tillus elongatus. The sequence goes on from OZ023266.1 coordinate 20,499,433, forward strand.
GTGTTTTTAAACCAGTAGCGAGGCCAGATAAAAAAAAGTGAATCGTTACAAAGAGTGGGGACATAATTCTACTTACTAATTGAAAGGCTTGGTGCAATAACCGGCAAAACGCCATTTTTGCCGTAAATGCGATTTAAATCCTATCCCATTAAAAAAACGGCTCTGTCGTTTGGTGCAATAGCCGTCTATGTAACTTGATCCTAAATGCCAACTGCACATATGTTTGGTGCAAAAACCGGCCTCGTAAAATATATAGCCTTTCATTGCCCCAAACAATGTGAAGTTTCTGAACCTAGAGTGCGTGGATTCAAAGAAGTTTGATGAAATAACAGGCCATGGGCTTCACATGGCTTGTTATTGCCACCAAAACGTTTTAGTTCTATGGTTGACATTTATTGTGCGACTGTTATCTTTTTTCAAGAAGTGATACATTATAATGGAGCTTTTTGAGGATTCAGACTGCACATTAGCTGATCCAGGTTTTGTTAAAGAAGACCACTAGAGCAAAAATCAGAATTTAGAAAACCCTGATTGCGAAACAAACGGAAGCAATAGTGAAAGTGATGTTAGAGCACCAAAAGGTATGTAATAAATAAACACTATCATCTGCCGTGTTCGTTTTTAATTAACAGTTTAAACAATTTACTTAAATACCATTGCTGGTAGAATATTATGTTTCGAATATGATAGGCTCTCACTGTAATATCTTGAGGTTAGTGGGGTAAAGTGGGAAACGTATTTTCGTTCATTTTTGTTAGATATAGGTAGGTATGTTGTTACTAAAGTCAGTTAAAACCGTGTAAAACACGCTATTTTTTGTTTTAAGTTATTAGACGGCAGATAACTATGATTAAACATACAACTATTCAATAAATTTTCAATGACATTGGAAAGATTATATAGGGTTTGCGTCTAGAGATTTTTTTTTAAGAAACGCTGAAACACGTCAATTTTAATATTGAGGGGGACATGTTTTGACATAAAACTCAACTTTGTCACATCAACCCCTTAAGGGTGGTGATAACAACCCTTATATTTTAAATAGGGAACATGGGTCGAGTGGTACATCATTTGAAAGCTCTTTCTTTTATGAATTCAGTACACTAATTTTTTTGGAAGTTTTATTATCTCTTATAAATTATTCACAGTTGACACTTGATAGTACTACCGAAAATTAATTTCACAATGGTGTATTCTGTAGAAGAAAGAGTTGAAATATATAATCTTTTTTCAGAAACGATGACTGTGCCAACCGTACCGCAAATTTGTTTAATGAACGACATCCGAACAGACATGTTAACAGAAAATACATTTTGGAGTTAGTTGCAAAGTTTCGACAAAGTGGTTCAGTAGCCAACAAAAAACGGGATCCTGAACGTCAGTTTCCGGTTAGAAATGAAACCACTGAGATTGAAGTTTTAGGACAAATTGCTGCAGCCCCAACTTTGAGCACGAGAAAATTGGCCACTGTTTCAAACATCAAAAGGAGAACTATTCAGCGAATATTGAAGCATCATAAATTTCACCCGTATAAAATTCATCTTATACAACAACTGAATAAAGATGATTTTGATCGGCGGCGGAACTTTCTGTTCAATATCGGTTTTTCAGACGAGTGTACATTTTTATTAAACTCTACAGTCAATCGTCATAATGGTGGTTATTGGGCAGATAATAATCCAAGAAATTTTCACGAAGGCCACACTCAAACTCCACAGAAATTGAGTGTCTGGACTGGCATTTTTGGAGACCGTTTAATCGGACCAATTTTTCTTGATGGCAATTTGAGTGGAGAAACGTATTTGGAGTTACTAGAAGATATAGTTTTCCCTCTACTAATTGACATTGTTGAAAATGATGATCGCTATCAAGAAAATCAATTATTATCATGACGACCACGACCATCTCTTTCAGGGCTAACATTACCCAACGCAGTAGTTTTCACAATCCGTTCAAGTCGGTACTTGTGTATTGCATGTAAGCTGCAAAATGCAACACAACAGACTACTTCATTCTTTGTACCAACTTTAACATTGTACTTGATAGTATAGCTTCGCTTAAAAGGTATCTGCTGTTGCTCCTCATGCTCAACGTGTTGCCGCGGGTCATGCACATATTGTCCTTGTTCGTCTTCTTGGCTTTGCTTAGTTAGTTCTTGTTGTACATGTTTAACAACCTGTTTTTGTACAACAATATTTTGTTGGTCTTGCTGTTGGTTTAGACCTTGTCTTTGTGGTCGTCATCGCTGTGCGTTGGTTATCTTTAACAAAGAAGTAATATATGCATCCTGCATATCCTTATCCGCCATTGAGTAAAAATCAATTAAGATTTTATCACTCTCTACTTCGTTATTATCATATAAACACATTATTAGTGTAGTTGATTCAGTGTCTGATTATAATTTCTTCGCATGACATGTAATATGTGTGGTCACTGCTGATAACCACCGGGCTAACGTGCTATTATTTTGTAGGTTGTAAAGATAAGTGGACGTTTGAAGACTTAGAGGCAATGTCTCAAAGAGAAATATAGGCAATTTTAGACGATATTCCCAGCGATATTGAATCTATCACATCTGATGTAGATGAAGAAGAAGCTGAACTTTCAAATCAAGCAGAGCTGCCAGACCCAAGCCAAGAACTCTTTGATATAGAATCAATGGAAATCTGGTACGAATCAGACGAACATGTACAAGATAGTGATTATGACCCTGATGATGACATCCCATTGTCCGCACTACGCACTCAACTATGTAGAGGTTCTATTTTCTGGACAAACGATCCTCAGTTCACTACTATAGTACAAATATTTTCGAAGCAAACTGATCCTAACGTGCCAGAAAGTGTGGAGAGCCCAAAAGATATTCCTCGGATTAAATATGATCATGACTTTTAAGAAGATGCCTAGCTATCGAGACTACTGGTCATCCAGAGAAGAAATAAGAGACTTCTATATAAGTTCTGCAATTTCAAGGAACAGATTTTCATGGCTATTTACCAACTTACGTCTGAATGATAATGCTTTGCAACCCAAGAAAGACGAATTGTGGTTTGATAAGTTGTACAAAGTAAGGCCACTGCTGACGAAATTATCAGAGACTCAGTTGGAACCTTAAAACATGCAACATCTTGAAAAAATGTGCTAAACTGATCGCTACGTGAATCATGGTATGCGCTTATAAATGTATATATTTCCAACAATATAGTCTTTAGGTATAGGCGGTATAATACAAGAGTTTGACCAGAGGGCATAGCGTTCACTTCTAAAACACACACACACACATATACATATACATATACATATATATATATATATATATATATATATATATATATATATATATATATATATATATATATATATATATATATATATATATATATATATATATATATATATATATATATATATATATATATATATATATATATATATATATATATATATATATATATATATATATATATATATATATATATATATATATATATATATATATATATATATATATATATATATATATATATATAAATTTTAGCGGACCTTGATTTTTGGTTCTAGGGACCCCAATTCTCGCTGTGAAGAAATTTTTCCGAAAGCTTTTCATCATAACCACCCTATTTATTTTTTAACTAAAATTCGCTAAAACAGAGTTACAAGGTAGGGACGTATTTCAGTAATAAAGTTGTCATCATCAGTAGTTGTCGCTAACTTCGTCATCTGATATTGCATCGTCCGTAATTTAGGTATGTAAATAAAATACCTTTTGTCAAATAGTTGGTTAGTGACAGATACCGATGAACGTAACTTCGCTGTTGAAATACGTAACTAGCGCATAAGTGACTATTATTACTTTTGTGGTTCTCAGGGTGATTCTGCTTTCTATTTCAGGTTGCAGCCTTCGTATCTAATTTCGGTATTTTCAATAGAAATGCAGATGCAACTTCCCTGGTTTCAAAGGAGTTTGATTTCTTCGTTGTAATTAGTTTCATATCATTTTGCGGTATCGTCATGGGCAAACAATATTCAATTTTCTTTTGTTCGGCGAGGCCGCAAAACGTCGAAACCGGTTACAGAAAATAAACAACAGTTGTGAAGCCAGAGAAGTACTACATCCGTATTTACTATGGAACGGTTTTACCAAATAAAGGCGACAATTAATAAATCGGTCTTTTACTTTTGTCGGAGTGCCTAACCAGAAATATGGTCAAAGATTCATTTATTTTGCAAGGTGCCGCCACTGAATAGCGCCAGCTTTTATTCACAATTCAGAGTTTTCACCAAAGCAAGATAAATAATGTTGTGGAAATAATTTTAGTTTTCTTTTTAAACATCTTCTGAGTAATTTATACTGCCGATGATAAATAGGTTACAGTTATTTTAAAAAGTACGTCCTCTGAGGTTTGTTCCTTTTTCTTAAAACCATAACATCCCACATTCAGTTTTTGTATGGTTGCTTTAATATTATACATAGTTTTTCAAGTTTCGCTGCTCATACATGATAACTGTAATGTATTCATTAAGTTAGTCAGTTTAATTTATCTTGAGATTTAGATTAACACTTTGATTAAAATATTTAGTTATGTATTTTTACAAGGATTAGGTGTTTTACTAAAGGGCTTATTTCCATAAACTTAAAATCAGACAATGTGACCCCAATATTTTTCAAGCCAGACCTTTGCCTTTTGCAATCAAAAAAAGTTCGGGACGCAGCAAGTGCGTTATGGTCGTGAATTTTTATTAAATGCTTCAAATTTGATTTTCTATAAACTTATAAAGTTTAATTTTGGTATGTATAATATAATAAGGTCTTTCCTAAGGCAAGGTATCCACCAAATTTCATTAAAATAACTTTGTAATTTCGGAGAAAAATTTTTTTTTCGAAAGAAAACACAAAATTTAAATAAGTCAATTTTGTAAAAACTTAGAAAGTTGAATTTTGGTACATAGTAAGGCTTCTCCGAAAGCAAGATATCCGTTAAATTTAATTAAAACGGCCTTGTTATTTTCGGAGAAAAATTTTTTTTTCGAAAAGAAACTCAAAATTTCCCAGAAAACCCTATCTAATTTTCCTGGCTAACGAACTTATCCAAGCCATTAAATAAAATAAAGGCACTTGCCGAGTTTCACCAAAATCGGTTAATCGTTTTTTGAGTTATCGGTGGATACATACATACATAAATACATACATATATATATATATATATATATATATATATATATATATATATATATATATATATATATATATATATATATATATATATATATATATATATATATATTATTGTTTATACACAGCGCTGCTTAATAAACTTCCGGCCTATGGCATATCACCAAAACTCTGTACCTGGGCAGTAAATTTCCTCTCCAATCGGTGATTTTTTTTGTCGGGGATGGCTATTCCTCTAAACTGTATCCAATTAATGCAGGATTTCCTCAATGTTCAGATTTAGCCCCCACTTTGTTTCCTCTCCACATCAATGACCTCCTCTCTAGCACATCGAACCCAGTTCACAGTTACGCGGACGACAGCACCCTCCACTCAAATCTACAATATTCTAAGCCTGTCTCTTTAGCCCAAGGAGCGCAGACTCATGGAGGGTTCTGTCTCTGTGGACCTCCAAAAAATATTAGACTGGGAAAGTATAAATCATGTACAATTCAACTCCACCAAATCTCAGTCTTGCTTTCTATCTCATAAGAGATACACAAGCCCTAGACCCATCACAATGAACAACCAAGTTATTCAAAGTAATGAGTCCTTTTCACTTATTGGCATTTCTGTGGATCGAAATCTTAATTGGCACCAACATGTCACGTCAATTGCAGAAGCGGCTGCTAAGAAAATAGGTTTCCTCTTCAGGGCTCGCAAATACTTTTTACCAGCTAATCTCTATACCTTATATACTTCACAAATAAGGCAAAACCTCGAATACTGCTCCCACATCTAGGGTGCCGCTGCCGCTTCTACACTCGCTATCCTGGACTCCATTCAGAAGAGAAATATACGTCTCATCGGTGACACTACCCTCACCCAAAAGGCTGCCATCTGTTGCCCACAGACGTGCCGTTGGTGACCTCTCTTTTTTTATAGATATCTGCACGGGCACTGCTCAGAGGAGCTTACTTCAATAGTTCCTCCACCTACTGCCCCCAACAGATCTACCAGGGGAACAGAGCGAATTCACCCTTTAATTGTCCAGATCACCAGACATAGAATATCTCGTTATGTACGCTTTTTTGTCCCGAGGGCCTCCAAGTTGTGGAATTCCTTGTCGGTGCATGTTTTTCCTTCTCCTCCGAACCTCCAAACCTTCAAGTCCAGAATAACAAGTTGCCTCTTTCCCCCTTGTCGACACCCACGGTACGATAGTATTTAGGCTGTGTGCTCTCGTGGTGTGTTGTTGAAATAATAATAAAAAAAATCTTACAACGGGCGATTTGATTAATTGCATCAGTTTTACCCAGTATAGTTTTCAATATAACAATAACAAGGGGCACCTAGATTTTGAATTTCAAATGCTCATGTTTTTATTATTAAATATGTAACATTCAACGGCAAACTCTCGAGTAACAAACGTAAATACCCTGAGATTCCCGAAATTCAAGCGTTACGTAACAACTTAACCTCTTATGAATATTCATAGTGCTGACATTTCTGCAGCAATTGTTTCGACAAAATGACAGATTAAGTCGGAAGAATTGTAGATGGCGCTACAAAATGAGCTGAGAATTAGATGTAAAGTATTCCGGTGTTGTTTGAAGACACGAGCTGTGCCATACTGTTGCTGTTTTCCCAGTGAATTGTTATACTAAGAATGGGGATCATTGTAAGGTTTAATAATTTATCGAGTTATGTGTGAAGGGAATAAGATAATGACATAGGGTGGTATTGTTGTAACGGTGAAGGCTTCATTATGATTTAATAGAGTAAATCGCTCGTGAAATACTATTACATAAACAACAGTCAACTTGACTTTGTGTTTTTAAATCCCTTAATGCTCTATTTTATTACTTATTGCAAAGAGTTAATGATTTATGTCAAATTTTTGTGGAAAAATATCACTTTAGGAACAGGTAAAGCGCAAAGCTTACAGGGTTATCTGCTAGTAGTAGTAGTTACAACTAAAAATAAATAAATACACAAATAAATAAATATAAATAAATATATATATATATATATATATATATATATATATATATATATATATATATATATATATATATATATATATATATATATATATAGGGTGGCGTATTGAAAACGAAACAGACCGATTTCCTCCCAGAGAATTTTTTTTTTAAAACGCTAAAAATTATTCACAGTTAAAGATGCAAAAACGCATTTCACTCATTCCGGTAAGAAATGTGCTGATAGTCAATGTTTTGTTGGTTTGTAAACAAAAAATTGACTATCAGAACATTTCTTATCGGAATGAGAGAAATGCGGTTTATTATTCCAGTTTATCGGTCGGTCTGATACTTCATAGTACTACCAAAAATTAATTTCACAATAGTGTATTCTGTAGAAGAAAGAGTTGAAATATTTACTCTTTTTTTCAAAAACGATGACTGTGCCAACCGTACCGCAAATGTGTTTACTGAACGACACCCGTACATACATGTTAACAGAAAATACATTTTGGAGTTAGTTGCAAAGTTTCGACAAAGTGGTTCAGTGGAAAACAAAAAAACGGGATGCTGAACGTGAATTTCCGGTTAGAAATGAGACTACTGAGATTGTAGTTTTAGGACAAATTGATGCAGACCCAACTTTGAGCACGAGAAAATTGGCCACTGTTTCAAACATGAAAAGAAGAACTATTCAGCGAATATTGAAGCATCATAATTTTCACCCGTATAAAATTCATCTTGTACAACAACTGAATGAAGATGACTTTGATCGGCGGCTGGAGTTTTGTGAAGTTATAACTGCACGAATAGCTGATAACGGGAACTTTCTGTTCAATATCTGTTTTTCAGACAAGTGTACGTTTTTATTAAACTCTGCAGTCAATCGTCATAATTGTCGTTATTGGGCAGATAATAATCCAAGAAATTTTTACGAAGTCCACACTTAAACTCCACAGAAATTGAATGTCTGGACTGGCATTTTTGAGACCGTTTAATCGGACCAATTTTTCTTGATGGCAATTTGAGTGGCGAAACGTATTTGTTGTTACTAGAAGATATCGTTTATCTATTAATTTACATTGATGATCGCTATCAAGAAAATTAATTAGTGTTTTAACAAGATGGAGCTCCTCCGCATTATTTAAAAGGTGCTAGCGAGTTTTTGAACAGAGAGTTTCCAGAGCAATGGATTGGGCGTAGAAGTGCTATTGAGTGCCCTATAGATCATCGGATTTAACTACTTTAGACTTCTTTCTATGGGGCCATTTAAAGAGTAGAATTTACGCAACAGAACCGGAGTCTCTGGAAGAATTGCGACGACTCATTGTTGAAAAATGCCGTCTAATAACTCCACAAATGCTCCAGAATGTCAGAGCTTTTTGAACAAAATTTGTACTTTTGTATGGAAGCTGGTGGTCAACAATTTGAACTCTTAACTGAATAAACATTTTTAAACGCTTAGTTTTGTTTTTAGTTTTTTTTAAACGAAAAATCGACTAATCATTGCATTTATTATCACAATGAATGAAATCCGTTCTTCCAACTCCAACTGTGAATAATTTTTAAACTAACTGATAAAATTCCCAAAAAAATTAGTGTGCTGAATTCAGAAAAGAAAGAGCTTAAAACGATGTAACACTCGACCCATGCTCCCTATCTAAAATATAAAGGTTGTTATCACCACCCTTAAGGGCTGATGTGACAAAGTTAAGTTTTATGTCAAAACATGTCCCCCTCAATATTAAAATTTACGTGTTTCAGAGTTTCTTAAAAAAAAGTCTCTGGGCGCAAATCGGTCTGTTTAGTTTTCAATGTGCCACCCTATATATATATATATATATATATATATATATATATATATATATATATATATATATATATATATATATATATATATATATATATATATATATATATATATATATATATATATACATATATATATATATATATATATATATATATATATATATATATATATATATATATATATATATATATATATATATATATATATATATACGCCACACGCTCTAACGTCTATATTTTTCGGTATTTGGAACTTATTTCAAATGGAGATTGGGTAGGATAAAAAATATACAGGATTATCCAAAAAAGTGTGACGCCTCAAAGTTATATTTTTTCTTATAAAACACCCAGTATTTTACAGCGTTTGTAAATGCTATGGGCTATGAAAAATAAGCTTCACTTGCTCCAAGGATCCCTATACCTAGCTTTGCGGTTTCCCTGATATCTTGATTTTTCGACGAATGTGAGGTTTTCGAATAAAAATCTTATCTCCATTATCTGATGATATTGTAAGAAAACTCCCGAGCTTTTGATGGTGGATTTGGTAATTCATCACTACTGTGGTCAATATTTCGTAATACTCTACAGGCAGTTCAAAAATTCAATTTTTATTATCGGCACATTCAAAGCAGATTATTTCATTTATTTCAAATGAAACACCCTATATTCTTTGCTACATTATGTCTTCCTTTGATAAGATACTAGGGTTTTCTATACCCAAGTGTAGCGGTTTTGACGCTATTTACACTTCTATTATTGTTTTTGCATATATAAGAATGTTTCATTTTTAACAACAAATTTAACTTTTTGCCTTTATTTGCTTTAACATAAAAACAATTCTTCTCTCGCAATCGCTTAACAATTTTAATTTAATTAGAATTTTTGGTTTAAGTGAACTTTTTTTCATATATTTTTTTTGGAGATTTTCTCTTTACAAGCTTGCCGAATAAAGTTTTTGAAGATGCGGGTAATTTTTCCATTCCCGTTTCAATACTAGCAGTGGCATCTGAAAGTTTCCTCTTTTTGTGACTGAAAATCGAATTTTAACCCCTTCTTTAAGAGTTCAATCTCATTTTTGTTAAACGACTACGAAGATTGTTTACGAGGTCAATTTTACGAGGAACTAGTTACTCGTTTTTAATCTGATACTTTACAAGTTTCTTTTAAAATATTAGACAGCTAGTGAAGCTCGATGCGTACGAAAGTATTTACATTTCTAGGGAAATGAACAACAAAAGTTGCTTAGATCGAACCACGCCACTGGTTTGCAGCCCTCTGTTTGCGCCCTGTCTTTGAAGCAGATATACATTCCGAAAGCTGTCAGGTAAAGTGATAGATGAAGTTCAAAAGCCTCGTCCGGCAATTAAAATACAATACATAGAAAAATTACCTGAGATTTAATCTCCCTCTTGGTATCGTTCTCCACCTTAGTCTCAGTATAAAAGGTGGCGTTTTGGCAGAAAGCAGTTTCATCCTCTAATGACGCTAACTTTGTTAGTGAAACGATCGTCTTTAAAAAGATGTGTTGTGGTGATTTGGGTTCTTCATGTGTACCTATCAGTGCTCATCACTGGTTCCAATCGTCACTAGTGTATATGTATATACAGTCAGCTCTTTCTAAGTCGGCAACCCTTTTAGTCGAAGTTCCCTTCACCTCAAATTATTGTTCTGGCAACAGCTGTTACACATTGGAATTTCACATTATACATAATATATATATATATATATATATATATATATATATATATATATATATATATATATACATATATGTATATATCTGAACATATAAAAATTGGACTGACCCGTGATGTGTGGGTCTAGTGAGTGCTCACTAAAGGAATTTTTTTCAAAATTCAAAAGTCAAGGTCTCCTTAATAGCGATTTATTTCTATGAAAATTCGCTAAGAGGCGAGCATCTAGGCAACAAACTACAAATTTTGTCTCTTCCGTAGTCATGAATATAAAAAAAATTCTACAAAAATTAGCTAAATATTCAAGACCGTTAAACCATAAACTTAACTAAAACTACCGCCAAAGCATCAGAGAAAGGGTCCCTTTGAAATGAATTTTCTGGAAATATTTTAGTAAACTGAAGGGCAATGATGGTTGAAGTTGAATCTTAATCTTTTGCAGAACATTATTTACATAACCCGTATTTCTTTCAGGTTCATTGCCTAAATATTGCCAATTTGCAAATTGCGAATTTGACGTTTTGAGGAAAACCCCATTTTTTTTCTTTAAATTCCTATAACTTTTTCTTTTTTAAATCTACAGACCTAAATTTTGGTAGGTGGTTGACGCTATATAGTGCAAACACGCGTACCAAATCTAGTCGCGCCTACTGTGTTATTTCTGGAGATATAATTTTTTCTCGAAAGAAAACTCAAAATTTTCCAAGAAAACCTGGGCCAGGTTCCCTGGCTAACGAATTCATCCAAGCCACTTATAAAAGGAAGTTACTCAGCAAATTTGTTGAAAATGGGCCCACTACCTTTTAAGTTATTAGTGTGATACATATTATATATAAATATATATATATATATATATATATATATATATATATATATATATATATATATATATATATATATATATATATATATATATATATATATATATATATATATATATATATATATATATATATATATATATATATATATATATATATAAATTGAAACTGACTCAGGATATGGGTTCTGGGGTGCCTAGTTCGCGCTCGTTTGAAGAAGTTTTTTGTAAATTCAAAAGTCGGGGTCCCCTCATTAGTGAATTTTATACAGAAAATTCACTAAAACAAGCACTTGTGAAAACACGGGAAAAGCCTACGACTGTGTTATATACGGAACGGTTCGATACGTTGGGGCAAGGACAAACAACCAGATATGATATTAAAATTGAATTAAGTTTTAAAAGCTTTCATCTGTTTATTAAATTACATTTTTACAAAAATTCGCTAAAAAATTCATCGGAATAACAACAATCTGATCATATAACGGTAAAGTAAAACGAGACTAAAAAAATCATAAAAACTGAAGTCACTAACTAGGATTAGAACTCGTCATGTAGGACTAGGACTCGACTATCGGATTACAGGGCTTAGCCGACTCGGCCACGCTCGACATGGCAGACTAGCAGATATATCCAGTGGTATGTTAATTGTATAACGTCTTTTCTATTACACCAAAAATTTTTATTTGCAATGGATTTTTTGCTCATATTTGAGCGTAATTAAGAAAAATAACGACTTAGACGCAGGTATAGAAGCTTGTTAGTCATTTCGTGTCGTATTTTTCACTCACGTTCGTACTTCTACCATAATTATCAATTTTAACGTTTTAACTTTGTTTCATCAGATCTAATTAATTAAAAATTTATTTACCTCTAACTTTTTTGTCTTTTAATATAGGGATCTCAATTTTGGCACATACTTTTTATGACAGAAACCAGCGCACCAAATTTTGTGGCCTTTGCTGTCTTATTAGTGAATTTTCTTAGAAAAAATTCACTAATGAGGAGATCTCGACTTTTGAATTTTGAAAAAATTTTTTCAAATGAGCGCGATCTAGGACCCCTAGAACCCATATCCGGGGTCAGTTTCAATTTTTATATGTTATATATATATATATATATATATATATATATATATATATATATATATATATATATATATATATATATATATATATATATATATATGTATCACACCGATAACTCAAAAAATAATGGGCCGATTTTGATAAAATTTGGCATGTACCTTTCTTTTGTAAATGGCTTGGATAAGTTCGTTAGTCAGGAAAATCGGACGAGGGTTCCGGGAAAATTTTGAGTTTTCATTCGAAAAAAATTCTTATCTCAAAAAGTAATAAGCCGATTTTAATAAAATTTGGCATGTACCTTTCTTTTGTAAATGGCTTTGACAAGTTTGTTAGTCAGGAAAATCGGACGAGGGTTCCGGGAAAATTTTGAGTTTTCATTCGAAAAAAATTCTTATCTCAAAAAGTAATAAGCCGATTTTAATAAAATTTGGCATGTACCTTTCTTTTGTAAATGGCTTTGACAAGTTTGTTAGTCAGGAAAATCGGACGAGGTTTTCTGGGAAAATTTTGAGTTTTCATTCGAAAATAATTTTTATCTCAAAGAATAATAGGCCCATTTTGATAAAATTTGCTATGTACCTTCCTTTTATAAATGACTTTGACAAGTTCGTTAATCAAAAAAAATCGGAAGAGGTTTTCCGGGCAAATTTTGAGTTTTCATTTGAAAAAAAATTTTATCTTAAAAAATAAAAAATCTATGATAACCAAATTTGGTAGGTAGGTTTACGATATAAAAAGTAAATAATACACCAAAATTTAGATTTCTATGTTACTAGAAAAAAAAAGTTATAATAAAATATTTTGTGCCAGATCATTTCTATGAAAATTCACTACCATAACGCACTTGCTGCGTCCAGGCTTTTTTAGGAGATGTAATTTTTTTTCGAAAGGAAACACAACATTTTCCGGGAAAACTTGGGCCGGTTTTCCCTGCTAACGCACTTATTCAAGCACAAGGAAGGTATGTACCAAATTTAATCAAAATCGGCCAATTATTTTTTTAGTAAACGGTGTGATACATACATTCGCGCTCATTTGAAGAAATTTTTTCAAAATTCAAAACTCGGGATCTCCTCATTTGTGAATTTTTGAAAAAAAATTCACTAAAAATGTAACGTTTTTTCTAATAAGTACACTTGGAGAGCCCAAATCACCACAACACATTTAAAAAAAACCTGACGATCGTTTCACTAACCAAGTTAGCGTCATCAGATGATGAAACATTCTAAATACTTAAAAAACTAACATCACCTTATATACCGGATCTTAGGTAAAGAGACCGACCTGAGAGGGGAACTAGTCGTAGGCAAATTCCACAGTGTATTGTATTTTTATCGCCTGACCAGGTCTTTGCGCTATCCCTATTGCTTTATCTAAAAGTGTCCATCTGTAATAGTCTTGAGAAAGTTCCACGACCGCTAAATTAGCAACGGTTCCTTTGGCGGCAATAACTGTATACTTGTTATCGGTAAAAACGTGCCGAAAACGTGGGAATTTTATTTAGCAAAGTAATCTATCAAGTGACTCGTAATTGGCGCTGGTGCACTGTTCATACATTCTTTGTTGCAACTATATTTCGCAATATATACGCTCTTAAACCCATTCAGCTGACCTGGTTTTCTAACATTTTTTATTAATTTCAGATTTTCTTTATCAACGTGATGATTACTATCCCAAATATGTCGGGCAACGGCAGACTTATCTACAGTACCGTAACGTAATTGGGATATGTGTTCTTTGAATCTGATTCCAATCGATCTTTTTGTTTGTCCGACGTATTTAAGATTACAATCTTTACAACTTATTTCATAAATTCCCGACATTTTTTCCGCGCTATCCTTGTCTTTTGGATTACCTAGCAAGTTTTTTAAAGTATTTGTTGTTGAAAATGCTACCTGTAAGTCGACTTTTTTAAAAATGTTGTCTAGACCCCTCGTGATTCTAGGTTCAAATGGTAAGCAAACAAAGTTTTTTTTTCCGATTTTTCTCTTCTGAACGTCGTTGATTCCGTCAGCATTTTCTTTGTTTTCTGTTTGTTGATTAATTTTTCTACTAAGCAAGCAGTGTATCCGTTATATTCGGCCACGTTCCTAATATAATTTAATTCTTTGGTATATCTACTTTTGTTTAAAGGAAAATTAATTAACCGATTTACTAAAAAATTCAGACTGGCCATTTTTTGTGCGTACGTATGATGTGAGTCGCTCGGGATGTAGCTTAAGGTAGTGGTTTCTTTTCTATAGACATCGAATTCTAAAGTGTCTTTATTCTTGATATTAATTATATATTATTTATATATAATATAAATTAATAACATAAATGAAAATGTCTGCAGGGAGTATTTAACTCTAACAAACCTTTGCATCAAACAAAATATTTTTCAATTCAACAATGAATTTTTTCAACAAACACAAGGCACGGCAATGGGAAATCCGCTATCGCCATTTATTGCAGACCTTTTCATGAGCAGATTTGAAACGGATCTTGAAAGTGAAAGTGGTTATTTCCCTAGAGTGTGGTGTCGTTACGTGGATGATATTTTCGCGGTGTTTGACACAAACATTTGCAAAATAGAAGATTTTATTGCCAAATTAAACAATAAATTTGATTCTATAAAATTTACCCACGAATTAGAAACTAATAATAAACTACCCTTTCTAGATGTACTAGTTATCAAGAATAACGACACTTTAGAATTCGATGTCGATAGAAAAGGAACCACTACCTTAAGCTACATCCCGAGCGACTCACATCATACGTACGCACAAAAAATGGCCAGTCTGAATCTTTTAGTAAATCGGTTAATTAATTTTCCTTTAAACAAAAGTAAATATACCAAAGAATTAAATTATATTAAGAGCGTAGCCGAATATAACGGATACACTGCTTGCCTAGTGGAAAAGTTAATCAACAAACAGAAAACAAAGAAAATGGTGACGGAATCAACGACGTTCAGAAGAGAAAAATCGGAAAAAAACTTTGTTTGCTTACCATTTGAACCTAGAATCACGAGGGGTCTAGACAACATTTTTAAAAAAGTCGACTTACAGGTAGCATTTTCAACAACAAATACTTTAAAAAACTTGCTAGGTAATCCAAAAGACAAGGATAGCGCGGAAAAAATGTCGGGAATTTATGAAATAAGTTGTAAAGATTGTAATCTTAAATACGTCGGACAAACAAAAAGATCGATTGGAATCAGATTCAAAGAACACATATCCCAATTACGTTACGGTACTGTAGATAAGTCTGCCGTTGCCCGACATATTTGGGATAGTAATCATCACGTTGATAAAGAAAATCTGAAATTAATAAAAAATGTTAGAAAACCAGGTCAGCTGAATGGGTTTAAGAGCGTATATATTGCGAAATATAGTTGCAACAAAGAATGTATGAACAGTGCACCAGCGCCAATTACGAGTCACTTGATAGATTACTTTGCTAAATAAAATTCCCACGTTTTCGGCACGTTTTTACCGATAACAAGTATACAGTTATTGCCGCCAAAGGAACCGTTGCTAATTTAGCGGTCGTGGAACTTTCTCAAGACTATTACAGATGGACACTTTTAGATAAAGCAATAAGGATAGCGCAAAGACCTGGTCAGGCGATAAAAATACAATACACTGTGGAATTTGCCTACGACTAGTGTCTCATCTTGGTTCGATCTCTTTACCTGAGATCCGGTATATAAGTTGATGTTAGTTTTTTAAGTATTTAGAATGTTTCATCCTCTGATGACGCTAACTTGGTTAGTGAAACAATCGTCAGGTTTTTTTTTAAATGTGTTGTGGTGATTTGGGCTCTCCAAGTGTACTTATCAGTGCTCATCACAGGTTCCAATCTTCACTTAACGTTTTTTCTTCCTAGCAACCGAGAGTAAATCTACCAGCAGACATTTAATATTGAGCATTCGAAGAGATTAAGCATATTATCAGTGGAAATAATCACTATGTAATCACCAAACAATTCACTCTAAGAAACCTTGTAACATAAATTGAAATTCAGGGAGAATATGCATAGATTACGGCAAGGAAGCGGGTTATTACAGAGTCTGTTCCTTTAATAAATTGAATGTATGTTCTTGAGCAGAATGTGCATAAATTGTAATGAGTCTAATAGAAGGTAGTTCGTGATGAAAACAATCTCGAATCCTAGCTGAGACACAATTATTTGCATATTATCCAGTTAACGGCTATTCCATGGGGAGATAGAGACGCAGTAATGGCTTGTGCAACCCAGATATGTCGACACATTTCTGTCTATAAATTGAGCAGCGTGCCTGAGCCGTTCCAGCTAAGGTACACAAACACACTTTGGGGCTGGGGCCGAGCCTTCTGGGATACAGGCGCTACCTCACAATATTATCTTCTCTTCCTTTTATGAATATTCATTGCTTCTGTAGCCCTACTGCCGCAAGGAGCTTGCAGTTTTTTGGTAAATGTTTATAAAAGTCATGTTTATTACATTGATTAAGCTCTTTTACGCATAAACAGTTGAAACTGACATGGCCCGAGAAATAATTTCTTCTAAATATTCGCATTTTTAGCGCATTTTCCAAGAAAACAAAATTGCTAACGAGGAGTTCCTTACTTTTGAATTTTCAAAAAAATCCTTTAAATGAGCACGAACTAGCGACATGCGGGGACAGTTTCAATTTCAATATATATATATATATATATATATATATATATATATATATATATATATATATATATATATATATATATATATATATATATATATATATATATAGAGTGTGTCCCAAACTGGATGGGAATGTATTGCTATCTCCGTTATTAATAGAGATAGGGAGACGGTTAAATTAGTAATATTTTGTAGACTTTTATTATCGTTCCAAATCTGACATGTATTTTGCCCTGCCTCTTTTCGTTTTCGAGTTATTTTGAAAAACACAAAATTTGTCGATTTATCTTTTCTTCAATATCTTAGTAGGCGTTGATCTGACATGTCTAAGACTTGCACATTATCAGGACACTTTTTACATAGTAATCTTTTTGTACTATTCTCAACTTTGGATTGTCATTTGTGTTTGAGCTACAGGTGTCAACGTTTGTTTTTATTATGGCAGCTATATTGAATTTTTTGCTCATGTTTCGCTATTAAACTCTTTCACATAATAATTCCTAGCATTATTACCTAATTAAATATTTTAAATTAAATCACAATATTTTTTTACGGAAAATTATGTTAAAAGTAGAAGCCTATTGTTAGACTCCATGGCCTACTGCTTGTTGAATACTTTTTTTTGTCATTATTTTTTCTGGTATTGGATTTCATAGTGTATCCTCCAAACGGTTTTTCTCAAAATTGGCAGTGCAATTATAATATTTCTCAAGCATGTTGTACATCATTGGAAATATCTTTTCACAAGCTCTCACCTGAGCAAAAAATCCAATATGGCTGCCACAATAAAAACAAACGTTGTTGGTCTCAAGAAAATCTTCATTGGCTGCGAGAAGTAAACAACCAGCATTTGTGGAGCCTCAACACATGGTGTGGCCTCATCGGGTGCCAGATCATCGGGCCCTAGTTTTTCGATGACATCCCAACTTGCCGTGTGTACACTGACTTCGTCGACAAAGTCCCCCGTTAAGATCTGGAGGACGTCTCGCTCAATACAGAAAAGTCGATGTGGATGCAGCAGGATAATTGTCTAAGTCATTTTTCGCTAGAGGCAAGTAATCTCATTGATAACCTGTACATTGGACGGTGGATCGTAAGAGAAGGGCCTGTAACGTGGCCACCTCGATCCCCTGACTTAAAACCATTGAATTTTTTTCTTTGGGGCCGGGTAAAAGATATTGTTTACGGACATCAACCTAAAATAAAAGATGATATGAAGGTGCAAATCCGGGAAGCCTGCCAGTCGTTGAGCGACGTAGAAATCTTTCGAACTACCGACAGCGCTCGAGCAAGGATCAAGGAATGTGTGAATCAAGGTGGAAGATACTTTGAACATTTACGAACGCTCACATTTTCTGCCATCCATTCCCCCCACACACAACAGCCACGTCCCTGTCGATAGATCTGATTTGTGTTAAGACCAGTTAAAAATTAGTTTTCAAGGTTAGTGGTAACATCTATCCGGAAAGTGGTTTGCTTGAAAGTTTCTTTTTTTTATAGATGTAACCTAAATCTGTAATAAAATATACCATGTTTCATCTAAAAATACAACATTTTGGTAAGAACGACCCATTTCCGCATTTCCGCTCACCAAAATAGTGCTGTCGCACATCCTCTCTCTTCGGTGGCAGTTATGCATTTCAAGAGAAAAAGTCTTGTCATAGTTTAAAATTAGTCAATTTCTATAACACCACTCATCAAAAGATGGTACCACTGATTTTAATTTTAATTCAGGTTCCTCCACCGTCTTGCCGTAGACGACAATAGAAGTGTCATCGGCGTACATGAAGACTTTTCCGTCTTATATAAATTGCGGCAAATCGTTTACATAGAGTGTAAACAAAAGTGGGCCAATGACACTTTCCTGGGGTGTGCCCATACTACAATATATCTTTGGGAATTAATATTATTTGCTTTTATAAGTAACTGTCTGTTTGTGAGATACGAAAGTAGAAGGTCGTTGCAAGTGCCTCTTATCCCCAACTCCCACATCACAAAAAAAGGATTTACTGTGTCAAAGGCACGAGACAGGTCAAAAAATAAGGTCACCACAATGTAATTGAGGTCCATTCTTTCGTTTACATATTGAATGTATTCCATAAGGGCAGTTTCTGTAGAATGAGCAGTTCTAAATCCGTGCTGTGATGGTGATATATTATTGCGTTTAAAAACTTGACCATCTGCCCTGTCTATGATCTTTGAAAAAATGCTTAATATAGAGATGGGACGATAGTTTTCCAAATTGGTACTGTCTCCCGCCTTAAACACAGCAACAACCACAGCCAGTTTCAATATGTCAGGGAATTTTCCCAGACATATACAGGAATTTATAATCTTTGTAAGTGGCGCGGCAAGCTCAGCAGCACATTGCTTAATAATTTTTATTGGAACATCATCAAAGCCGCTTGATTTTTTATCAGGAAGTTCGTTGATGATGTTAATAACTTCACATTCAGTTACAGGTGTTATAAAAAGTGTTTTGGGCTTATATTGTTTGGCCGTGCAGCTATCAGACATCTGGCCCCCGAAATGCAACATGAGCTTCCTCTCAGCAACACATTAAAAATATCCGGCAAGTACCTCAGCAATTTCTACCCTACTAGTTATATTTTTGTTTTCGTATAGTAAATTCGAAATGCAGTGCTCTTCACTAGGTTTGTTTTTCTTAAGATTAACAAACTGCCATAGTGCTTTAGTTTTATTTGGGGCGTTACAAATATAAGATGCTGTGTAGTTTTGTTTTTCCTGTTTAATTAGGCTATTTACCTCGGCTTTCATTACTTTATACATAGTGTTAATCTCCCTCTCTCCGGGTTGTTTTCGCATTGTATTTAAAAGTCTTAGGTCATTAAGTTTTTGTTGCAGATTTAGTGAAAACTTGATTCAATATTTTACGTTAAAACCGGAATTTACAACTTTTTGAGTTTTAGGACAAGCTACCTCAAAGCACCAGAGAAAAGTGTCGAAATTTTTTTAAAATGCCATGTCTACATCCTTAATTTCACTTAAATTGAAATCGTATGTGCTCACAAAACGAGTTTTAAATTCGTTAATTGTCATTTCATCTAGAGGTCGAAATACAATTTCTCTTTTAGCCTCTATGGAAGAGTGGCCAATTTCGTTCGCTACGGGAAACATAACTGCCTGAGCGTAATGGTCCGACATTCCTGGATCAAAATTGTCTACAACAACACCCTCAATATTTGTTAATACATAATCAATTATATATATATATATATATATATATATATATATATATATATATATATATATATATACATATATATATATATATATATATATATATATATATATTGATATGGTTACTAAAGGGGGCCACATATATATATATATACACATACATATACACAAACAACAACTTACCTTTGGTGTATGCAATGTTTTTGCACTGTAAGGCAGGGAGAAACTAAATTTTACAGATATATATGTGTTGAAAGGAGGCAAGGCAGGTGTAAAGGTATGACCAGTTTAATTAGATAGTTTAAGGTATTATTGTTTGATAGCTGTTATGTAATTTAAGATGTTATTGTTTGTTAGAATTAAGGATATTGTTAGCTTTAAGAATAGTAAGATGTCAAAATTTGAGTGTTAAATTGTAAGAAATGTCATGTCATAACCTATGTTTAAGTCAGCTGTTTTTTATTTAGGACAGACGTCAAACTGACACTAAAATTATAGTTAGGTTAATTATTCTCTCATTGACTAACAACAATCAGAAGTATGTATGTATCCGAGGAGATGATGAAAAACGATTATTGTGTTAAAATTTGTTAGGATATTTTATTTGAAGCAGGCAGATAACAGTTTTTTGATTAGTTACGCTGGTTACGGATGAAAAATAAGAAAACAGATGGAAAATTTTTGATAAAAGTATCAGATTAAAATTTTTGAGATGAAAAAAGTTTGAAATTGTCATTAAATTATTAGATGGGAATTTTTGGTAATAAGGATATAGTTTGAGAAATTAGATAGAAGGGGTTTGAAAAGGGATAGTAGCAAGAGGAGAAAATTTAGTCTAGAGGATACAAAAATCTAGAGGGTCGCTGATCCGATAGTCCGACTCAGCAAATACAGGAGAGGCAGCAGAGGCAGCAGAGGCAGCAGCAGTCTGAGTGAGTAGTGTAAAACTAAAAGGAGTAATAAAACTCGCTAAAAAAATAAGTACATAAACTGTGCTTTGGTTTTTATACGACATTCAAGATACTTATAGAGGCAGGGGATCTTTTGGCTATAACTAACTGATAGTCAGCGTGGAAATCTGTGTCTATTGACTAAGTGCCACAATACAGTGGAATTAATATAAACACCAATAGGTGTCGGTACCGGTAACATTTATTTTATTTTCTTTCGTTCCCTTTTATAGTGTAAAATTCAAATAGGTATAAGTAATACATAAGGTTTAGGTTTTTTGTCATATATGTTAATTTAATAAATATTTAAGTTCTGTGAGCGTATAAGGACCTTTGCTTTGTTTTCTTTAACATATATTTATAAGCATTTTGAGTAAAGATCAGAGGGGGAATACATTTCAAAATTTAAAATTTAATCAAACTTTTGGAAATAATAATAAAAATTTTGATAGGACCTGAACCCACTAGCTTAAAGAAGCTCCCTGTTTTAAAGAGTAAGTATATCCATGCTATCAATTTGTTTATATCACATGCAGCAATAAAAGACATTGGGTAAACCAGGGTGGAAGTCAAATACACGTATATTTTATAAACATTTTTTTTACAACACATTTCACTAAACTTTACAGGAAAATAAAAGTTAAAAGCTAAGATACCTAAAATATAACTAAAAAACTAAATATATATACGAAATGAGGGCTTAGAAAGTCAGTAAATAAATTAATATATCAATTGTCGCCTAAACGTGGGAGCTTTCGAGGTCCACGAGTAAAATAAATTAAAAATAAATAAATAAACAAAACATAATAAGGAAGTCGAGAAAATGCCTAGGGGAAGAAAAATGACCATGTCAAAGGACAGACAGGACAGGGGAGACGAAAGAGAACATGAACAGCAGGAAAGTAGGGAAATGGACCAGGAGAGAAGATATGAGCAAGAAGTTGGTGTGAATGTGGAAAAACAAGCAGAAGGAATGGTACAAACAGGAGAAGAAACGTCAATAGAAGAACAGACACCTGACGGAGACAAAGTAGACGACACAAATACGACAAATGAAAAACCTGACAGTAACAATGAAATGTTCATGAAATTAATGCAGAGCATGAATAGTATGAATGCAAATGTTAATAATATAAATGAAAGCAATAAAATTATGAATGAGAAAATGAATGAAAGCATAAATGGCCTAAAACAAGACATAAATGAAAGTAAAAAAGAAATGAAAGGGGATATGTATAGCATGAAACTAAATATGAATGACAGGTTCGAAAGACAAGAGGATAATATAAACAAGATAAAAGAAATTATGACTGAGAAATTTGTTGAACAAGACCAGAATATGAGGCAGATGATTGAAAGATTGGATTATATAGATATAAAGATCACAGAGAAAGTTGAAAAAAGTGTACAAGAAGTGAAAAAAGATGTAGAAATAGAGATGGAAGAGATAAGTGAGACAGAGCGAAAGTGGGAAAGTAAAGTAGTAACAAAGATGGATGTAGTACGTAAGATAATAATAGAGAAAATCAGAGCAAATGATGATGAACCGATGGATAAAATCATAGAGAGAGTGAATGAAATAAATCAGCGAATTAGAGAGCCTAGAAAGATGCGCAAACACAAAAGAAACAGATATGAAACCATAATGGAAGAGAGATTGAGAGAAACGAATGGAAATTTGGAGAATCTAAGAGAAGAGCCAGATGTAACGCTGACGTTGGGAAATAAAAGTCTGAGAGAAGAAGTAGAAGAATGTTTTGGGCTAAAATGGACAAGAACAATGGGGAATAGAAGAAACAAAAAGAAACAAGAATGCCTAGAAGAAATCAGGAATAAGGGTGACAAATTTAAACGGAAACGTATGGGAAATAATAGGTATAGACGTGAAAACAAGGATGGCACGAATAGGTATAAATGCCAGAGAAACGAGGATACCTACAACGACAATTCTAGCATGGAATACGATGCAAGACAGGCAGAAGAGTCTGATGAAAATCATAAGCAGTGGAGAAGACCACATAATGGATATGGAGACGACGCAGCAACAAAATATGGAACGACTACGAATAATTAATAAACTAGAATGAGATGAATGACCTGGGAAGTCTTTAAACTCACCAACATTTTTGGAATAACATAACAATCAAAATTCAAAATTGGAGACCTGGAGTAAGTCTATCAACTGAACCAAAACTAGTTCGACCAAATAACACGCCAAAATTCAAAATTTAAAGCAAATGTCAAGCATGAAAGAAGAGTATAGGCAAATTCAAAACCGAGGTAGATAACGTTAGTAACCAGCTAAGCGTGGGGAAGAATTTCACGACAAACAAGCAGTAGAAATGCACATCAAACAAGACATATATGATCGGAAACAAACGAAGTAGTGGGGACAAGTTTAAACCCAAGATAAGAGGACCAGAGCTGCCAACAAATGAGTAAAAAGAAAGAAAAATATATGAAGAAAACTGATATCAAGGCCAATTATGTAAAATTCGTTAAAATTATGGAACATTTAGGAGGATAGACAACTAAATAAGGACGTCTGAATCAAGGAGTAATGGGAAAAGTCAAAAAGATATATGTACGAACAGTGAAATGAATTTAATAGATGGAGAAGCTAACCAGTGAATATGTAAACCCATAGAGGGCATATTGAGATAATGAAAATATATATATAGATGATTATGTGCACAGTAGTTGCAAGATATAGGGGAATGAGATGAAAAAGTCAAGTAAAAGGAACATATATTGACTGATAAACAGTAGTTTCAGATTAATAATAAGAAGAAAAAAAGTTGGGTATCAGAAGAATAAAACGAATTGAAAAAGGAAAGGACCTAATATAAAAAAGAAACATATAGAAACTTACAATGGTAGCAGCAATAAAAAAAAATAGTCCGAATATGGGGGTATATACAAACATGTCGTTATAGAAATCGGTTCATCACGCGTATGAACGCACGCAATGAGAAAAGGGGAACTCGGTAATAAAAAAAAATAATGATGGTCAAGTAAATTAAAGAAACCAGGATTAAATTTAATAGACCTGTGATGAAAGAGATAATTAAACGATAAGAAATTTGAAAAGCAAGAGATAATTTCTTACTTTACTTGGGGGGATACTTAAAACTAAATTTAGCCTTGACATAGTCAATTAACAACATTTTTCATTTGATGTTGATGGCATTTCATATAACATGCAGCATGCAGACTTAATAACTAAGTCAAACGTTGCTTGGGCAAACGTGACATTAAAAAAAGGAATATAAGTTGAAGAAATCCCAGACGAACAAAGCACTGACATGACACATAATTTTTTAAAGCACTTAAACTAACGAAGCACTATTTTAAATAAAGGCCATAAACACTTCCAAGAACTGAACACTTATGAAGCTGGAACAAACATGCAGCAATAATGACAACAGGATCAGTATTCGACAGTAGCAGAAATTAGCAGGCACAGTAGTATTTTTCTTAAAATAATTGTGGGCACAGCAGTGGTCTTCAAAAACATAATTGACAAAATATTGGCACAGCGGTGTTCTTATAAAACAATTAAAGGCACGCTAGTGTTCCTCTAAATTGTAGGCACGCTAGTATCTTTTTAAACATGCTTATAAGCACAATAATGTCTCTCATGCATAAGTGCATCTGACACGTAAATAACTTCTCATGTTCGCAGCTAGATCACTTGAATCTCAGATGATACCTCTGATTTCACAGCATAACTTGTTACAGGAATGGCAGAGACTGTTTCTGAAATGCTAAAAAAAATGTATTAAGGGGGGAAAAGATTATATTGCTATAAACTAAAAGCGTGAATAAAAATTTTTTCCTAGCTTCAGAAGGCAAGCCTCTAAAGCAGTAAAAACTTATTATTGGGGATTTGATATGGTTACTAAAGGGGGCCACATATATATATATATATATATACACATACATATACACAAACAACAACTTACCTTTGGTGTATGCAATGTTTTTGCACTGTAAGGCAGGGAGAAACTAAATTTTACAGATATATATGTGTTGAAAGGAGGCAAGGCAGGTGTAAAGGTATGACCAGTTTAATTAGATAGTTTAAGGTATTATTGTTTGATAGCTGTTATGTAATTTAAGATGTTATTGTTTGTTAGAATTAAGGATATTGTTAGCTTTAAGAATAGTAAGATGTCAAAATTTGAGTGTTAAATTGTAAGAAATGTCATGTCATAACCTATGTTTAAGTCAGCTGTTTTTTATTTAGGACAGACGTCAAACTGACACTAAAATTATAGTTAGGTTAATTATTCTCTCATTGACTAACAACAATCAGAAGTATGTATGTATCCGAGGAGATGATGAAAAACGATTATTGTGTTAAAATTTGTTAGGATATTTTATTTGAAGCAGGCAGATAACAGTTTTTTGATTAGTTACGCTGGTTACGGATGAAAAATAAGAAAACAGATGGAAAATTTTTGATAAAAGTATCAGATTAAAATTTTTGAGATGAAAAAAGTTTGAAATTGTCATTAAATTATTAGATGGGAATTTTTGGTAATAAGGATATAGTTTGAGAAATTAGATAGAAGGGGTTTGAAAAGGGATAGTAGCAAGAGGAGAAAATTTAGTCTAGAGGATACAAAAATCTAGAGGGTCGCTGATCCGATAGTCCGACTCAGCAAATACAGGAGAGGCAGCAGAGGCAGCAGAGGCAGCAGCAGTCTGAGTGAGTAGTGTAAAACTAAAAGGAGTAATAAAACTCGCTAAAAAAAATAAGTACATAAACTGTGCTTTGGTTTTTATACGACATTCAAGATACTTATAGAGGCAGGGGATCTTTTGGCTATAACTAACTGATAGTCAGCGTGGAACTCTGTGTCTATTGACTAAGTGCCACAATACAGTGGAATTAATATAAACACCAATAGGTGTCGGTACCGGTAACATTTATTTTATTTTCTTTCGTTCCCTTTTATAGTGTAAAATTCAAATAGGTATAAGTAATACATAAGGTTTAGGTTTTTTGTCATATATGTTAATTTAATAAATATTTAAGTTCTGTGAGCGTATAAGGACCTTTGCTTTGTTTTCTTTAACATATATTTATAAGCATTTTGAGTAAAGATCAGAGGGGGAATACATTTCAAAATTTAAAATTTAATCAAACTTTTGGAAATAATAATAAAAATTTTGATAGGACCTGAACCCACTAGCTTAAAGAAGCTCCCTGTTTTAAAGAGTAAGTATATCCATGCTATCAATTTGTTTATATCACATGCAGCAATAAAAGACATTGAGTAAACCAGGGTGGAAGTCAAATACACGTATATTTTATAAACATTTTTTTTACAACACATTTCACTAAACTTTACAGGAAAATAAAAGTTAAAAGCTAAGATACCTAAAATATAACTAAAAAACTAAATATATATATATATATATATATATATATATATATATATCAATTCTATATATTAAATTAAATTTAAAATCCATAGCTTATTACATTTTTTGAAATTCTATAACAATTGGCACTAAACGAAAGGGCTTCGAAAGTCTGTGCAGCAATTAACATACTATATCAATATATATATATATATATATATATATATATATATATATATATATATATATATATATATATATATATATATATATATATATATAATTTACGAGATGGACCTCGCTATAGAAGTTCATTAAAATTTATGAGTATTAGACTGTGATATCTGCACTATTGAAAGTCGATGAAGAGGACATTGAAAAGCGAAAAGATGGCACACATAGTCGACCACGGAGTATGCGATTATTGGTTTGGAACACATGACACGATGCACAGTGTGTGAGCTTTGGATATTGGACTGCTCTCTTCTCCTCCAACATTCACATCAACAACGAGCAGAATGTCTGTGTTATGCGGACGATAAAGATGTCAAGTATCATAGAACTCAAGCTAGTGCCATATTTCCGAAGCACTCGATTATTTCTAGATATGTCAAAATCTCCACTTTATTGCGAGAAGTGGGTTGTTTGAGTCCCATTGTTGATAACTGGCTGTGAATTGCCTTTCATACCGATTTAGACTAAATAGCGCTCGACATGTTATGGTGAATTCTGAAAGGGACAGAACAGAAGCGGCTGTGAATGGATGTCTCACTAAATACGTCTTGCGACAACGGAGAGAGCTGTTCAAGTGATAATTATATTTGCCTATTGAAGTTATTTGACGTGATTTTAGCGAATATTTTCATATGAAACACTTGCTAATAAGGAGATTGCGCCTTTTGAATTTCGAAAAAAATTTCTGAAGTGAGAGTGACCCCATATCCAAGGGGCAATTTCAGATTTTATTTAATGATGTATATACAATGTTACTTGGAATAAGTTTAGTTAATCAATATGATTAAAGAGTATTACAGTAATAAGCACAATTTGGAGAATTCATTTCATGAAAATACAGTTTTTAGACCCTACGATCATTTCGCGAACAAAGTTAGCGTCATCATAGGCATGAATAAACTAAACTGTGTCTCTGATGACGCTAACTTTGTTAGAAAAACGGTCGCCGGGTGTAAAAAGTGTAACATGATAAATTGGGTTCTCTAAATTGTACTTATCAGTGCTCAACACAGGTTATAATCTTCACTCATCGTATTACAGTAATAGTTCTGGAATCTTTTGTAATTGGAAGTCACTGCTTTTTAGTGAATTTTCTTTAAAAAAAAATCACTAATGAGAGATTGCATGTCCAGGGTCAGTTTCAATTTATATATATATATATATATATATATATATATATATATATATATATATATATATATATATATATATATATATATATATATATATTAACGATCATCAGGTCTTAAAAAAGATGTGTTGTGGTGAGTTGGGTTCATCAAGCGTACTTATCAGTGCTCATCAGAGGTTCCAATCTTCACTTAGTCAATATTATACCTCTAAAACGTTAATATTACCATTTTAGCCTCTACTAAAAGCGACGTATGTATTTATAGCATAAAATACTGATTTTATGTTTTGTGATGTGGCAGGTTTTCAAACCACTGTGCACCACTAGAGCGTTATGATTCATAGCAACCGACAGAAAACAGCTATGCAGCGGTTTGCTGCCATTCTCTGAGCTTTGTAGTTGTTTTCAAAGTTCCTAAACAATTTACCAACAAGTCTCTGTTTGTGTTGACCGCACGTAAAATGGTAATCACTTTAATAAATAAGAGCTTTGCATACTTAACGTCTAGCTGACGTGCAATGTGGTAAAAGTTTCAGATATAATTTTTGTTTTTGAAACAACAAACAAATAGGCTTATATTAAAAGTTACTAACACCGTGTGTTATAAAAACTAGATGGTGGGATTATCTTTACTTTGGACATTTTGACATTTCGTTAATTAAATCCTTACTTGTCATTCGCAAAAAAAAACATATATCATCGCAATCATCAAATTTCCTCTCTATCTGTTCTATTTTATAAACGATGAACATAATAGTAACTCCAATAACAGAACTAAGATGGTATGGACGATTATACGCGAGCGGACTAGTAACTAAAAAAGTCTGGACGCAGCAAGTGCGTTATGGAAGTGAATTTTCATTAAAATGTTTTCAATAGAAAATATGTCTCTTTAATACATTTTTACAATTTTCCGAAAATATACTTAAAATGTTTCCGAGAAAACTCGTTTCCTGGCCGACGAACCTTAGGTTAATAGCAAATTGAGTTATTGAATTTTGAAGCATTTAATGAAATTTCGCTACCAAAAGCACTTACTGCGTCTCTATTTATTTTACAAATATGCATCATATTTCGATGAAAAATGCAAAAATGCAGTAAGGAATGTTCACAAAATATTGTAGGTATCACCAACGACTTATGGGTCAGCCTGTGATTGTCAAAATAATTTTATAAGATGCAGATCAAGACACCCTATAAGCAACGTATACAATTTTTTCTCATATCTCGCATAATAACAATTTTATTGAGCTTCACCGTAGAAATACGTCACTCAGTATATATGTAAACAGAAAGTAAACGCGCTCATTTGAAGAAATCTTTTTGGAATTCAAAAGTCGCGGACGAATTTTTTCTACGAAAATTAGCTGAATAATAAAGACCGTTAAACCATAAAGTTAACTAAAACTACAGCCAAATCATCAGAGAAAGTGTCTATTTCAAATGAGTTTTCTGGAAATATTTTAGTAAACTGCAGGCCAGCGATGGTTGAAGCTGAATCTTAAGGGTTTGCAGAACACTCCTTGCATAATCCGTATTTCTTCAGGTGCAATTTTGATGTTTTAAATCGCGACTTTTTACGTTTTGGGGAAAACCCTTTTTTTCTTAAAATGCATATAACTTTTTTGTTTTTAGTCTTACAGACCTAAATTTTGGTAGGTGGTCCATCCTTAATATAGAAATCTGCATTTTGGTAGATAGGATACTCTTTATGACATAAACCAGCATACCAAATTTGGTTGCCTTACTTTGTTATATATATATATATATATATATATATATATATATATATATATATATATATATATATATATATTACAACGTCAAGAGGAGTTTCCTACCATTTAGTTCCATAAAGATTAAACTGAATAACGAATTGCAAAACTGCTTACAACTAAACATCACCTTATATGATGAGTTCCCTACCCTCCTTACAGAAAGGCAGGGGTTCGGCAAAATTTCCAGGATAGTGAGGTGAAACTGCTCTCTGGCGTCGGTGATTGGCCATAGTCGCGGAAATAGGCCGACGTTAAAGAAACAAAAAAACACACACAGACATTATACCTTGCTTCAAACAACAACCATTAGACAATCATAGTTCAATAAATAATGATTGAAACCTGTGACGAGCACTGATAAATAAAATTTGGAGAACCTATTTTATAACAATACTGTCTTCTGACCAGATCATCGTTTCGCCAACAAAGTTTGTAACGATGATGAAAATCCAGTGATATGAGATATATAACTATTTTAAAGAAATCTATAAATACTAATAAATAAATTAATGAACAAATAGAGCGTGGTTTTCGCCGTTGATATTTGTATGTTTTATTATCAAAACTATTAAAAGCTAACAATGTTAATGAATTTATAATTTAAAATAAAATAAAACTACTACTTTAAAAAATTGAAAATAAAGAAAATCAGTCAAATTAAGTAAATTTTAGTTAACATAGTTTTCTGCTATTGACGTGTTGTAGCCAGAACCTACTCTGAGGTATAACGTAACCAGTCAGACCTGGTGGAGCTACTTAAGGGATGTAGCTTTATCTCAGTTGATTTGACCATTTAGAGCTGGTGGAACTTCTAACACGATACAACCATACAGAGCTGTTGGTGTAATCACTCAGAGCTGGCGACACTGCTAAAACCAGAAAATTTCAACTGAACACTGGCCCTTGGTCGGAAGGTATTCCCAATTAGTAATATTGGGCCCCCGAAGTAACGGGACTGGTTAATGGAACAAAAGCCTTTGCCTACATTACTAGTTTCTTACTCGTGCACTTAAAAACATAAATTTTATCAGATCATTCAAGTGTTTATAGCCCTGAAAGATAAGTGAGAGTCATTGAGAGTCCAAGTTGAGTTTAAGGTGTCAAGCATTTGCTGTATCGAGCTACAGTGTAGAAATTTACTCAATGGAGAGAGGCAATGACGTCATTAGGCTACAATTATATCTATGATTGAAATATAATGATAATAGAAACTTGTTAAAACGTTACAAGTTAACGTTAAGTTAAAGATAACATAATTGTGACCAGGTTTGAAAACTGTGTTGTGGTTAATTGGGTTCTCCAAAATTGTAGCCGTGGTTGCGACGACAAGCCAACATCACATTTAGGGTGTGATAATAATGACTTACTGTGCAAGAGCTTTTTATACCCGATCCCTGTCGAATATCTTTTAACCCTATGCCATTCTCTTTTTGAATAAAGTCTTGGAACTAATTTTATAACACCATTTGTTCCGCAGTGTGTGACCAGCAATCTCTGCGACTAATACTCATAAATTTTAATAAACATTTGTCAATGGTTCCGTATCGTAAATTCTCCATAATGGTGTCCCCTCTATCTCCATCTATCTATCCATAGCCTACTACCACTATTCATCGACCATGCACGTCCTCTATTATTGTAATTGATAGCATTCTGTGAGATAAAACGGTGCGGCTGTAGGGAGATGCTATTAATTAGTTGATGCTGAAATCAGCGCATTGTACAGGGTTGAGTTGGAAAGTTTGCTGATGATACTTGAGGTTCTACTACGTTAATAAGTTGAATTAGCGGTGAGGCTACAAGGTGGTAACAGTGTTTTTTAGTAAACAAATATGTCGTAGTTGCAAACTTGCAAACAAATTATTCAAACTGAAATTTCTAATTCAGAAAAAGAAACGTAGACGGTATTGGCCCTTTAATTTTGAAAAGTGAACACAAAGGTTTTGTGCTGGGTAGGTAAATATTTGGAAGGCATCTTTGACTCTCAACTTACCTGGAACTAGCATTTTGAGAAGATTGGCATAATATTGGTAATAACGTTTATGAAGGTTAGAAGGATACGTACCAAAAACTAGTACGCTGTATTATTGCGGTAGCCAAAACTAAAAGAAGAGACTACTAAAGTGAAACTAAGCAAGATGCCAGTAGTTGTCTTTTTGGTTATTACAGGGGCAAATAGAAAATTTCGGGACGCAGCAAGTGCGTTATAGTAGCGAATTTTCATAAGAATTGTACACTATAATTATACGGCATATTCGTAAAGTTAATACTTTGAACTTGCACAGACCTTGAAGATCGATTTTAGAGGTCCTAGTACGCGCACATTTGAAGAATTATTTCTAAAGTGTTACCATCGATATCTCTCTATTGTCAAAACAATCTTGTGTTCTCACTCCTTTTGAGAAAAATACCCAAAACTCAATTTTATATGAAGCTAAATAACTATATTTTGCTATATCTGTAGATAGTGTAACTTTCCCTAAAATAAACTTGTATTACAAATTTCATTAAAGTTATACAAAAGATTTCCAGAAGGAAACTTAATTCATATTAAGAAAAGTAAGCTATCTGTCAAATTATAAATCTAGCAGTTATTTTTCCTTATTAGTCGCCAGTATGATTTCGTTTTAGTCAACCTAATTAAACCGGGTTTTTCAATATCAACAATAACAAAATTATAATTTCAGTCTCAAAGGTGACAAACTTATTCAGGCGTTTTAAACAAAAGTGAGATATTGTTCAAAACCTATGAAATCTGTGCACTATTAGTTCTCCAAATGTCAAAATAAAACATAAAAAACTTACATTCATGTAGCTGTATGTGATCGCGTAACCTTCTGCTTAGGAGGCAAGGGACATATTTCCGGCGCCACCTAAGTATACTTCAACCAACGTTTTATTTGCGTGATACGTTAGATCGGCTTCATGCCCGGGATATTATATTCAAAGTATACGTAATTAATTACAGAATTAGCATAATTACCACTGAAACACATTCCACGACTGTTTCGGTGTTATTTGACGTCATATGTTTAAGTTTAAAGATACAAGAAACTATTTTAAAATCATTTTTATAGAGACTTGGCTTGATATTGTTTATATATCTCGTATATTATACGACAGCATATTATATCTATGCTGCCATAAAACTGTAGTTGAGACCGTTCATAAAGCTACAAAGATAGTGTATTTTAATAATTGATTGAATCCCCCAGTTAAATAACAATCAATTGACAAACTTTTAATTCCATGCCGTCTGCCATTTTCCACAATAGCGGCCGAGATGTCACGATTGTTGGTTCGGGTAGTATATTTTATGCCTGGTATATATTTAGTTTGGTTACTGTTGATGTATGGTTTATACCTGTTGTAATACACTAATAAACAAACTCAAACACTGTAACCATTAAAGAACCTAGCTATCGGTGAATACAGTTCATGCAAACAGACCAAAGTAATGAGTATAAGAACTGCCATTAGAAATTGAAATTATCTATGTATATGTGATGCACGCAATACAATTTGTATAAAAAAATAAACAGGGAAGTCACAGAACCTAAAGAAAAACTTTTCTTTTTAAATAAAAATCTAACGTAAAATATTAAGCCAAAATTTTCAAACAAATTCACAAGTATACCGACATGGAAGAGGCAGGCAAATATATAGTAATGAACAATGTGTACATAGGCCTATGTATAGCACTTAGACCCTGTGATGTGAAGTAAAAAAATACGAACCGACTATATGTATACGACTGCAGAAACGTATAAAAAAACAGTGTAGCGGTCAACAAGGAAATAAATAGATAGAAAAGACTGTGAATAATAGGTTAAAGATTTGTTATATAACAGTTTTGTTTTAGTGATAATATGTTAATATATTTTGAAATAGATGTAGGTTATGTAAGAAATCATCAAATGTCATGTTTACCTATGTGAAAACTGGAACCTGTGATGAGCACTAATAAGTACACTTGGAGAACACCCAAATCACCACAACACATATTTCAGAGACCTTACGATCGTTTCGTTGACAAAGTCAACATCTTCAGAGGAAGAAAAATACTCAAACGATCGTAAGGTCTCTGAAATAGGTGTTGTGGTGATTTGGGTGTTCTCCAAGTGTACTTATTGTCATGTTTAATTTACAAATAGGCTGAGGTTTTGAAAGAAATTCATATCTGCGAATGGGAATGTAAACATACTACGAGGTAACCAAGGCATTGCACAATACAAACAATTTCAGAAAAATCAGAAATTAGTCAAGGAGCAGAGGAGACAAAATTTGATAGCAACGGTTAGTTGTTATGTAGAAAAATAATAACAACGAATGACTTTTTTGACGCCTTTGGAAGGAGAAGCAGCATTTTAAAAATATTCTTGACAAAATTATAAAGAACGGTTCGAATTTGAGTTATAAAGTAAAAATATCAACAGTTGGAGAGCTAAGTGCCTACAGGAGTACCAGAGAGTGAGTTTTTCCAAAGATAAATATTAAAATACTTACGTTTGCAACTGAAACAATAACTGGGTGGTAGTTACACAGCAGTAAAGCCACATTCAAGTTGATAAATTTCTATATAAAGCCATTTTCTTCAAATTACAAACACAGCAAAACAGTGAAGTCAAGAATCGCCATATTTTGTTATAATAATAGTTGAAAACGCTACCACTGGAGGCGCGACCAGATAGCTCTGCGTAAATTTTCAGCAGGTATACAACCCATTTTACAACGTCAAGAGGAGTTGCCTACCATTTTGTTCCATAAAGATTAAACTGAATAACGAATTGCAATACTTAATATAAACAAAAAAGGTTATTGATAAATAAATCCTAAATTAGAAAAATTAATATAAAATTTTGTATAATATATTAGCCAAAAAATATTGGGAGTCATAAACGTTGTTTTCTTTGATAATTATAGCTAGGAAAATTTAAATAGATTATAGGAGTATTTCTGTCACATTTATAAAATGAGTTATATTGTTGCTCTCCATTTAACGAACAATGAAAACCATTGCATACTTATTTTTGTATGTATATCTGTGAGGAGAAGTCAGCTAAAATAAATCACAGCATTAAAATAAACTTGAGCTTTTCTGCAGTGGTTTGGCAGCAGTTTAAAATAGTGGCAACAAATGTCACAACATAATCATTTCCGCATGAAAATTTTGACAGAATATAGATTTATGTGGAACATATATTGGAAAAAACATTGTTCTACTAGTTGATAAATATCTGCTTCGATTGAGATGCGCTTCCGTTGAGGTAATTTACTTTTTGTATGTATTCTAGCAACTAGCAATATCTTAGAAACACATTTTTTATGGAATTTTTCTACCATAATACACATGTTGTTGACTTGTTTTTTTGCGCTAAATAATGTCTCTTGAACCCCTTTTAGATTAAAAAAAAATCGAAAAAGATATTCGCTTTTAGAGAGTACCTGAAGTCTGTTTTAGCAGTTGTTATTAGTAAATTTTTATTAAAAAAAAATTCACTAATAGAGAGGTATCGATGGTAAAACTTTGCAAAAATTTTTGCACATGAGCGCGAACTAAGACCCCTAAAACCCATATCCGGGGTCAGTTTCAATTTTTATATGTTTATATATATATATATATATATATATATATATATATATATATATATATATATATATATATATATATATATATATATATATATATATATATATATCCGTCTGGTAACTCAAAAAATAATTAACCGATTTCGATGAAACTGGCCAAGTGGCTTTCTTTTATTAATGGCTTGGATAAGTTCGTTAGCCAGAAAAATCGGACGGGGTTTTCCGGGAAAATTTTGAGTTTGCTTTCGAAAAAAAAATTTTTCTCCTAAAGTAACAACGCTGTTTTAATGAAATTTACTATATATGTTGCCTTGGGAGAGATCTTACTACATACTGAAATTCAACTTTCTAAGTTTATAAAAAATTGAGTTATTCAAATTTTAAATTTCCTTTCGAATTTTTTTTTTTCTCTGAAAATTACAAAGCTATTTTACTGACATTTGGTAGATATCTTGCGTTAGGAGAGACCTTACTACAAACCAAAATTAAACTCTCTAGGTTTATAAAAAATTGAGTTATTTAAATTTGAAGCATTTAATATTTAACATGAAGTTTTTACCACAGAAATCGTAGAAACGACGAGACGATTTTCACGTCTCTATTATCAGGATCACATGAGAGGCTAGACAGTGGCAGTGTTTAAAACTAATGTTGTACAGGCTAGTTTGTTATTCTGCAGATGATGTTTTCAATTTGTTTTCAATATATGGTGAATGTAACAGAATAGTTGCGACAACAGTTCGAACATTTAACAACAGATTCCTTTATTTGGCTCCAATGAATAGAACAAAATTCAGCAGAATTAAAAGTAAGTCGTCAAGTTATGGAATAATACTGACACGACCCGTTGTTAAACGTTTCAAAATTGAAGACAATGAAATGAATGAAATTATAGTTCTTGCATATTTTGAAGCATGTCTACAAAGTTCGTTAAGACGTAGGTCTTAAGATTTGGGTTTATCTATCTGGGCAATACGCAGAATATTGAGAAAGTACAATATGCATAATTAGTGAATTTTTATTAAAAAAAATTCACTAATAGAGAGGTATTGATGGTGAGACTTTGCAAAAATTCTTGCAAATGAGTGCGATATATATATATATATATATATATATATATATATATATATATATATATATATATATATATATATATATATATATATATATATATATATGTCTGATAACTCAAAAAATAATTAACCGATTTCGATTAAACTTGGCAAGTGCCTTTCTTTTATACATGGCTTGGATAAGTTCGTTAGCCAGAAAAATCGGACGGGGTTTTCCGGAAAAATTTTGAGTTTTCTTTCGAAAAATTTTTTTTTCTCCGAAAGTAACACAGCTGTTTTAATGAAATTTACTATATATGTTTCCTCAGGAGAGATATTACTATGTACCAAAATTCAACTTTTTAAGTTTAGAGAAAATTGAGTTATTCAAATTTTAAGTTTTCTTTCGAAAAAAATTTTTTTCTCCGAAAATTACAAAGTTATTTTAATGAAATTTTCTGTATACATTGCCTTAGGAAAGACATTACTACGTATTAAAATTAAACTCTGTAAGTTTATAGAAAATTAAGTTATTTAAATTTGAAGCATTTAATAAAAATTCACTACCATAACTCACTTGCTGCGTCCCGAGTTTTACGTAGTTGTTAAGTAGTTGATACTTAATACGGATGTAGGGACAGGTTTCGCCTTTTACAGCATCGTCAGGCGGGATAAAAATAAGCACTTGAGAAGTCAGGGAAGAAGTGTTCAGAGCTGTATTTAGTATAGAAAGGTTTCACAAAGTAAGGGCGCGACACACCGATGAAATGGGAAATCCTTTCCGTAATGGCTGATAATTTATCACACAATTGCTATTCTCAGTGCGACTAGGCAACGCAGAGACTAACTTATGATTGATGAAAATCGGTTGCTGCAATCAAGTGACAGCTGACATGTATTTGAGGTCCTTTGAGAGAAACTCGCACAATTGTAAAGAAAGAGAACGACAAAGTGGCATTCACAATTTAATTAGGCTTGTAGATAGCTAGTTGCAAAAAGCCACAATGGACCTATTAGATGGAACGATTCGTCCAAGCGTTGTGATTTTGATTACCCTTTCCATTGGAACGTATTCAAGCGGTTCACTTAATCTCTAATTAATACAACAGGAATAGAGGCTCAGCCGCTTCCGATTATTTCAACTCGCTTAATCCCACTCTATCCCCAGGATTGCTGATGGATATATTTTTATCTAGTAGCTGTCGCACCAGTCCTATTATATTTTAGTTAAATCGCTAAAGGAGTCAAAGGAATTGTCTGTACGATGGCTCTATAACTATAACGGTTTAAGGCGAAACATTAAAATATATATTAACTAATTCACTTGGAGGTTCGCAAGATGAAAAGAAGCACAGGGGCTTGTTGATATGTTCTAGAGCTTTTAAGGGAATTTCCGTAGAAACAATTCGAAAATTTGTGTATCTCTGGACATTAAAGCTTTTTAGTGTTCTTTTTTTTGCCATAGCCATAGCTTATGGCAACCAAATTTGGTATGCAAATTTAACCTTACTATTAGTCGCGTCCAAAAACTTTTGAGATTGGTCGCGGCATGTCCCTGATAGATACATACATATATTTTAGGTCTGAATTTTTTTTATAGAACGTTATTAGGTCTGGTTGCTGTTGCTCACCCGTTAATAAATCTATCAAAAATTTAAAAAAATCTGTTATAGAACATTATTATGCCTGGTTTCTGTTGCTCACCCGCTGACACATCTATCCTATTATCAAAACGCATACCGTCATCTGAGCCACGTGAAAACTGGAACCTGTGATGAGCACTAATAAGTACACTTGGAATCTGGTGGCTATATTTCTCCTAGTTTGGCCCACGTATTTAAGATCGCAATCTTTGCAACTAATATCATAAATACCTGACATTTCAGTGACTTTGTCTTTGTCTTTCGGATTACCCAACACATTTTTTAAATTACTTTTCGAAAGCCGATTTACATTTGAGTTTTTTGACGGAAAGTAATTTAAAAAATTTGTTGGGTAATCCGAAAGACAAAGACAAAGTCACTGAAATTTCCGGTATTTATGAGATTAGTTGCAAAGATTGCGATCTTAAATACGTGGGCCAAACTAGGAGAAACATAGCCACCAGATTTCGTGAACATCTTGCACAGTTACGATATGGTACGGTGGACAAATCATGTGTGGCACAACATATATGGGATAATAATCACCACATTGACAAAGAAAATTTGAAACTTGTCAAAAATTTTAGACATCAAACTATGCTTGATTCATTAGAAAGTATTTTTATATTAACGTCTATTAAGAACTAAACTTCATGAATCGTGCGGCACCATTAATTTCAAGCCCTTTATTTTTACTTTGCATTTGACCGCTTAAACACTCCTAATTTGTCTGGTAGAATAATAAATTACTGTGAATAACTCGGCCGGTTTATACATATACTAATCTCTACGTTTGTCTGGACTTAAAGACTAGTTCGTTTTGTTTGTATTTATGTAGTCAATATAAATACTTTCACGAAGAATTAAAATCAATATAAATCTAGTTTTTATGTAGTATTTTAGTTGAATTATCTATCCATTGTTAGAGTTAACATGGTGAGACAGAACCCAAGTTTAGTTTTCTATTTAAAAAAAAAACGAGTTGAGTTGATGTTGTTGATCTCACCAGATGTCTTTGTCGGCATGATCCAATATCCAGATAGTAAATTTCTAGATCGAAAGGGAACGTGCAGATTCCTTAAATAACTCGGTTCCTTTACAACTATATTAGATAATAGCTCATAAATTTGTCGACCAGAAGATTAAAGCAGGTCTTTGACCTCGTAGTTTCACTACACAATAAACAAACGATCGATCTTGGACGACAATTTTACTTCGGACTAGTTCGTTTACCTTGACGCGATATAAATACACGGGAGCTAGTTTTTTAGTTTAGAATTTTTTCCTCTGAAGATGTTGACATTGTCAACGTAACGATCGTAAGGTCTCTGAAATAAGTGTTGTGGTGATGTGGGTTTCTCCAAGTGTACTTACCGTCATCTTAGGTGAAGTTATACATATTTCAAAGTTTTTTTTAATAACTACGTTAGAAGCGGCTAAAAAAACATGAAAAAAATCATGAGTATAGCCTTGGATTTACCATTTGATACGAACCATATACAAATTCCGCCTAAAATATGGCATAGCTAATATATTTTTTTAAGTTGTGTCCAGCTCTACCCGAGACAAGGGGTTAACTTGGATATGGCTTGAAAAATCTAATAAACTCAACTTATAATGAGCGTTTGGGTGTAGCTGAACAATATGTTCCTTTTATAAAGGTTCCAGCAACACCGTTGGGGCAAAAAATATTTGTAAGTTAGAAATGTATATAATCAATAAACAAGTTTAAAAGTAAAAAATCAACAGGTTTTCCTTAAATTAAAATCATTTTAGAGTTACAACGAAAACTATTTTTTAAAACAAAAAATATATCAGATAATAAGATAAAAAGTATGAACGCAGCAAGTGCGTTATGGTGGCGATTTTTTTTAAAAATATTTTTAATAGCAAATGTTTTACTTTGATGAAAGCAGGTATCAAACTTGGTTGCCTATATAGTAGAAACAATGTACCATATTTCATCGAAATAACTTTATTGTTTGAAAATATATAAACATTTTTCAAAAGTATGGATGCAGCAAGTGTGTTATGGAAGTGAATTTCCACAAAAATGTTGGGCATTAGGGGGGGGGTCTGCTTCGTCGTGGGGATTTTTCATCCCCCTGGCGTGCATACAACCACCCTCGCTGCATAAACCACAAGAAAAATGTCTCGTTCCTACGCACCAAGGAAGTTACGGCACCTGGGGGGATTGGGGTGCTGTACGGGGCAGGCAGGGTTTAAGGGGGATATGGCTTAAAGATGTGAAAAAGACAGCTTTCAAGCCCGTTTTATTCGAATTTTCTGCTCATATTTCCTTTTTACTACATACCTCTCCCAGCACCCCTACTCACTCCTGGTCCCGTAACTTCCTTGAGGGGTGTGAACAAGAAATTTCTCTTGGGGTTTGTGAATCCAGGGGGGGCTCTAGGCAGTTTTTTGAAAAGCGTTCGGGAGCTAAACTGCAAATTTACCGAAAATTCGCTACTAAAACGCACTTACTGCGTTCAGACTTTTTTCTTACAGGCGCATCATATTTCGATAAAAAATGCAAAATGCATTATCGAATTTGTTCGACGAAAATTAGCTAAAAAAAATTATAGACCGTTAAACCATAAACTTCACTAAACCTACAGCGAAAGCATCAACTTAACTAAACCGACAGCCAAAGCATCAGAGAAAGGGTCTATTTGTAATGAATTTTCTGTAAATATTTTAGTAAAATGAAGGGCAATGACGGTTGAATCTGAAACTTAACGGTTTGCGGAACAGTCTTCTTGCAAATTTTGACGTTTAAAATTGCGAGTTTGACGTTTTGAGGAAAACTCCAAAATTTGTCTCTTTAACTGCCGATAACTTCTTTGTTTATAGAGTGCTTTAATTTTGGACCAGTTGTTATAACTTACCACTAAATCTTAAACTTCTAGTAAATATCCTCAAACTATTACTGTTGATATGTAATTAGTCAATGACACTACAGTCAATATTCTTTTAATGTAGAATTCTGTTCGTTTATGTTATTGACAATAAATATTTACATGTTGTTTCTTATTTTTCTTTGCCACAGCTATGTATTAACTGTATCTACGACGATTATTTTGTTTCAGGGTCAATAGAAAATTCTTTTACACAAATTTCACTTTGTTTATATAGCGACAACCTGCCTATTACTCCCTTACAGATTCCTTTAGCTGAATCCTTTTCACTTTAACTATATATTTTTATTTAGTCAATAAAAGAAAAACAATTTAAAGCGTCTTAGTTTTTTTACATAGAACCTGGAATTTATATTTGTAATTGATAAATACTTTAATATTATAAACAAACTATTTTTTTAATTAACTACTTATTTAGGATCCCTCTCTTTATGTCTTAAATTTCTTTTGTGTTTAAATTTACTACATAATGATGGAAATTTAATTTTTTTTAAACTACTCTCAGGTTGTTTAAAGTTTCAGCTGAATCGTTATATTTGCATCGTTGTCATGACACGCGCGCTTTTTTCAGTTAACGACACCATGCAGATATATATATATATATATATATATATATATATATATATATATATATATATATATATATATATATTATATATATATATATATAATATCAATGAAAGATTGATATAATTTATATTATCAAAAAATGTCCGTTGCTCTATCTGGCGGCTTCCCTATTTAGTACTTGCCTTTGTCTTGGATTGTTTGTTATTTTGACTGCTGCTTGTTCATGATTTATTTTGAGGTTATGTGACCCACAAATTGCCGCAATAGAACTAAAATGTATAATTTTGTGCAATTAGATGCCTTTGTTCAAAGTGGCATCGGTTTGTATGTAATTATTTTCCATGCATCACTTGTCCTGTGGACTTTAGTTATGCTTATTATACATCTGCTATTATGTAAGCGTTACACGTATACCCTTATTTGATTACTTATGTTTACTTTGCTACTTTTTTATTGCATCTTTAGTGCCTAGTTTTTACAACCGTGTTACTGCATTCGGCCTTCACCTTCGTTCCCCTATTTTCTTGCCGGATCTCTTCACAGTTTTCTAATTCACCAATAAAATCAGGTTATTACGGTTTGAAATATTTCTACAATTCTATTTGTTTGTTTTTCAGATTAGGTCCCATAACATGGCAGATTATAATAATGAATCAAAAATAGTTATTTCCTTTTAATAATAATTAAAAAACATGGAATTGATTGTACACAACTCAAATGTGTGTTATTTAAATGGTAAGTTTAAATTATTAATCAGTTTGTTTTAAACTTAATCAAATTCTTTAAAGTCATTTACAACTTATTCTTGAAAGTACAAAAACTTTTATTAAATTAGTCAAAATTCAAAATTTCCCTATATTAACGAAATGAAGCATATTATTATTACTTATTCTAATAAGCAAATTAATTATAAACAAACTAACGAACATTTTTTTGAACTTATTAGCTCATTAACTCATTAACTTATTACCCAAACGCTTTATATTTAAACTATACAGTTTTTGTTGTTCTGAATACAGCATCACTTCACGTTTATACATAGTTTGTCACATTTTTATATTAAATAGAGTCATGGTCTGGCTATATGCGTTTTGCTTAATAACTATGTTTTGCTCGATCTCAATTACTTTGACTTTATAAATACATATAGTTGACAATTGCTTTTAACTTATGACTGTGGATATTTATCTATTTCTATGTGTCATTTAATCTTTTGATACTAATGTTATTTATTTTTATTTTAGGTTCTACTAGAAAAGTGACTTTGTTACTACCCCTGACTCTGCGTATGGCTGTGTAAAACATGGATTGTAGATTTGAAGATATTTCGATTTTATGTATATTTTTAATTTAACTATTTACTACTCAATCTTTTTGTGATATGTATTTATGTAAAATTATAGGCATTTACCTGCTTATATACCAGGGATTAACCATATATATATATATATATATATATATATATATATATATATATATATATATATATATATATACATACATATATATATATATATATATATATATATATATATATATATATATATATATATATATATATATATATATATATATATAGGGGAGAGAGGGGTTAAATGGTCCGCTTTTTTTTAAACATAAAAGAACGGGTTTTCTCAATAATTGTGAACTTTATCT
Source organism: Tillus elongatus (assembly GCA_964006375.1). NCBI lineage: Eukaryota > Metazoa > Arthropoda > Insecta > Coleoptera > Cleridae > Tillus > Tillus elongatus. The sequence goes on from OZ023266.1 coordinate 20,542,724, forward strand.
GCGTATATATGTCAATAATCCCTTGAAGTACCTACTCCTTAGACTTTGATAGACTTATTAGGTGGTACGTCTGCATAATAGATATATTTTCCATTTGTTGCAAATGGTCCAACTAACCTAACTGGTTAGGTTAGTTGGACCAACAGGTAAGGTTAACTGGTCAGTTCATTTGGCAATGGTTAAATGTAGGTATATTACCTATATGATGAAAATAATTGGACTATGCTGTTTACAGTAGGTAAAAAATATTTTAGCTGAGACTTCTAAAAAAATAATAATAGAGCAAATACTATTATTTTATTCAGAAATTAACAACAAGAAACAATATTATGTCTATCTTTAATTTCTTAATACAAAGTGAATTCACTCAAGTCTGCGTTGTTAAAAGATAACATATTTTCAAAGCGATCTGTCGTGAATCTGAAAGGCTTGGGGAGCTTACATACTATATCTTTGGGATTGACATATGCTAAATCTTTATTGAAAGAAATAAACCTGGTTTGTGACAACAGTTGCCTTTTGAAGAAAATCACCTCAAATCCATTTGAATATACATCCACTATTTGAGCAACGTAATTTCTTGTCGCGGATGCAATTTTGTCATGAACCTTAGCTACCACAAAATCTTCTTTTTGAACTGCTTGGTCTCAGACATCATCGTTATTGTCGAATTCCAATTGGTCTGATGATGAGTCATGTAAGGAAAGTTGCTGTTCGTCTTCTGATGAAGAACTCACACACACTTTCTTTTTTACTTTATTCGCCCTTTCCTTTGGAGATGTCTGCTTTACTTTCTTTGCATTAGCCCTTTCCTCGATCTCTAATTTAACAGGAGTGTCTGTAAGAATTAGAGAGGAACCTTTCTTTCTTCCTTTGCTCCCAGTCTTTCTAGGTGCAGCTTTTACAAACGGCTTGATAATTTCTGAGGAAAATTGGTGTCATAACAGCTTTGAAATCTGACGTGCCAGCAACCTGGGTATTTGGAACTGCGATAACAATATTTTTAGTTTAATTATCCATAACTGTATTCTATTGAACTTGACCTTCCGCTGCTCCATCGACTGGGATTGGATTTAGATTATGAGTAATTTATGTTTCATCCATCACATAAGCGATTGGACGGTCGATGACGGATAATGATAAGAAACCTTCATCTTTGAATATGTCTTTCTTAAACAGCAAAATGCCTGCTTTGGTGAATCCACTTGATATATTGTTGATCGTAAATGCTTTTGGATACGCGTCTCTAATCATTTCTGCAATATCGTAAATGCTTATGACATTTCCAGGATGGTCAGTCATCCAGCGGCTACAAGCAGCATTGTAGAGCTTTTTAAATGGTCCAAAGATAGAAAGGTTAAGGGGTTGCAGCTTGTGTCTGCAATGTGGTGGAAACGTAACAATATAATACCGGTAGATTTGGCGAAATTCAAAGCATTGATGTTCAAATGGCTTTTGTGATTATCCAATAGTATTAGCCTCTGTTTCTACTTGGTGGGTCGTTCGTGTTCGACGAAATGTTGTAGTACATCAATAAACAGTTCTGACTGCATCCAGCCTGATGGAGTTGCATTACCTCTACTGCCCACTGGTGCATTTTTCAACATATGGGGCTTGAAAGGTCTGCGTGGAAAAATGAGATAAGGCGGAACGGATTTCCCAGTGCTGCCTACAATTGCTACAATGGTGAACAGGCTGTCTCTTTCTGTGGACGTTACCTGGCTCACCTGCTTGACTCCCTTAGTAACAAGTATTTTGGGGGGCTTGTGTATGGTTGTGACACCTGAAATAAGTGTTCACTATTTAATTTAGATTCCAAAAATGTTTGAAGAATTAGAAGAAAGTAGAGTGACCTATTCTTCTGATAGTTGGGGTTATATAAGCAGAATGTAAAAAAATACTTACCAGTCTCATCGAGATTGTAGATATCCTGTGGGCTAAACTTGTACTTGTTTAAGACACATTCCAAATTTTCAAAAAACTTTGAGTCCTTGTGTCTGTTGAAACTCGTAGCCCGACTTAAGCTGGTTTGTTCAGGAGTTTTAAGTGAGAGACCATGCCTTTTCTTGAAAGCCAGCAGCCACTCTTTACCTGTCATCATCTCTCGAATCCAGTTTTCCTTTACCAGCTTTTTATTAGCCAAGGCAAATTCATATGAAAGTTTCCTTTTTTCTTCGATTGTTAAGCCATAATGCATGGCTGATGCCTGCTATATATAATCAGCCAATAACGTATCTGCTTGTCTGAAAAACATTTTTAGATGTTCATTTTTTGCTCTAAAATTTATACCCTTTATGTTATTTTCACCCTGGAATTTTTTTATGTATCTAATCAGAGTTGTTCGAGGAATGTTAAAACGTTTTGCTGCGCTACGCACTTTCATTCCACTTTCTACAACAGCTTTAATTTTTTTTTATTTTTTATTTCAACAACACACCACGAGGGCTTACAGCCTAAATACTATCATACCGTGGGTGTCGACAAGGAGGACAGAGGCAACTTGTTAATTCTGGACTTGATGGTTTGGAGGTTCGGAGGAGAAGGAAAAACATGTGCCGGCAAAGAATTCCACAACTTGGAAGTCCTCGGGACAAAAGAGCGGACATAACAAGATGTTCTATGTCTGGTGATCTGGACAGTAAAAGGGTGCATTCGCTCTGTTCCCCTGCTAGATCTGTCGGGGGCAGCAGGTGAAGGAACTATGGAAGAAAGCTCATCTGACCACTGCCCGTGCAGATATCTATAAAAGAGAGAGAGAGGTCACCAACGGCACGTCGGTGGGCAAAGGATGGCAGCTTTTGAGTGAGGGTAAGGTCACCAATGAGACGTATAGCTCTCTTCTGAATAGAGTCCAGGATAGCGAGTGTAGAAGCGGCAGCAGCACCCCAGATGTGGGAGCAGTATTCGAGGTTTGGCATTTCCTGTGAAGTATATAAGGTATAGAGATGAGCTGGTGAAAAGTGTTTGCGAGCCCGGAAGAGGAAAGCTAATTTCTTAGCAGCCGCTTCTGCAATTGATGCGACATGTTGGTGCCAATTGAGATTTAGATCCACAGAAATGCCAACAAGTGAAAAGGACTTATTACTTTAAATAACTTGGTTGTTCCTTGTAATGGTTCTATGGCTGGTGTATCTTTTATGAGAAAGAAAGATTTCTACTTCCCCAGTCTAATATTCTTTAGAGATCCACGGAGACAGAACCCTACATGAGTCTGCGATCCTCATCTAATTGGGCTAAAGAATATTGTATATTTGAGTGGAGGGTGCTGTTGTCCGCGTAACTGTGAACTGGGTTGGATGTGCTGAAGAGGAGGTCATTGATGTGGAGAAGAAACAAAGTAGGGGCTAAACCTGAACCTTGAGGAACTCCTGCATTAATTGGATATAGTTTAGAGGAATGGCCATCCACAACAACAGAAATGCTCCGGTTGGAGAGAAAGTTTGCTGTCCAGGTACATAGTTTTGGTGGTAGGCCATAAGCTGGAAGTTTATTAAGCAGCGCTGCGTGACATACCTGGTCGAAGGCTTTGGATATGTCTAGAGCGGCAATCTGAGATTCACCGTGTAGTTCCATAGACTTGTTCCAAGAATGGGTGACAAAGGAAAGGAGGTCGGCAGTTGATCTGCGCTGACGGAATCCATACTGCCTGCCGTGGATGGGACTGTGTTTCCAAGAAATTTTAGTAATGCGGTGTTTATATACTTTCCCATCACTTTAGAGATAACTGAAAGGAGAAAAATAGGCCTGTAATTGCTAGGAAGCACTTTGGATCCTTTTTTGGGGACGGGTTGTACTCGAGCAGTTTCTCAGTTACTAGGGAATATGCCTCTATTGTAAGATGTCTGAAACAGACGACTCAGGACAAGAGCAAGTTCTGGTGCGGTTTTTTTGAGAACAATTGCTGGGATCTCGTCAAGGCCAGAGGCTTTCCTGGTATTAAGAGAAGATAGCATCTTTCGTACCTTTTTAGTTTTGAAAATGATGTCCGTCATTTTATGCGCGACCTTGGGGACTGTTGATGATTGAACATTTGGAGGTGGGTTGAGAGTAGAATTGCCGGCGAACAACGAGGCAAAAAGTTCAGCCTTACCCATGGCGATAGAAACTATTTCATCCCCTGAGACAAGAGGTGGGAACGTGCTCTTGCAGAAATTATTCCCAATAGATTTAGCAAGAGTCCAGAAGGGTTTGCTTCCCTTGGAGCTTAAGAGGACTTTGTTTTTGATATGGTTATTAAACGAGTGTGAGATATCGAAGGGGTCAGGATGAGAGAAGCAGACAGACGCCCATGGAAATGAGGAAAAGTAATCTCTAAAAAATAACTGCTAATTTGAGATTTTCTTCTGGAAAACCCCTATTATTTGTAGTCCTTACACGTATTCGAGGCATATTATTGCAAATCTGTAAATAATACTTAAATGTCAGTGAAGCTGCTCAACTACAAACTCATTATATAAACAAAAATCAAATGAATGGGGTTAAGTGGACCAGGCCAGGTAACCCAACACCAGTTAGGTCCACCTAATCCCAGCATAACAACATTTTTCTTGAATATCACGGACAGTTAACCTAACAATGTATCAGAATTTTTTTTTAGAGAAAGTATGTATAGATAGCGGTTAATGGTTTGATATCAATTGAAAGTTAATAATTTGATTTTACTTAATAATTTTACTGTTGACTAATGCATAAAAATATTAACTTGCCTGCTCACAAAACAACGCCAACTGTCACTACACTCCATAGATTAATGAAGATCCTGAAACTTGAATTCGTAATGCAGAGACATCTGTGAACTATATAGTGAAGCTATTGTCAATATGTTTCATTGGCGGAAGAATTCAAAATTTATATATAGGTTTATATGATATTTTAGGGGTCCGACATTGAGCTCATTTGGAGAAATTTTAAATATTCGCGATCTCATTAGTGAATTTTTTCAACAAAATGCACCGAAATGAAGTGAAAGTCGTTTATCAAGCTTTCACATTTCTATATATTAATTCATTTCGCATGTTTAGAATTTTATCTTGTTATAAGAAAGCACCTTAATGCGTGAAATATTTATATCCAAGTAAATCTATTTTCAAATTTACAAAAAATGTTAGCGAGGATTAAATAAACAAGTAACCATCTACGTCGTAATATATCACAGTATCCCACCAAGCTCAAAACTAAGCAAGGAAGATATTAGGGGATTAGAATCTGGGTTAGTTAGGGGTTGTTTATAACGATAAGCGCACGGTTTAAAGTTGTGTGCGAGGTAACTGTATGGTTCGGTCGAGGAGCATTTTAGGTAGCACATGCATTAATAATGAGCCAAAGAGTCAGCAAGTAGCGATAGCGGCAAAATGAAAGGGGGTGTAACGGGTCTACGTGAAACACAACGTTCTATTTATCCATACATTGCATTATCATTAATTTATGTAAGTTGTATGTTGTACACAAACCATTAGTGTTCATATATGAGCCGAACAAAAACAGATAACACTGGTGTACCTAATGTATGTAATGGAGTCAGTAGGCTGGTTGTGAAACAAAGGCTATTCTCTTTTGGGACCTGTACTTTAAGCAACCAAACGAAGGAAAATACTTTCAAATCAACAGTTAATAACTAGCAGAAACAAAAAGTCCTCGACGCAGCAAGTGCATTATGATAGCGAATTTTCATTAAAATATTTCCAATCACAGATTTTTTTTTCAATTAAAAGCTCATAACTCTTTTTACTTTAAACTTAGAGATTTAAGTTTTGTTATTTCGTATTAGCTTTATAAGCGCAATCTGTGCACTAAATATGGTTATCATATCGTTGTTGTTTTCCAAAATTAAAAAAATTCCGAAAGCAATCCGAAAACTTTGAAAACCTTCCACTGTATGTACGATGCAACATGTGGTTTATGCACGATGGTATAGCATCGCATTTTAGTCCTACAGTATGTAAGATTAGATGCATTCTCGCAACAATTAGAACCGTAGACCGGTTTCGCTCTCATTAGAGCTCTTCAGTACGGCATACTAATTGTAGCAAAGATGCACCAAAAAAATAATATGTTATAATATGTTATTTGGAGCGGGCGTGACAACATAGTACTTGGTTCCGAACTAGGTGGCGACACGTTCACCACTCACTTAGTGTTTTAAGACTGGCTATACGATAGCCGTGTTATTTTTGGTGCATTTTTGCTACAATTAGTATGCCGTACTGAAGAGCTCTAATGAGAGCGAAACCGGTCTACGGTTCTAATTGTTGCGAGAATGCATCTAGTCTTACATACTTTGTCCCTATATTGGGTTAGAAATGGGCCAGGGCTAACAATTTTTTAAATTGTTAGTTGTATACCGTCTCTATTTTTAACACTCTGTGTTATTTGGAGCGGGCGTGACAACATAGTACTTGGTTCCGAACTAAGTGGCGACACGTTCACCACTCACTAAGTGTTTTTAGTCCTACAGCTTGAAACGTTTTGAATGAACGATTTTCAAATCAATGAATAGATCGTGCCGCGCCGAGAGATTAGCCTACATGTTTACCGGATTTAAATCCTTTAGACTTGCACCTCTGGAGTCACCTGAAACGCATGGTTTATTCTTTACTAGTTGAAAATATTCAAATGCTTCGTCAAAGCATAAGAGATGTGTGTCAAGTGATCTAACAATTCTCTGAGATTTTTGAAAGGGTCAGTGCATGAAAGATCATGCAACTAGAGGCTTGTATTTAGACTCAAGATGCATTTACTTTCACATAAGTGCTATTTTGGTTATATTTGTGATGAAATTAGCATAAAGAAATTATAATCACATAATTCGTAATATCGCCTTTTTTTCAAAACACTGTATCCTGAAAACAAGGAGATTTTCGACTTATTTTTATAGGACCTTTTGTGATTCTTATGAGGCCTTTAATCACCTTGTAACGTACGTTCCACATATTTTGAAACTTTTCCACAGGGTCGTATTAACATTTTTTGCATCTTGTTTCTAACCCTTTTTTAACGACAAACCAAGACACATATGGATATAAGTGAAATTAAGCTTTTGGTAGCAAATTAACTAGTATATTTAAAATTTTCAGCAAAAGATTTCTGCAGTACCGTACTATATATTTTTATATAACCGAATTATGAGGAACCTATATAGGTTTAAACAGGCTTGACAGGCTTGAAATCTTTGTCAAATATGGCCACCTATGAGTAAATATTGTGTACCAAATTTGATTCGTCTATCTCAATTTTCTCAAAAATATGAAAAATAATCTTTTTTTTTTAACTTTCAACCCTCTGTATCCCGTGTCTCCCACAGGTTATGAAACACCTTGTATTAATAGGCAGATTTTGATAAAACTTAGTACCCTCCTTTTGTAAGTGGCTTGGGTCAAATAGAGCAGTGGAGCTGCTAAATCTTAGCAGAGGACAGCTCAGGAACATAACAGGGCTCTTGACGGGACACATGACCGTCAAGATACACCTGCATAAAATGGGGCGGTTCGAGGGAGACCCGGCTTGCATACTCTGCGGCGAGGGAGAGGAATCAGCCCAGCACATCTTGTGCGAGTGTAAAGCTCTGGACCGCAAAAGACAACTGATCTACGGTCAGTCTAGACCGGAAACAGAGCAATATAAAACTTCACCCTACCAATTTCTGTGCAGACTAGTTCAAGCCACAGCGATTTTGGAAAGGGTGGAGTAAAAAGACTAAGGGCATGCACAATAAGCCAAAGGCTGCGGTGCTATCGGGCCACAAAGACACGGACGAGCCCTAAGGGAAAAACAGTGGCTTGAATAATTCCGTTAGCCAGAAATTTGACCGGTTTTTTCTCGAAAATTTGAGGTTTTCTTAGAGAATTTTTTTTTTATCTCCGGAAATATAAAGCTAAAGCAAGCAAATTTGGTATGGTTGTTTTATGTTATAAAAGTTAAGCTATGAAATATTTAAATAACACAAAACAATTGGATGCCAGTGGTGATCAGTGGAACGCACAAGACAAAATATTTTGTATGCATAACATAATCTAATGTGTATTACACACGAAGATTAGGTTTTCTAGGCGTAAAAAACTCAAGAAATATCATAAAAAATACTCTGAAAATTGTATAGTTTTTGTTCTTCTTAAGAAGTCAAAGTAGAAACATCAAAATTGGCAATTTTTACAAAAAGAATTTGAAATGAATACGAGTTGGGTAAAAGAAACGTCGTAACAAGTGTGTTTTGCAAAGCCTTAAGTTAAGGCTCAACCGTCATCGTCTTTTATTTTAATACAATTATTGCAGAATGTTTATTTTAAATATATCCTTCCTCTCTTGCTTTGGCAGTGTTTTTAGTTATAAATTTTAAGGTTTATTATTCTATAATTTCTAAAGAATCTGCGTAGAAATATTTCGAGAATGAGGAAATCACGACTTTTGAATTATGAAAATATTTTTACAAGATCAAGTTGGTGTAATTTATATAGATTGTTTAAAGGCCTTCGACAGAATTAACCACGAGAGTATTTTGTCGAAGCTGGACCACTGGGATGCTTGTCTCAATTGGTTATAATTTTTTTCATTCCTACCTCCAAAAAAAACTCAGCAGATGGTCTATGGTGGTCACCATTGCGAAAGTTTCGTTGTAGCATCTAGTCCTCAAGGTTCAACCTGGGGTGCTTTGCTTAAAACACTAGGTGAGTGGTGAACGTGTCGCCACCTAGTTCGGAACCAAGTACTATGTTGTCACGCCCGCTCCAAATAACACAGAGTGTTAAAAATAGCGAAACCGGTCTACGGTTCTAATTGTTGCGAGAATGCATCTAGTCTTACATACTTTGTCCCTATATTGGGGTAGAAATGGGCCAGGGCTAACAATTTTTTAAATTGTTAGTTAGGTGTATACTGTCTCTATTTTTAACACTCTGTGTTATTTGGAGCGGGCGTGTCAACATAGTACTTGGTTCCGAACTAGGTGGCGACACGTTCACCAATCACTTAGTGTTTTAAGACTGGCTATACGATAGCCGTGTTATTTTTGGTGCATTTTTGCTACAATTAGTATGCCGTACTGAAGAGCTCTAATGAGAGCGAAACCGGTCTACGGTTCTAATTGTTGCGAGAATGCATCTAGTCTTACGTGCTTTGCTTTTCCTTATTTTCATAAATGAGTTACCTACGACTCTTGGATGCGGTAAGCTGCTTTTTGCTGATAATTTGAAGATGTATACACAGACTGATTCTCTGGACGAGCGAATTTCACTCCCAGTTAAGCTAGACAATGTGCACAAATGGTGTGACGAAAATTACCTGGACCTGAATATCACTAAGTTAAATGTCATGTAATTTACGAGGAAAATCAGTATTCTGTTATACGCATATTTCACAACTAATATTCGAAGATGTAGCACCACTTTACAAGTGCGCAAGCTCTGAAAGCAGTATTTTTTGCATACGTTAGGTCTAGGCTTGAATACCGCTACGCCGTATGGAATCATTATTACAGATGCCATATTTCCGCCCCTGAAAGAGTGAATGGAAGATTTATGAAATATCTCAACTATAAAAGTCATGTTGTCTATCCACCAAGAGGCGCATCTAAAGAAAGTCTCCCACTACACCTAAATTAAACGTCGCTACTGAGCCGTAGAATTATTACCTCCTTATTATCTTATCTCCTTTACGGTATCTTGCATGATGGGATTGACGCTCTGGACATCTTGGCTCAGATTTTCATAATAACACCACGAGTTAATTCCAGATGTGCATGTTTATTCTATTGTCCGCAGGCTAGGTCAAATCTCATGCTTAGATCTCCTATCTACATCATAAGGTCTAACTTTAACATTATTCAAAATTATGGTATAAATGCGGATCCAATCAGCTGTACTTTAAGCTTTGTTTCACATACAATTCTTTAACATCACTGGGTTACTGAAGTCGCTCTAGTTGTGTGCCTGTTAATATTTATTAAGGCTTGGTTTTATGACTTTTACATTTTTATACGAGTTACGCTTTGTTTGTCATTTGATATTTTTTATTATTATTTATATTACTTCGAATTCAATTTTAATATTCTTATAATGTATAGAGGACATGCTTTATTTGTTGTTTTTTACGTATTAATTTAGGACTATTATATTTCTTAATTGTATATGAGTATATGTACTTTTTTATCTTTAATATCGTATAATGGGAATTCTGTTTTGTTGGGTATTTAAATCAATAAATAAAAATAAAAAATGCCTGTAGGGAAAAAATTTATACATTCATGATATTATATATATATATATATATATATATATATATATATATATATATATATATGTATATATATATATATATATATATATATATATATATATATATATATATATATATATATATATATATATATAAATGTATATATAATATGCCAATACTGGACATCAATGCCGTAGATATTTTCTTATTTTGGCTTTAATTTCGCATGCGTTGTTATCTATCATCGAGCTTTGATTTTTGTATAGATTGAGAATAAAGTATCTTTCCAAATCCACGCAGCTGTCCTTATTGCATAAATAATAATTTTCAATCGTCACTAATAAATGCTTTTTTCAGTTTTATAAACACAGGTAAATTATCTTTATTCCTCCCAATGCTCTTTAATAATACATACCTAGGTACGTAAAAATACATTCAAAAATAATCGAACTGAATATTTTCTCCGTAAAAAATATTATGGAACATCACTTATTCCCCTTCTGAAAATCACTCTGAGGCGTTAAAAATATTGTCGTGAAATTTACTTCAAAGACAGATGAAAATAAGAGAAGTATCTGGATGATTATTCTACCCACAAGATTGAGTTCGCCGCCACACGCACGTTTGTATTTCAGTGGTGTTAGCTTAAGTGTCTGTCACTGTCAAACCTATCATAAGAGCGTTTCTGTTGCGAAAAACTGACTCTATACGAGACAAGAGAATTTCTTTCGAATATATACGTATGTTTTTATGCCATGTATTCGAATGAGTATATCATCAATCACCAGCTTTTGCTGGCCATGAACGTGAGGAATGGACGATATGTCGATAATAAATATGAAGCGAAGGGTCATAGATATCATTTCCTGAGTATATATTATATAAATATATATGTACAGGGTCGTTCTTGTACAGTGCTCGCTAACCTTTTCAATATGCTGAGCCACTTTTATAATTTTGAAAGAAACAGTGAGCTACTTAATCATAAGCTGCGTAAGCCAACCTGACTGAAATAATGAACAGTTGTATTTGACACACATGTCAATTTTCTTTATTAATTAACTAATTATCTACTAATAACAGAACACATAATATTACTAATACGTACTGGATAACTACATCCACACCTACCAACCGTAGGTGTTTGAAAAAAATAACTTTTGAACGTCACAACGTCTGGGGTAGATATACTCTTTTATCTTCCTCTGAAGATGTTGACTTTGTCAACGAAACCATCGTAAGGTCTCTGAAATAAGTGTTGTGGTGATTTGGGTTTCTCAAAGTGTACTCATACTCCTGAGGTAAAATAGACAAGACTATAATTCCAGACAGTATTTATTGACGAAAGCCCTACGAGTTTCGGCTCATATAACCTAAGCTATCTTCAGGGGCTTCCTGAAACATTGTAATAGTGGTTGTGTCAGAAACAACGTTTCTGGTAGGTTAGTAAGTATCCAATGACACAAGTAGTTGTACAATTCTAAACAGTCTCACAAGCAAAGTCTACATAGAAAATTAAAGTCAAAGCTAACATACTCTATAACAATTACATTTATAAAATCAAAGCTAAAAAGTATGTAAGGCTAGATTCATTCTCACAACAATTAGAAACGTAGACCGGTTTCGCTCTCATTAGAGCTCTTCAGTACGGCATACTAATTGTAGCAAAAATACACCTATAAAGTAATACAGCTGTAGTAGCCAGCCTTTCAACACTAAGTGAGTGGTGGACGTGCCGCCACCTAGTTGCGGAACCAAGTAGTATGTTGTCACGCCAGCTCCAAATAACACAAAAAGTTAAAAAAAACAGATACTCTATACAGCTAACTAACAATTTAGAAAATTGTCAACCCTGGCCCATTTCTACCGCAATATAGGTATAAAGTATGTAAGGCTAGATGCATTCTCGCAACAATTAGAACCGTAGACCGGTTTCGCTCTCATTAAAGCTCTGATGAGAGCAAAACCGGTCTACAATTCTAATTGTTGCCAGAATGCATCTAACCTTACATACTTTGTCCCTATATTGGGGTAGAAATGGGCTAGGGTTGACAATTTTCTAAATTGGTAGTTAGCTGTATACAGTCTCTATTTTTTTAACACTTTGTGTTATTTGGAGCTGGCGTGACAGCATACTACTTGGTTTCCGCAACTAGGTGGCGGCACATCCACCACTCACTTAGAAAAGCTAAAAAGCTAAAAGCTGAAAAGTTAAAAACGTCCCAATGTCCAAAGGATAGTCAAAGCACCACCATTACGTAAAAACAATAGTACAAAAGTGCTTCTCGGTACGCTCCAATAGGTGTCAATGTCACTCGTCAGTCACTTGTCATTTTTAGCTGAAACTTGTAGTTCATTCATCTCCCCCTTCCCTTTCACTTCTGATTTTCGGCTTTTAACTGTCCCCCATTTCGTTTGCGAAATTTTTATTTGTATTGCCGTCTGTACATTGCTGTGATTTGAGGTCTTGATGCTTCTATTTCTGCCTTCACTCATATAGTACAAGGAAACAAAGACGACAGTCGTTGAAAACAGCAACTATGATAGATTTCCTATGAAGTTCAGTTCCTGTTATAAAAAACAGAACGTAAGTATGTTTAGCCATTTTGGTTTTATTCTTTATACATATCATAGGTTGAACTCAGTGTGTTTCTCTGAAGGTTCTGCTCTGATTGCATGGCCTGCCTTAGCAGCTTCACTACCTATCTGTTTAAAGACAGTAGATAGTAGTGTGTCAGTGCACTTTAAGCTAAACTTACATGGCCTCTGCCCCTTTTAATCACTTTTGTATTGCTGTTTTTACTGTATAGAGGTGCTTTGACTAAGCTTTGGATATTTGGGCGTTTTTAACTTTTCAGATTTTAGCTTTTTAATGTGGTTTTATAAATGTAACTGTTATAGAGTATGTTAGCTTTGACTCTAATTTTCTATGTAGACTTTGCTTGTAAGACTGTTTAGAATTGTGTAACTGCTTGTGTTATGGGGTACTTACCAACCTACCAGAAACTTTGTTTCTGACACAACCACTTTTGTAATGTTTAAAGAAGCCCCTGAAGATGGCTTTGGTTATATGAGCCAAAACGCGTAGGGCTTTTGTCAATAGATATAGTCTGGAAGTATAGCCTTGTCTGTTTTGCCTTAGGAGTTTAAAAAAGAAACAACGTTTTTATGCAGCCAGAATGGCATGCCACGATTTAAGCAAAATTTGAGAACCCAAATAACCACAACAGATTTAAAAAAACCTGCGATCGTCTCACTAACCAAATTAGCGTCATCAGAGGATGAACAGTTCTAAATATCTTATATCCACAACTGTATTAATATTCTTATGCAGGTAGTGGGTCACTGACGATTTAGGGAGGTTCAACGCAACCAGATTTAGCATATTTAGTTTGGCGGAAATATCTGTATTCTTTTGTTATCCATTGGACCTGCGTCTACCGGTATTTACTTTATAAAGTAATCTATCAGGAGACTGCCCATAGGCGGCGGACCATATTCATATATTTTTTATTATTACTATATTTAACAATATATATATATATATATATATATATATATATATATATATATATATATATATATATATATATATATATACACTTTTGAAGGCGATTAGCTGTTTTGGTTGCCTAACATGTTTTATTAATGTTAGGTTCTCCTCATTACGTGGTGATTATTATTCCAAATATGTCGGGCGAGGGAAGGTATATCTATAGTACCGTATCTTAATTATGCAAAATGCTCTTTGAATCTAATTCCAATAGATCTATTTGTATATGAGACGTATTTAAGGTCACTATCTGTACAACTTATTCCATAAATTTTCGACATTTTGGCCGTACTATCCTTGCCTTTTCCTAGCAGGTTTTTTAAAGTATCTTTTGTCGAAAATGTTAGCTGCAAATTGCATTTAAAAAATGCTATCTAGACCCCTCGTGATTCGAGGTTGAAGTGGTAAACAAACGAAGTTTTATTCGACTTTCTCTCTTCTAAACGTCGTGGATTCCGATAAGATTTTCTTTGTGTTCCCTTTGTCAATTAATTGTTCCACTAGGCACGTAGTGTATCCGCTATAATCGGTCACGTTATTAATATACTTTAATTCTTTGCTATATCTACTTTTACTCAAAACAAAATTAATCCACTTGCTTACTTAAAAAAATCAAACTGGCTATTTTTTATTCAGGCGTATGATGTGAATCATTCCGAATGTAGCTTAGAGTCGTGGTCCTTTCTATGGACATCAAATTCTAAAGTGTCTTTATTTTTGATTACTAGTACATTTAGAAAGGGTAATTTATTATTAATTTATAATGCGTGGGTAAATTTTATAGAATCAAATCTATTGTTTAACCTGGCAATTGGATCTTCTATTCTGCAAATGTTTGTGTTAAACGCTGCGCTAAAAAAAGAATATCATAAATGATAAGGTCTGCAAATAATGTTTAACTTTAACAAACCTGTGTATTAAACAAAATATTTTTAAGTTCAACAATGAGTTTTTTGCATGAACACAAGCTACGGCGATGGGCAATCCGCTATCGCCATTTATTGCAGACCTTTTCATGAGTAGATTTGAAAGGAATCTTGAAAGTCAAAGTGAGTATTTTTCTAGAGTACGGTTTCGTTACGTGGATGATATTTTCGCAGTATCTAACACAAACATTTGCAGAATAAAAGATTTTATTGCCAAATTAAACGGTAAATGTGATTCTATAAAGTTTACTCACGAATTAGAAATTATTAATAAATTATCCATTCTAGATATACTTATAAAAAATAAAGACACTTGAGAATTCGATGTCCATACAAAGGAAACCACCACTCTAAGCTACATTCCGAATGACTCACATCAAACATACGCACAGAAAATGACCAGGCTGAATTTTTTAGTAAACAGGTTAATTAATTTTCCTTTAAGTAAAAGTAGATATACCAAGGAATTAAAGTATATTAAAAACGTGGCCGAATGTAATGGATATACTGCTTGCCGAGTGGAGAAATTAATTAGCAAACAGAAAGCAAATAAAACGTTTGCGGAATCAACCACTCTTAGAAAAAGAAAAGCCGAAAATAGTTGGCAAATAACGAATCTCCAGGTTCTAAAAACGCCCATTTTATCATTCCCCAGTAGTCATAAAGTTTCTTCCTTTGTGCAATTATGTGAGACACACGGTTTAATGTTTCAGTTGCAGCTTATTTTTGCCGAATGTTTACAAAAATATTGACTGTTAATTGATTTTTAATTGTTTCGGTTTTTCCTTTCTGGTGGCGGAATGTAATGCGAATGATTTTTCAAAACTCGAATGTACATTTTAATGATGCCTCTCAATATTTCCTTTTTTAGCAACGGAGACAGATGTGTTACATAAAAAACATAGATTTTTAACTTTAACTTCTACTTCTGTAAATAAGTAATGTTTTTTCCATTCCGAATGTAAATAGTATGCTACGTTATTACTTCTTCTTGCCATTATATTTTTTATTGCTCTCTACTAAGCCAACGGCTGGTTGTTAATTACGCCGTACAGTTTTAAACTGAACACCATGTTGCCACGCCATACGTATGTATCCTGTTCCAAGTAACCCAGGTTAGCAGGTGGTAGTGGACTTTTCCTTTACGTGATAGCAAAGGGTTTTTTTCACCACCGAAGAGGTACGACCCCTTACATCAAGGGGTCGGTAAAGTCCCAACGGACGTTTCCAGTTCTGGTGTATGAGTCGGTTTCCCTTATAGACCAAAATGATGATGGCTCCTTCTTGTACCAAAGATTCCGGGACTAAAATACCCCTCCATTCAGATCTCCGGGAGAGGGTTGTGCGAGTGGCCGGCATCAAGATTTAACATATCTTTCTCGAATATTTGTGGCCTAAATTAGAACCTGAATACGTCCATAATTTCCTTCAGGCCAATAGGCCTCAACTCCTCTTCCTCACCGAAACCCAAATCAGTGCCAAAACAGCCACTAATCACCTTAATTTCCCGGGATATGAGCTCCTTGCTTCCTTTAGATTGCTAAAGGTATGTGCGCATACGTCCGTAGCAATCTACCCTGCATCAGACTCCCCAATTTAGAAGCTGGAAAAAAAGACATACTTTGGATGAAACTCCCTCTCAAGGCTGCAACTAAATTCATCTGTTGCATTTACCGGTCACCTTCTGACAACAACTTTGTCCAGTTATTCGACTACCTTTCTGAAAAAACCGACCATCTGATTTGTGAATATCCTTCCTCCGACGTCACTACTCTTGGTGATTTCAATGTCCATAATAAGTAATGGCTAGGGTGTTCAAAAACCGATCCACAATGGAGAGTAGCGGAGGTCTTTGGATAAAATTCGCGAGCAGCGTTTATATATGTGCACATCTTAGCTTACTGCCCATGCAAAGTCCAAGCAACCTCTTAAAGGCGTGTAAAGTCATGCTTGGCGATAAAGTTCTACATCTTGTCCAATATCTTTTGTTTTGTCGTTGAGGACTTCAAATACACGAATACGTTCCATCCCAATTAAGTGACAGTTAATTTTTCTTGGTTCAGTTCTAAATATTTTTGAAGGTTTCGTCAATATAAATCACAATGCTCCAAACAATAGGCCCATCCTTTGGAAAGTTTATATCATCAGCAGCGTTGATCGTTCTGTTGTTGTCTGGATGGATTTTGTTTTTAGATTTATGAGTCATGTACTGAAGTAGGCTGCGGGAATATACAATGTACAGCGTAGGTCCAAGAGCTGTCCCTGTGGTATCCCAACCGTTTCTTCAAATGCTCTTGATTGCTTCTTGTGGTCGCTGTTTTTTTTTGTGGTAATAATAACAGTATAGGTAACAAGAAAAGAAAAATAATAGTGCGTATCATAATTTAAACAAGACAAGAGAATGCATTTGTATTATTTGATAGTTGATGGCAAGAACAATCAGTTAAACCATTATGCCTTACGTTTGTAATTTTAGTTGTATAATTGACTTGAATTTAATTTTGTTTCACGTGACACAAAGCATATACTTTTGTTAAACCAGTGCAAACACAAATCGATAAAGATATATGCAGTTCACAGCTACGCGGACGACAGCACCCTCCATTCAAATATACAATATTCTAAGCTTGTCTCTTTAGCCCAATTAGATGAGGATCGCAGACTCATGGAGGGTTCTGTCTCCGTGGATCTCCAAAAAATATTAGACTAGGGAAGAATAAATCTTGTACAATTCAACCCCACCAAAACTAAGTCTTTCTTGCTTTCTCACAAGAGATACACCAGCCCTAGACCCATCACAATGAACAACCAAGTTATTCAAAGTAATGAGTCCTTTTCTCTTGTTGGCATTTCTGTGGATCCAAATCTTAATTGGCACCAACATGTCACATCAATCGCAGAAGCGGCTGCTAAGAAATTAGGTTTCCTCTTTCAGGCTCGCAAACACTTTTCACCAGCTAATCTCTATACCTTATATACTATACAAATAAGGCCAAACCTCGAATACTGCTCCCACATCTGGGGTGCCGCTGCCGCTTCTACACTCGCTATCCTGGACTCCATTCAAAAGAGAGCTATACGTCTCATCGGTGACCCTACCCTCACCCAAAGGCTGCCATCCCTTGCCCACCGACGTGCCGTTGGTGACTATAGATATCTGCACCGGCACTGCTTGGAGGAGCTTTCCTCCATAGTTCCCCCACCTGCTGCCCGCAACAGATCTACCAGGAAAACAGAGCGAATGCACCCTTTTACTGTCCAGGTCACCAGACATAGAACATCTTGTTATGTCCGCTCTTTTGTCCCGAGGACTTCCAAGTTGTGGAACTCCTTGCCGGCACATGTTTTTCCTTCTCCTCCGAACCTCCAAACCTTCAAGTCCAGAATTAACAAGCTGCCTCTTTCATCCTTGTCAACACCCACGGTACGATAGTATTTAGGCTGTAAGCCCTCGTGGTGTGTTGTTGAAAAAAAAAAAAAATTAAAATAAAATAAAAAAAAAAGATAGCCAAGCTGCAATAAAGGCTCTTGGTTCCTACTGGTGTAATTCAAAAACGGTATGGAGTTGTAAATCTACCCTTAACAAACTGGGCAGCTATAATGAGGTGTCACTGGTCTGGATACCAAGTCACTCGGACCATGATGGCAATGTTGCGGCCGACGCGTTTGCTAGGAGTGGTGCCCAGAGAGACTTAGTCGGACCAGAACCGGTGCTGAGGATAACATCTTGCACAGCAAAACGCACCTTAAAGACCTGGATAGAAAGAATGACAATCCAATATTGGCAAAATCTTCCAGGATTAGCCCACTCTAAATGGCCTGTCTGAGTCAAGGGCTAAAAAACTTCTAGAGTTAAACAGACAACAACTGACTACTCTAGTCGGCCTGTATACAGGACACTGCCGCTTGCGGCACCACATGAACCGTATTGGGATCGGTCAGAAGACCGAGTGCCGGCTGTATATGCAGAGTGACGAGACAGCAGAGCACGTGCTGTGTTCCTGTCCGGCAGCGGACAGGACTAGATACCTGCTCTTTGGCAAGATAAAGCTTGCTCTGGAGGATCTGGATCAACTTTCGCCCACGAAGATTATCCACCTCTGCAGGAGGCTGGCTTTGTTTGGCGAAATATAGACTATTAGGCGTGAGCCACTATAGACCTTATGGTCGCGGTGAAGAGACCGGTATGGTCCACTCTCAACAAACCTAACCTAACCTACTTTTGTTAGCAACATTTTGTTCACTTCAAAACCTTCGGATTTAAAAGGCAAAAAAACCTTACTATTTTGTCGAGTTTCACAAAGCTCGAATAAATATACAAGATCAGGTTAAACAATCACAGATTCAAAATATTTGGTTGTCAGGGCAACAAGCCCGAATCACAGTCCGTGACTGGTTGTTTAAAACAATGTAATAACTGCCAGTTAAATCGGGCTTTGTGAAACTGGGCATCTTTTTTTTTTTACTGAAAATACATATTTCTCTAAACTATATTCGTTTGCATGGTGACTGAAGCTTAAGAGACGCACAACCTGTATATTGCTGATCGATAGAGTTACTCAAGCATTTTCCAGCTGTCTATCTTCTTCGGCATCTCAGTAATGCTCCTTATATTACATAATGCTGTCGACATGTCAGAAATGTCAACGCACAGGACATCTTCATTAAAGTTTTAGACAGTCCGTATTGGTGTAAGTGACCTCACAGAATTATTAAAAGAATCAAAATAGATCGTATGACGCAGAGAACTCAGTGATTGCACGTGGCGAGTTATCGATCTGTGGTGTCTGCTTTTTCAATCAAGCGAAGGTTATTATCAGCATGAGAAGGTACAGGTAACAAGGAGCCGCCTTAGAAAGTGCATAGCAACAAGAAATAAGTATGTAAGGCGGCTTACATGTAAGAGTTTTGTTGGATTTAAATGGAGAAGCTCTTTCATATAAAAAGGACATTCCATATATTTTTATAAAATATAAACCATTTAAATACAGAGGTAGACACGATTTCACCCGCCTCACATCTGTTTGTTTTAGTGAATTTTCTTAAAAAAAATTCACTAATGAGAAGATCCCGACTTTTGAATTTTGAAAAAATTTCTTCAAATGAGCGCTAATTAGGCCCCCAGAACACATATCCGGGGTGAGTTTCAATTTTTATATGTTTATATATATATATATATATATATATATATATATATATATATATTTATATTTATATTTATTTTTATATATATATATATATATATATATATATATATATATATATATATATATATATATATATATATATATATATATATATATCACACCGAAAACTCAAAAAATTATAAGCCGATTTTGATTAAATTTGGTGAATACCTTCCTTTTATAAATGGCTTGAATAAGTTAGTTATCCAGGAAAATCGGCGCAGGTTTTCCCGGAAAATTTTGTGTTTTCTTTCGAAAAAAATTGTAAAAAAATTATATCTCCAAAATTAACAAAGTAAGGGCAACCAAATTTCGTACGCGGGTTTATATCATTATACGTAAGCTACCTACCAACATTTAGCTCTGTAGATCAAAAGACAAAAAAGTTATAGGCATTTAAATAAAAATTTATTGGGATTTTCCTCAAAATGTCAAAGTTGCGATTTAAAACGTCAAAAATTGGCAACATTTAGGCAAAGAACTTGAATCGAGTACGGGCTATGGAAAGAAAATGTCTCAAGAAGGATGTTTTACAAACCCTGAAGTCATTCGGCAGCCGGCGTTCGAGGTGAACGGTAGTTAAGCGAATACGTAGTGAAAATCGTGTTAAAATACGAAGTGTTTTGGTGTTTTTAAGTGAAAATGTATACAAATAAAACAGGCGAACCGCCTGATCGCGGAAGATTAGAATCTAATCCTGCAAAAACAGATTGGTATGAAAAAACACAAGAAATGTCCCAGGATATAGAGATGAATTACGAAACTAATAAGGTAGGAACAGAAAATCAAAATAAAGCCATAGGCGAAAAAAAAGTTTCAAATAATATCAATAAGGATTTGGTAAGTGAAGTTTTTAATTCATTAGTAGAAACTTCAAATAAAAATGTAAATGAAAATATATGTAAAAATCCAATAAGCGATAAGCCGACTACAGTGGTCGATAAACAGTATAAAGTTGTGGATAATTTTTATGATAACAAGCATAGCGGTCCGTACATTGTATATATTCAAAATAACAATGGAAATATAGGTAAAAGTCATATCATAACGACTTCGAGAATTATACGTAATTCAGTACCTGAAATAGATCAAGACATTAAATCGATAGTTAGTGTAGGCCTGAACAAAATAAGATTAGAACTTAATAACGGAAAAAGTGCAAATAACCTAGTAAATTCAGAAATTCTTAAAAATAAAAATTATTACGCTTACATACCTCAGTATTTAACAAAAAGGCAGGGGGTAATTAAAAAAGTAGATTTAGATATCCAAGAAAGCGAATTATGCAACATAATAAAACCGCGCATAGGCGAAAATTTTCAGGTTTCTAGTGTTAGAAGAATGAACAGGCGTGTTCAAAATGGTGATCAGATTTTATACGTTCCAACACAGTCAATTCTAGTTACTTTTCAAGGTCAATATTTGCCAAAAAAAGTGTCGATAGAAAAAATCATTTTCGAGGTAGAACCTTACATTAGACGGGTCATACAATGCATGAAATGCTTACGCTATAACCACGTTAGCACACAATGTAGAGGAAAAGAAAGGTGCGGAAACTGTGGAGAAGAACATAGTAATAATCAGTGCACACATACAGGGACACCGGTATGTGTTATATGTCGGGGACCACATAAGGCCACTGACAGAAATAGTTGCCCAGAATTTCAAAAACAAAAATCCATCAAAAATATAATGAGCACGGAAAATAAATCGTATAAAGAAGCATCAACACAATACTCACAAAGTTACGCAAAAGTAACAAAATCACATGTAACTAACGTAGATAATTTTTCAGTCAACGGTGATGCCAAACTTCCCGCAACAAATTATACTTTTCCAAATTCTTTTACGCATTCACAAGCAAACTCTCAGTTTTATCCACAACCTGTAGTAAAACGCAAACGTACAGATATACTGCACGAAAATAAAATGGAAAACATACGACAACAACATCAAGAAATTGTGGCGCCAACAACATTCAGAACAACACCAATCATAAATCCCATACCCCCTAGATATAATCTACCAAAAGACGAAGATAAAACTGAAAAACTGGTATCTTTTTTTATAGAAACACTAAAAAACATTGGCACAGGTAACCCATTAGACAAAGAGCTGTTAGATAAACTTAGACTAGATATATCACGTATCGTACAAACCCAAAATACATATTCGCGCTGAAAATAATGCAATGGAATTGTAGGTCTTTAATGTCAAACAAGGGCAGCTTTGAAAGATATCTATTTGATAACTGTATTGATATTTCACTGCTTAGTGAAACATGGTTAAAATCTACATTCAATATTAAATTGTCAGGATATAGTATACTTAGAAAAGATAGGGCAGATGGATATGGTGGCGTAGCGCTACTAATATCAAATAAATTTGCCTTTACTCAAATTAACCAGTTTTATTTTGTGGATAACATAATGTGCGTAGGTGCAAAAATTAAACTACATCGTAACAAGATCGTTAATTTTTATTCAATATATATTAAACCTGGAACTAGAATTTCAGTTACTCAATGGGATACCTTTTTTAGAAGCTTAGAAAAACCATTTATTCTAGGGGGCGACTTCAATATCCACCATACAGCGTTGGGAAGTACCAGTACAGACTTAAATGGCCAAAACTTAATTTCAGCCATTGATGATAATCAACTTACTTATCTTAATACAGGTGCAGAAACGCGTATGACTAAGCCAAATAGTATTTCCAGGTCTGCAGTTGATATAACAATAACTTCAAACGCTTTAGCTCAAAATATTGAATGGAGTGTAAAAAATGAAACATTAGGGTCGGATCATTTTGTTATTGAGTATAAGTTTTTTATAGATAATACAAATAGTAGCGTAGATTCCTCGGAAAACAAAATAACAAACAAAAAATGGAATGTTAAAAAAGCTAATTGGGAACAATACAAACAAAAAACAGAGCAATTTGCAAAAAATGCCTTAGAAATAAATACAAACATAGGCTATGAAGAGTTTCTTCAAAATCTAAATCTAATAATTTCTGAAACTATTCCAGTGAATAAAGCTAAAAAAACAAAATTTAATAAAGCATGGTGGAACGAAAATTGTAAAATAGCAATTGATAAACGCAAAGTAGCATTACAATCGTATAAATTTAACCCTACAATGCAAAATTTTATAGAATATAAGAAATGTGCGGCAATAGCAAAACGAGTAATTTTAGATAATAAAAGAAAAACTTGGCAAAACTTTTGTAGTACACTTAATAGAAACACTAGAATAAAGGAAATCTGGAAAACAATAAAATGTATAAATGGCGTGCAAACAGACAACATACCCCGAAGTTTGAACAACGATTGGATGATAGAGTTTATGCAGCTACAAGCACCGGCTTGGGTGGAAGAAAACTCATTTGGAGGCGGTCCAATATCCAATATTAACATCGAAATATTCACCATACAAGAACTAAACCTTAGTCTTAAGAATAACAACAACACAGCTGCAGGGGCAGATAACATACATTACTCTATGTTGTACCAACTGCCCCAAATAGCTAAGGATTTATTACTAAACGTAATAAATAAAATATGGCTATCAGAAGAATATCCAGAAAGCTGGAAAACATATCTGGTTATGGCATTTTTGAAACCATTTAGAGATCCCAACTTAGCCAAGTCATATAGGGGAATATCGTTAGCGTCCTGTGTACTAAAAACGTTGGAGAGAATGATCAAACGACGACTAGAGACTTGGCTGGAAAAAAACCATAAATTATCTCCAAATCAGTTTGGCTTTAGAAAGGGATATTCCACTGCAGAAAGTCTAACAAAGTTTACCACAGATATCAACATTTCATTCACCAACACAAAATCAACAGTGGCAGGATTTATCGACATAGAAAACGCTTATGATAATATAAACTTAAGCCTATTGTATGATAAGATGATATACTTGGGAATAGAACCAAACTTTGCCCGTAAAATTATAAAATTATATTTAAACAGAAAAATACATCTTCTAACAGCAAATGAAAATATCACTCCCAGAAGCACGTCAAGAGGAGTACCACAGGGCAGTATAATCAGTCCTCTCTTATATTTGATCTATACACATGACATAAGCAACAATATCAACATACAAGTATTACAATTTGCCGACGATATATGCATTTATGACACCAACTGCGAAATAGATAGGGGAATCCAAGAAGTTACAAAAGCTATAGAGCAACTACAACAATGGACGAACAACAACAACATGAACATATCAACCAAAAAAACTCAGCTATGTATATTTACGCGCAAGAGACAGCCACTGCCCACTACGGTCACTGTTAACAACACTGATTACCCCATTAAGGATAAGGTGTGCTTTTTAGGGGTGTTTTTGGATAAAAAACTGCTCTGGAGGGATCATCTTCAACATCTAACGACAAAAACTGAGAAAGCAATAAATATACTTCGTATGGTGTGTCACACAAGATGGGGCGCTGACACAAATGTAGCCTTAATGATATACAGATCATTTGTTAGAGCCATGTTAGATTACTGCTCATTCCTCTATGACCAAGCGGCGAAAACCCACCTCAATAAAATCAGTACCATCCAAAATAAATGCTTAAGGTTGGCATTAGGTGCACTAAAAAGCACTCCAGTTAATAATTTGCTAGCCGAATGTGGTGAGATGCCTCTTCAATTCAGAAGAAAAATGATAGCAATAAGATTTATATTAAAGTTACAAGCAAAAAACAGCCCAATCCTACTCAAATTGGACCAATTACACAAGCTCACAGCAAGACATCGTTATTGGAGTCAAAAAGCAATCCCACTTACAGTAGAAGCATATTTGTCTGCACTCAAAGTAAAGCCCGATATGTACACCTACGATACGCAGCCGTTTTACAATATAAAATATGAAGTATTGCAAAATGTACAAATTGACTACCTGCCAGATTACTCATACATAGCCCAGCCGTTAAGAAACAACATCTTCCAGGAAGACATTAGTAAATTAGTACCACCAAATAGCTGTCTGATATACACAGATGGATCAAAAACTGACGAAAAAACAGCATGTGCCTATTTTGCAGTCCAAGACGAAAATTCAAAAATTTTTAAATTGAACAAAAATATGTCTAACTACACAGCAGAATTGATAGCTATCATAGAAGCCCTGAAGTATGCCACCGACAGCAACGACAATTATATAGTAATAATTACAGACTGCAAAAGTGTACTACAAAAAATAGAAAACTTCAATAGTCATATTTGTAACAACTATTTATTTGGTGAACTTGCCAAGTGGTTACATATTCTAATGCTTAACAACAAAGTGGTGAGATTTATGTGGATTAAGGGCCACTGTGGCATTGTACCCAATGAAATTGTAGACAGGTTAGCAAAAAAAGCTTTGGAAGAGGGTCAGTCGACTGAGTATCTCTGTCCACTTGAAGATTTTTTGTCGAAAGGTCTCAAATATAGTAATAGATTATGGGCGGAGCAATACAGCAGAGAGACAAAAGGAAAGTTTTACAGAGATATTCAGCCCACGATACCTAGGGTACCATGGTTTAGAAATTGCTATTACGAAAAAAATTTTGTAACGATAATATGTAGGTTAAGGTTCAACCATGCTTTATTCCCAAGCCAT
Source organism: Tillus elongatus (assembly GCA_964006375.1). Taxonomy (NCBI): domain Eukaryota; kingdom Metazoa; phylum Arthropoda; class Insecta; order Coleoptera; family Cleridae; genus Tillus; species Tillus elongatus. The sequence goes on from OZ023266.1 coordinate 20,568,219, forward strand.
AAATATAAAATAGGCCTTTCAGATGAGCCAACCTGTGCATGTGGGGAAGTAGGAAACGCGCAGCATGTTTTGTTGGAATGTACCAATAAATATAACATTATTGAAATTTTTATAGAATATATTAACAACTTAAATATAGTACAAAAACCATTTTGCATAACACAAATACTAGAGATGAAAAATATAGCATTATATAAAGTATTAATAGACCACGTGCACAGGTTGGCTTTAAAATTATGATAAATATATTTAGACGTAGGATAGAATTAAGGTAGTTTAGGTAGATATTCCCAGTGTTCAATCCCTTTATGTTCTCCTATTCTTATAGAGGTCTTCCTGTTTGTCTATAAAGTTGCCATGATAGACCCCTTGGCACGAAGACATGTGTCCCCTGTGCAATCCTGAATAAAAAAAAAAAAAAAAAAAAAAAAAAAAAAAAAAAAAAAAAAAAAAAAAAAAAAAAAAAATGTGTGTATATATTTGTGTGTACATATGTCATATGTGTGTATGATTGTGTCTATATATGTGTATATATTATATATCAAACATTTATTGAGAAGTATGTTGTATGATAGGGTGTATGGATGGGAAAGATAAAAATGTATATATCATTACATAAAGTGATCCGACACTATTGTTTATTATCAATCGGTATCAGTTATCGGCTGGTCTGGAAATATTTGACTATACCTCCTAAACTGGAAAAATGAGCTAATGGCAAAAAGCCACAGCCATAATTCGAACAACAACAACAACAACAACAACAAACCCTGAAGTCTTAGTTTCAACCGTCATTGTCCTTCATTTTACTAAAGCGTTTCCAGAAAATTCATTTAAAATAGACCCTTTCTCTGATGCTTGTCAGTAGCCTTAGCTATAGAGTTTATCGTTTAATGGTATATAATTTTTGTCGAATTTTCGTAAAAAACCAATAAAGCTCAATATATCCGTTATTATACAAGATATGAATTTTTTTTATATATTAATTATAGGGTGTCTTGAGCTACATCTTAAAAAATATTTCTGCAATCATAGGGTGGCCCATGAGTCGTTGGTGATACAAATTTTCTTATTTTTTTAATCAAACACGCCTTATGTTATTGCGTTTTTGCATTTTCCATCGAAATATAATGCATGTTTGTAAGAAAATAAATTCTGGATGCAGCAAGTGCGTTATGGTAGCGAATTTTGATCAAATGCTTCATATTTGAATAGCCCAATTTGCTATTAACCTATAAGGTTGACCAAGAAACGAGTTTTTGTGGGAACACTTTAAGTTTACTTTTGGAAATTTTTGTACATTTTCACACAATAAAGTTATTTTTATGAAACATGGCACATTGTTTTTACTATATAGGTTATACTGGTAACCAAAATTGATGCCTGCTTTCTTAAATAAAAAGAAAACAGACATATTTGCAATAAAAACATACTTAAGAAAATTCACTACCATAACGCACTTGCTGCGTCCCGAGTTTTATTCTCTGTGACCGGGCTCGCCGTTTTAAGGCATCGTCAGGCAGGAAAAAATTGAATTTATTTATGCGCGTCCATGACATGACTATTATGACATGGTGTTTTAATCAAAAAAGTTGTTAAAAATAGCTAGCGGGTTTTATGTGACGGGCACTGTTCGTGACAACAGGGCATATCATTTCCCTTTGGGACCGTTAAAGTCTATATCAAAGAAGCCTCGGGGTACATATGATGATGCTTTTGATAGAATTACCAATATGTCATTAGTGCGATGGAACGACAATTCCGTCATTACTGTGATCAGCAACCTTTTGAGTTGGCTTCTACAGCAAAAAGGTAAAACCGAAAAAAAAAGCGTTTAATATCAAATATTTCTTTTTAATGCAAGCAAGAATCCATTTGATCACCGGTATAACCTATGTAGTAGAAAAAATGTACCATATTTTATCAAAATAACTTAGTGTTTGAAAATGTACACAAATTTTCCGAAAATAAACTTAAAAATTTCCGATAAAGCTCGTTTTCTAGCCAATGAGCCTTGGGTTAATAGCAAATTGGGTTGTTAAATTTTGAAACATTAAAGAAAATTCGATACCAAAACGCACTTACTGCTTCTCGATTTTTTTACAAACATCATATTTCGATTAAAAATGCAAAAGTGCAGTAAGGAATGTTAGAAAAAAATTGTAGGTATCACCAACGACTCATGGGCCACCTGTGATTGTCAAAATAATTTGATAGGATGCAGCTTAAGACACCCTATAAGTAACGTATACAAGTTTTTTGTATCTTGCATAATAAAAATTATATCGAGCTTTACCCTAGAAATGCGTCATCCTGTATATCTGTAAACACAAATGAAACCCGAATATAGATTCTAGGGAGGCTAATTTGCGCTCATTTGAATAAATCTTTTTAGGATGCTCCTCTTTAAATGAAAATTAGCTAAAAATTATAGGCCGTTAAACCATAAACTGAACTAAAGCTAGTGCCATCAGAGAAAGGATCTATTTGAAATGAATTTTCTAAAAATATCTTACAAAAATGAAGGGCAATGATGGTTGAAGCTGAAACTTAAGGGTTTGCAGAACACTCTTTACATAATCTCTATTTCTTTCAGGTTTTTTGCCTAAATGTTGCACATTTTGACGTTCCAAATCGCGACATTGATCTTTTTATTTAAATGCCTATAAGTTTTTTGTCTTACAGACCTAAATTTCGGTAAATGGTTCACCCTTTATAATACAAACACGCGTACCAAATTTGGTTGCCCTTACTTTGTTATTTCTGGAGATATAAATTTTTCCCGAAAGAAAACACAAAATTGTCCGGGAAAACCTGGGCCAATTTCCCCAGCTAACGAAGCTGTCTAAGCCACTTACAAAAGGAAGGTACGCAGCAAATTTGATCAAAATGGACCCATTATTTCTCGAGTTATCGGTGTGATAACTTATATATATATATATATATATATATATATATATATATATATATATATATATATATATATATATATATATATATATATATATATATATATATATATATATATATATATATATATATATATATATTTTTTTTTTTTTGAAACTGCCCCTTGGAAGCTTAGTTTGCGCACATTTGAAGAATTTTTTTCTGAATTCAAAAGTCGGGATCTCCTCAATTTTTTGTAAGAAAATTCACAAAAGAAGCACCTGTGAAGCCACGGGAAAAATCTACGGCTGTATTAAATATGAAACGATTTCAATAAGTTAGGGCAAGAACAAACAATCAGATATATTATTCAAATTGAATTAAGTCTCAAAAGTTTGCATTTCCTCTTTATTAAATTATCTTTTATACAAAAACTTGTTAAAAAATCACCGGAATAACAACAATCTGATCAGATAACGGTAAAGTGAAAAGAGACTAAAAAAAATGTAAAAAAGTGAAGTCACTAACTAGGATTAGAACTCGTCATATAGTACTCGATTGTCTGAGGTACTGGGCTTAGCCCACTCGACCACGGTCGACATGAATGATGTACTAGCAGGTATATCTGGTAGTATGCTAATTGTCTAACGTCTTTACTATTTATACCAAACAATTTTTATTTACAAACGTTTTTTGCTCATATTTCAACAAACTGAAGGAAAATAACGACTTAGGTACAGATCTAGAAGCTTGTTAGTCATTTTGTGTCGTATTTTTCACACGCGTTCGTAACTCTACCATAATTATCAATTTTGACGTTTTGACTTTCTATAATCAGATTTAATTAATTAAAAATTAATTTACCTCAAACTTTTTTGTCTTTTAACATAAAGATCTAAATTTTGGTGCATAGGATACACTTAATGGCAGACACCAGCTTACCAAATCTGATTGCCCTTTCTCTGTTATTGTCGGGCATCTAAGTTTTTTTTTAAAAAGGCACCAAACTTTTCGGGAAAACCTGGGCCGATTTTCATGGTTAGCGAAGTTATCCAAGCCATTTGAGTTATCGATGTGATACAGACACACACACACACACAATATATATATATATATATATATATATATATATATATATATATATATATATATATATATATATATATATATATATATATATATATATATATATATATAAATTAAAAAAATTAACCTGTATGTGGGTTCTAGGGGGCCTAGTTCGCGCTTATTTGAAGAAATTTTTTCAAAAGTCGGGATCTCCTCATTAGCGAATTAAAAAAAAATCACTACAATAGCGAGCAATATCGAACAACCCAATGTAAGAAAATATCACAAAAAAACATGGGCGGAGTCGACTTGCATGATAATTGGATCGCAAATTACAGAACATGAATTACAGGCAACAAGTGGTGGTGGGTATAACAATGTTTTTTTTTGTTCCCTCAGGGCTCGTCCGCGGCCTTGCCGCCCCGATAGCACCGCAACCCTTGGTTGATTGTGCATACCCTTAGTCTTACTCCACCCATTCCAAGATCACTGTGCCTTGAACTAGTCTGCACAGCGATTGGTAGGGTGAAGTTTTATATTGCTCTGTCTCCGGTCTAGAGTGACCGTAGATCAGTTGTCTTTTCTGGTCCAGAGCTATACACTCACACAAGATGTGCTGGGCTGATTCCTCCCCCTCGCCGCAGTGTCTGCATGCGAGGTCCCCTTCGAACCGCCCCATTTTATGCAGGTGTTTCTTGACGGCCATGTGTCCCGTCAAGAGACCTGTTGTGTTTCTGAGCTGTCTTCTGCTAAGGTTTAGCAGCTCCACAGCTCTCTTTGAACTGGGTCCGTCAATTATTGACTTCCCATGTCTGAGCCCTGGACAGTCCGCCCAGTACACCTTGTGTTGGTTTCTGACCCAGGACTTAGTGGCTCCCCTGGCAGTGCTCTTTGACACGCCCAGAGCCGGTTCTGGTCCCATAAATGGTTCTGCTGACCCTCTCTTCGCGAGACTGTCAGCTTCTTCACTGCCTTTAACCCCCGAGTGACCCGGCACCCAGATGAGGGTCACCTCATTCTGCCCAGCCAGGTCGCTCGTCTCGTCTCGGCACTCACTCACCAGCCAGGAATTTACCCGTGGGTTACTTAGTGCCTTAAGGGCTGCCTGGCTGTCTGTGGCTATGAGGATCCGCTTGTTGGTGTAGCCCCTCCTCTTGTTCTCCCGCACACAGTGCAGGATGGCGTACATCTCGGTCTGAAACACCGTTGCATGGGCTCCGAGGGAAATACTATGACTTACTTACCCTCGGTCCTTCCGAGTAAACAATGTTAGTCGTATTTATAACGAAAACTGACAATAACGCGAAGAGTAGATGTAAAAATTGGCATAACCATACATTTTTCTGTGGAAAATGTGTAATGTACATTTGCACACTGATTGTTTTGAAGCTTACCATAAAAATAAAAGTCTGAATTCAGCAAGTGCGTTATGGTGGTAAGTTCTCATAAAAATATTTTTAATAGCAAATATGTCTTTTTTTGTGGGGAAAGCATGCATAAAATTTGGTTACCAGTATAACCTATATACTAGACAGTGTACCATGTTTCATCAAAATAACTTTATTGATTGAAAATGTACAACATTTTTCGAAACTGAACTTAAAATATTTCCGGAATAAGTGGTTTCCTGGACAACGAACCTTATAGGTTAATAGCAAATTGAGCTATTCAAATTTAAAGAACTAAATAAAAATTCGCTACCATAATAATAAAGATATGAAGATTTGTTATAAATGAAGGCAATGGTTAAGGCATCAGATGGAAAAAATTGGAAGCAAAAAGAAATTTAATTTGGTATGTCAAAATTTGAAGTGCGAAATTTGGATTCTTACTGACAAGCAATTTTGGATATAATATTATATATTAAATTACGTTAACGTACACCACAAGTCTTTGACTTATTGTATTAGCGTACTGTATAATTTACACAAATAGATAAATAAATAAATAAATAAATAATGCACTTGCTGCGTCCAAAATATTTTTCTTTACAAGCATGCATTATATTTCGATCGAAAATGCAAACGCAATAATATAAGGCGTGTTGGATTAAAAAAAAAAAGAAAATTTGTGTCAAGAAACGACTTATGGGCCAGCCTGTGATTGTATCTCGAATAATAACGAATATATTGAACTTTGTTGATTTTTCACGAAAAATCGCTAAAAATTATACACCATCAAACGATAAACTCTATAGAAATGCTTCAAAGAAAGAGTTTATTTGAAACGAATTTTCTGGAAACATTTTAGTAAAATGATGGACAGTGAGTTGCCAATTTTGAAGTTTCAAGTCGCGACTTTTAGGTTGTGAGGGAAGCCCCAAATTTCTTTTTCTTTAATGCCTATAACTTTTGTGTATCTTAATTTAAAGAACGAAATTTCGGACATAGTTTACCTTTATTATATAAATCCGCGTTCCAAATTTGGCTGCCATTACTTTCCGGAGATATTGAAATTTTTCGCAAGAAAACACAAAACTTCCACGAAAAACCAGGCCAATTTTTCTGGCTAACGAGCCTACCCAAGCTACTTGCAAAAGGAAGGTGCTCATTCTTTTTTGAGTTATCGGTGTGATATATATATATATATATATATATATATATATATATATATATATATATATATATATATATATATATATATATATATACAGGGTCGCTGATAAGTCTGGAAACGGTCGATTATCCGGGAAAATATACAAGGGGTCGAAAAAAGTTTTATACAAAAGTTTTATACAAAAGTTTTTGGGTTCTTCAATGTCTACTAGGCGGTGATAATTTTATTTATACAGGGTTGGTCATACAGGCGTGGCACACCAATATTTTTTTTTTAATGGAACACCCTATATATTATTCGATATTTCAATCCTTCTCTTAATTTTGAGCAACATTTATGAGAAGCATAATGTACCTAAACTCAATAGTTTCCGGGTAAAAAAATAAATAAAAATAAACGCTACTGTTTTTAAAATCTATTGGATGAAGAACAAAAATAAATGAAAAGTAGAATATCTCTTGAAAACAATCTGTGAGTGTGAAAAGAACCGGTTGCGATGTTTTTAACATTGTTTGGAATCCCAAGATAAGATAAGATGCCCATAAGAAACGCAGTATTATTCTTTTGTTTTAAAATGTTTCCAGGACAACGAATGTCAAACATTCATTCAGTGTCAACAGTTTTGAAACATTAGTAATTTAGTGTCAACAGTTTTTGTGCAAAATGGCAAGTTTAAGTGAAACCGAACGTATCGAAATTTTAATGATGATAGGGTACGGTGATAGAACACGAAGTTTTGCTCAAGTGGTGATTATGTTCAATGAGTTGCATCCTGAGCGGGAATCGATCTCCAAATCCACAGTTTCGAAAACTTTGCATCGTTTTCACGAAACTGGCGGTATCAAGGATAAACCTAGAACTGGAAGGCCAGTAACCGTTACAAATGAAGAAAATTCTTTGAATGCAATATTGGATGTGGTGGAAAATCCGAAAACTTCGGCACAGCAATTGGCTTTAAATCACAATATGAGTCGATATTCAATTCAAAAGATTACGAAGCGGGAAAAGTTCCGTCCATATAAAATTCATTTATTGCAAGAACTGAGTGAAGACGATTTTGATCGCAGAATCGAGTTCTGTGAACTTATTATGGAGAAGTTACGCCAAAATTTTAACTTTGCCAACCACATTTTGTTTTCCGACGAATCTACATTTTGTTTGAATGGACAAGTCAACCGACACAACTGTAGGTACTGGTCAGACGAAAACCCACATTGGATGGAACAAATTCACACCCAAAGACCGCAAAAAGTAAATGTTTGGTGTGCTATTATTGGTGGACATATCATAGGACCTTATTTTATACACGGTAATTTGAACTCTGCTCGATATTTGACACTTTTGCAAGAATCAATTGTTCCAGACGTTAGTCGATTATTTCCGAACAATAACGACCCAAATCTACCAGCGGAAGAAATATGGTTTCAGCAGGATGGGGCACCCCCTCATTTTGGAATTGAGGTACGGGAATATCTGAATCAAACCTTTCCTGGCAGATTGATAGGGCGCAGGGGAACTATTGAATGGCCAGCTAGGTCTCCCGACATGACGCCGCTTGACTTTTTTTTGTGGGGTCATGTAAAAAATTTAATTTACCAAAATAGACCGCAGAATATTGAAGAGTTGCAAGCAAGGATTGTGCATGAAATTAATAACATTCCTCAAAACGCTCTTGTAAATGCAGTGCAATGTTTTGTTAAGCGAATTCATTATTGTCAGGAGGTCAATGGAGAACACTTTGAACATCTTATAAAATAGGATTTCAAACAATGTTAAAAACATCGCAACCGGTTCTTTTCACACTCACAGATTGTTTTCAAGAGATATTCTACTTTTCATTTATTTTTGTTCTTCATCCAATAGATTTTAAAAACAATAGCGTTTATTTTTATTTATTTTTTTACCCGGAAACGATTGAGTTTATGTACATCATGCTTCTGATAAATGTTGCTCAAAATTAAGAGAAGGATTGAAATATCGAATATTATATAGGGTGTTCTATTAAAAAAAAATTAATATTGGTGTGCCACGCCTGTATGACCAACCCTGTATAAATGAAATTATCACCGCCTAGTAGACATTGAAGAACCCAAAAAATTTTGTATAAAACTTTTTTCGACACCTTGTATATTTTCCCGGATAATGCACCGTTTCCAGACTTATCAGCGACCCTGTATATATATAACTGACCCCGGATCCCAGATATGTATTTTAGGGGGTCTCGTTTGCGCTTCCTTGATGAAATTTTTTCAAAAATCAAAGTCGCAATCTCCTCAATGGTGAATTTTTTTTAAAGAAAATTCACTGAAAAATTACATTTCTCAACATATTTCACCAATGGTGAGAAAGCGCACTACGGTTTTCCTCAAATATTTCTTACATTTTTTAAACTTTCGTGATAAATATGTGTCATCTATCCTAAAAATAGGTTCGGGACGCAGAAAGTGCGTTATGGTAGTGAATTTTTATTAAATTCTTCAAACTTAAGTTACTTAATATTTTATAAACTTAGAAAGTTTAATTTTGATATGTAGTAATGTCTTTCCTAAGACAAGATCTCCACCAAATTTCAGTAACAAAACTTTGTAATATTTGGAGAACAAATTTATTTTATAAACAAAATTCAAAATCTGAATATCTCAATTTTCTATAAACTTAGAAAGTTGAATTTTGGTACGTAGTAAGGTCTCTACCAACAAAACATATCTAGTAAATTTCATAAAAACAGCTTTGTAATTTTTGGAGAAAAATTTTTTTTTATAAAGAAACTTAAAAATTTTCCCGGAAAACCCTGTTTGTTCTTCTTGGCTAACGAACTCATCCAAGTCATTAATAAAAGAAAGGCACTTCCCGAGTTTTATTGAAATCGGTTACTTATTTTTTTAATTATGGGATGGATACATATATATATATATATATATATATATATATATATATATATATATATATATATATATATATATATATATATATATATATATATATATATATATATATATGAACATATAAAAATAAAAATTTAAACTGACCCCGGATATGGGTTCTAGGGGTCCTAGTTCGCGTTCATTTAAAAATTTTTGCAAAAAAAAATGTTTGCAAAGTCTCACCATGGATACCTCTCTATTAGTGAATTTTTTAAAATAATAATTCACTAAAAAATAAATATGTATACACACTAATTGGGGGTGTTTTAATAACGCTGGTGACAAATGGGCCAATCCCCATTCCAATAAGTTTACGCTTATTGATGGTACGATACTTTGTTCCAGTATAACTTATAAGTCATAAAGTTTTATAATATGTGTTCTAAAGTCACCACTGATGTCTTAAAGTAGATATAAATTAAGTTTGTGGTCATTCACCGCAAGTGTGTTTACTAACTTGATGGACGTAAAAGCCACATTTACTACTGACATTAATCAAAACGTACTCTAGAAAGGGTCATGTCCACAAGTAAATGTGTAGGAAAACTAAGTAATAAACAGAACATAACAAACCATTTCGCTGGTGAATGTCGTGTGAACTAGAGCCATAATTTAGACGGAGACACCAAATGGAACATACAGTCTACTAGTAGAGCCAGTGTCTCATTCTAAACTCCCACTTTCCAGAATTTCACAAGACAATTTTAATTGGGCAAATGTTCCACAGCTCGTCGAGAGGGGTGATTTTTAAGTCATGCGAGCATAAATTTAACGAAATGTGACAGATTTAGCAAGCAGAAGGAGAAGAAACAAGCAGTGTATCTAAGATAATCCTCGGAGGCTGTGATAGTTGTATAAATATTTCACTTGCTTGAATACTTCCAAGCTCTTCAGCTTCAATTCTTCGTTAGTTAAGTACATCTACTTCAAATGTTCATTTTATAGAAATAAATTAATGCAGATGAGAAAAATTAGGCAAAACTGGCAATTGAATCTATTTTGGTTCTTCTTAACATATAGTGTGTTATTGTTGAGTCAGTTAACAATTAAGATACGTCTAAAACTATTATATATATATATATATATATATATATATATATATATATATATATATATATATATATATATATATATATACATCTTTTGAAATGTCGCACTACACTGTAATCACTTTTAAATATACAATTTATTTGTTTGCTTTTTGTGATTTTTTATTGGTTTACGTGGACTGCAGTTTTGAACCGTCCTGGTTCATCATCAGCACGCTACTGAATGTGATCATTCATGTGCGCTCTATGTCTGAGACTGTACGCCGCGCCTGCGTGTTGAGCTTTTATTGGTCGGTTTACTGCTATGATTGGTTGTGTTCTCGGACTTTGTCGTGTGCATCGGTCTCCTGTCTTGATAACTGTGGTTTGATATTTTGTGAGCCACAGTGATCAATACATGACAGACACACTGGTCATCAGTGGCACCCACATTTTTTTCTTTAAATGTCTATAACTTTTTCTTTCTTTCACGCTATAAGTATAAGTTTTGGAACAGAGTTTAATTTTTGTGACATAAACAAGTGCACCAAATTATATATATATATATATATATATATATATATATATATATATATATATATATATATATATATATATATATATATACGACAACGAAAATAATAGTCATCTGGACAGACACTAAATTGGCTGGCACTAAATGAAATAAGTAGCCTATATACCAAGAACCATATAGCAAGGGAAATACAAAATACTGCTCACGATCTTGAACGCCAATCCACACACATTACATTCGTTTGGGTACCCTCACACACCGGCATTATAGACAATGAGCTGGCAGATACTGCTGTTAAAAGAGCGATCACGAAAGGCACGACAGTAACAAGCCAATATCACAAACTATTAAGAGCACACGTTAAAGCAGTAATTTACGACAAATGGGAAATATACTGGAATAATCAAACCGCCAAGCTGCACGAACTAGCACCAACCATTGAGGCATTCCAACCACCTATACTAAGTCGCAGATACCTGGCCGCCCTGAGAAGATTTGGGGCAGGACACACAGCACTATACAGAAGTGCCTACCGAAACAACAAATTCCACCAGTTTCTGATACCTGCAATGTGAGCCTTTCAGCAAGTCATATTGTCACAGAGTGCACTAAAGACAGACTCCAAAGAAGATTATTTTTAGGGCAAAATATATCCATGATAACCCTAGCCACAGCAGCACCAGGAAACAAAATAAATGCCTTAAAATATAGCGAATTATATAAACGCAAATTAAGTAACTTAGCCCTTCGTTGAAACTTAAAAAAAACTTTAATGATTAATAACAACAACTTTGCACTTAGAAAAACTTTTACTTAATATTTTTTATGATACTTATTATATTGTATGACCCTGGTATATGAAATTATACTTATCCTAACTACGATATTTACTATACTAAAACTAAGGCTAGACTAGAAAACGAACAACTAAAATTAATGGCAACCCATGTTCCTCCACTTCTTTTACTGTTAAGGAATCGTTCTCGTGAGAACTGCTGGTCATCATTTCTTCTATGCTATCGACTGGCCTGACGTTGTGTTGACAGAAATCTGATATTCCAGGGAGCTGGAACTAACTGAATCTCTCAATATATTAGCATTATTACATAATATTAGATAATTACTAAAATACAACGGTGTTGATATGAGGATCATATAACTCGCATATAACTGTAACCGTTGTATTGTATAATTTACTAGTTCAGGAACACATACATTATTAATGCACCTACATTGTACCTAAGATGTTTTTCTATATAATTTATATATGTCAATGACTTCAGTAATCGAGACATAATTTTCTTTCTCTAAAATAAAAAAAAAGAAATTACCTTATAGCATTGTCATATGGTAATAATGTTTTCTTAATTCTATATTTACTTGCTTAAGAACAATTTTAAATTATGTTTAAATTTAGCATTTTTTTTTCTTCCCTCAGGGTATTTAGTATTGGAAACTACCTACATAAAATAGTTTTGAAAGTATTTCTGCAATAAAGACCTAAGTGAAAATTCATCCCCATATTCAATTATAATCAAATTTTATCCACTCTACAGCTTTCAAAGCAAATTAATAGCAAACGTTAACACTTATTACTTTTTTATTTAACAACCAATTTGCGCTAAAGACTGCACACCTGATTACGAAATTATCTTTAGCTTGCAATTTACTTTAATTATGCTCATTACCAAGTGAGGCTTGGTCTCACAGGTGGCCCCTTTTCTATGTAATAGGAAAAGTCATTAAATATAATATGAGTACCCTGTAACGCCAGGGCAGTTATCTAAAAGCTGTTCTTAATTAACTAAGGTAAAATGTAAATAGATTTAAAATGATACAAAGTAAATTCCAGCTTAGAATAGAACGGCTTGCTAAGCATTTCTTCCTAAATCGGCCATTAAAAAAACACCAACAAAGTGTCGTTTATAATTTTGCTTGTTTCGCATTTAATTTTCACAACAGCTTGAGGAGGCTTAGTTTTTTACATAAAAACCACTAGATTATTAAAATTATATGAACTTCCAAAACCAAAATTTATACACTCGATATTTGAAATAAAAAAAAAGACACTTTATAATTTTTACTTAGAAATGCCTCAACCAACAACATCCAAAAACATGGATACTGCTTCACTAGCAGATCATTTAACAGAAATTTTTGCTTAGGTATATTGAAAACAAAATGTTGTGGCGCTATACCAATTAATTTTATTTTTCCTTATTTTTAGTGAATTTTCATTAAGAAAATTCACTAATAGAGAGGTATCGATGGTAAGATTCCAGAAAAATTTTTCAAATGAGCGCGAATTATATATATATATATATATATATATATATATATATATATATATATATATATATATATATATATATATATGTATCCAACCGCTAACTCAAAAAATACTCCACCAATTTCGACCAAATTTAGAAATTACCTTGATTTTGTTAATGGTTTGGATGAGTTCGTAGATGGGCGTCGTGCGTCTAATTTTTCTTAGAAAAAAATGGAAAGAAAATTTTGAAAACGCAATATTTTTTGAAATATGGAAGTGTTTCGAATGAAAATTTGCACATATATAGGAGACGTTACAATATAGCTGTTACCCAATTTCAAATTAAATGGCATACGAGGACAGGTGTTATTAAAAAATCTAAATTATAAAAGAATAAACAGTCCAAGATATCAGTTCAAATTTCATACAGCATTTCCTAGGTTCAATGTTGATATGGATGATTAGACTGTGAATGCGTCATTTTAAGTAGATTATTCAAATAGAAACAGTCACCTGACAATTAAATATAAAGGAGCCGGGTTGTCATATTTAATAAAATTTCATTTGAATCCTAAAATGTAAAACATAGGGTAATAACACGTATTGGTACTTATTATGACAAATAAAAGTTCGTAAAAAAATTAATCCATCCAATAAATGTGGCTTCATATTAATAAATGTTAAGTTACCAATAATTTATCATTCGATTTATCATAAATTCTAACTCAATCTGACACCGCTGCATGGTAGGCCAACTGTCATCACGGAACGGGAGTCGCCGGGCCGATCGGCGAATGCCGACGCCGAAACATGAGATGCTCAACGTGTTATTTACATTTATTAAAACTGAAATGTTTTGTTCTATTACAGAATATACCAAATAGAAGTTTCACTTTAATGAAATGGTTTAAAACTATAAGTACTAATTTTCGACGCTTCAGCGCCAGTAGCATTATAATCCAGAAATCTATTTACTTTTAAATAACATTTAGGCAAAGAACCTAAAACAAATAGCGATTACGTAAAGAAAATGTCGCAAGAAAAGTGTTCTGCAAACTCTTAACTTTCCGCTTCAACCGTCATTGTCCTTCATTTTACTAAAATATTTACGGAAAATTCCTTTCAAGTAGACCCTTTTTCTGATGCTTTTGCTGTATGTTTAGTTAAATTGATGCTTTAGCTGTAGGTTTAGTTAAGTTTTTGCTTTAACTGTCTATAATTTTCAGCTAATTTTCGTGGAAAAAATTCGTTACTGAGGAGCCATAGTCGCGGAAATAGACCGACATTAGTAGTAAAGAACAAAAAATGCTCAGTGTTTACCACTTAAAGTATCACAGTTGCATTCTTTTTGTGAATCGAGCAACAGCAACAACAATGGAAATAACTTTTTGTCGTGAAATAAAAGCTACAAAAATTGTTGCACGTTTATTTTTAAGCTGGATAACCAACAGATTGTTTCCATTCGGTTAGCATTGAAGAGGAAAATATTCAATTATCCATGTAATTCTATAAAGGTGCAAAAGGATATTCGGAAGCTACTTTACCGATTACTTCTATAGAGAATTCTCCCTTCGTCTCGAGAGTCCACTAAAGATGTAAGCTTTAGTAGGATTTAAAAATGTCGCAAACCTCTCGCCAGGCGAATTTAATTCGTTACATGCAACAAAGTCCTTTTGAAACGGCCAAAAGGTGTTTTCTGAATCGAAAAGTAACTTTGCTCTCATCTCTGCTATTTTGTTGTGGACTTTATTCAAAAATCGACTGTTTCAACTCTATAGCTCAAATAACATTTCTGACTCAAGGTATATTATATGTATATTATAGTGTGTTTAAAAATAGAAACACTAGACTTCCGGTGACGAGCTAGCTACAATTTTATCTTTATAAATCAATAGATTACCGTCTATTGTATTTTTAAACCATAATAATCATTAAAATAAACTTAGTTATCCTTTTATGTGTGTTGTTTCTTTAACTTCGGTATATTTCCGCGACTATTGCCCATCACCGACGCCAAGAAGAAGTTTCACCTCACTATCCGGGAAATTTTGCTGAACCCCCGCCTTTCTGTAAGGATTCTGTAGGGATCTTTAACATGCCAAACTTCGCGTGGACACGAGAACGACGGCTTTACGCCTCCTCCGAAGGGCGGAACATGCAAATATTTGACTTGCTCAAATATAATGCCACAACATCGGTTGATGTTAATTGTAGAGCAGGTATAATCACTTTTGTAGAACCAAAAAATGTCGATGCAGAAAGTGCGTTACGGTAAGGCAATAGACAATAAGCAATCAAAAGTATAAATTAGTTTTGAAAATAGCGTTATTTAGAAAAAAGTCTGGACGCAGCAAGTGAGTTATGGTAGTGAATTTTCATAGAAATGATCGGGCACAAAATATTTTTTATAACTGTTTTTCTTTTAACATAGAAATATATATCAATATAAAGCAGTCCATTATTTTTTGAGTTAGGTATTGGTGTGTGGTGTGATATATATATATATATATATATATATATATATATATATACATATATATATATATATATATATATATATATATATATATATATATATATATATATATATATATATATATATATATATATATATATATATATATATATATATATATATATATATATATATAAATTGAAAGTGACCCCCGATATGGGTTCTAGGGGTTCTAGATTGCGCTCACTTGAAGAGATTTTTTCAAAATTCAAAAGTCTGGATCTCCCCAAGAGTTAATTTTTTCGAAGACAATTCACTAAATGATCGATTTGACTGAGTTAGTAACGAACTCACCCAAGCAATTAATTTCTTGAAAAACACAGTCCAATCCACGGCAGGCAGTATGGATTCCGTCAGCGCAGATCAACTGCCGACCTCCTTTCCTTTGTCACCCATTCTTGGAACAAGTCTATGGAACTACACGGTGAATCCCAGATTGACGCTCTAGATATATCCAAAGTATTAGACCAGGTCTGGCACGCAGCGCTGCTTAATAAACTTCCGGCCTATGACCTACCACCAAAAGTCTGTACCTGGACAGCCAATTTCCTTTCCAACCGGAGCATTTCTGTCGTCGTGGATGGCCATTCCTCTAAACTGTATCCAATTAATGCAGGAGTCCCTCAAGGTTCAGATTTACCTACTTTGTTTCTTCTCTACATCAATGACCTCCTCTCCAGCACATCCAACCCAGTTCACAGTTACGCGGACGACAGCACCCTCCACTCAAATATACAATATTCTAAGCCTGTCTCTTTAGCCCAATTAGATGAGGATCACAGACTCATGGAGGGTTCTATCTCCGTGGATCTCCAAAAAATATTAGACTGGGGAAGTAGAAATCTTGTACAATTAAACCCCACCAAATCACAGTCTTGCTTTCTTTCTCATAACAGATATACAAGCACTAGATCCATCACAATGAACAACCAAGTTATTCAAAGTAATGAGTCCTTTTCACTTGTTGGCATTTCTGTGGATCGGAATTTGAATTGGCATCAACATGTCACAGCAATTGCAGAAGCGGCTGCTAAGAAATTAGGTTTATTCTTCCGGGCTCGTAATTACTTTTCACCAGCTAATCTCTATACCTTATATATTTTACAACTAAGACCAAACCTCTAATACTGCTCCCACATCTGGGGTGCTGCTGCCGCTTCTACACACGCTATCATGGACTCCATTCACAAAAGAGCTATACGACTCATCGGTGACCCTACCCTCACCCAAAGGCTGCCATTCCTTGCCCACCGACGTGCCGTTGGTGACCTCTCTATCTCTCTCTCTATCTCTCTCTTTTATAGATATCTGCACGGCCAGTGCTCAGAGGAGCTTTCTTCAATAATTCCTCCACCTGCTGCCCCGAACAGATCTACCAGGGGAACAGAGGGAATGCACCCTTTTACTGTCCAGGTCTCCAGATATAGAACATCTTGTTTTGCCTGCTCTTTTGTCCCGAGGACTTCAAAGTTGTGGAATTCCTTGCCGGCACATGTTTTCCCTTCTCCCCCGAACCAGCAAACCTTCAAGTCCAGAATTAACAAGTTGCCTCTTTCCTTCTTGTCGACACCCACGGTACGATAGTATTTAGGCTGTAAGCCCTCGTGGTGTGTTGTTGAAATAAATCAACTAACGAAGCAAAAGTTTGGCAGGAACTTTTGTCACTGAACTGAAAGGAAGTTCTGGAAACTTTAATAATTCTAATTCGCTTAGAAAATTATGAACTCAAATGATAAAATATAGAAATTTGAAAAAAGAATGTAATTTGCGCATTTGATAATAAAAACAACATTTATATTGTTTAAACTCAGGCAGTCATATAAAAACAACGGCAAACACAAAAAAATGATAATAATAATAATAATAATAATAAGACACCCTTTATTCAAACAATAAATAAAACACATCACAAAAGAGATCCAAAACTTATATACCTACTCCTTAGGCAACCAATTAAAGCCTACACTATACAAGTGAACAACAGCGGAAAATCAAAGTACAAACATTCAGTTTAACCAATCTATAAGCCGTAAGCAGTAGACACGCATGATTGATATGGTCGTAGTGAAGGCGTTTATTTTGTATCAAAATATTCATGGAAAGAAATCAATTTCTATAAACGAATTTAGGAGATCCATTGCAGAGCGAATACCTAAAAATCGGACATGGTAAACGAGTTCTAAAAGGTAGACCGCTAAGTTTTCCTTACACTTCCAGGTCAAAAGTTCCTGACAGTGCTAAGTACGATGAAAGGGGACATTTTCTAGAAAAGCCCAAAAAACATCGCCGCTGTCAGTTTGAGCTCAAGTAAACCAATTACATTCTGCGGTAAATGCAAAGTTAATGCACAATAAGCCAAAGTTTGCAGTGCTATCCGGGCGGACGAGCCCTGAGGGAGATTTTTTTCCTAACTACCACCGCAAACAGTGAGTAATTTATTTTATACATCTTGTTTACTTTTATTTCTTTGTCTATATTATGCTATCTTTTTTTGCTACTTAAATAATTGTCTTATATTGATTTAGTTTTTGAGGAATAAAAGTTTTCGTCACACTTAAAATTTTAATTCCAGTCCACACAACTATTCGTATCCTCCCAGCGTCCTATTTATATAGGGTTGCCAGACCAAAAAAGCTTAGGCTAGGACAGGCACATTTAAAAAGTAGGACATCTCCATTTACAAAAAAGAGGACAAAACTAGAACTTATACTCATATCAAGACTAGGACTCATTCACACTAGACACTAAACTGTACTACACGCAGAACAAGGTCAGGTTAGGTGTACTATATCTACACATGTGAATGTGAACGCGTGCACCGTGCACCCTGCATATACCCGCCGACAACCACAGCCACACCAGCGATCAACCAACCCACAACAGCCATGAGCACACTCATAGTAGGGTTGCCATGTTTTTAAAACTAAATATCGCCGCTTTTCTGAACGAGATAGCCCAAATTTGCGCACTTTCTACAAGAACTGTCACTTGTCAAATCGTCAAAACTCTTAATTTTTTGGCGGGATTGGTTTTTTTAATTAAAGCTTTCTTTTAGGTTGACAGAAGCTTTAATATAATGATCTATAGTGCATAGAGCCTCGGTGGTCCCGTGATGACAACGTGGGTCTCCGGGCCCAAGCGCACTGTGTTCGATTCCCAGGATTCTCCTTTCACTTTTTCAGTATATACTATAAAATTATCAACCGAGAGGTTGTGGCAATGTATTTGAGCAAGAATGCCTACACGTTCCGCACTTTCGGGGGAGTAAAGCCGCCGGTCTCGTGTGCCATGTAATGTTGGTAGGTTAAACATCCGCATCCTCCCTAGAGAAATGATCGGCAACGTTTCCAGGATAGTGAGTTGGCCATGGTCGTGAAACTAGACCAACCTTAAAGACGGGAAAAAAATCTATAGTGCATCAAAATCACATAACGATTTACCTTTGGTCATTAAATTTAAAAGAACAAGGGACTAGAACAAGAAAACTATAAAATATCAAAACTCAACAGCAGTGGTATAAGAATGCAAAAATAAAATATATTCTCTATATAACGCAACATATAAAATATCCTTTAGTATAATATAAAACAACGTTTTGTCCTTGTCAGCAGTCATCTATCATGTTTTCTCTATTATCTATCCAAGCATGCTGGGTACTCTTACTCTTGGTTTCTCACGGATGTCGAAATGTCATTGCTTCTCATAGATAAAAGAATCTTCGTCTATGTTACTTCTGAAGGAATTAAACTTTCGTGAAACTAAATAGTTTTACAACAGAGTTAGTTTCTTCAAGATCGCCCTGTTGGCGATTTTTAGATAACAAAAGTAGCCCACCTTGCGGCTCGGCGGTTTGTTTAAAAAAAAATCGCAACAAAAGATAAAAGATAGCGCAATTTGCGATAAATCGCCCAATCTGGCAACTCTCACTCATAGAACAATCAAGTCAAGCACACTGCATAGATAGTTAACTTGTCTATGGCACACTGTGTTGCAAACAGTGCACCAGTTGACACATGACAATAATTAGACATAATTTTCCATGTATCTTTCTGGCTGCTATGTCTGGGCTGTCGGGCGTTTGTATTATCGCATAAACAATAGACAGAGGAGTACCAAACTAATAAAATATGAAAACGTGACCAAACGAAATAAACTAACCCAAGCATTTCCGCAATGACCTGACCTGACCTGACCAAACGAAATAAACTAAACCAAGCATTTCCGCAATCCCGGATAATCGAAAAACCTAGCCCGGACATTTCCCGCAAGTCTAAAAAAGAGGACATGTCCGGGAAAACTAGGACGACGCATGGCAACCCTATATTTATAGGACAGCATTTTTTTTTTTTTGAACAACTAGATGTTTTCAATCATTTTGGTCATTACTACAGGCTTTAGGAACAACTTAGCAACAATATATTTTAATTTTAAAGAACTAAAAAGAAGTGAATAAATTGGGCGTTAATGGGTTAAAATAGATAATAAATATATTTTAATGATTTTATCAATAAATTATGGTTAAATGAAAAATGTCTGATTCAGCCCAAGTGTTTGACTAATTAGCAAGTTATTATTTGTATAAAGTATTGGAATGTATATGATAAAAAGGCCTAAGTTAGATCAGCAGAACAGAAAGTTAGTAGAAGTTAAGCGGTTTATAATTTGAGAGGTGGACATTTTCTATCGTGCTAGCATTGACGATCTACCGCCGAAAATGTGTTAGGTAGCATTAAAATGCTTAAAAATATTAAATGAGCTTCGCCCTTGTTACGTATTTTATTACAGTAGTGTGTCTTTTTCAAAGGTTGCGGTATATATTAAAAAACTGGGGACGCAGCAAGTGCGTTATGGTAGTGAATTTTTATTAAATGCTTCAAATTTAAATAACTAAAATTTCTATAAACTTAGAAAGTTAAATTTTAATACGTAGTAAGGTCTTTCCTAAGGCAAGATATTCACAAAATTGCATGAAAATAACTTTGTAATTTTCGGAGGAAAATTTTTTTTTAGAAAAAAAAATTAAAATTTGAATAACTCAATTTTCTCTAAACTTAGAAAGTTTAATTTTGGTACGTAGTAAGAACTCTCCTGAGACAACATATATAGTAAATTGAATTAAAACAGCTTTGTTACTTTCGGAAAAATTTTTTTTTTTGAAAGAAAACTCAAACATATAAAAATTGAAACTGACCCCGGATATGAGTTTTAGGGGTCCTAGTTCGCACTCACTTGAAAGAATTTTTGCAAAGTCTCATCATCGATACCTCTCTATTAGTGAATTTTTAATAAAAATTCACTAAAAATTGGAGAAAATAGGTTTGGAATAAAAAAAAAACTTTTTTAGTTATCGTGCGGATACATACATATATATATATATATATATATATATATATATATATATATATATATATATATATATATATATATATATATATATATATATAAAAATTGAAACTAACCCCGGATATGGGTTCTCGGAGTCCCAGTTCGCACTCATTTGCAACAAAGTTTGCAAAGTCTCACTATCCATACCTCTCTATTAGCGAATTTTTTAAAATAAAAATTCACTAATGAAACAAACCAAACAGTATATTCCTCGTGCTTGAAGTAACCTTATTATGACAAGCAGATACAGCATTTTAGCGTTTTAAATAAAGTGGTTGAAGTATTTTGCATAATATGTTGATAATTAATTAGTTTATAGAATATAACATGATCATTTTCAAACACTCTCCCAGTATACAACACAATATTACTCCTCAGTCAATAAATTCACTTTTTTCATTCTGCTTTATCAAAACTACATTTAGTAAATTTTAATTTTACACTACAATAACGACTTGTTAATGCATTATCCAGAGCACACAGAAACACAGAAATGAGATAAGGTTATAAGCAAAATATATAGTAGAAACAATGTGCCATATTTTATCAAAATAATTTATTGTTTGAAAATGTACAAAAATTTTCCGACAATATATCTTAAACGCTGGTTTTCTAACCAACAAATCTTCGGTTAATAGCAAATTGAGTTATTGAAATTTAAAGCATTTAATTAAAATTTGCTACCAAAACGCACTTACTGCGTCTTGATTTTTTTTCTTACAAACATATTTCGATAAAAAAATGCAATAAAATAACTTGTGGGCCAGCCGGTGATTGTCAAAATAATTGTATAAGATGCAGCTCAAGACACCCTATAATTAACTTATACTATTTTTTCTCGTCTCTTATATAATAATAATTATATTCAGCTTTACCGTAGAAACACGTCACCCTGTATAATATCAGCCCTTTTGTAAAACTTCGAGCTTTTATACGTCTTGATAAAACATAACAAACATTGTTTAATCCACCCACTAACATCAATGAAGGAATAATTTGCACTTGTATATAAAAAATTCCCAAATAACACAAATAATTCCTGAACTCAACAAACATATAAGCAATCTCATATCATACGGTAAACGTTACAGCGTCTAACAAACCTGCGCAATAATATTAGATCTTCCGTTACCAAGGCAACAGCATACTAGATAAGCCATTGTCGATAAAACCCGGTGATTTAAAAATAAATGTTTCAAATTTGAATAGCTCAATTTTCTGTAACCCTAAAAAGCTGAATTTAGGCACATAGTTAGGTCTTTCCCAAAGCAATATGTACGCCAAATTTAATCAAAATATCTTTGTAGTTTTCGGAGAAAAATTTTTTTTTCGTAAGAAAACTCAAAATTTTTCCGGAAAACCGTGTCAGATTTTTCTGGCTAACGAACTCATCCAAGCTATTAATAAAAGAAAGGCACTTGCCGAGTTTTATCAAAATTGGTTAATTATTTTTTGAGTTAGCGGTCGGATACATATATATATATATATATATATATATATATATATATATATATATATATATATATATATATATATATATATATATATATATATATATATATATATATATATATATATATATATATATATATATATATATATATATATATATATATATATATATATATATATATATATATATATATATATATATATATATATATATATATAAATCGAAACTGACCCCGGATATGGCTTCTAGGGGCCCAAATTCGGGCTCATTTGCAAAAATGTTTGCAAAGTCGCATCATCGATACCTCTCTATTAGTGATTGTTTGTTAATAAAAATTCACTAAAATACGAACAAGATCCAGACTTGAATGAATTTTTGCTTTAAGTAAAACAACTGCATAAGAAACTTGGGCAATTCAATGAAGACCGCTGTTAAGAGGAGTCCCCAGGGAAAATGCATGCAAATTAATGAATATTCTGTGAAACGTATAAAATGAGAATAAAACGAAAATAAAATGAATCTTAATCAATGTGAAAGGAATGCCGTTAGCTAAAATTAAAACAGAAATAAAAAATCTAATAGCAGCTTTTACGAGACAGAAGAATGAGATCATCCAGTTTGGAAATAATTACATCCTATATCGACTGTGTTTAACTCTTGAACTTAAAGCTCAGTTAATCGCCTCCCTCCTGACCTTTTGCCTTCATCCAATCAATAAAAACGTAACTCTTTAAAAGTCGTTCCATTATTTTAATTACCTAATTCAATTTGTAGCCATAAACGACTTAGCGTTTAACGATACAAATTGGAAATTTAAATTATCGAAAGTACGCTTTGTGTAATCCAGTTTTAATTAAGTGTGTGTGCACAATATTACAAGTATGACTGATTTAGTGGTTTCTAAAAAAATCAATACACGTCTAATTCAGCATATATTTTTTTACAAGCAATATAACATTTATAGAGGTCATGGGGAATTCTGTTTAACAAGTAGCAAGTACATCGAATTAGCACACGGGGCCGCTTGAGAAGAGCACTCTACTCAAATACATGAATTTCTTGCATTTTTCTAAATACATCATATTGAAAACTCATAATGTTTCTAGAGCCTTCCTCTACCACTTGTACTGATTAAAAAAATTGGATGCAGAAAGTGCGTTAGGGTAGTGAGTTTTCATTAAAAAACGTTAATGGTAAACATGTCTGTTTTCAATAAAAGAAACAAATTTGGTTAACAGTATATTATCAATAGTTTAAACAATGTACCATATTTTATAAAAATAACTTTATTGTTTTAAAAAGCAGAAAAACTTTCCGAAAATAACCTTAAAATGTTGCGAAGAAAACTGATCCGATATCCCTGGCCAACGAACCTCTTCAATCTATTTACACACAAAATTTTCCGGGAAATCCTGTGCCGATTTTCCGGGCTAACGCACTTATCCAAGCCACTTACAAGTGGAAGATATTTACCAAATTTAATCAAAATGGGCCCATTATTTTTTGAGTTATGAGTGTGATATATATATATATATATATATATATATATATATATATATATATATATATATATATATATATATATATATATTATTATTATTATTATTATTATTATTTATTCATTGATAAAAAATATACAGTATGCCTATACAATAAGTCTGAGACTTGTGCTGTACATTTGCATAATTTTAAAAGTTATATCTAAAGCAATGTGACAATTATATATCAAATTCAGCAAACTTCAAATTTTGACAAACTAGGTAATAAATTTTCTTCACTTTTATTTGTTCAATCCAATGCTTCACCCATTGCCTTCATTTATGATAGATCTAAACCACTTCAATACACCATCTTAACTATCACTATCTCCACATACCATATTTATGCCAAAATTGGTAATTTTTTTATAAGATCAAAACTGACATTAAACGTCAATCATTATTGATATGTTTATATATATATATATATATATATATATATATATATATATATATATATATATATATATATATATATATATATATATGGTAAAGATGTGTAGACACCTCAGTAGTAAACAAACAATTCGGGTATAATCGGAACGCAGAATTGAACGGTGGACACGATGTACACTGTTGCCAGAAGAGTATTGCGAAGGCTGATTTTAAATATAGAAGGTTATCAAGGGGTGAACAAATGTTTTTATAATGTAAATAAATGATAATATGGCGTCATCTACATAAATCGATATTTGACATATTTTGCGAAAGCAGTAGGAAAACGGAAATGTAAAAAAGTAAATTTTGAGCCATGGTGGTCCAGGGGAATAAACGTGGGCCTCTGGACCCAAGTGTACTGGGTTTGGTCCCAGATTTCTCCTCTCCCCCCTTTTCAGTAAATCAGTAACATCAACAGAGGTCGTGCCATTGTGATTGAGCAAAGTAATCTGCTCGTTACGCCCTTCCAGAGGGGCGTAAAGCCGTCGATCCCGTGTCCATGCGATGATACCCACGTTGAAGACCCAAATTTCCCGGACAGTGAGATGAATGAATAACTTAAATAAAGTCAATGAAGCAATTTTCGTTGCGAATTGCTGATGATAAATACAACTGTATATGCTAATATCAGATGGTATCCAATGTATTATTTTCAAAGGTTGGAATGTGTCATGGTAATGAAGCAATCTTTACTGACAACTGTCGATGATAAACATAACGAAGAAAATAGCTCAAAATGGGTTTCCCTTCGAAGTGTTTGTTTTTGTTCAAGATGGAGGGACGCATTTTGCATTTCCGCCTGGCTAAATATGAAGTATATCTTAAGAGTTTCAAAGCAGTATGCATGCAGGCATATATACACATTCTGAGACATTAGCTTGCCTTAATAATTTAAAAACCACATTTAAATCTTGAATGGCATATAACAACAGTCAATGAAGCAATGTTTGTTGCAAATTGCTTATGATAAATAAAAATGGAATGTAGTGTATTGACCCGTTTACACACCACCTGACACAATAATTGTCATATAGAATGGGGAGGTAGGGTCGCCGGCGCGTCTTTTTAGCGTGGTATCCCGAGGAGGGATAATCCACGAATTAATGATAGACATACTTTTTGTGATGTATTCCGAAACCAAAACAAGACAGGAGATAAATCTGAATTTTACACATTCTATTGATGACGAATTTGTTTCCCCAGATAAATTCGTGCAAGTACGATTCAAAAAGATCCCTTGATGTTCCAAATTGTCTTCGCAGTTTTCTCTTAACCAGAATCCACATATTTTCGACGTTCTGGGTGTGAACAGTCCCATCGTCGGGGTCTACAAATTCTCCTGATGGATAACAACATAGTGCTCGTATATCCCTCCAGCGATACTGCCTAGGTTATGATAACCTCGCCACCCATGAGATACTATGATAGTACCAGGAAGTATGTACCTAAACATGTTAAAAATCGCCAATTCGGAACAGAAATTGTTTCATTCCCTTTTCACACTCATTTAAGGTTGGAAAGTAAAATATAAACAAACACTTCGAAGGGAAACCCATTTTGAGTCATTTTCTCGGTTATGTTTATCATCGACAGTTGTCAGTAGAAATTACTTCATTACCATGAATCATTTCAACTTTACAAAATAATATTATATTGGATACCGTCTGCTATTAGCATAAACAGTTGTATTTATCATCGGCAATTCGCAACGGAAATTGCTCCATTGATTTTACTAAAGTGATTCATTCACTTCACTGTCCGGGAAATTTGAGTCTTCAACGTGCCCAGCATCGCATGGGCACGGGACCGACGGCTTTACGTCCCTTTGGAAGGGCGGAACGAGCAGATTACCTTGCTCAATCACAATGGCACAGCCTCTGTTGATGTTACTAATTTACTGAAAAGGGGGGAGAGGAGAAATCTGGGTCCAGAGGCGCACGTTTATTTCCCTGGACCACCATGGCTCAAAATTTACTTTTTACATTTCCGTTTTCCTACTGGTTTCGCAAAATATGTCAAATATCGATTTATGTAGAAGACGCCATATTATCATTTATTTACATTATAAAAACATTTGTTCACCCCTTGATAACCTTCTATATTTAAAATCAGCCTTGGTAATACTCTTCTGGCAACAGTGCATATCGTCCAGCGTTCAATTCTGCGTTCCTATTCTACCAGAATTGTTTGTTTACTACTCAGGTGTCTACAACTCATCTTTACCATATATATATATATATATATATATATATATATATATATATATATATATATATATATATATATATATCGTTTATTTTTCCAAATTATAGTGTGGTTGCAAAGTGGTTAAATATAGGCAACTATTCCCTAATTATCCACAAATAGCTTTTTGACAGAAATACCTTAAAGAAAATATTTGCACGAAAACTTGAAAACAATTTCTTTCACGAAAATTCGCCATTTTCTTAACACCCATTAGGGAATAAAGTTTACCAGACTTAAACTTGATGACTTATGTCCACAGTATAGTCCCAAATGGATCAAGTAAAAATAAAAAACCTTCAAAACTCATAAATATTTATCGAAAAAAAATGAGATGCCCCTTTAAGGGGACACCATGCACACAGAATTATTTTGAGTGATATTGCCGGAAACAACATTTTGGGGTGCAAACCTACGTTACACTTGATACAAATAAAGTTTGCCTTTTTGCCACATTCAGCACATCTATCGGTGGCAGAATGGTCGACCAAGTGATTTTTCTCGTCATAACGTATTTCGGCCAACGGCTTAGCGGAAGTTTTTTTTAAATATATTTCAACAACACACCAGGAGCGCTTACAGCCTAAATACTATAATACCGTGGGTGTCGATAATGAGGAAAGAGGCAACTTGTTAATTCTGGACTTGAAGGTTTGGAGGGTCGGTGGAGAAGGAAAAATATGTGCCGGCAAGGAATTCCACAATTTGGAAGTCCTCGGGACAAAAGAGCGCGCATAACAAGATGTTCTATATCTGGTGACCTGGACAGTAAAAGGGTGCATTCGCTCTGTTCCCCTGGTAGATCTGTTGAGGGCAGCAGGTGGAGGAACTATGGAAGAAAGCTCCTCTGAGCAGTGCCCCTGCAGATATCTATAAAAGAGAGAGAGAGGTTAGGTCAGGTCAGGTCAGGTCAGGTAGCATATTTCTCGGAGAGACACTGAGTTATGCTTTCTGATTCACGATGCCTTTTTATAGAAAAATTGGGTTTGTCGTTATTCCAGTCGATTTTTTCTCCAGTTACGTTCCTCTTTTTGAAAGGAGGATTCTGCGTCTTACTTTTCGTCTCAGCAACAATATTTGTTACCCTTGGTTGAATGAGCAAAGAAAGTGGTTGATCATCTTCACTACAATACGAGTCTGGTTCCAAAGCAGAATAGTTTTGCTTCTGCTCCTAAAAAATGCTTCACTTTCAGCCCTCAATGTAGCAGAACCTAAATGGTTTATTCTTCTATCATGTTTGTCGTCAGATATGTTACTACCTTCGTCTATTTCCTGTTCCTCTTGCGACGGGATGATAAAAATATCAGCGGCATCAACGTCCAAATACAAAAGATACAAACTATTTGCAAAACAACTTGTTTACAAGCAAGCTCAAACTCGAGTGACTATGACATGGCTATTTGAGGTGATTTTATGTGTCACATTGTACAGGTACGCCATCTAAAATGGATGTCCCTTAGCGCCGGCTTTAGGGCTCAGGGGCGCCGCGCGCGTCAACGCATGTGTCAACGAACCCTCACAAGAGTTGCGCATCTGTTAAATTTAAAATCATATTAAATTTAAAATAAATGGGCTACCGAATTAACTTTTTTTATTATTTTAATATAGAATTATACATAAGTATTATACCATATCATATAATAAAGGGCGCCAAATGATTGGCTCGCCCGGGGCGCCTGGGTGGTTAAGGCCTCCACTGATGTCCCCTATAAGAGACATTATGCACTAATGGGTTCACAGAAATATGATAACGTTATATATATATATATATATATATATATATATATATATATATATATATATATATATATATATATATAATTATATTTTTTGTCACAATTTGCCCAATGTGATTTTTTTTCGCGTAGTTCCTTTTAAGACATTAGATACTACAACTTAGATTTCAAGTAGTTTATTTATTTATTATTTTAAATTTTGACAAGTACGGTAACTTCATATTACAATATTATAACTCAAAATGACTTTACGTCTTCACAAAGGAGTTAGTCGCATCTCAGCCTGAAGATAACAAAGTTTGACATTATATCACGTTCAATGATTCACAAACAACACACTGTGTTCTCAGTAAAACAGATTATGCAGATTAGTGCAACCAGTGCGCCAAGATAACTAATACAGGGAACGTCAGTTTACTTAAGTTAGTTTAACCTACACAGTTAGAGAGAACAACTACCTGAAACTCTTCAAACTTTCGATTGAATTGTGTCGGTTTCAGCCGTATTGTATACCACCAGAAACTCTTTACTCCTAAACTTCAAACTGAATTAACAATTAACAAACAACTATCCATAGCTGCGTTGATCCATATATAGAGAAGGTTCTTGATGCATTGCGAATACTGAAACACCAACACTTCCTTGAACAGAAGGAAATTCAAAAATAAGGTAGTGCTTGTAATAATTCTGTATATTTTATGATGTATCTGTGCCAAATATGGCCATGTTCTTCAGGTTTCCACCTCTTTTAAGATGCTTTAGTTGATATACTATAATAAATATGATTATGATGATAATAATACATACAGACTTTAAGACCACTACTCTGGCTTCACTGTTGAGTTTCGTTTATGCAAGTTAAGGACGTAGCCAGCGCCTAAGCTAAATCAAGTGCCCCTTCTGAATTCTAGATATTCTAGCATGTTCTTCAACGTTTCTGTAACAGCGAATCCAGAAAAGTAGTCTGTATATATATATATATATATATATATATATATATATATATATATATATATATATATATATATATATATATATATATATATATATATATATATATATATATATATATATATATATATACAGAAAACCTCTGCAGCCACTCAAAAGCATTGGTTCTCTAAATCCTGTGACAAGGCCAGACTTGAAAAGGTCAAAGCTCACAAAAAGCTTCTACACAATCCCTGTCAAGAAAACCGTCAAGCATGTAACGACGCAAAAAACCGCTATGTCCGCATTCTTTCTGAAGCAAAAAAAATAATCTATTAATAACCACATCAAAAACAAAGCCCTCTTAAGCTCCAGCGGCAGCAAACCCTTCTGGAGTCTTGCTAAATCTATTGGGAATAATTTCTGCAAGAGCACGTTCCCACCTCTTGTCTCAGGGGATGACATTGTTTCTACCGCCTTGGGCAAGGCTGAACTTTTTGCCTCGTTGTTCGCCGGCAATTCTACTCTAAGCCCACCTCCAAATGTTCAACCACCAACAGTCCCCAATGTCACGCATAAAATGACGGATATCATTTTCAAAACTGAAAAGGTACGAAAGATGCTCTCTTCTCTTAATACCAGGAAAGCCTCTGGCCTTGACAAGATGCCAGCAATTGTTCTCAAAAAATGCGCACCAGAACTTGCTCCTGTCATGACTCGTCTGTTTCAGACATCTTACAGTAGAGGCATATTCCCTAGTAACTGGAAAACTGCTAGAGTACAACCCGTCCCCAAGAAAGGATCCAAAGCGCTTCCTAGCAACTACATGCCTATTTCTCTCTTTTTAGTCGTCTCTAAAGTGATGGAAAATATATAAACACCGAACTACTAAAATTTCTTGAAAAACACAGTCTAATCCATGGCAGGCAGTATGGATTCTGTCAGCGCAGATCAACTGCCGACCTCCTTTCCCTTCTCACCCATTCTCACCCAACTCTATGGAATTACACAGTGAATCTCAGATTGTTGCTCTAGACATATCCAAAGCATTCGTCCAAGTCTGGCACGCAGCGCTGCTACCGGCCTATGGCCTACCACCAACCCTCTGTACGTAGACAGCAAATTTCTTCTCCAACTGGAGCATTTCTGTTGTCGTGGATGGCCATTCCTCTAAACTGTATCCAATTAATGCAGGAGTTCCTCAAGGTTCAGCTTTAGCCCCTACTTTGTTTCTTATTCACATCAATGACATCCTCTCTAGCACATCCAATCCAGTTCACAGTTACGCGGAAGAGAGCACCCTCCACTCAAATATATAATATTCAAGCCTGTTTCTTTAGCCGAATTAGATGAGGATCGCAGACTCATGGAGGGTTCTATGTCAGTGGATCTCCAAAAAATTTTAGACTGGGGAAGTAGAAATCTTGTACAATTCAACCCCACCAAATCACAGTCTTGCTTTCTTTCTCATAAAAGATGCACCAGCCCTAGACCCATCACAATAAACAACCAAGTTATTCAAAGTAATGAGTCCTTTTCACTTGTTGGCATTTCTGTGCATCGAAATCTCAATTGGCACCAACATGTCACATCAATTTAAGAAGCGGCTGCTAAGAAATTAGGTTTCCTCTTCCGGGCTCGCAAATACTTTTCACCGGCTAATCTCTATACCTTATGTACTTCACAAATAAGACCAAACCTTGAATACTGCTCTAACATCTGGGGTGTTGCTGCCACTTCTACACTCGCTATCCTGGGCTCCATTCAGCAGAGAGCTATACGTCTCATCGGTGATCCTAACCTCACCCAAAGGCTGCCATCTCTTGCCCACCGACGTGCCGTTGGTGACCTCCCTCTCTCTTTTATAGATATCTGCACGGGCACTGCTCAGAGGAGCTTTCTTCCATAGTTCCTCCACCTGCTGCCCCCAACAGATCTACCAGGGGAATAGAGCGAGTGCACCCTTTTACTGTCCAGGTCACCAGACATAGAACATCTTGTTATGCCCGCTCTTTTGTCTCGAGGACTTCCAAGTTGTGGAATTCCTTGTCGGCACATGTATTTACTTCTCCCCCGAACCTCCAAAGCGTCAAGTCCAGAATTAACAAGTTGCCTCTTTCCTCCTTGTCAACACCCACGGTATGATAGTATTTAGGCTGTGTTGTTGAAATAAAAATAAAAAATTTAATATAGTACGGTCCAGTTTCACCAAGTAAGGGCAACAACAATCAATGCATTGGTAATAATAAGATCAAATTTCCAGATATATTAATAAGGGTTTTCCAGAGATATTGACATGCAGTTGTACTTGCATACAACTTGACAAAGCAACTCATACCAGTAATGATTCCCATTTGATTTGCCACATCAGATTCTGTAAGGGTTCTAAAATAATTTTTGCTAAGGCGAATTTGCATTCGAAACATTGTGTTGCGATTTGCACCGATGGAGCTCAAGCCATGTCTGGTTAATACAACAGTTTACAATTGCTGGTGAAAAAGAAATTTTCAGAAATTATCTGGACCCACTGCCTGATCCATCGGGAAGCCTTAGCATCTAAATTGGTAAGTCTTGGACTAAATATGGTTTTGACAGTAGTTATTGAAATAGTTAACTTTATAAAAACCAGACCTCTGAAATCAAGGATGTTCTTTCTTCTATGTGAACATATGGGAGCTGATCATAAATCTCTGCTATTTTATTGCTAACCCTGATGGTTGTCACGGGGTAAGGTGGTCAGGCGTGTCTTTGAACTAAGAAGGGAAGTAGCGATATTTTTGAGCAAGAAACGTCATAAGCTTTCAACGGAATTCTTCGACCAATTATTCTTATTGAAGCTTTTTCATTTAGTAGATATTTTAGAAAAACTTAATACACTTAATCTTCAACTCCAGGGAAAATATGTGAATATATTTGATTTGGGTCAAAAGATTGACTCTTCTTGTAGAAAATGCAGTTATGGAATATCGAATTGAAATAAAATTGTTTTTAAATGTTTCCTACGTTGTGTGAATTTATGCAAGATTTCTCATTGGAAGAAAATCACAAAGCTGTGATGCTGAAAACCGTGCGAGGTCATTTAGGAAGCTTGAGTGTGAATTTCAGACGATACTTTTTTGCAGAAGATGATGTCAAATTGTCCAACTGGATCTGGGTTTTAAATCCATTTGACAATACATCTGTCGCGCTATCACTACAAGAAGAAGAACAGCTGATAGGTGTTTCAACAAGCGCCTCACAACAATTAAATTGTGTTAACAAATCTTTATTAAATTTCTGGACTGAACTTCCGAACGACTACTTCATTATAAAAGCGAAAGCGCTTAGGATTCTGCTGCCTTTTCTCACGTCTTGTGCAACTGGATTTTCTGCACTTGCTGCCTTGAAATCTAAATACAGAAATAAGCTTCAGGTAACAAATGAACTCAGAGTGAGGATCTCTAACATTGAATCAAATTTGGAGAGGCTGTGCGACTTAAAACAAGCCCATGTTAGCCATTAGTCCTTAGAATGTGTCTCTATGTATGTTAAATAAAATTTCAACAAACAATTTTTCCCGCTTTTTAGTGAATTTTCTTAACAAAAATTCACTAATGAGGGAGATGCCGAATTTTGAATTTTGGAAAAATTTCTCCAAATGAGCGCTATTTAGGACCCCTAGAACCCAAATCCGAGATCGGTTTCATACTTTATATGTTTATATGTTTATATATATATATATATATATATATATATATATATATATATATATATATATATATATATATATATATATATATATATATATATATATATATATATATATATATATATATATATATATATATATATATATATATATATATATATATATATATATATATATACTTATGTGTCACACCTATAACTTAAAAACCGATTTTGATAAAACTTGGTGAGTACCTTCCTTTCGCAAGTGGCTTGGATAAGTTCGTTATCCAGGAAAATCTGCCGAGGCTTTCCCGGAAAATTTTGTGTTTTCTTTAGAAAAAAGTTCAAAAAAATTTACATCTCCAAAATTAACAAAGTAGGGGAAACTAAATTTCATACGCGGGTTTTTATCATTATAGGTAAGTCACCTACCAAAATTTATCTCTGTAGGTTAAAGGACAAAAAGTTACAGGCATTTAAAGAAAAATAAATTTGGGTTTTCCTGAAAACGTCAAAGTCGCGATTTTAAACGTCAAAATTGGTAATATTTAGGCAATGAACCTGAAAATAATATGAGCTATGAAAGGAAAATGTCTCAAGAAGAATGTTTTGCAAAGCCTAAACTTTTGGTTTTAATCGTCACTGTCCTTCATTTTACTAAAATGTTCCCAGAAAATTCATTTCAAATAGACCCTTTCTCTGATGATTTGGCAGTAGTGTTGGCTATAGAGTTTTTTGGTTAATGGTATATCATTTTTGTCGAATTTTCGTAAAAAATTTTTAAAGTTCAATATATCGGTTAGTATGCACGATACGGAAAAAAATGTATACATTAATGATATGGTATCTTGAGCTGCACCTTAAAAAATATTTCTACAATTACAGGCTGGCCCATAAATCGTTGTGATTCAAGTTTTCTTTTTTAGTGAATTTTCTTAAAAAAATTCACTAATGTGTCCGTTAGGTCTCTAAGTTTAAGGACAAAAAGTTACGGGCAGCCAAATAAACAAATTTTGGAGTTTCCCTCAAAACGTCAAACTCGCAATTTAAAACGTCAAAATTAGCAATGTTTAGGCAAAGAACGTGAAACAAATACGGATTGTGAAAGAAGATGTTGCAAGACGAGTATCCTGCGAACCCTCCAGTTTTAGATTCAACCGTCATTTACCTTCATTTTACTAAAATATTTACAGAAAATTCATTTCAAATAGACCCTTTCTCTGGTGCTTTGGCTGTCGCTTTAGTTAAGTTGATGCTTTCGCTGTAGGTTTAGTGAAGTTTATGGTTTAACGGTCTATAATTTTTAGCTAATTTTTGTAGAACAAATTCGTTACAGCATTTTAGCATTTTTTATCCAAATATGATGCATATTTGAAAGAAAGAAATCTGCACGCAGTAAGTGCGTTTTGGTAGCGAATTTTCATTAAATCCTTCAAATTTAAATAACTCAATTTGCTATTAACGTAAGCTTTGTTGGTTATGAAACCAACATTTAAGTTTATTTTCGGAAATTTTTTGTTTTTTTCAAACCATAAGTAATTTTTTTTAAATATAGTACATTGTTTCTACAACATGGGCTATACCGTTATATAAGACTGCTCGCATTTGCTATTAAAAACATTTTTATGGAAATTTACTTTAATAACACATTTGCCGCATCCAGACTTTTGAAAAATGTCTATATATTTTTAAACAATAAAGTTATTTCGATGAAATATGGTACATTGCTTCCACTATATAGGAAACCAAGTTTGATGCCTGCTTTCATCAAAGAAAGACATTTGCTTTTAAAAACATTTTTTAGAAAATTCATAACGCACTTGCTGCGTCCAGACTTTTTTTTTTGGTGCAATAAATTAGTAATGTAAAAAAGTCACCTAGCATAGCAACTCAGTTTGCTATTAACGTAAGTTTTGTTGGTTAGGAAACCAACATTTAACTTTATTTTCGGAAATTTTTGTATAAACGCGGCAAGGACGTTTTGGTAGAGAATTTTCATTAAATGTTTCAAATTTCAATAACTCAATTTGCTATTAACCTAAGGTTCATTGTCTAGGAGACCAGTTTTCTCAGAAACATTTAAAGTTTATTTCCGGAACATTTTTGTACATTTTAAAATAATTCTTTTGATAAAATATGGTACATTGTTCCTACTATATAGATTATACGAGTAACCAAATTGATTTTTATGAAAATTCACTTCCATAACGCACTTGCTGCATCTAGAGTTTTTTTAAATCTGTAGACTCCCCTCTTGTGTAGAGCCCCCCCCCCCCCCATGGGGGGCGAGCCACACAGTTTGAGATTTGCTGCTTTAGACTGTAACACTGGTGAGGCTTTTTTACAACAAACATATTTCTATTGACCTTGTTGTTATGCATTTAAAACCACACAAACTCTTTGAAAGCAATCACGTTCACAAAACCTTTGTATATCAATGATGACCAATTTATCAGGCGTTGGTCGGTGTTTGACATTCCAGAAGCAATTCCAATTACATTACCTTGCTGTGAGCGCATGTTGGCCCTCTGTTGAGAGGAAGTGAACTAGGTAAACATACACCACAATACACGGGCTCACGGTAATTGCGATCATTATACCGCTGTTACATACATCATGTGATTGCAATTACCAAGCAGGCATGAAACCTGGATCACATACAGATTCAATACATCTAGAATCCTTGGTAATGATGCCATATGGTAATTGATATTGCATGTTATATGGAAATTTTATTATTATATTCATGGTTCAGAGTTTGTATGCTTATAAATCAGGTGCGGCCTCAATGTAGCTTTAAAATCAATAAAATATTGAGGTAGTAAGTGCACTGCAGTAGCAAATTTATAAAAAAAATAATGCATAGGCATACACAGCTTGAGAACGGAAACGAAATAAGTCCACATTTTATATTGTTGAGCTAAGTCACTTTTATGTGTAACGAACAGTGCTCGGATGTATATGCACACTTTTTAGGTGAAATATGCGCATATACAGGGTGTTTCTAAATTAGTGCGAAAAATTTTACAGGGTGATTCTTTGGCGAAAAATAAGTGATGTCGTTTTTATAAAGTTTTTCTTGAAACCCCTTCTCCTCCAAGTTACAGCCCTTTGAAATTTTGGCAAAAAAAAAAGTTTAAATTAAATTTCTCCGTTATAAAATAATTTAAAAAAAAAACGAAATTTTGCAAATGCATAAATCTAACAAAATGACAGTTTTAAATAGATTTTGTTACCCTATAATGTTATCACAAGAGAGTGAAAAAACCTACCCTTATATTATTTTTGATAAGTACATTTTATTGTGTGTATCGTTTTTTATTAAAAAAATATTTAGAAAGAAGAATTGATTTAGCAACTTTTTAATGTCTTCACATTTCCTCATAAAATTGTTAGTTTCATCACAAAAAAATAAAATATTACTCAGATCGATCTCACATGAATTTACAGAGTGGTTGTTATTTGCTGAAAAATCAAGTACGTGGTAGGCTGCCAAATAACGTCATAATTACACTAATATGTTAATATGTATTCTTCTGGCTTTTACTAATTTTCAAAAATTCATCATAAGAAACAACAACTATTATACTACTATTTTATAATTAATAATTAACAAAATAAGGAACGAAAAGAAATATTAACAAAATGTCAGTACGTGTCATCATAATAAATGTTGAAAATGCCCCCCTTTGGGGAGAACGCATGACTCTAGTCTGTTTCTCATTGAACTTTGTATTCTATGAAAAATACCGGGTGTGTTTCTTATAATATCACATGATGCGATACTACGATTTCTGAGGTCATCGATGTTTTCAACAGGACTTGAATAAACTAAGGTTTTCAGAAAACCCCACAGGCAAAAATCCAACGGATTCAATTCAGGAGATCGGGCAGGCAAATTCTGTGGGCCTCCTCGACCTATCCAACGATTTGGTCAATCTTCGTTCAAGTAGTTACGAGCGTTGATATTAAAATGAGCTGGAGCCCCGTCTTGCATGTACCACATTTGTTGTCTAATTTGTAAAGGGATATTTTCAAGAAGTAGTGGCAACTCTTCTTTGAGTAGATGACAGTACACTTCTCCATTTAGTCTTATCGGAGGAAAATATGGTCCAATTAAGTCATCACCAATGACAGCAAGCCATACATTTAATGAAAACTGGTGTTGAAAATGAGATTCCGTAATCTCGTGTGGGTTTTCTTCAGACCATATGTGGTTATTATGAAAATTTCTAATAGATTCTCGTGAAAAGTTGGCCTCATCAGTAAATAAAATACGAGATAAGAACTGTGGAATTTGCGTGATCATTTGAAGCATCTATTGACAAAAATTAAACGAGGTAAAAATCACGAGGTAAGAGCGCTTGAACTCGTTGGATATGGTAGGGGTACTGTAGTTGTTCTTTTAAAATTCTAAATACCGTGGAATAGCTGACATTTAAGACTTGAGCGATTCTTTTTGTACTTGTACCAGGAGATTCTTCAATTACATTGAGGACAGCCTCTTCATGTGCTACAGTTCCTACTTCTCTAGAACGCCCGCAATCGGCGGCACTTCCTGAAAATGTTCAATCTTCTTGCATACGTTGATGAATGCGTGCGAATATGCTGTGATGGGATACAGTTCTTTTTGGATATAACTCAGTGTAGAGGCGCTGTGCTCTTAATCCATTGCCATTAGTATGGCCATATTCAAAATGCATATCCGCCATTTCGGAATTGGTATAATTTACCATTTTATTCACTTATTTGTCCCAAGTGTTAAAAAAATTCTTGATAGATTGACAACAGCCAGAACAATTAATATTAGTGTAAATATGACGTTATTTGACAGCCTACCACGTTGTTGATTTTTCAGCAAATAACAACCACTCTGTAAATTCATGTGACGTCGATCTGAGTTATGTTTAATTTTTTGTGATGAAACTAACAATTTTATGAGAAAATGTCAAGACATAAAAAAGTTGCTAAATAAACCCTTCTTTCTAAATCATTTTTTTAAATAGAAAACGGTACACACAATAAAAAGTACTGATAAAAAATAATGTAAGGGTAGGTCTTTTCACCCTCTTGTGATAAAATTTTAGGGTTACAAAATCCATTTAAAACTGTCATTTTGTTAACCTTATGCATCTGGAAAATTTCGTTTTTTTTAAATTATTTCATAAGGGAGAAATTTAATGAAAACTTTTTTTTTGTCAAAACTTCAAAGGGCTGTAACTTGGAGGAAAAAGGGTTTCAAGAAAAACTTTATAAAAAAGACACCCCTCTGCAAAATTTTTCGCATGAATTTAGAAACACGCTGTATATGCAGAAAATTTGAAAAATAAAAATGCATCAGCTTGAACAAAATACGCACAAAAATATCGATATATGCAATGCATAAATAATCATAGTATACCAATAAAACCAGTTTTTAAAGGGCTAAACTATTAATTTTATTCACGATCAATACCGCATAGGAACCAAATTATATTATTAATTAATTATTAATTAATATTATTATTGCAATTATTACTATTAACAGATATTATTAAGTGGCGCTCCAAATTATCTGTTTTGAAAGATGGCCTTCTCTCAGTTAGTAAGTTTTTATACGAAGAAAAACTCCGTTCTACGTCGACTGAGGTAATATTTAAGCTTGACAATATGGTAGGGTCTACATTGTTTAAATCGTCTTAAAAATCTCCATCCAGAGCTTTTGCAATCCGCGTTAACTTGGTAACACCCTAATTTTCTGTAAATTTTGTGTTTCTGTAAATTTTTTTGTAATTTGTTTTGCAACAGGCCCATTTGCTTTATCAATAGTTTCTTTGAAATGTTCCATTATTTTTACTGATTCAGTTAGCAAAACATTTTGCTGCTGAATTTTTTTTATAGTTTCTGTAACTATTTTATAATTATTGTTTATAAAACATAATTGCCGGCTCAATTTGGAGTCCTTTAAAATAATGTTTGCTTGTTTCACTGACGCTTCATCTGCAATTGACGCATTACCTCCGTGATTTCTCTAAAATGTTCAAAATAAAATAAGACAGCCTCGATCCAGGTTCCCCATCGCGTGATTTCAGGTCTAGGAGGTAATGGTACCCCAGGCACAACTTCTCCATACCTTTGAACTCTTAAATGAGATTTTACAAAATATTCCGGAGGCAAAATACCCCTCCATTCGGATCTCCGGGAGAGGGGTATACAGGGGGCGCCAACATCAAGATTTAACATATCCTTTTCGAATATATGTGACCTAAATTCTAACCTGAACTCCGTCCACCATTTCCTCCAGGATAACAGGCCCCAACTCCTCTTCCTCACCGAAACCCAAATCAGTGTCAAAATAGCCACTAATCACCTTAATTTCCCGGGGTATGAGCTCCTTACTTCCTTTAGATTGCATGGAGGCGTGTGCGCATACGTCCGTAGCAATCTACCCTGCACCAGACTCCCCAATTTAGAAGCTGGAAGAAAAGACATACTATGGATAAAACTCTCTCTCAGGGCTGCAACTAAATTCATCTGTTGCATTTACCGGTCACCTTCTGACAACAACTTTGTCCAGCTCTTTGACTACCTTTCTCAAAAAACCGAATCTGATTTCTGAATATCCTTCCTCCGAGGTCACTATTCGTGGTGACTTCAATGTCCATAATAAGGAATGGCTAGGATCTTCAAAAACCGATCCACAAGGGAGAGCAGCGGAGGCCTTTGCAGTCAGAAATTCTTTAGCCAATATGGTTCAGCAACCTACTTACTTTCCTCGTATCCCAACACACAGCTCAAATCCCTTGGATCTCCTTCTTACTACAAAACCTGAATGCTATAAGATATCAGTCACCGCCCCACTTGGTCGCTCAGACCACGACATGGTCACTGCTTTCTGCGCAATGCAACCCGAGGTCTCACAGTCATCACACCCACGTATCGTTTGGCACTACAACTCTGCAAACTGGGACGAAATGTGGGATTACTTTTCCTCATTTCCATTGGCGTCTATCTGCTTTTCTCATCCTGACCCCTCTGATATCTCACAAAACGTGACCGAAATTATCCAAGCTGGCATGGAATTATTTATTCCACGTACGCAGAAAACCTCTTCAGCCACTCAAAAGCCCTGGTTCTCTAAATCCTGTGACAAGGCCAGACTTGAAAAGGTCAAAGCTCACAAAACGCTTCTACACAATCCCAGTCAAGAAAATCGTCAAGCATTTAACGACGCAAGAAACCGCCATGTCCGCATTCTTTCTGAAGCAAAAAACTCGTTTAATAACCACATCAAAAACAAAGTCCTCCTAAGCTCCAACGGCGGCAAACCCTTCTGGACTCTTGCTAAATCTATTGGGAATAATTTCTGCCAAAGTACGTTCCCACCTCTTGTCTCAGGGGATGAAATTGTTTCTACCGCCCTGGGCAAGACTGAACTGTTTGCTTCGTTGTTCGCCGGCAATTCTACTCTCAACCCACCATCAAATGTTTAACCACCAACAGTTCCCAATGTCGCGCATAAAATGACGGATATCATTTTCAAAATTAAAAAGGTACGAAAGATGCTCTCTTCTCTTAATACCAGGAAAGCCTCTGGCCTTGACGAGATCCCAGCAATTGTTCTCAAAAAATGCGCACCAGTACTTGCTCCTGTGCTGACTCGTCTGTTTCAGACATCTTACAATAAAGGCATATTCCCTAGTAACTGGAAAACTGCTCGAGTACAACCCATCCCCAAGAAAGGATCCAAAGCGCTTCCTAGCAACTACAGGCCTATTTTTCTCCTTTAAGTGGTCTCTAAAGTGATGGAAAAGTATATAAACACCGAATTACTAAAATTTCTTGAAAAACACAGTCTAATCCACGACAGGCAGTATGGATTCCGTCAGCGAAGATCGAGTGCCGACAACAACAAGTCTATAAAAACAACACGGTGAATCCCAGATTGTTGCTCTAGACATATCCAAAGCATTCGACCAGGTCTGGAACGCAGCGCTGCTTAATAAACTTTCGGCCTATGGCCTACCACCAAAACTTTGTACCTGGACAGCAAATTTCCTCTCCAACAGGAGCATATCTGTTGTTGTGGGTGGCCATTCCTTTAAACTGTATCCAACTAATGCAGGAGTTCCTCAAGCTTCAGCTTTAGCTCCTACTTTGTTTCTTCTCCACATCAATGACCTCCTCTGTAGCACATCCAACCCAGTTCACAGTTACGCGGACGACAGCACACTCCATACAAATATAAAATATTTTAAGCCTGTCTCTTTAGCCCAATTGGATGAGGATCGGAGACTCATGGAGGGTTCTGTCTCCGTGGATCTCAAAAAGATATTAGACTGGGGAAGTTGAAATCTTGTACAATTCAACCCCACCAGAACTTTCTTTCTTTCTCACAAGAGATACACCAGCCCTATACCCATCACAATGAACAACCAAGTTATTCAAAGTAATGAGTCCTTTTCTCTTGTTGGCATTTTTGTGGATTGAAATCTTAATTGGCACCAACATGTCACATCAATTGCAGAAGCGGCTGATAAGAAATTAGGTTTCCTCTTCCGGGCTCGCAAATATTTTTCACCAGCTAATATCTATACCTTATATACTTCACAAATAAGGCCAAACCTCGAATACTGCTCCCACATCTGGGACGCAGCTGCCGTTTCTACACTCGCTATCCTGGACTCCATTCAAAGGAGAGCTATACGTCTCTTCGGTGACCCTACCCTCACCCAAAGGCTGCCTTCCCTTGCCCACCGACGTGCCGTTGGTGACCTCTCTCTTTTATAGATATCTGCACGGGCACTGCTCAGAGGAGCTTTCCTCCATAGTTCCCCACCTGCTGCCCCTAACAGATCTACCAGGGGAACAGAGCGAATGCACCCTTTTACTGTCCAGGTCACCAGACATAGAACATCTTGTTTTGCCCGCTCTTTTGTCCCGAGGACTTCCAAGTTGTGGAATTCCTTGCCGGCACATGTTTTTCCTTCTCCTCCGAACCTCCAAACCTTCAAGTCCAGAATTAACAAGCTGCCTCTTTCCTCCTTGTCAACACCCACGGTACGATAGTATTTAGGCTGTAAGCCCTCGTGGTGTGTTGTTGAAATTAAAAAAAAAGAAGAATGGTGACATTTATTCAGGTGAAAAGTATCTTTTTCACGAGTGTTGTACCCATGAAGATCCGAGTTGATAACAAATTTAATTTACTAAAACTTGTTATACAAGTTTCGCTTAAATAGACTTACACTATCTACAGATATAGGAAAATTTGATTCGTTAGCTTCATAGAAAATTAAATTTTTGGCATTTTTCTCAAAAGGATAGAACACAAGATTTTTTTGATAATAGAGAGATCAATGGTAACACTTTTGAAATAATTTTTCCAATGTGCGCGTACTAGGACCTCTAAAATAGACCTTCAAGGGCTGTGTAAGTTTAAAGTATTAATTTTACTAATATGCCGTATAATAGAGTGTACAATTCTTATAAAAATTCACTACTTTAACGTACTTGATGCGTCCCGAAATATTCTATTAATAGACACGTTACACTAATAGCCTGTATGCCAATTGCTGATCTACTGGGAAATAAATCACTCTAAAAGATTATATCTACCTAATTGAGTTTTCAACTATCATCATTGTGGTTGGATCCCAATAAAAATTCAAACGAGCTGAATTATCTATTAGTTCTGCTGTCGTTTGAAATCTGACAGTGTGGCTGTGTGATTCCGTAGACAAGCGAGGCTTAAAGCTACGCCGTAATTAATCGTAGCAATAAAAACGGCTAGAGCTGATAAATCGGTCTGTTTTAATGGTTTCCGGGCGCTTGCTTGATGATGCTACTAATCATACTGGCACCGTGATTGGGCCATTGGACATTGGACTGCTCCACTTGGTCGGACGACCGAGCTAACACGTATTCGTACACTCATATCCATTTATATTTTCATACACTAACACACGCAAGAGTTAAGTGTGTAATAATGTAGAGGATATGTGGGTGTGTGGTTGTACTATACATATGTAGGATTGTGTGATACGGTGTTTGGGCGAAATCAGACTTGTTCAATTTGGTTTTATTGGTCTATAAAACGCACGCTGTCGCGTAAGGTTTGGCCGCTTGTTAGCATGAAATCTCTACAGAATTGCCAGATTAAGTTAGCCAACTTGTGAATTTTCTACGGGATGTTTATTTGGTGATAGAATATGTTAAAAAATCACCTGATTTAAGTTGTTAATAATAGATGTCAATCCTGCTCAATTTTTTGGACGTCTGGTCTTACAAAATAGACTCATTTATAATATTATTTGGAAAAATTTAGGCTTAGAGGAGAAAGCCTGACACAATAGACAGAGTACAGAAAATAGAGTGAAATGAAAAGGGCTCTTGAGGACAGACAGTGATGCGACAACCACATGGCCTTGATTGATCGATTGTGATGAATCATAAATTCCTGATACATCTAATTTTTTAACGATATATGATTTACATTATTTTAACGATTTTTCTCAAGAAAATTATCTTGATTTTTGATCCAGACTTTAAAATATGCACTTTTTTTATTTTTTATTTATTTCAACAACACACCACGAAGGCTTACAGCCTAAATACTATCGTACCGTGGGTGTTGACAAGGAGGAAAGAGGCAACTTGTTAATTCTGGACTTGAAGGTTTGGAGGTTCGGGGGAGAAGGAAAAACATGTGCCGGCAAGGAGTTCCACAACTTGGAAGTCCTAGGGACAAAAGAGCGGGCATAACATGATGTTCTATGTCTGGTGACCTGGACAGTAAAAGGTTGCATTCGTTTTGTTACCCTGGTAGATCTGTTGGGGGCAGCAGGTGGAGGAACTATGGAAGAAAGCTCCTCTGAGCAGTGCCCGTGCAGATATCTATAAAAGAGAGAGAGAGGTCACCAACGGCACGTCGGTGGGCCAGGGATGGCAGCCTTTGGGTGAAGGTAGAGTCACCGATAAGACGTATAGCTCTCTTCGGAATGGAGTCCAGGATAGCGAGTGTAGAAGCGGCAGCAGCACCCCAGATGTGGGAGCAGTACTCGAGGTTCGGTCTTATTTGTGAAGTATATAAAGTATAGAGATTAGCTGGTGAAAAATATTTGCGAGCCCGGAAGAGCAAACCTAATTTCTTAGCAGCCGCTTCTGCAATTGATGTGACATGTTGGTGCCAATTGAGATCCACAGAGATGCCAACAAGTGAAAAGGACTCATTACTTTGAATAACTTGGTTGTTTATTTCGATGGGTCTAGGGCTGGTGTATCTCTTATGATA
The DNA here is from genome assembly GCA_964006375.1 of Tillus elongatus. Classification (NCBI taxonomy): domain Eukaryota; kingdom Metazoa; phylum Arthropoda; class Insecta; order Coleoptera; family Cleridae; genus Tillus; species Tillus elongatus. Next base: position 20,612,668 of record OZ023266.1, read on the forward strand.
AAGAAAGCAAGACTGTGATTTGCTGGGGTTGAATTGTACAAGATTTCTACTTCCCCAGTCTAATATTTTTTGGAGATCCACGGAGAGAGAACCCTCCATGAGTCTGCGATCCTCATCTAGTTGGGCTAAAGAGACAGGCTTAGAATATTGTATAATGGAATGGAGGGTGCTGTCGTCCGCGTAACTGTGAACTGGGTTGGATGTGCTAGAGTGGAGGTCATTGATGTGGAGAAGAAACAAAGTAGGGGCTAAAGCTGAACCTTGAGGAACTCCTGCATTAATTGGATACAGTTTAGAGGAATGGCCATGCACGACAACAGAAATGCTCCGGTTGGAGAGGAAATTTGCTGTCCACGTACAGAGTTTTGGTGGTAGGCCATAGGCCGGTAGTTTATTAAGCAGCGCTGCATGCCAGACCTGGTCGAATGCTTTGGATATGTCTAGAGCGACAATCTGGGATTCACCGTGTAGTTCCATAGACTTGTTCCAAGAATGGGTGACAAAGGAAAGGAGGTCGGCTTCTACGCTGACGGAATCCATACTGCCTGTCGTGGATTAGACTTTTTTCAAGAAATTTTAGTAATTCGGTGTTTTTATACTTTTCCATCACTTTAGAGATGACTGAAAGGAAAGAAATAGGCCTGTAGTTGCTAGGAAGCGCTTTTGATCCTTTCTTGGGGACGGGTTGTACTCGATCAGTTTTCCAGTTATTAGGGAATATGCCTCTATTGTAAGATATATGAAACAGACGGGTCAGGACATGAGGAAGTTCTGGTGCGCATTTTTTGAGAACAATTGCTGGGATCTTGTCTCTTGTCAAGGCTAGAGGCTTTCCTGGTATTAAGAGAAGAGAGCATATTTCGTACCTACGATTGAACGATCTAAATTGATGGTTATTTGCGGCATTAGCTAGCCTCGGATAGTAAGAATTATGGCTAAATAAAAGTATTTGCTGCGGAAAAACCTTTAAGCTGGTTTACAAAGCCTGGACACAGCAAGTGCGTTATATAAGCGAATTTTCATTAAGAAATTTTTACATTTACTACCCTCCTTAGATAACGCCAGGGGTTCCGCAAAATTTCCAAGATGGTGAAGTGAAACTGCAGGCAGTGTCATCAAATTTTAAATAACGGCTGTTTTTTATCTCAAGCACCTAGGTTTATTAGAATAGTAAAATAAAGTAAAATAAAGTAGAGAGAGCTAAATAAAAACTAAGGCGGTGATTTCAGTCTTCTAATGACTGTGGCACCTCAGGCCCTGAAGCAATTATCCGATCTTTACTTTAATTATTGTACAATTTTCCAGACAAACTCAACTTTTCCTTAGCTCGCCCGGGAATCGAACCTATAACCTGTCTCTTTTCAGGCTGGCAGTTAGCAAACTGCGCCACGAGGGCTCCTCCTTCAATTTATAACCAGCTTTTGTCGTGTTTCAGGGCATAATTTTTTTTAGAGAAGTTTTCCGAAGTTAAATATGTAGCAATTTGCTAACAAGAAGGATACTATAGAAATAATAAAAATCATTGGGTAATGGATCTAACGGTCCAAAGATAAACAAAAATAACAACATCAACAACAGAAGGATACTAAATAATTTTATATACTTAAATATAAGGCTTTTAAAAAATAAAACTCAAGGTTTTACTGTGACTTATTTCAGGGGCGGCTCATCAATAAGTCCGCCCCTGCGCGCGCACTGCCGCCTGCCGTGGAAACAAAATAATATTTTTGCTATGCTATATTTTAATACATTTTTATTTGCTTTTTAATCTCCTGCATTCAACAAACAAAATTAGTAATATCGAGGATCGCAGAGCCGGCAGCCATTGATACAGCATCAGAATAAGTATAGTATTAATGGTTGGTTGCAGACGCTGTCGTTATATACATCCATATCCAAATATCCATATATACATCAGTTGTCGGCGGTGTGTATTTTTCGGCGCTCTCGAGGAAATGCGATACTTTAGTGCGAAATGATCGAGTATCATCGTCGAAAACGACCGAATAAGCAATCTGGTGTGCGCTCTCAAATTTCACACTAACAGTTTGCAGTGGAATTTTGGCAGAGCGTGTCTGTGTCTAGCATGTGTTTAGTACTTTTAGTGTAGTGCTGCGCGTCGGATTGATTTTAATTAGATCATTTCGTTGTTGTTTACATGTTCTAACAAGACAATTATTATTATTATGATGGCTACTAGTTCGGGTTGCTTAATAAGTCGACAAAATAATTGTGATACTGTGATTAATTCAGTGGATATTTTAAATTTAAAGGTTAGCTTTTTAAGGGACTTTTTAACTACTATAACCTACAACTTACTAGAGGAAAACTTGGTAAGTATATTTAATAATTATTAAGTTTAGTTAGTCAGTAAGTAGGTATTTTTATAATACATTTTTGAGAAAAAAATAGGCAAGCCCTTCATTTTTAGTAAATTTAGATTAAAAAAAATTCACCAATAGAAGGTATCGATGGAGAGACTGCAAATTTTTTTTCAAATGAGCGCCAACTAGGACCCCTAGAACCCATGTCCGGGGTCAGTTTCAATTCTTATATGTTTAAATATATATATATATATATATATATATATATATATATATATATATATATATATATATATATATATATATATATATATATATATACCGATAACTCAAAACTCAAAAAATAATGAACCGATTTTAACAAAATTTAGCGCGTGCTGTCCTTTTGTAAGTGGCTTGGATAAGTTCGTTAGCCAAACCAAGATTTCTGGAAAAATTTTGCGTTTTCTTTGAAAAAAACTTTTTTTTTTTTAAATAGAAAAGCTATGGTAACCAAATTTGGTACGTAAGATATTAAAATGAAACTATATACCAAAACTTATATTTCTATGTTAAAAAAAGTTATAAAAAATATTTTGTGCCAGATCATTTTCAGGAAAATTCACTACCATAATGTATCCAACCGATAACTCAAAAAATAAGCAACTGATTTCGATGAAACTCGGCAAGTGCCTTTATTTTATTAATCGCTTGGACGAGTTCGTTAATCAGGAAAATCGGATAAGTTTTTCCGGGAAAATTTTGAGTTTTGTTTAAAGAAAAATCTTTTTCTCCGAAAATTACAAAGCTATTTTAATGAAATTTGGTGGATATGTTGCCTCGTCAAAGACCTTACTACATACTAAAATCCATTTTTCTACATTTTTAGAAAATTGAGTTATTCAAATTTTGAATTTTCTTCCAAAAAAGAAAATTTTTTTTCTTCGAAAATTACAAAGTTATTTTGATGAAATTTTGTGGATATATTGCCCCTGGTAAGGCCCTACTATGCACCAAAACCCAACTTTCTACTTTTGTAGAAGCTTGAGTTATTCAAATTTCAAGCATTTAATAAAAATTCACTACCATAACGCACTTGCTGCATCCCGAACTTTTTTTCTTGCACACCCCCAATGCATTAAGGCACGAGCCGCTACTGACTTATTTATATTTTTAAAAATAAATTTTTTACACTGTCACCTTCCTCTGAATCTTTTTTTTCTAGAGGATATGTATGGAGCCTAATAAAGTTATTCAGCTACGTCATGAAAAGCTGGGATCAGTGAAAAACTTAAAGAGTTGAAAACTCGTCGCCTACTCAACCTACGCACAATAATTTATTTAAGAAGAACGGCCCCTTTTCAATGTAGTGAAATGAAATGAAATGATAGAGGTAATAGAGTGCGTAAGATGTATGGTGAAAGTCAAGCCGCAAGGTTAAATAGGCAAGTCCCAGCTAAGCAGACAGGTTGCGAAATCTCAAATCTTATCTCATTTGACCTTGTCCTTCAGGAGGAAAACCTAAAAGGCACGTACTATCATTTATTTGTAAAGTTTATGTGGGCAGTCTGTTTTTACGAATTGATTAAAATATATTTTTTTAAGCAAACGATTTTATTTTCATAAAATTCGTGCAATAAAATAACATTTCTAACAATTACTTCCACATCATCAATACGTGAGGATGTATTATAATCAACAAACTAAGACATGTTAACTAGCACTCGAGTCCAAAAAACCTAGGTAAGTTGTAATTTAATCATAATTAACCAAAATGTTGGGTTCATTGTCACAATCACTACAAATTTAAGAATGCAGCTCCCAAGTAGCTTGATTAAGGCTATTAAAATTACTCGAAAGTCAGTAACTAACAAAACTAAATAAGAAGTCTGGACGCAGCAAGTGCGTTATGGTAGTGAATTTTCCTGGAATTGATCTGGCACAAAAGATTTTTGTATAACTTTTTTAACAAAGAAATATAAGTTTTGGTATATAGTTTCATTTTAATATCTTTAACTTACGTACCAAATTTGGTTACCATAGCTTTTCTATTTTTTGAGAAAAAAATATTTTCGAAAGAAAACGCAAAATTTTCCCAGAAAACCTGGTTTAGAAACTTATCCAAGCCACTTACAATACGCATACGCTAAATTTTATTAAAATCGGTTTATTATTTTTTGAGTTATCGGTAAGACAGGTGAAATTTCTTTTCTCCTATCTTACGAAGCTGTAAAAAAGGGAACCGGTTACCGGGAAGGAAACAAGAATTGTGAAGCCAGAAAATTAGTCTCCACATCTGACTTAACTTAATAATAAAATATTGGAAACGTTACCAGGTAATCTCTATACTTTATATACTTCACAAATAAGACCAAACCTCGAATACTGCTCCCACATCTGGGGTGCTGCTGCCGCTTCTACACTCGCTATCCTGGACTCCATTCAGAAGAGAAATATACGTCTCATCGGTGACACTACCCTCACCCAAAAGGCTGCCATCCCTTGCCCACAGACCTCTTGGTGACCTCTCTTTCTTTTATAGATATCTGCACGGGCACTTCTCAGAGGAGCTTACTTCCATAGTTCCTCCACCTACTGCCCCCAACAGATCTACTAGGGGAACAGAGCGAATTCACCCTTTTATTGTCCAGGTCACCAGACATAGAATATCTCGTTATGCACGCTCTTTTGTCCCGAGGACCTCCAAGTTGTGGAATTCCTTGTCGGCGCATGTTTTTCCTTCTCCTCCGAACCTCCAAACCTTCAAGTCCAGAATTAACAAGCTGCCTCTTTCCTCCTTGTCGACACCCACGGTACGATAGTATTTAGGCTCTAAGCCCTCGTGGTGTGTTGTTTAAATAAAAAATAAAAAAAAATCGATGGTGAGACTTTCAGAAATTTTCTTCAAATGCGCGCGAATTTGGGCCTCTGGAACCCATTTACATGGTCAGCTAAAATGTTTATATATATATATATATATATATATATATATATATATATATATATATATATATATATATACATACATATAAAAATTGAAAGTGACCCCGGATATGGCTTCTGGGGGCCTAGATCGCGCTCATTCAAAGACATTTTTTTAAATTCAAACGTCAGGGTCTCCTCATTAGTGATTTTTTAAAAAATAAAATTCACTAATTAGGGGAAATGTGGTTTAACTTTACCTATAAAATACACTTAAATATACTTTTGAGTTTCAAATCCACAATTGGTAATTTTAAGGTCAAAGTGTGCCTTAAATTCGACTCAAAGCAAGTTCAGATAGTGAGGCTAGATGTATTCTCGCCACAATTAGAACCGTAGACCGGTTTCGATCTAATTAGAGCCTTTAGTACGGCATACTAATTGTAGCGAAAACATACCTATAAAATAATACGGCTATGGTAGCCAGCCATCCAACCCTAAGTGAGTGGTAAGACACGAAGCAACGTGTGGCCACCTAGTTGCGGAACCAAGTAGTATGTTGTCACGCCAGCTACAAATAACACCAAGTGTTAAAAAATAGAGACTGTATACAACCAACTAACAATTTTGTAAATTGACAGCCCTTGCCCATTTATACACTAATATAGGGACAAAGTATGTAAGGCTAGATGCATTCTCGCCACAATTAGAACCGTAGACAGGTTTCGCTCTAATTAGAGCTCTTCAGTACGGCATACTAATTGTAGTGAAAATACACCTATAAAGTAATACGGCTATGGTAGCCAGCCTTCCAACACTAAGTGTGTGGTAAGACACGAAGCAACGTGCCGCCACCTAGTTGTCGAACCAAGTAGTATGTTGTCACGCCAGCTCCAAATTACACAAAGGGTTAAAAAATAGAGACTGTATACAACCAACTAACAATTTTGTAAATTGTCAGCCCTGGCCCATTTCTACACTCATATAGGGACAAAATATGTAAGGCTAGATGTATTATCGCCACGATTAGAACCGTAGACCGGTTTAGAGCGACTTTAAACAAAACGGTGGCCATATTGAAAATGTATCTATTAAGTGTATTTTTAAGTTTATATTTTATTGTTTGTTGAGTTCCGGTTATAATTGTGTTGTGTTGTGGAGTTTACGTTTCTATTTGTTATTGCCGGGTTTCGTTATTAAACTGTTTCACATAATATTACCTAGCATTACTACCTAATTAAGTATTGTAAATTAAATCCCAATATTTTTTATCGTGAATCGTTACGGAAAATTATGCTAAAAGTAGAAGTCTATTGTTAGACTCCTTGGCCTACTGCTTTTTGAACACATTCTCTTTCATTTGTTTTCTGGTATTGAATTTGATAACCTACTATTCTTAAAACGGTTTTTCTCAAAATTATCAGTGCAATTGCAAGATTTCTCAAGCCTGTTGTACATCATTGGAAATCTCTTTTCACAGGCTATCACATGAGCAAATCTAATATGGCTGCCATAATAAAACAAACGTTGATACCTGTAGCTCAAAAACAAAAATGAAAATTCAAAGTTGAGAATAGCAAAAAAATTACTTTGTAAAAAGGGTCCTAATAATGTGCAAGTCTCAGACATGTCAGATCAATGCCTACTTAGATATTGAAGGAAAAAAAAATTGACAAATTTTGTTTTTTTTTTCAATATAACTCAAAAACGAAACGAGTCAGAGCAAAATACAAGCATGAAATTCTACAAAACATTGCTAATTTAACCATCTCCCTGTCTCTGATAATAACGGAGAGAGCAATACATTTCCATCCAGTTTGGGACATACTGTATACAGGGTGCCGCGTTTCTACGATAAAGCTCAACATCCGTTATTATACAAGATGCGAGAAAAAATTATTAGTTTTCGAGTTATTTCAATTATTTTGCATCTGTTTACGGTTTTAGCATATATCAAAAATTATGATACTGCATCTTTACCAATAGATGGCGGAGTTCTATGGAAACAACACTTTCCGAGAGGTTCGAGAAAATGGAGATGCCATATACAAGGACCTCTTAGATAGAAGCTAAAGTAAAAAAAATGCCGTACCTATTTCTTTTTAAATGAAACAGCCTGTATTTTGTGATTTGCTTTATCATTTGTATAATACTCCCTATACCTAAAGTTTATAGTTTTGGAAATAAATACATTTATAATCGCATACCATGGTATCATGTAGAGTGCAGTTGTAAAGAGCAATTTTTGAGTTAGAGCCTCGGTGGTTCAGGGGCAAGAACGCGTGCCTCTGAACCGAAGGGTACTGGGTTCGATTCCCAGGGTTTCCCTTCAATTTTTCCAGTACAAATTGTAATGAATTAACATCAACCGAGGTGTTGGCATTGTATTTGAGCAAGTTGAATTTCTGCACGTTCCGCCCTTCGGAGTGGGCGCAAAGTCGGTCCACCTATACGTATAGTAGAAACAATGTACTATATTTTATATTTTTGAAAATGTCCAAAAATGTTCCGAAAATACACTTTAAATATTTCAGAGAGAACTGGTTTCCTAGCCAACAAACATTAGGTTGATAGCAAATATATTTATTGAAATTTAAAGCATTTAATGAAAATTCTCTGCCAAAACGCACTTACTACGTCTCGATTTTTTCTTACAAACATGCATCATATTTCGATAAAAAATGCAAAAATCCATTAATATAACTGGGTCCGTGATTGTTAAAATAATTTTGTGAGATGCAGCTCAAGACACCCTATATTAACGTATACAACTTTTTCTCGTATCTTGTATAATAACAATTATATTGAGCTTTACCGTAGAAGTGTCCCCCCCACCCTCTATATATGTAAACAGATAAAAACTGAAACTAAACCCGGATATGGATTTTAGGGGACCTAGTTTGCGCTCCTTTCAAGAAATCTTTTTAAAATTCAAAAGTAACGGTCTCCTCATTAACGAATTTTTTCTACAAAATATAGCTAAAAATTATAGACTGTTAAACCATGAACTTAACCAAAACTATCGCCAAAGCATCAGAGCAAAGAGCTATTTGAAATAAAATTTCTAGTAATATCTTAGTAAAATGAAGGATAATGACGGTCGAAGCTGAAACTTAAGTGCTTGCAGAACACTCTTCTTCCGACATTTTCTTTAGATAATCCGTATTTGCTTTATATTTTTGTCCAAATGTTGCCCATTTTGACGTTTCAAATCGCGACTTTGACGTTTTGAGGAACACCCTAAATTTGTTTTCTTCAAATGCCATAAAATGTTTGCTTTAAACCTACAGACCTAAATTTTGTTACATGGTTCACTCTTTATAACACAAACACGCGTACCAAATTCGGCTGCCAGTACTTTATTATTTCCGGAGATATAATTTTTTTCCGAAAGAAAACACAAAATTTTCCGGAGAAACCTGGGCCGATTTTCCTAGCCAACGAACCTATTCAAGCTACTTGCAAAGGGAAGGTACCCAGAAAAGTTGATCAAAATCGGCTCATTATTTTTTGAATTATCTGTGATATATATATATATATATATATATATATATATATATATATATATATATATATATATATATATATATATATATATATATATATATATATATATATATATATACCCTCAATCCGAGGGAAACAACCAAAAAAGCCACGGAAGCAAAGAAATCACCTGCGTGAGGATCCGGAGCCCAGAAACTTATGCTAATAATACACGTGTTTCAAGCTTATTAGCCATCATCAGTTTCATTGTTTCCCTCGGATTGAGGGCCTACCAAATGTTGCTGCAAATGTGCACTGGTTGCCTGTTGTGACTCCGTGTATTTTTGCATCTTCATCCAGAGTGTTCCCATCTTCACCTGGCTATACCGTACTGATGATGGCTAATAAGCTTGAAACACGTGTATGCGGTTGTCTTCTTGCGGCTTGGCCCTTAACCTTTCTCCTTGTATAGTACAGAAATGCCGTGTTATAAATCCTCTCATATATATATATATATATATATATATATATATATATATATATATATATATATATATATATATATATATATATATAATTGAGACTGACCCTGGATGTGGGTTCTAGGTCGCCTAGTTCGCGCTCATTTTAAGCAATTTTTTCAAAATTCAGAAGTCGGGATCTCCTCAATAGATGTTTTTTTTTTAGAAAAAAACTTAAAAGACAAAAAACTTGACTATGCCATTTTTTCTCATAAATTATAAAATACATACAAAATTTTCATTGACACCTAATGAAAAAATTCAAGACACGAAAAAACAAATGATGGAACCTGCGATTTTTAGAAGATAGAATAATTCATTTTTTATTGCATTTGCTACTTTACCGCAAGGGGTATGACAAAACCATTAGTAATACCACCGAAATAACTGCGCTGATTTCCATTGAGGTTTGCCAATATGTGCGACAGAATAAGACAAAATGACAGAGGGGAAAGCCAGGAGGCAAGGCTACGGTAACTGACACGGGTACAAGCTAAATCTCTTCCAAAGTATGTAATGAATTATGCCAATTTAACAAGCGACAATAGAGTCATCTATACCGTAAATTCGACATGACTGTCTCACCAGTCTGGTCTAATAGGGTCTTGATACAAGAGATAATTGAATTAGAGGCTCAGATTAACACTCAAATACTATCCCCTGCCTAATTAGATCGCATACGGTCTCCTAAAAATACATCATTAACATTTTTCTAACGGGTTAATTACATTCAGGCCAGAGTCACTTATTTCTGTAATTTATAGAGCCGGGCCTTATTAGGGAAATTAATTAAATTTGTTCTGAACAAATTTTAAACACTTTTTGCAAGTCGACAGCGAACGTAGATCATTCTCGTTGTCTGAAGGGAAACAGTAAAAGTTATTATTCTGTTTAATTTCATTACAAAGAAACAGTGAAATATGACTTAATTTGAATACCAAAATGAAAGTTTCAACAGCCGAACTTGCTTTTTAGGGGAACCCTGATTCACTTGGTGTGGTTTAGTCAAAGATATAATAAAAAGTCTGGAAGCAGCAAGGGCGTTATTCTAGTGAATTTTCATAAAAATGTTCTTAATAGCAAATATGTCTTTTTTTATTGAAAGCAGTCATCAAAGTAGATTTCAACTATAACCTATGCAGTAGAAACAATGTACCCTATTTTATCAAATAAGCTTTTCGCCAAAACTCCCAAAAAAGTTTTTTGCCTAAAAATTTAATTTTTTTTTATCGAAAAGCCGAAAACATTTTTTTAACCCGGCGTCTGACATGTGAAAATCTTTAAGATCTTCCGACATGTGGGGTATCACATACCCCACAATTATTTTTTTTTAATTTCCTTTAACTGAATTTTTGATATATATTTTTTATGACACTAAATACAAATATCACATTTCTTCATCAGCAACACAAAAACTTCTTTAAAAGAAAATTGAAAAATCCTGTTTTAGGCAGTAAAAAAAACGTTTATAAAAAACTTTTATTTACAACGGTTCTATACCATCAAATAAACAGAAACAATAGAATATAAATAAATAGTACATTGCAGTGTACTATATAAAAAAATTATATCAAAATATGTAAAACCAAAAAAGTTATGCATTTGTAAAGTGACTACAATTTTCGCAGTACATAAGCACGTGTTCTAAACATAACATTTTTTCGCAAGCCTCACATACATATTTAGTTTTGCGATCACGATTACGAGGACAAAAATCACATCTGCGCGGTTTGTTAGGTCTTTGTTTCTTTGTAGGAGGTTCTTCGGGTTCTCCTCTGATTTTGAACAAAGCCGTCCTTATTTCGCGAGGTAGTCTAAAGTTGGTCATCCTTGCTTTTTGATAATAGTTTATCAATTCAAACCCCAACATTGTGAGAAAATCTTTTCTTTTCAGAATTAATCCATTATTATTTTCACGATGAATTATCTGGGAATTGATACCAGCAGTGTTCATTATAGAAAAAAAAATAGTGTTAGAGGCCATCGTCGGCTATTGCGAGATACTTTATAGTTTGCAGACAATTCATATACTGTATCCACCCCTCCTTTCGTTAGATTGTAGAATGAAATTATTTCAGGTAGCTTATCTTCGGATTCATCTACGGAATCGTCATGGTGAAGAATTGACATCAGCCACCTTACCCTTTCTTGGAACGTACGATACTATTGTAAAATTTTCTTGAAAACCAAAAACACTTGACTTTGTTGGTCGATTTCGAACATTCAAAAATGTCGGAGAGATTTCCCTTTTATTTTTTCGAATTGTACCGACTCCAGTCACATGATTATTTGTACGGAGCTTTTCAAATGGATCGTAACTTGTGTACCAATTGTCACACGTAATATTTCTGTGACTACCATCATATGGACTGACGAGCCGTTCCACTATTGCAGTTGGAGTATTACTAAGAGCAAAGGGCCCATCAGGTTGCTTACCCGCATAGACCTCCATGTTTACTAAATAATGCGTTCGGGCATCTACCAAAGCTTGAACCTTAATGCCGTACTTAGCCGGTTTATTCGGTATGTACTGGCGAAATGGACATCTGCCTCTAAAAGCTTCCAATTTCTCATCAATGGTTAAATATCTACCAGGCGAATTGGAATTTTTGCAATTATCAGTAAATTTTTCTGTTATGGCTCTAATAGGTGCCAGCTTATCTATTTCGCGTCTTTGCGAGCGATTTTCTTTATTATTAAATCGCAAACATGTAAGCAAAAATTCAAACCGTCTTTGGGCCATAGTTCCTCGAAATATTTCAAAACCGGTTCCGTCAGTTTTCCATAAATCCTTCAGTAAACGGTGGTTGTTTCGAAAAACTCCTGCTAAATATAGCAGTCTGAATAAAGCTTTTAGTTCTATATTATTTGTAGGTTGATAATAAGAAGATTTCTCCCATTCACGTGTTTTTTTCCTCAATTCGTTGATTTGTCCACTGCGTAATATCGTCTATCATTTCTTAATCGATGAAAATAAGAATACATTCAAGAGGACTTTTTTTTTATCTCTAGCGGATCTTTTGACACCAGGTAATTGAGTTATCAGGTTCTCGCCTCGGGTTCTCACATTCTTGTTATAATATGTTTTTCTCCATTTAGTTCTATTTTTCCCTAAATAGTATTTTTCCCGATCTTGCACTATTTCAGATTCATTTTCGGTTACATCATTTTCGTGTGCGTTAGTGGTAACACTGGCAGCTTCCATAAGGTTACCTTGTCCATCTTCATTATTTGCTTCCTGCTCAACATCTGGATAGTCACTGTTTATGCTTACATTGTCTATCTCACTCTCATCGTCTGATTCAATTACTTCTTCATCTTCGCTTTGCACCTCCTTCCACAGATCCTCAAGGCGACGCATTTCCTTTTCGTAGTCTCCCATAGTTAGACTAATGATTTCAAGGGCTGGTGAATAATATCGACATTTAATAAGGAAACAAACCTCAAAATTTTGAAGCAAAGGCGCGAGTTATGGTTGCACCACCCGGTATACTACACACACCAAGGCTACTGTCAGCACATATGGGTACGTTGCGCTACACCGGCTTTTCCGTCGACTCAGCGTCCGGTTGAAGTGCAGCGACATTACCGAGGGGAAATTGATCAGCAATTAATAGTCTATAAATATATGTCGAACATTAATATTCAACAGTTAGTCTTTGCCATCCAGCCATAATGGTATTAGATTACTCATATGTATTTTATTGTAATTTTTATATTATTTAAATTTTAATATATATAACGTTGTACTGTAACTTCGAATAAATAAATTTAACTTTATGAAGTTCAATTGAAGTACAACTCTAAGTGGCGCAGTCGTTAGTATGAGTTTAGTGCCCTTTTGACAAATATCGCAAAAGTCCGCACTTCGATTTTTATCGTTAAAAACTCAGAACCAGCTTCAAAGTCAACAAAGAACAGCATCGTCCAAGTTGATAAAAATAATTTAAGTAACTTTCAATTAAAAATACAGTGAGTGCGCGAGCGATCATAAGAGAAAATAAGGTTTGATACGGAACTTCTGCCTACGAAGTTGTCTGCCTTATTCGCTGTATCTTATGATGCTGAAGCAAAGAAGAACAGAAATCGTCTTCATCTTCACATTGGCGTAAGTGCTTTCATTGTTCCTTTGAATTTCCTTGTCCTACCTTAATCTAAAATCGATTAAAGTTAGAAGCAAATATTACGGGAAATATTAATTAAAATTTTACCCAAATTTAAATTATTGATTAATAAATTAATGTCAGACTCTGAAACAGAGACAGTTGACAATTTTAATAATAAAGTAAAAATAAATTTAGCACCTCCCAAACTTATAGTAACAGAGAAAAATACAATAAGCTCAAATAACAATCAAATTATGGCAAATCAATTACAAAATTATCACATTAATGCTATTCCCGCATACGATGGGGACCAGCATACTTTAGCTTTATTTATTTCAGCGTGTGAAAATTTTCTCACTTCATTTGTTGATAGAACAAATGATGACAATCCAAATAACCAATGGATGCTTAGAATAGTAATAAGTAAATTAGAAGGTAGAGCTAGAACATTGATAGGTAGTAGGGAAGATGCCACAAATTGGCCTCGTATTAAACAATTATTGCAACAATACTTCGGCGACCAGAGAGACGAAGACTGTTTAGCTAGGGACCTCTTGCTCTTAAAGCCAGACCCTAGAGAAACCCCATACCAATTCGGTATGAGAATACAAGACTCACGTAGTCTTTTAGCTTCAAAAGTAAGACTAACAACTGCAAACGAAGCATTTCGTTTAATTAAAAATGAATTTTACGATAAAGTGGCACTGAAAACCTATTTACATGGTTTGAGTGGTCAACTAGGGTTAGCAGTTAGGCTACAAAACCCGACTAATCTAGAACACGCTATGTCGCTTGTTCTGGAAGAAGAGAATTTTCAATATGGAGAAAAACAAATGAAATATCTCCACAATCAATCCACAAATTTTAAAAACTCAAATGTACCAAATAAACAACCTCAATACGTACAGAATCAGCAAAATAATAGAAATAACGTTCCGCATTTTACGCACCCCCGACAATTCCATAACCAACCCACATACAGAAAGCCCTTAAATTTACGTAATCCGCCCCCACAACAGCTGACATAAAACGTATTCAGACCAAATCCAAATTTCAGACCAAACTATAGGCCAACACCTATGGAGGTATCTGCAAAAAATTCCTCGATACATACACGTCCCAATCCAAATTTTAGACAACATTTCCAGCCCGAACCTATGGAAATGTCATCTAGAAATTTCAATACTCATCCGAGAGGTCCTAACGGGCCTAACGCACAGTCATCACCTACCCAATTATACCATCAAGAGGTTCAACATGAATTTAAATCAGACAACCCTGTTTATGAAGAATCTTATGAAAATTATCCTTCAGAAACACACTCTTATACAATTCCTGAAGATGACGCTCGTTACTTTGACGAAACGAATCATGAAACGTACGAAGAAGAAACTAGACCTGAAGCAGCTTTTGAACAAACAGATAACATCGAACAAAATTTTATTCAGGTTATCGAACTAAACAAAAAAATATAGTACAGATAAATTCTGTAAACCACCCTAAATTGCCTTATATACTGGTCGAAATCAACCCCTCATTTCAAATGCGACTTATGCTTGACACCGGTTCGATGAAATCGCTGTTATGTGAAAATATTGCCCATAATTTTTATTCCAAATTTATAGAGCATGAAAAATTTCAAATTAAATCTGTTCACCAAACCAGTATTCATAATGAAATTCTAAAAATTCCTCTACCAAGTATATTTAAAACAGGCAGAGCTAAATTTAAATTCTATGTATTTAACATTAATAATCAATATCATGGGTTAATTGGTACTGACCTTCTCCAACAACTGGGAGCTAAAATAGATTTTTATAATAGGAAATTGGTAACGAAGCATACATGCATTCCCTTGTATATACCATGTGACGACGACATACATCGCGAATGTAACTCGAAACCACAAGAATTAAATAACATAATACTGCCTGCGAGATGTGAAACAATAGTCAAACTTCCTATAGACTGTAGTTCCAACATAGGCATAATAAATAATATAAAACTCGAGTCAGGTGTAATTATTCCTGCATCTATCGTGACAGTTTCAAATGGCCAGGCTATAACCTCTATAGTGAATAGTAATGAAAATCCCGTACAGCTGATTATACATAAAGCTATTTATGCAGAACCTGTTTCAACTAACGAATTAAATTCCATTCATCATAACAAAGATATCGACTTAGAAAACATAGATGGTACTGCTAATGAAATTGACAAATTACAAATTCAAAATTTAAACAGATTAAGACTTGATCACACTAATGACGAAGAACGAGACATGATAGAAAACTTATGTTACGAGTACAGAGACATATTTTATTGCGAAGGTGTCCCATTATCATTTTCTAATCAAGTTAAACATAGTATTAGGTTATCTAATCCTAACCCAGTATTTGTTAAGCCATATCGATTACCTGAAGCTCAAAAGCAAGAAGTCAAAAGACAAATTGACGACTTGTTAAGACAAAAAATTATTCAGCCATCTTCCAGCCCGTGGAACAGCCCTGTCCTGATTGTTAACAAAAAATCAGATGCCAGTGGCAAACAAAAATTTCGCATGGTCATAGACTATAGACGTCTTAATGAACAAACTATTGGTGATAAGTATCCCTTACCCAATATTTCGGAAATATTGGATAAATTAGGTCGTAGCCAGTATTATACCACTTTAGACTTAGCCTCAGGATATCATCAAATTGAAATGAATCCTGAAGATATGGAAAAAACTGCCTTCAGCTCTGAAGGGGGGCACTATATGTACAGGCGTATGCCATTCGGGTTGAAGGGAGCGCCTAGTACCTTTCAAAGGGCTATGGATAATATCCTTAGGGGTATTCAAAATGAAAAATGTTTTACCTACCTTGATGACATCATAATTTTCAGTACTTCTTTGCAAGAACACATAGAAAGGTTGACAAATGTATTCGAAAGGTTAAGAAAGGCTAATTTAAAAATACAGCTTGACAAGAGTGAATTTTTAAAAAAGGAAGTAGCCTACCTCGGGCACATTATCACGTCCGAAGGCGTAAAACCAAATCCTGATAAAGTAAAGGCTGTAAGAGAATTCCCCATACCTAAAACAAGAAAAGAGATCAAAGGATTTCTAGGTCTTGTAGGGTACTACCGAAAATTTATTAAAGACTTCGGTAAATTAACAAAACCATTGACTCGATGCTTAAAAAAAAATGCAACTATAGTTCATGATAGTAGTTTTATAGAAGCTTTCGAAACATGCAAAAATATATTAATGAATGACCCCGTATTACAATACCCTGATTTCACAAAACCCTTTATACTCACTACGGATGCTTCCAATGTAGCCCTTGGAGCTGTCCTTTCTCAAGGGTCAGTAGGTAATGATAAACCTATTAGTTATGCTTCTCGTACCCTCAATGAAACAGAGCAGAGATACTCCACCATTGAACGGGAACTTCTTTCTATTGTTTGGGCCACCAAATACTTCCGCCCCTATCTTTATGGTCGTAAGTTCTATATATATACTGGCCTTTAGTATGGCTTATGCAACTAAAGGAACCCAATTCAAAATTAACACGTTGGCGTTTAAAACTCGAGGAATATGACTATGAAATAATTTATAAAAAAGGGTCTCTAAACTGCAACGCAGATTCCTTGTCCCGCATCCAAGTTCATGCTTTAGAGGATGCAGAAATTTCATCAATCGCTAATAATTTTGATGAGGACGAAAGACCTCTCCAAGATTTACAAAGGCAGCTCAACACCCCAAATTTTGATGACGTTGTGCAACCAACTGAACCCGAATATATTCCGCCAATGAGCCCTCCAGAACTCTCTTTTATTCCAGTAGAAATTCCTAGCACCTCAAGCAACACTATTCCACCTATAAGCCGAACAGACAAAACAACACTTGAACAAAATAACGACTTACGAGACAGTGATCATTCACAAGTAAATGTAGAACCAAAAATAGGTATTCAGATATCAGATGTTCCTATAGAAAAACAACTAAACCAATATTATATATCTCCCGTACATAATAATCCAAGACCAGTAAAACAACTAAAGGTTAACAATCAAATTAAATATTTGGTGCAAATCCCGAGAAATGATAATCGACAAGCAATCATAAATTTTCTAAAGGAATATACTACAATAGGCAAAAGGTATTACTTTAATTTCGAAACAGAAAAATTATACCAAGATTTCTGTTCAGTGTATGTGGAAATATTTAACAACAATGCACCCATTATTATCAGTTGCCCCAAGCATCGTCTGCCCTTAGCCGACGATGAAGAGATTAACGAGGTAATTAGAAATTATCACGAGGGAAAAACTAACCATAGAGGTATAATAGAAACTATAAAACAAATATCCAACAAGTATTACTTTCAAAAAATGCGTGAAAAAATAACGGCTTATATTAATGAATGTGAAATTTGCAAGCGAGCCAAGTACGATAGAAATCCACCCAATATACCCTTAATGCTAACAGACACCCCTAGTAAACCCTTTCAGGTTATACATGCTGACACCTTTATAATAGAAAATCAAGTATTCTTAACAATCATTGATACTTTCTCAAAATTAGGGACAGCAATACCTATAAGTAGTAAGAATCCGGTAGAAACTGCTAATGCATTCATACAGTATTTTACGTACTATGGCACACCCGAACACATCATTATGGACAGTGGAACCGAATTTCGAACGGAAATCATCCAAAATCTTTTAGAGCTTCACAAAATTAAAATTCATTTTACTACACCTAAAAATCCAAATTCTAACGGTCCCATTGAAAGACTACACTCAACACTAATTGAACACGTTCGAATATTACGACAAACGTACACTAAAGACCCCATAAAATATTTAATGAACTACGCCCTTCTGGCATACAACTCAACTATACATACATCTACAAATCACACCCCCTTAGAAATAACCTTTGGACACACCTCTAATAGGGATATTTTCGATATAAATGATCATGAAAAGCTATTACAAGATTATCTAATATCGCACAAAAATAAATTAAAAATATTATATAAAAAGGTGAAAGAATTAATAGAGAAAAATAAGCTTCGCTCCATTTCTAACGCTAATAATAGAACCAATGATACCGACTTATTTAGAGATCAAACACATGTATATACAAAAGTAGACAAACGAAACAAGAATAACCCTAAATTTGACGGCCCCTACGAGGTTGTAAGCATATCTGACAAAAATATAATGACTTTAAGAAAAAACAAAAAATTGTCTAAACGTCATTTACGAAATCTAAAACGACCTAATGTTTCAGGTCCATCTTCCTTATCCAAACCCAAGGACAAAGAATAACATTAGACAAGATCAATGACAACCCCGGACTATTATCAATTAACATGGGCAAAATGCAAAATTCCATTGACAAATGGACCATTATTCGAGTAATCCCTTTAACACCACTTCTCAATGGGTTTCGTTCCATAGATAAACAGTCCCAAGATATCCATGACATTATTCACAATTCCACACATTCGAATCTTTATCAAAACGAGATACAAAATTACCAAAATATCCTTTCCCATCAAATTGTGGAGACACAAAAAATATTTAACCAAATTATACCCTCTAATAATAATCGTAATAAAAGAGGACTAGTTAATGCTGTAGGTACAATCATAAAGACCTTAACAGGCAACATGGACGCAGACGATGCAGAACGTTATGATACGGCAATTTCTCAATTAACATCAAATCAAGACAAAATTAAAACAATAGTTGATAATCAAATCATGTTAACAGAACAGGCCATAGAAAAATTTGATAAAACCATATCCTCGGTCATTTTAAACCAAAACAAAATTGAGGAACGTTTGCAGTTGATCACTTTAGGTTTCGAACAGGAAAAAATTAAATACGAACACATAATGCGTCTGCAGATGGTGTATATACAATTGATTACAGAAATCATTAATATTAAAAGCATTTTAAGCACATTAGTTAACGCAATAACTTTTGCAAGATTAGAAACAATGCATCCATCCATATTAGAACCTGAAGACTTACTAATAGAACTTAAAAGAATTGAGAGTTTTGTAACCAATCTCCCCTATAAGCTTGATGCAAATAATGTAGCTTTATACGAGGAGGTGTCAATAATTAAGTGTTACTACAAAAATTATACTTTAGTGTTTGCTATTGAAATTCCATTAGTAGAATCTAAACATTATAACTATTACCACCTTTATGCATTTCCTGTGAAACAAGGTCCTAGTCAAAATTATACCGTCATCATCCCTCAATCCAAATACCTAGCCCTTAACGATGAAAGCTATAACTTACAAAACACACTATGCCAAGAAGTCAGCCCTGGAGACTACTTATGCAGAGGTCAAACGATGAATCAGATCAGTAATAGCAGCCCTTGTAAAGTCCAATTGGTCAAGTTCACCACCAGATACGAAACTTGCGAACACCACCCAGTCAACATACAGCAGATGAAGAGCCAGAAGATAAGTGCAAACAAATGGATAATGGTATTCCCCCGTGAAAGTACAGCCCACCAACGATGCCGTAGCCGACAAGAAACCACAAATCTAGAAGGAAGCTACTTGGTTCAAATCCCCGAAGGATGTCAAATGACAGTAAATAAGCAAATGTTCTCCCCATCTCACAATGAGATAGTATCTACCTACCACATCCAACTACCCAAGTTGAAGCTTACCAACTTTCAGCTACAAGAGGTAGTAAATACAGCCCCAATCAAATTAGAATCAATAGATCTGGATGAATTACAAAAAACAAAGCATCAACTACAACACCAACGGTCATTATTGAATGCAGTTCAACATCCGAAAGTAAGCCTGTCTACTAGCATCTGGACCATCCTGTTGTACGTGATTGTTGCCCTGATAGCAGTCTATGCTTTATGGAGACTAAGAAAACCAACCAAAGAACCAAGATCCAACACCAACCAACAACAACAAAGATGCCCCATGGAAGAAATCCCCCTGGAGAATATCACTTTGAAAATTTAGCTTCCCTAAATTTTCTATCTGGCCCCGGAGGAGTTATGGTTGCACCACCCGGTATACTACACACACCAAGGCTACTGTCAGCACATATGGGTACGTTGCGCTACACCGGCTTTTCCGTCGACTCAGCGTCCGGTTGAAGTGCAGCGACATTACCGAGGGGAAATTGATCAGCAATTAATAGTCTATAAATATATGTCGAACATTAATATTCAACAGTTAGTCTTTGCCATCCAGCCTTAATGGTATTAGATTACTCATATGTATTTTATTGTAATTTTTATATTATTTAAATTTTAATATATATAACGTTGTACTGTAACTTCGAATAAATAAATTTAACTTTATGAAGTTCAATTGAAGTACAACTCTAAGTCGCGTAAACTGCGATAGAAGTTTATTTGAGAAATGTTCGAATTTTGTAACACAATCCGACACGTAGGGTTTGACAAACCCTAAGTAAACTAAACCGTTCATTACCACAAACTCTAGCAAACTGTTGTCAAAATGGCTCAGCACGCTAAGAGACTCGACAATTTCCGAAAGCTAACGAGAGGGATATGCATGTGAGCGCGGTATTTTTGAAATCGTCGGACATTTTAGTTCTCTCTGGGTTTGTCACACCCCACATGTCGGACGCCGGGTTAAATAACTTATTAAACATTTATCATTAAGCCTTTCACTTCTGAAATACAAAATGCAGACTGTTCTATTTGAAACAACTGTGTTTCGAGAGTTTTATTTTTTTAAATTCAGTTACTTTTTCAGAGCGCCCGGTGTATGGCCTCTCGATTTTTTCATGAAATAATATAAACGAAAACCTATCTGAATGCGTCCATTAGACTCAGATTTTAGTTGGTAGAAACGTCGTATCACAATTTTTTTATATGTGCCAAAAATGTGAAAAGTCACATGATTATTTGTACGGAGCTTTTCAAATGGATCGTAACTTGTGTACCAATTGTCACACGTAATATTTCTGTGACTACCATCATATGGACTGACGAGCCGTTCCACTATTGCAGTTGGAGTATTACTAAGAGCAAAGGGCCCATCAGGTTGCTTACCCACATAGACCTCCATGTTTACTAAATAATGCGTTCGGGCAACTATCAAAGCTTGAACCTTAATGCCGTACTTAGCCGGTTTATTCGGTATGTACTGGCGAAATGGATATCTGCCTCTAAAAGCTTCCAATTTCTCATCAATGGTTAAATATCTACCAGGCGAATAGGCGTCTTTGCAATTATCAGTAAATTTTCCTATTATGGCTCTAATAGGTGCCAACTTATCTATTTCGCGTCTTTTCTAACGATTTTCTTTATTATCAAATCGCAAACATGTAAGCAAAAATTCAAACCGTCTTTGGGCCATAGTTACTCGAATTATTTTAAAACCGGTTCCGTCAGTTTTCCATAAATCCTTCAGTAAACGGTGGTTGTTTCGAAAAACTCCTGCTAAATATAACAGTTCGAATAAAGCTTTTAGTTCTATATTATTTGTAGGTTGATAATAAGAAGATTTCTCCCATTCACGTATTTTTTCCTCAATTCATTGATTTGTCCACCGCGTAATATCGTCTATCATTTCTTCATCGATGAAAATAAGAAAACACTCAAGAAGACTTTTTTTATCCCTAGCGGATCTTTTGACACCAGGCAATTGAGTTATCAGGTTCTCGCCTCGGGTTCTCATATTCCTGTTATAATATGTTTTTCTTCATTTAGTTCCATTTTTCCCAGATAGTATTTGTCCCGATCTTGCATTATTTCAGATTCATTTTCGGTTACATCATTTTCGTATGCGTTAGTGGTAACACCGGCAGCTTCCATAAGGTTACCTTGTCCATCTTCATTATTTGCTTCCTGCTCAACATCTGGATAGTCACTGTTTATGCTTACATTGTCTATCTCACTTTCATCGTCTGATTCAATTACTTCTTCATCTTCGCTTTGCACCTCCTTCCACAGATCCTGGAGGCGACGCATTTCCTTTTCGTAATCTCCCATAGTTAACCTAATGATTTCAAGGGCTGGTGAATAATATCGACATTTAATAAGGAAACATACCTCAAAATTTTGAAGCAAAGGCGCGTAAACTGCGATAGAAATTTATTTGAGAAATGTTCGAATTTTGTAACACAATCCGACACGTGGGGTTTGACAAACCCTAAGTAAACTAAACCGTTCATTACCACAAACTCTAGCAAACTGTTGTCAAAATGGCTCCGCACGCTAAGAGACTCGACAATTTCCGAAAGCTAACGAGAGGGATATGCATGTGAGCGCGATATTTTTGAAATCGTCTCTCTGGGTTTGTCACATCCCACATGTCGGACGCGGGGCTAAATAACTTATTAAACATTTATTATTAGGCCTTTCACTTCTGAAACACAAAATGCAGAGTGTTCTTCTATTTGAAACAACTGAGTTACGAGAGTTTGATTTTTTTTTAATTCAGTTACTATTTCAGAGCGCCCGGTGCATGGCCTCTCGATTTTTTCATGAAATAATAGTAACGAAAACCTCTCTGAATGCGTCCATTAGATTCAGATTTTTGTTGGTAAAAACGTTGTATCACAATTTTTGATATGTGCCAAAAAATGGAAAAGTTCCAAACAATTGAAATAACTCGAAAACAAACATGCATTACAATTCGACGGAAAATACAAAAATGTAATAATATAAGGGGTGTTCGATTTAAAAAAGAAAATTTGTATCGCCAAAGACTTATGGGCCACCTGTGATTGTTGATATCATTTTTATAAGATGCTGTACAACTTGCAGCTATTCAAATTTGAAGCATTTAATAAAAATTCGCTACTATAACGCACTTGCTACGACACAAATTTCTCTTCTCACCAACATGCATTATATTTCGATGGAAAATGCACAAATGCAATAATATAAGCCGCTTCCGATAAAAAGAAAATTTTTAGAATTTATTTTTAAAGACGTGGTTGAAGACAGTCTATAAATAATGTATACAATTGTTTCCCTTATCTTGTAGACTAACAGTAATATTAGGCTTTACCATAGAAATGCGTCACCCTGTATATATGTAAATAGATAAAAACTGAAACTAAGCCCGGATTGAGCTAGAACTAGGGGACTTAGTTCTCGCTCAATTGAAAAATCTTTTAAAAATTCAAAAGTCGCGATCTCCTCATTAAAGAATTTCTTATACGAAAATTTGCTAAAAATAATCGAGAATTAAACCATAAACTTTTTTTTTTTAATTTCAACAACACACCACGAGGGCTTACAGCCTAAATACTATCGTACCGTGGGTGTTGACAGGGAGGAAAGAGGCAACTTGTTAATCCTGGACTTGAAGGTTTGGAGGCTCGGAGGAGAAGGAAACACATGTGCCGTCAAGGAATTCCACAACTTGGAAGTCCTCGGGACAAAAGAGCGGGCATAACGAGAAGTTCTATGTCTGGTGACCTGGACAGTAAAAGGGTGCATTCGCTCTGTTCCCCTGGTAGATCTGTTGGGGGCAGCAGGTGGGGGAACTATGGAGGAAAGCTCCTCTGAGCAGTGCCCGTGCAGGTATCTATAAAATAGAGAGAGGTCACCAACGGCACGTCGGTGGGCAAGGGATGGCAGCCTTTGGGTGAGGGTAAGGTCACCGATGAGACGTATAGCTCTCTTTTGAATGGAGTCCAGGATAGCGAGTGTAGAAGCGGTAGCTACACCCCAGATGTGGGAGCAGTATTCGAGGTTTGGCATTATTTGTGAAGTATATAAGGTATAGAGACTAGCTGGTGAAAAGTATTTGCGAGCCCGGAAGGGGAAACCTAATTTCTTAGCAGCCGCTTCTGCAATTGATGTGACATGTTGGTGCCAATTAAGATTTCGATCCACAGAAATGCCAACAAGAGAAAAGGACTCATTACTTTGAATAACTTGGTTGTTCATTGTGATGGGTCTAGGGCTGGTGTATCTCTTATGAGAAAGAAAGCAAGACTGAGATTTGGTGGGGTTGAATTGTACAAGATTTCTACTTCCCCAGTCTAATATTTTTTGGAGATTCACGGAGACAGAACTCTCCATGAGTCTGCGATCTCCATCTAATTGGGCTAAAGAGACAGGCTTAGAATATTGTATATTTGAGTGGAGGGTGCTGTCGTCCGCGTAACTGTGAAGTGGGTTGGATGTGCTAGAGAGGAGGTCATTGATGTGGAGAAGAAACAAAGTAGGGGCTAAAGCTGAACCTTGAGGAACTCCTGCATTAATTGGATACAGTTTAGAGGAATGGCCATGCACGACAACAGAAATGCTCCGGTTGGAGAGGAAATTTGCTGTCCACGTACAGAGTTTTGGTGGTAGGCCATAGGCCGGTAGTTTATTAAGCAGCGCTGCATGCCAGACCTGGTAGAATGCTTTGGATATGTCTAGAGCGACAATCTGGGATTCACCGTGTGGTTCCATAGACTTGTTCCAAGAATGGGTGACAAAGGAAAGGAGGTCGGCTTCTACGCTGACGGAATCCATACTGCCTGTCGTGGATTAGACTTTTTTCAAGAAATGTTAGTAATTCGGTGTTTATATACTTTTCCATCACTTTAGAGATGACTGAAAGGAAAGAAATAGGCCTGTAGTTTGGAGGAATGGCCATCCACAACAACAGAAATGGATAACTAATGGATAACTAAAACTACTGCTAAAACATCAGAGAAAGGGTCTATTTAAAATGGATTTTCTAGAAACATTTTAGTAAAATGAGGGACAGTGACGATTGAATCTGAAACTTAAGGACTTGTAAACACATTTCTTGTAACGCTTTCCTACATAGCCCGTACTAGATTCAGGTTCTTTGCCTAAAAGTTGTCAATTTTTTACGTTTCAAATCGCGACTTTGACGTTTTGAGAGGAATGGTTATCAAAATTTCATAGTAATTTTTATGGCGTTTCTTGACCTTTTTGCGCCAGAAAACTTAGTCATTGCCCGTAGCATACAATAGGATTTTGTTATCCACCCAAAATATTTTACTTTTATCCGTTTATATGGTCATCAGTGGCACCAATTTTTTTTAATGCCTATAACTTTTTCCCCCAGTCCTAAGCGTCTAAATTTTGGCACATAGTTTACCTTCTCTGACGTAACTCATCGTATCCAATATGGCTGCCCTTACTTTGTTATTTCCAGAAATATGAAAATGTTCCAGGAAAAACTGGGTCGATTTTCCTGGCCAACGAACTTGTCTAAACCATTTGCAAAGAGAAAGTGCTCACCAAATTTGATCTAAATCCGCCCATTATTTTTTGAGTTATCGGTATACATGAACAATTTATTGTTCATGGACAATTTGGAATTTCAGCTTCGAGATGAACATCGAGGCTTATCGTCGGGCATGTTAGACATGGGGGCGCCATGTTAAGTGTTTGTCGGGGAAAAACCCGAGGTATTTGGCGAAATCTTGCCAGGGAATTAGACGGTTGTCTAATGATACGTGTTCGTGAGGTGTGTGTCTCTTTTGATAAATAGGACAGCTGAACATTTATCGGGGTTTATGGCTAGAAGGGATTTCCTATATCATGCTTGCAGCTCGACTACGGCGGTCTGAAGTCGTTCGGTTATTATCCTTCGCTAAGTGGAGCTGCTGAGGATGGTAGTGTCGTCTGCGTACAGTGCGTATGTCACGTTTAGGGACACTGTCCGAATATCTGCGACAAATATATTGTGAAGCAGATAGGAGATAGCAGAACCTTGCCGGAGTCCAGCCGTGGCTGGGTACGTTCTAGTGGTTCCCTGATGTTTGACCTGGAACTCTCTCTGTTGCAGGTATGACCTGATTAACAGAATCAGAGGGAGAGGATAATTAAATGATAGAAGTTTATTTAGGAGGCCCGGATGCCAAACCATATCGAAGGCTTAAGCAATGTCAAGAAATATAGCACCAGTTAACTTGTTTTTATTAAACCCTTCGGTGATGTTTTCCACCACTCGAAGGACTTGGTCTGTGGTGGAGTGCTAGTGTCTGAAACCGAATTGATCGTCTGGGAGGATATGATTTTCAGAGGTGAATAAAGCTAGCCTGTTATGAATCAGTTTTTCGGCGATTTTGGCGATGACTGGTAGTAGGCTAATGGGCCTGTAATTGTATTGTATCCAACAAAAAAAAACAGCGGCAGTAAGTAAGTATGTGAGCTATCAAGTGAGTTAGTTTATCAGTAAGTAAGCCAGCCATTCTGCAGCGCACCAGTGCCGCTGAGGTTTAGTTTGCCCAGGGGTGAGATATATTTTCTTCTTATTTCCCTTTCTTAGACCGTGTAAGTCCGTGTCCAACACCTATTATTCGGTAAAGCTGAGGTGAGTACATCCTCTTCAGCTGAGCCGATCTTCCTTTTGATTGCCTTGGGCCGTGAACGTCCGTGCCCCAAGTATTACCACTAGGTGTAGCGAAGGTGTGTACGTCCTCTTTAGCTGAACCAATCTTCCCTCCGATTCACTTAGGCCGTGAACGTCCGTACCCCAAGTATTATCACTAGGCGGAGCTAAGGTGTGTAGGTCCCCTTTAGCTAAACTGATCCACCTCCCAATCTCTTGGGCCGTGTAGGTCCGTGCCCCATGTATTTACACTAGGTGGAGCTAAGGTGTATACGTCCACTTTAGCTGCACTGATCTTCCCCTCCCATTCTCTTGGGCAGTGCAAATGTGTGTCCCAAGAATTGCCACTAGGTGGAGCTAAGATTCGAACGTTAGCCGACCCGACCCCTCCCGTTATTTCTTTCTTGGGCCGTGTAAGTCCGTTTCCCAAGACTTGCTCCTAGGTGGAGTTAACGTGCGAACGTCCTCGTTAGCTGTACCGACTTGTCTCTCCCTCTCTCTCTCTCTCTCTCTCTCTCTCTCTCTCTCTCTCTCTCTCTATCCCTCTCTCGGCGGTTGGAGGATATCGGCGACGTGACAATTGTACATAATATGTATATAAGTAAGCTAGGTTTCGTGTTAGTTGATATATTGTGTTTTCGTCAAAGTAAATAAGGTGTTTTGTGTACATAACTGTGTATATATTCTCATAGCTATACTGAACATCAGCCAAAACCTGCAAGAAGGAGTAAACCTTCTTTAAACAAAAATCTGGGGACCGTGGACGACATAATATGTGTATATATGGGTCGTCACCAGATGCTTAAATAAAATGGTTTCTATTTGTTTCTACTATATGAAAGATACTACCTTACTACAAACATAAAGTTTGTAAGTTAAAGAAATCTTGGTATTTACAGAAATAGAAAAAAATTCTGGACGCAGCAAGTGCGTTATGGTAGTGAATTTTTATAAAAATGTTTTTAATAACAAATATGTGTTTTTTTTTAAGAAAGCAGGCATCAAATTTGGTTACCAGTATAACCTATATAGTAGAAACAATGTACCATATTTTATCAAAATGACCTTATTGTTTGAAAATGTATAAAAAAAATCCGAAAATAAACTTAAAGTGTTCCAGAAAAAACACGTTTCTTGGTCAACCTTATAGGTTAATAGCAAATTGAGCTGTTCAAATATGAACCATTTGATCAAAATTCGCTACCATAAAGCACTTGCTGCGTCCAGAGTTTCTTTTCTTACAAACATGCATTATATTTCGATGGAAAATGCAAAAATTCAATAACATAAGGCGTGTTTGATTAAAAAAATATGGAAATTTGCATCACCAACGACTTATGGGCCATCCTGTGATTGTAGAAATATTATTTTAAGATGTAGCTCAAGACACCCTATAATTAATATATACAAAATTGTTTCATATCTTATATAATAACGGATATATTGAGCTTTATTGATCGTTTATGAAAATTCGACAAAAATTATATACCATTAAACGATAAACTCTATAGCTAAGGCTACTGCCAAGCATCAGAGACAGGGTCTATTTGAAATGAATTTTCTGGGAATATTTTAGTAAAATGAAGGACAATGACGATTGAAACTCAAACTTTAGGGTTTGTAAAACATCCTTCTTGAGACATTTTATTTCTATAGCCCGTATTAGATTCAAGTCCTTTGCCTAAATGTTGCAAATTTTGACATTTTAAATCGCCACTTTGACGTTTTGAGGAAAACCCCTTTTCTTTAATGCCTATAACTTCTTTGTCTTTTGATCTACATAGCTAAATTTTGGTAGATAACTTACATATAAGGATATAAACCTGCGTGCCAAATTTGGTTGCCCTTACTTTGTTAATTCCGGAGATATATATTTTTTTTCGAAAGAAAACACAAAATTTTCCGGGAAAACCTGGACGGATTTTTCTGGCTAACGAACTCGTCTAAGCCATTTACAAAAGGAATGTTTTCACCAAATTTAATCAAAATCGGCCCATTATTTTTTGAGTTATCGGTGTGATACATATATATATATATATATATATATATATATATATATATATATATATATATATATATATATATATATATATATATATATATATATATATATATATATATATATATATATATTTATATATATATAAACATATAAAAATTGAAACTGACCCCGGATATGTTTTCTGGAGGACCTAATTAGCGCTCATTTGAAGAAATTTTTTCAAAATTCAAAAGTCGGGATCTCCTCATTAGTGAATTTTTTTTAAGAAGATTCACTAAAATATCTACCACAACGCATCTGCCGTTTTAGGAGTCTTACAAATTTTAAGCTTTGCTTGTTATTGGTTGGTTAATTTTTATTTTACAAGACGACTGCTCAATGCTAATGGGCAGCAAACTTCTGCAATCAAATTAAACTCTAAAGTGTCACTTTTATGTTAACCCCCGTACACATATTTTCACTTTTCGTAAAGCGCTGGATCGAAGATACGGGTCAGCGATGAAAAATGCCGAACTAGTAACAGTATTTTATAACGGCGCCCTCTATGAGAGGAACAGTGTAAGGCCAGCGTTTACTATAACTTCTCGCCATGTGCCCTTGCCTGAACGTACCCGTCGACCCAAGTAAGGGCATTATTCACACACAAAAACGCCCATATATTCTTTATAAAGAGAAAGTCACAAAGTAAAAGCAGTAAATATCTGTTACACAATACTCAAAGGCTGGAATCTGATAGTGAGTGAATTATACAGATTTCGGAACACGGGGAAATTTACATTTTGTTCTGTGTTAACAAATTGCGCCGTATGTTGTGTATGCCGAACAAAGCCTAGCTGTCGTGGTAAGGGTGGAATGTGATTCGATTCTTTTCACACTAGGGTAAATAAAAGGGTCCTATGTCCAAAAAAAGAAACTGAGGAAAGATACAATTTTTGATGAAATGATGTAAAACGTAAAATTTCAACGGCATTCTAGCCTTGTAAGATATTTTTCTTACATATTTAAGTGCTGCAGTTGCGCAGGTAATTATTTTATAACTACATTATCGGTATATCATAAGAGATTTCGGCCATAGAGATGTGTTAATTAACAACGCCGTGGTCTTTGATTTTCCACATTTTCTTTAGCAAACCATAAATTTAACACAGTTCTCAGACTTAACTATTTCACTCTCTCCCCCTCCCAAAACTGTTGCCAACTTAGTATATTCTAAAAGTCACCCTGTCCTCTGTATATCTTACCTCACAAGGTCACTTAACATGCTTACCACTACTTATTTTATAAAAATAACATTACCACTGAAGGCTTTTCCTCTATCGGATGTACACCCAAATAACACCTTATAATATCATGTCTCATTATGCGTCTCTTTGGTATCTCTGTATTTTCTCTTAAGAACTTTATCTATAAAGCTATCACCTTACATTTCTGATTCTTGGATAATACCTATGACACAGAGATGTTAGAGTTGGTTGATAAACCGTTATCTGTTTGTTTTGGATATATTACCTGTGCCTATAAATATAGTGCTGCAAATGGAATCATAACTGCCACATAGATGTAATAATCTCCTCAGAAAAACATTTTCATAAAATGAATTTAGGGTCGATGACTTGACCACGAAGAAAATATTCATATTCCTGTACCCATAAACTCCTGAAATGTTATGTTACTCTAATTTTAACAAAAAAATGTAAATTTCTAAAAAAATTACCCCTCATTTATCCCCTACACCCTGATCTTACACGAAAACAATCTAAGCGTTCTTTTATTGGGTGCTAACTGGATATCATATTTCAAAATGATATATCAATTCCTTCGAAAGTTATTCCGCCTATTAACAGAGAGAGAGAGAGAGAGAGAGAGAACGAACGACCGACCGACAGACAAAAAAATATACGTTCCAGAATCAAGTTTTCTCTAGGTTTTCAGACCTTTTACACCGTTTTAGCAAATAAAATTTCGAAATTTTTATCACTGATACTTCATCCACACACATTCAACCCCTAATTAATTTTGAAATTGAAAGCTTTTAAATAAACAAACCTTTAAATGAAACAAAAGCAGTATTTTTAACCTAAAAACGTTATATTACTCGAGTTTTTACGAAAAAATGTCAGAAAATTATCAGCAGATCTTCTCCTATTCATCCACTTCACCTGGAACGATTTTACCCAAAAACAATTCTAATCGTTCGTTTGTCGGGTGCTCACTGTGTACCAAATTTGAGGACGATATCTCAATTCGCTCTACAGTTATCTGGCTACAAAAAGTCGGCAATACAGACCGACAGACAAAAAACTTTTCGTTTCCAAATCATGTTTTCTATATGTTCTGACACTTTTTACGACGTTTAGTTGAAAAAAGCCAATTGAAATTTTGAATTGAATTTTAAAATCGCCGATGGCATTTTTTCCCCCTTAAGGCTCGTCCGCGTCTTTTCTGCCCTAATAGCACCGCACCCTTTGGCTTATTGTGCATGCCCTTTGTCTTTTCTACTCCACCAATTCCAAAATCACTGCCTTGAACTAGTCTGCACAGCGAATGGTAGGGTGAAGTTTTATATTGATCTGTCTCCGGTCTAGACTGTCCGTAGATCAGTTGCCTTTTGCCGTCCAGAGGTTTACGTTCGCACAAGATGTGCTGGGCTGATTCGCCGATGACTATAATATTTAGTGAATATCTTCCTTTTGCAGGTGGCTTGCATAAGTTCGTTAGCCAGGAAAATCTGCCAAGTCCAAATAGATTAAAGATTGCTTTGTTTTAAGCAGACAGTGGAATTCCCACGTCCGTGCCAGTTCTGAGCCGACCACGTTAATTATAATGCATGTTTGTAAGAAAATCAATTCGAAAGGCAACAAGTGCGTTATGGTAGTGAATTTTTATTAAAATCTGCCTAGTCCGAATAGATTAAACAAGGCTTTGTTTTTATATGATAGTTGGATTCCCCCGGTCTGTGCCAGTTCTGAGCTTTTTTTTATTTTCTTTTTAATTTCAACAACATACCACGAGGGCTTACAGCCTAAATACTATCGTACCGTGGGTGTTGACAAGGAGGAAAGAGGCAGCTTGTTAATTCTGGACTTGAATGGTTGGTTGGTTTGGAGGTTCGGAGGAGAAGGAAAAACATGTACCGGCAAGGAATTCCACAATTTGGAAGTCCTCTGGACAAAAGAGCGGGCATAACAAGATGTTCTATGTCTGGTGACCTAGACAGTAAAAGTGTGCATTCGCTCTGTTCCTCTGGTAGATCTGTTGGGGGCAGCAGGTGGAGTAACTATGGAGGAAAGCTCATCTGAGCAGTGCCCGTGCAGATATATATAAAAGTGAGAGCGGTCACCAACGGCACGTCGGTGGGCAACGTATGACAGAGTTTCGGTGTGGTTAGGGTCACCGATGAGACGTATAGCTCTCTTTTGGATGGAGTCCAGGATAATGAGTGTAGAAGCGGCAGATGCACCCCAGATGTGGGAGCAGTATTCGAGGTTTGGCCTTATTTGTGAAGTATATAAGGTATAGAGATTAGCTGGTGAAAAGTATTTGCGAGCCCGGAAGAGGCTAATTTCTTAGCAGTCGCTTCTGCAATTGATGTGACATGTTGGTGCCAATTAAGATTTCGATCCATAGAAATTCCAACAAGAGAAAAGGACTCATTACTTTGAAAAACTTGGTTGTTCATTGTGATGGGTCTAGGGCTGGTGTATCTCTTGTGAGAAAGAAAGCAAGCTTGGCTTAAGTGAGGTTGAATTGTACAAGATTTCTACTTCCCCAGTCTAATATTTTTTAGATATCCACGGAGACAGAACCCTCACCCTCACCCTGCGATCCTCATCTAATCGGACTAAAGAGACAGGCTTAGAATATTGTATATTTGAGTGGAGGGTGCTGTCGTACGCGTAACTGTGAACTGGGTTGGATGTGCTAGAGAGGAGGTCATTGATGTGGCGAAGAAACAAAGTAGGAGCTAAAGCTGAACCTTGAGGAACTCCTGCATTAATTGGATACAGTTTAGAGGAATGGCCATCCACAACAAGAGATATGCTCCTGTTGGAGAGGAAATTTGCTGTCCAGGTATAAAGTTTTGGTGGTAGGCCATAGGCCCGAAGTTTATTAAGAAGCGCTGCGTGCCAGACCTGGTCGAATGATTTGGATATGTCTAGAGCAACAATCTGGTATTTACTGTGTTGTTCCATAGACTAGTTCCAAGAATGGGTGACAAAGGGCAGGAGGTCGGCAGTCGATCTTCACTGACATAATCCATTCTGACTGTCGTGGATTAGACTGTGTTTTTCAAGTAATTTTAGTAATTCGGTGTTTATATACTTTTCCATCACTTTCAAGGTGACTGAAAGAAGAGAAATAGGCCTGTAGTTGCTAGGAAGCGCTTTGGATCCTTTCTTGGGGATGGGTTGTACTCGAGCAGTTTTCCAGTTATCAGGGAATATGCCTTTATTGTAAGATATCTGAAACATACCACCCAGGACAGAAGCAAGTTCTGGTGCGCATTTTTTGAGAACAATTGCTGGGATCTCGTCAAGGCCAGAGGCTTTCCTGGTATTAAGAAAAGAGAACATCTTTCGTACCTTTTTAGTTTTGAAAATGATATCCGTCACCGTGGTTGAACATTTGGAGGTGGGTTGAGAGTAGAATTGCCGGCGAACAACGAAGCAAAAAGTTCAGGCTTGCCCAGGGCGGTAGAAACAATTTCATCCCCTGAGACAAGAGGTGGGAACGTGCTTTTGCAGAAATTATTTCCAATAGATTTAGCAAGAGTCCAGAAGGGTTTGCCGCCGTTGGAGCTTAAGAGGACCTTGTTTTTGATGTGGTTATTAAACGAGTTTTTTGCCTCAGAAAGAATGCGGACATAGGGGTTTCTTGCGTCGTTAAATGCTTGACGATTATCTTGACTGGGATTGTGTAGAAGCATTTTGTGAGCTTTGACCTTTTCAAGTCTGGCCTTGTCACATGATTTAGAGAACCAGGGCTTTTGAGTGACTGAAGAGGTTTTCTGTGTACGTGGAATAAATAATTCCGTGCCAGGTTTGATAATTTCGGTAACGTTTTGTTAGATATCAGAGGGGTCAGGATGAGAGAAGCAGACAGACGCCCACGGAAATGAGGAAAAGTTATCCCGCATTTCGTCCCAGTTTGCGGAGTTGTAGTGCCAAACGACACGTGGGTGTGATAACTGTGTGTTCTCGGGTTGCATTGCGCAGGAAGCAGTGACCATGCCGTGGTCTAAGCGACCAAGGGGGGGGGGGGTGGGGGGTGACTGATGTCTTATAGCATTCAGGTTTTGTAGTAAGAAGTAGATCCAAGGGATTTGAGCTGTGTGTTGCGATACGAGGAAAGTAAGTAGGTTTCTGAACCACATTGGCTAAAGAATTGCTGACTGCAAAGGCCTCTGCTGCTCTCCCTTGTGGATAGGTTTTTGAAGATCCTAGCCATTCCTTATTATGGACATTGAAGTCACCAAGAACATTGATCTCGGAGGAAGGATATTCAGAAATCAGATTTTTTCAGAAAGGTATTCAAAGAGCTGGACAAAGTTTCTGTCAGAAGGTGAGCGGTAAATGCAAAAAAATGAATTACTATATAGGTCATACTGCTAACCAAATTTGATACCTGCTTTCTTTAAAAAACACATATTTGCTAGCTAAAACATTTTCACGAAAATTCACAACCATAACGCACTTGCTGCGTTCCGATTTTTTTTCTTTATATGCTGTAAATATTTACACGTGTACAAATTTTAAAAATCTTATCTCTGGCCGTTTTAAAGATAAATAAGGAAAATCGCTTTAAGTGTAACAACTTTAGCACCTGTATATCAGCATTAAGACCTTAAAATGAAAAATGTTATACGGACTACCCCCACTATTTTTTCAAAAGTAACAACACACATTTTCTGAAGTATAGCTAGACGCCCTATATATATATATATATATATATATATATATATATATATATATATATATATATATATATATATATATATATATATATATATATATATATATATATATATATACCCCTAAAATATTAAACTGACGATGGATGTGGGTCGGGGGTCCCTATTTGCGCTCATTTGAAGAAATTTTTAGGTTCAGCTCCCTGTTAGCGAGTTTGTAAAGGTAATTCGCTAAGAAAAAGATAATTGAATAATAGATTTGTTGAGGTGCTAAAATAAACAATTCTAATTTTGGTATGAAACCTTTGTCAATATCAATTATTACAGTGAGTCCCGTTTCTGCTACAAACTGATAAATATTTAAAATGTTCCTTTTCCCACATTTCCTATAACCTAATAGAATTAGAATGGAAAATGCTACAATTTTTTGTAGGTATTATTTCTGAAGACTAGCTTCGTCTAATCTATTTTTTCAACGAAAACCTAAAATCCATTAACGCGAGAATATACAATAGCATTAAAGCTATGATGAATTCTTTTTATTGTGGGGCCAACGTCTAAAATATTCATTTAGGTTGAACGGCATCGTCAAATTTGTTTTCGCGTGGGATTACTACAGAACTTGGTTATTATGACTCGTCATGAGGAAGCTTTACTGCCGGGTTTTGTAAACGATGCATAATCCGGTATATTTCCACTCGTAACTTACTCTTTATATTCGTATTATCACCGGTCGCATTTTATACTGTGTTTTAATTTGAGTGAACCTTAACTTTTGTAAAAATAAATCCATTACATTACGGTAGGTAGTGATTACCTTAAACCTTAAAATATAGCTTGAAGTTTATGTTTCGCAAGCAGGGGTAAATCACTTTCAAGCCTATCCTAAGACTTTATAGAGCATGGTACAAATGAAAGAAATAAATTCATTGATTGTTGTTGCCATTACTTGGTGAAACTTGTCCATACTACATACAGACTTGGAGACTACTTTTCTGGCTTTACTGTTGGTTTTCGTTGGTGAAGGACGTAGCCAGCGCGCAAGCTAACTGGAGCAAGTGGACCTACGAATTCTGGGTGTTCTAGGATGTTCTTCAACGTTTCCGTGACTATAGTTTCGCTGCTTGACAGCATTCTCAGACAGATTAAAATTGAATTTGTACGAAATCATGACAACTACAAATGAATACTGAGGCATTATCAATTTTTTAATAGCCTAGTTCCACGCTAACAAAAACTTTTGACAGCGGCAGGACTAACAGGACCTTACCCGCCAGTGGCGCCAGCTTGTGAGCACAAAAAAGATAGCCCTCATTGCCTTCACTTTGGTGCTATAGTTGGGTTAGCATATAAGAGAGGAAAGATGCTTGGGGAAAAGAATTGAGAAGAAAATGCAACATTGATTTCACATATGCTGAGCAATAAAAAAGTACTTTCTGAAAAGAGAAAAAACATATAATTGAAAAATAGTAATAGGTAGACCAAAAGAAGAAGTTAGAGAAAACGTAGCAAAACTGATGAATTGCAAAAGCTACCATGAAAGATATAGAGCTGCAGGAGACAGACAATCATAGTTGCGATAAGACAACGTCGCTCTTATACTGTGATGATAAGCCGTAGATACTTCGTTAATTATCTGTACCTTTATCTCCTTAAACTCCGAGACTCAGAAAGTTACAAACAAACTCCGTCTCCCACATCAAGCTCTAAGACAAAGGCTATACCAATTTTTGCTTCTTAATAATTCAGATCTTAATGCGTAAAAAACATTCTCAGGTGAATGAGGCAAGCAGCTAACGTCTCTCCCAGGTGCATATTAACCATAAAATAGTCTTAACGCCGCCGGCTGTATCATCCTTTTGTTTATAATTAAGGCAGACATACCTGAGCTTGTTCATAATACAGTTTAATATTCTAATAAAGAATTCGTCGCTGTGGTAATTAGAGAGTGAGTCTTGTATCTTTAAACCGTGGAGGAAATTGTGGAGGCGTATATAGCAAGGGAGGGAGCGCAAAGCTTGCACTGTAGTACACAGGTTTTAACGGAGTCGGCAAGGAGTTAGGGGATGCCGCAGTAATTCGCAAATATTAGGTGATTCGACTTTCTCTGCTAACCCAGTTGCTTTAAAACATGACTTCGTTCTTAAGTTTATATATATATATATATATATATATATATATATATATATATATATATATATATATATATATATATATATATATATATATATATATACGGGGTAGTTCAAATTCGAGCCTCACCTTTAGAATCTTGTACACCGTCGATGACGATGATGGCTAAATTGGGGCAAAGTTGCGCGTTTCGTTGGCGGTCAATTATCTGAAAGAATTGCTGAGTCGTTTTTAGTTTTCAGTGAATTTTCATTAAAAAATTTTTAGTGAATTTTGAGGTATCGATGGTGAATCTTTCGGAAAATTTCTTTAAATGAGCACAAATTAGGGCCTCTGGAATCCATTTCCGAGGTCAGTATATATATATATATATATATATATATATATATATATATATATATATATATATATATATATATATATATATATATATATATATATATATATATAATGTCTCACACTGATAATTAAAAAAATAATGAGCCGATTTTGATAAAATTTGGTGAGTACCTTTCTTTGCATGTCGTTTGTATAAGTTAGCGAGGAAAATCGGAATATTTAGTATTTTCTTTCGGAAATTTTTCATGTTTTCAGAAGTAACAAAGCTATGCTAATCAATTTTGGTACACCGGTCTATGCCATAAAAATAAAACCATGTACCAAAATTTGGACCTCTCCGTTAGAAGGAAAAAAAAGTTATAAGCATTAGAGTTGTTCTTTATAAAACGCAAGTCGCGATTCGAAACGTCATAATTGTCATGTTCTTAAGTTTCAGCTACAGCCGTCATTGCCCTTTATTTTACTTAAATGTTTGCAGAAAATGCAATTCAGATAGACTCTTTCTCTGATGTTTTGGCAGTAGCTTCAATTATAGGGTTATAATTAATGAAGAAAAAATATTGTACCCCTTTTTAAGCACATTGCGCGCACGTAGCAGTGTGAGAATTGGCATAGCTAAAGTTCAGATAAAGAAGGAGAGCAGAAAGGTAAAAACGTATGTGTGTGTGTGTGTGTGTTTTGTTTCTTTAACGTCGGCCTATTTCCGCGACTATGGCCAATCATCGACGCCAGGGAGCAGTTTCACCTCACTATCCTGGAAATTTTGCTGAACCCCTGCCTTTCTGTAAGGAGGGTAGGAATCTTTAACGTGCCCAACATCGAATGGATACGGGACCAACGGCTTTACGCCCCCTCCGAAGGGCGGAACGTGCCGACATTCAACTTGCTCAAATACAATGCCAGAACCTCGGTTGATGTTAATGTTACAGTTTGTACTGAAAAAGTGAATGGAGTACCCTGGGATCGAACCCAGTACCCTTCGGTCAGAGGCACACGTTCTTACCCCTGAACCACCGAGGTTCAAAAACGTATGTATAAAATGTGTTACAAATAGATTAAACAATGATTTGTTCTAATGAGGCAGTACGATTTCCAGTGCCAGGTTTGAGCTGGCATATATTAATATGTCAATGTAAAACACATATTACTCTATGGTCGAACAGATGTACATGGATGCGTTCACACATCCATGCTGAATATCAGACTTCAGTTTTTCACTTCCGAAAACAGTAACTACAAATTTAATAAAGTAAATGATTGTTACGTTAGGGTTTTAGTAACTTTTCACTAAACACAATATTTTATCTTTGTGATTTTTCTTTTGTTTCCATATTAATGTATTGGGTTCTTTTAGTGACTTTTCTTAAAACATTCAGTAATATATGAAGATCGCGACTTTTGCATTTGGAAACAATGTCTTTAAATGAATATATATATATATATATATATATATATATATATATATATATATATATATATATATATATATATATATATATATATTCGTAAAAAATAATTATTTAGCAAATTTTCGCAAAAAACATAATATTCGTGCAACATTACTTTAACCAATTTTTGTAAAAAGAATGGCAATTTTCGTAAAGAAATGTTTGCAAATTTTCATGCAAACATTTTTTTTTGAATTTTTGTCAAAAAGCTTTTCGTGGATAATTATATTTTAACATGTGTGTAAAAAGCTTGAAGAGGTTCGTTGCCCAGGAAAATCGGACCAGTTTTTTTGGGAACATTTTAAGTTTATTTTTGGGAAAATTATTGTACTTTTTCAAACAATAAAGGTATTTTGATGAAATAAGGTACATTGTTTCTACTATACCTAGGTTACACCAAATTCCATGCCTTTTATCTAAAAAAGCCTCTGAACCGAGGGGTACTGGGTTCGATCCCAGGGTACTCCTTTCACTTTTTTAGTACATTTGTCACTGGCGTCATATTGAATTTTTGCATTCCTAAAAAGTCTTTTTTATGACGTGAAAAGTGTCAAAACATATAAACTCATACTCAGTTTGCTTAGTGGAAAAAATTATTAATAGGCTGAGAATGAAGAAAATGTTAGAGGAATCCACCTGGCGCAGTTAAGTTACGGTATTATATGAAAGTTATGCGTGGCCTAACATATTTGGGATAATAATCACCAAATCTGAAGTCTAATAGACAACCTGTGAAACTAGACGCATATGAGACTGTTTATATCACTACAGCCATAAGCAGCAAAATATTTCTAAGCCGTGGCCCATCACTGATTAGTAGTTCGCTGTTCACACCGCCACTTTGATGTATAAGATATTCCGAAATTAGGTAGGTACAGTTATAACGGGATTTTAAAAAGGCCTTTTGGCAATTAAAATATAGACGCAGAAAGTTTGCTTGTGATTCCTCCATCTCTAGGTTACCGATCTTTTACCTAAAACCTAGTATAAATATAATGTGTAGTACTTGAATTGATTTAGCCGATACTTCATGACAATTTATCACAATTGGCTGAGTAACATACATCGTTAGATTTTCACTAAAAAACTTTATTTAGTCTGACTATAGTTCCGCTATTACAATAGCTTCGTCAGATACTACTGGATAAAATTGAGATGCAACAAATGAAACACACTTCATCAAGGTCATTTTTCCTCTCCTACAAGATGGTCTTTTTAAATTTGAAATCCGATGTTTTGTCTTTCAGAAACCATTATCAACTCCATTTTTTCAAATACGGCCCTGGATTTTTTATTTCATATTTTGTTACCTTTGGACTACCTCAAAACAATGCCTCATCACAACATTTGAATTTCAAACGCTTTGATAACAAAAAATGACATTTTCAGTATTTCTTAAAAATATTTAATGCTTACTTAACTTTTAAAATGGACAAATTAAAAAATCTAAAGTAAATGCTCAAATAATCCCCCTTGGACTTCCATGCATTTTCGCATACGTCTTCGCAGATTGTTCGTAACAGCCCGGTGGATTAATCTTCCTCTTGCTCGTACAGATGTGAATTCTAACTTTTGGCGCAAAATGTTTATATCATTCGAAAAAGTATCCTTAAATAAGCGATTTTTCAAGAATCCCCATAAAAAATAATCCAGCGGGGACGAATCAGGACTTCTGGCAGGCCAGCGCACCACTCCTTGGTTTCCAATCCATTGATTGGGAAATGTTTCATTAAGAAACTCGGTTACTGCCCTTCCATTGTGGGGTGGTGCACCATCCTGTTGCCACCACAGCTGATGCAGCATATTCAACTGTTCATCTTCAAGCGCATCGAATATATAATTTTGATTAAATTAAGATACCGTTCAGTAATTAAGTTTCCATCATAAATAATTGGCCCTAAGATTTTGGTTCGATACATTCCAACCCAAACATTGAATGATGTTCGTCCCTGTCTTCGAACTTGCCGATTTTGGTACGGATTTTCTACTGCATAATAATGCTCATTGTTTCTGTTAAAAAGGCCGCTTGTGGAAAAATTACATTCATCTCTCCAGATGATTTTATTTAAGAAATCATCATCTTGTTGCGTTTTTCCATCAAGCCAATTGCAGAATTCAAGCCTTCTGTCCCTGTCTCCTGGTCTTAGTTATTGGCAAACATGAAGTTTATAGGGATGATACTTTTTTTTTTTGAAAACCCTCTGAATTCGGCTTCTAGTTATATTCAGTTCTGAAGCAAATTGCCTTGTTGAACCACGATGATTTTCCGTAACCTTTATCAGAACGTTTTGGTAAAATATCTTTGACATGTTATCGCAAAATATTATAGTAATAAAAGATTGCATAGCATCATTTTATAACGAAACTTACAGCAGTTAAAACAGCTTCTTCATCTTCAGCTTGTATTCGTTGGCCGTACCAATTTCTAGGTTTACCAAAACTACCAAAGATACCTAAATTTCTGTCCAAATTGTTAAAATATTAATAATGGGGTTGTGGACGCTCGGGGTATTGCTCTAAATACCGTTCACATGAAATGTGCGAGCTTCTGTTATTACTATAATAAATCCGAAGCATATCACGTTTCTCGAAATTGGAAAACACCATTTTTGCTCTGTTATATTTCTGAATATCAAAGCCGCCGAGATGAACGAACAGACATGTCATTGCACTGAATTGGATTGAACTTAAAATATTTGACTCATAATCATACATTCGGGTTCATCTTTACCTACCTATTCAAATTATATTACTGAAGAAATATTTTGTTTCAAAAGCAGTCGTATTAAATATGTTCAAGAAAGACGGAAAATGTCATTATTTGTTATCAAAACGTTTGCAATTCAAAAGTTTTGATGATGCACTGATTTGAGATAGTCCAAAGGTAAGAAAACATGAAATAAAAAATCCAAGGCCGTATTTGATAAAATGGAGTTGATGATGGTTTCTGAAAGACGAAACATCGGATTTCAAATTTGAAAATGACATCTTGTAGGACAGGAAAAGTAACCTTAATGAAATGTGACTCATGTTGTTATATTTTTATAAATAACGCCAAAAAAACCAGATTTTATGAGTTCTCGGTTTCTTCCGATTATCACCGGAAGTATTCAGAACTTTCCAATTTTTTAAACTGCATTTTGCTGAGCATCAAATTACGCAACTTTGCCGTAATTTAACCGACGTTGTATCTCTTACAGTTTCCGATATATCAATGATGAGGCTCGAATTTGAGCCATCCTGTACATGTTGTCAGGATACACATGATTCTGTATAATTTCTTTGACGCCACTGACAAGTTGTCAGATTTAAGCAAAAACCTGACAAACAAAAATTTTCTGCAAAATAATAGCAGATTACCAACATAACAAATGCCAATATTCACTGGGAAATACGAAGAATGGACAACATTCCAAGAATTGTTCCAGAAGGAAGTAGATTCAAACCAGTCTTTGTCCAATATCAAAAAAACTCTGGACGCAGCAAGTGCGTTATGGTAGTGAATTTTCATAAAAATGTTTTTTAAATAGCAAATATGTTTTTTTAAGAAAGCAAGCACCAAATTTGGTTACCAGTATAATCTATATATTAGAAACAATGTGCCATGTTTCATCAAAATAACTTTATTGTTTGAAAATGTACAAAAATTTCCGAAAGTAAACTAAAATTGTTCCCGAAAAAACTGGTTTTCTGGTCAACCTTATAGGTTAATAGCAAATTGATTCAAAATTTGAAGCATTTAATGAAAAGTCGCTACCATAACGCACTTGCTGCGTCCCGAATTTCTTTTCTTACAAAGATGTATTATATTTCGATGGAAAATACAAAATGCAATAACATAGGGCGTGTTCGATTAAAAAAATTCACTAAAAAAAAGAAAATTTGAATCACCAACGACTTATGGGCCACCCTGTAATTGTGGAAATATTTTTTAAGATGTAGCTTAAGACACCCTACAATTAATGTATACAACTTTTTTTTGTAACTTGCATAATAACGGATATATTGCGCTTTAATGATTTTTTACGAAAATTCGACAAAACTGATATACCATTAAACGATAAACTCTATAGCCAACACTGCTGCTAAAGTATCAGAGAAAGGGTCTATTTGAAATGAATTTTCTGGGAATATTTTAGTAAAATGAAGGACAATGACGATTGAAACTAAGAGTTCAGGCTTTGTAAAACATTATTCTTGTGACAATTTTCTTCCATAGATCATATTAATTTCAGGTTCATTGCCTAAATATGAACAATTTTGACGTTTAAAATCGCGACTTTGACGTTTTGAGGAAAACCCAAATTTATTTTTCTTTAAGTGCCTGTAACTTTTTTGTCTTTTGACCTACATAGCTAAATTTTGGTAGGTGGCTTACCTATAAGGATATTAACTATCGTACCAAATTTGGTTGCCCTTACTTTGTTAATTCCGGAGATATAAATTTTTTTCGAAAGAAAACACAAAATTTTCCGGGAAAACCTGGGCAGATTTTCCTGGCTAACGAACTTATCCAAGCCATTTGCAAAAGGAATTTTTCCACCAAATTTAGTCAAAATCGGCTTATTATTTTTTGAGTTATCGGAGTGATACATATATATATATATATATATATATATATATATATATATATATATATATATATATATATATATATATATATATATATATATATATAAATATATAAATATATATATATATATATATATATATATATATATATATATATATATATATATATATATATATATATATATATATATATATATATATATATATATAAACATATAAAAATTGAAACGGACCCCGGATATGTGTTCTAGGGGGCCTAGTTCGCGGTCATTTGAAGAAATTTTTTCAAAATTCAAAAGTCGGGATCTCCTCATTAGTGAATTTTTTTTAAGAAAATTCACTAAAACTGCAATTCTTAAAAACTCAAGTCAAGGGTAAGGCTAGCAGAACAATACAACATTGCCAGATAAGCGAAGCGAATTATAACAAAACCGATATAATTAATGAAAAATGATTAACTTAGAAACTAATTAATCAATTATAGTAAATAACAACGGCTCCGCAATTCATTCGCAAGGGAAATAGTCTGGATCGGCGGTATCATCCCTACAGCACTATCTCTACCTTCGTCATTAATTAACTTTCAGGCAGCACAGATTCGTGTTTCGCAAATCGTGATTCGTGAGCTGCAAATCGACGGAACAGAACCGTATACCAGGCATACCTGAAAAGTTTGTCATGACAAATCGATGTTAACAATACGTAAGCACGTGTTTTGAAACTTAGCCAAAAAGTGTTATAGACGCCACTCTCTTCATTATAATACGGTCTTTTTGAAAAAATGCTTAACCTTGGCCAGCAATTTTGAAGTTTCTGGTCAAAAATCCCAAACAATATTTAA
Organism: Tillus elongatus; assembly: GCA_964006375.1. Classification (NCBI taxonomy): domain Eukaryota; kingdom Metazoa; phylum Arthropoda; class Insecta; order Coleoptera; family Cleridae; genus Tillus; species Tillus elongatus. Next base: position 20,656,586 of record OZ023266.1, read on the forward strand.
CGTCAAATTGATGTAATTTCATACTGACAATATGCCAGATTAGGTCAGTTCTACCAAATCAAAGCACGTCACTCTCAAGTAAAATTCAAGTGTATTACTACTATTATTATTATTATTTGATATAAGCATTACACTTTCTCAGTATTACTACTGGAAACCTTTTGACCGACCTCTCGCGCGCGACGTTGGGGCTCGGCTCGGTGGATGGGGATGAAATTAATCATATCCTATTATGTCGATATTATCAGTAGAGTCTGGCTTCCAGTGCTCCAACACAGCAGACGTGTTTGAGGTCGCCACTTAACTCTGACGAATTTTCGGACTATGTGGCATATTTGCAGCAGAACCGCCCTCTGCCCCACGTTGAGGACGTTATTTGGTAGTCCGAGTTCCTTTAGATTTTCCATGAAATTTTTGATGAATATTCCTTCCGCCGGAATTACAAAGGGACATATAGCCACCTTCTTGAGTTTCCATACGTTTTTTTTTTTTTGATATGCCAAGTTTACAGTTTACAGGACTCTAGCACCGCCTCTGGAGATAACTTGTAGTAGGCTGGTGCTGTTGACGGGTTCAGGAGGCTGTATTTCAAAGCAATTTGTTGGTGGATGATCTTGGCGACCTGGTTATGCCTGCCTAAGTAAGCTGAGTCTGAGAAGGCAGAACATGCTGCCATGACGTGCTCAATGATCTCTCCAACAGCTGCGCATTTTCGACATTTATCCACCACTTCTAACTTTAGGCAATGCTTCTCGTAGTTCTTAGTTTTTATAACCCTATCCTGAATGGCTATCACAAAACCCTCCGTCTCCGGGTAGAGTTGCCCCCCAACCAACCACATAAGCGAAGAGGCTTTATCAACATTATTTGCTTGCAGGTGTTTGGGATACCTTCCATGCATAGCCTGATCACGCCACTGGACTATATTGTTCTGGTCAACTGGGACGTCCAACTCATAGTTGCGCTGACCCAGACTAAGTGGAGTATAATCTTTACCTCGCACACCACCAACTTCATCAGTTCATCATGCGATGCAAGAAAAAGTCGTCGCATGTTTCTTTCCTGCTTAAAGCAGAGGTTCTTTGTATGGATTAATCCTCTACCGCCTTATTTACGAGGTGTGTAAAGTCTTTTAACAGATGACTTGATGTGAAGGCACCGGAATTTCGTAAGAAGTCTTCTCGTGAGTCTGTCCAGTTGATCCAAGTCGGTGTTACACCATTTGAAAACTCTAAAAGAGTGTGTCAATACTGGTACCGCCCAAGAGTTGATAGCAGCACAGAGGTTACTTCCGGAAAGCTTAGTATTAATGAGCTTCGTGACTAGCTTCCTATATTTCTCCTGGAACTCTTGCTTTAGCCGGCTATGATCCACCCGCTGGTTTTAGGACTCCCTAGGTAGCGGTATGTCTCTTCAGGCGGTAGTTGCTCAATATCGCAGAAGGGCTGTTGGTAACTTTCGACTGCCACTCTCCTGACGTTGATTATAGCACATTAGTCGAGTCCAAACGATATTTTTATATCATTGCTAAAGATTTTAACAGTATTAATCAGTGAGTGGAGCTTATCTTGTGTCTCAGAGTATAATTTCCATGTATAGTAAGTGGAATATTCTTCTTCGGTTTTTCATATTTAGTTTATACCCGGCTCCAGTTTTGTTTAGGACAGTCGACATGGGGTTCAGTGCCAAGTAAAACCACACCGGCGACAGGGTGTCCCCCTGAAAGATGACCCTCCCGATCTGCACTTTTCCACAATGTTTATTAGTTATCCATATATTTGTTCTCCAAGTACTCATGAGATGTTGAAGGACATTTCTGATCCTTGGGCAGATATTTCAAGTACCTTGTTTAACCAATCGTGGGGTACAGAATCAAATGCTTTGCTGTAGTCAGTGTAGCATATATGTAGATTTCGCTTTATTCTCTCGGCTTGTTTTAGTATTACAGCGTCTATTGTTAGCTGGTGCTTGCAGCCCAACGATTCTCTAAGACATCCCTTCTGTTCCTCCTCGAAGATGTTGTTAGTCAGACAGTGTTGATATATCTTTTCATTAATCAGGGAAGTAAAGAGCTTGTAAAGGACTGACAGGCAGGTTATTGGTCTGTAGTTTTTGGGTTCCTTTGCATCTCCTTTTTGAAGAGCATCAAAGTGTTTCCTTGACCTTTTATATCCAAGAGTTGGTCAGTGTGGGAAGTATCTATCTTGGATTTTCTTGCAATGATCCTAATCTTTCGATGCACTTTCTTTGATTGACTGCCATCCAAAAACTCCGAGCTCATTGATGTCATTTTCTAAGCGTTTTTGCCATTCAGGCTGTCTGTTGCCTTGGAGTTTGTGATTTGACTTTGGATAAAAGACCAGTTGGTGATGCCTGCAAAGTGAGCCTTTCAGTTGGTCATATTGTCACAGGTGCACTAAACACAGACTCCAAAGAAGGTTGTTTTTATGCGAAAATATATCCATGGTAACCCTAGCGACGACTATACCAGAAAACATAATAAATTTCTTAAAATCTAGCGAACTATATAAACACATATAACTGTAACCGTTGTATTGTATAATTTATTGGTTCAGGAACACATAGATTATTAACGCACATACATTGTACCTAAAAGGTTTTTTATATAATTTATATATGTCAATGACCTTAGTAGTCCAGACATAATTTTTTCTTCCTCTAAAAAAATGAATTATGAGAAATAAAGTATTTCTTTGACTGCATAAATAATAACTAAATCTAAATAATTGTGGGTTTTCCTCGATAGAGCGAGCAAGTGCATTTAAGTAGCGAATTTAATACTTTAAACTTACACAGACTTTGAAGATCGATTTTAAAGATCCTAGTACGTGCATAAGTGAAAAATTATTTCGCAAGTGTTACCATCGATATCTCTCTATTATCAAAAAAGTTCGGGACGCAGCAAGTGCGTTATGGTAGTGAATTTTCATAAAATGGTCTTTAATGGCAAATATGTGTGTTTTTTAAGAAAGCAGGCATCAAATTTGGTTCCCAGTATAACCTATATAGTAAAAATAATGTGCCATGTTTCATAATAGAAAACTTTATTGTTTGAAAACGTAAAAAAATGTCCGAAAGTAACCTTGAAGTGTTCCCGAAAACATCCGTTTCTTGGTCAACCTTATAAGTTAATAGCGTATTCAGCTTTTCAAATATGAAGCATTTAATCAAAATTCGCTACCACAACTAACGCATTTGCTGCGTCCACAATTTCTTTTCTTACAAACATGCATTATATTTCGATGGAAAATGCAAAAATGCAATAACATAAGGCGTGTTCGAGCTGTGTATCACTAACGACTTATGGGCCAGCCTGTGATTGTAGAAATAATTTTTTAAGATGTAGCTCAAGACACCCTATAATTAATGTATACAATTTTTTTCATATCTTTTATAATAACGGATACATTGAACTTTATTAATTTTTTACGAAAATTCGACAAAAATTATATACCTTTAAACGATAAACTCTATAGCTGAGACTACTGCCAAGCATCAGAGACAAGGTCTATTTGGAATGACTTTTCTGGAAACATTTTAGTAAAATGAAGGATAATGACGGTTGAAACTAAGACTTCATGGTTTGTAAAACATTCTTCTTGAGACATTTTCTTTCCATAGCCCGTATTAGATTCAAGTTCTTTGCCTAAATGTTGCCAATTTTGACGTTTTAAATTGCAACTTCGACGTTTTGAGGAAAACCCAATTTTTTTTCTTTAAATGCTCATAACTTTTTTGTCTTTTGACCTACAGGGCTGAATTTTGGTAGATAATTTACCATGGCGATATGTACCAAATTTGATGCCTTTACTTTGTTATTTTCGGAGATATAATTTTTTTCTAAAGAAAAAACAAAATTTTTCGGGAGAACTGCGGCCGATTTTCTTGGATAACGAACTTATCCAAGCCACTTGCAAAAGGAAGGTATTCACCAAATTTAATCAAAATCGTCCCATTATTTTTTGAGTTATTTGTGTGATATATATATATTTTTAATGTAAAAATGTCAGAAATGTAATGTCAAATTGTTGTCCTAGAAGAATTAAATTTTTTGGAGAAATATGGTTGTAGAAAAGTAATTATTTTTATACCAAAGTAAATTTAAATATAAAATGCTAAAGTGGATATATTGGTGATATTTGGGATTGAAGGGGAGAGAAGTTCAGGGGAAATTTGGAAAGTGACAGAATAAAACCGTTTGACAGTTTGATTTTATTGGAAGAAGTTTAAAATTATGTCATTTGCAAGCACAAGCTAAGCTTTTTTGTGAGACATGCTGTATAATTAGGATAACAATAAATAAAATAAATAAATAAAAATATATATATATATATATATATATATATATATATATATATATATATATATATATATATATATATATATATATATATATATATATATACATAAACATATAAAAATCGAAACTGACCCCGGATATGTTCTAGGGAGCCTAATTAGCGCTCATTTGAAGAAATTTATTCAAAATTCAAAAGTCGGGATCTCCTCGTTAGTAATTTTTTTAAGAAAATTCACTAAAAATCTTGCGTTCTAACTCCTTTTGGGAAAAATGGCCAAAACTCAATTTTCTATTTAGCTAAAGAACTAAATTTTGCTATATCTGTAGATAGTGTGACTCTCTTTAGAAGAAACTATTACTATTTTTCTTAATGAAAATTCACTAATAATTTGAAGTCCTTTAACAGTATGCGTGTCCTAAAATTAGTTTCAAGTGGAACGGCCGTTTTCTTTTCAATGCACAATGTAAAATTAAAGTTAACTGAGGTTGTGGCAAAGTGTATGTTTGCAGGTTTCGCGTTTCGGGGGATGCGTAAAGCCGCTGATTCTGTGTAGTATGCGTTGTTGAGCACGTTGATGATGATAAGGAAACAGTAATAAATAAGAGACAACACATCTCTCTTAAACCTCAAATTTAAAATATTTCTGGGAAACTAAGTGCATTTTTAAATACAGTTTCTAAAGCCTGTGTTTAGCTCAACCAAGCTTTTATTATACCTTTATTTTTTACGAAAATAGTACCAAATCATAGATTCATAGAGAGCGGCATACAAGCTTCTGATTTACGTTGCCGTAATATCTCCATAGTTTTACTATTTTGTGAAACTTTCTTAACAAATAAACTACCGCGTGTCGTTTTATTTCGGTAAAATAATAAAACAATGCAATTTGGAGCTTCTAAGCTACAACATCAAACTTTTCAACTGACTCCTGTATCCTGTGATGAAAGAAGGGTAACGAGATTTCAGCCGGTCATGTTTCACTCGCCTCCGGCTGGCACAAGGCTGAACACAACCGTTGCACTGTTTTATAATAAATTAACAAAGAGCTACGATAACAAAGATACAGGTGAATTACCATTCGTGAGTTCCCTTCTTTTGCACAAATAAATTATTGTTTTTGTGAACACGGGAAATACGAGAGTGCAGCAAAACAAAGGTAGAGAGAAAGAGAGAACACTGGCAAAGTTGAGGGTAGAAATCATACTGCAAAAGCTCCGTAAGGTTGGCTTGTGTTATAAATTAACGTGTCATAGCTGGTTTTGGTAGTTAGGAAATTTGTTCATTAATTTTCTGATGGGGTTAGTTCTGTCGTATTTAATATACACCTTAAGAAAAACGAACTCGGAAATTTACAGGGATAACAATTAACTTTTCCGTATCTAGATGGTCCTGGAAATAAATAATTAGATATATTGCCTGTCAGTTTAGTGCCTACTTGTTTTATCAATATCAAATTGTTTTTCGGATACAGAACTAGGTCGCTTTTTACATGACTTAAACTTTAAATTACGAAAACTTAAGTAGATCAGTAGCGAGTACAGTACTTTTTTATAGGAAAGTTTGTAGCAAACAAAACGTATATGTTTTAAAGCCCTACAAATTAAATTTATTGTTTGTATTTGTGTTGTATATATCTAAAAAAAGCCTGGACGGAGCAAGTGCGTTATGGAAGTGCATTTTCTTAAAATGTTTTTAATAGAAAATATGTCCCTTTAATCCAAGCAGGAATCAATTTGGTCACCAGTATAACCTATATAGTAGGAAAAATCTCGGGACGCAGCAAGTGCGTTATGGTAGCGAATTTTCTTTAAAATATTTTTAATAGCAAATGTCTTTCTTTGATGAAAGCAGGCATCAAACTTGGTTGCCTATATAGTAGAAACAATGTATCATATTTCATTGAAACAAATTTATTGTTTGAAAATATATAAACATTTTTCAAAAGTCTAGATGCAGCAAATGTGTTATGGAAGTGATTTTCCATAAAAATGTTTTTAATAGCAAATGCGAGCAGGCATCAATCTGATTACCGGTATAGCCTATGTAGTAGAAACAATGTACTATATTTTCAAAATTACTTATGGTTTGAAAATATACAAAAATTTTCCGAAAATAAACTTAAATGTTGGTTTTGTATCCAACAAAGCTTACGTTAATAGCAAATTGAGTTATTGAAATTTGAAGGATTTAATGAAACTTTGGTAAATTTGCAGATTAGCGCCCGAACGCTTTTCAACAAATTGTTTTCAGAGACATTACTAGGACCTCACCTGCAGGTTTCTGAACAGTTTTTTGAAAAACGTTCGGGAGCTAAACTGCAAATTTACCGAAAATTTGCTACCAAAACGCACTTGCTGCGTCCAGATTTTTTTTCTTACAAACGCATCATATTTCGATAAAAAATGCAAAAATGCATTAACGAATTTGTTCTACGAAAATTAGTTTAAAAAAATTATACGCCCCTACTCACTCCTGGTCCCGTAACTTCCTTGGGGAGTGTGAACAAGAAATTTTTTTTGGGGTTTGTGGATCCAGAGGGGTGGGGGCCTAGGCAGGTTTCTGAAAACAGTTTTTTGAAAAGCGTTCGGGAGCTAAACTGCAAATTTATCGAAAATTCGCTACCAAAACGCACTTACTGCGTCCAGATTTTTTTCTTATAAACGCATCATATTTCGATAAAAAATGCAAAATTACATTAACGAATTTGTTCTAAAAAAAATAGCTAAAAAAATTATGCACCCCTACTCACTCCTGGTCCCGTAACTTCCTTGGGGAGTGTGAACAACAAATTTTTCTTGGGGTTTGTGGATCCAGGGGGGGGCTCTAGGCAGGTTTCTGAAAACAGTGTTTTGAAAAGCGTTCGGGAGCTTAACTGCAAATTTACCGAAAATTCGCAACCAAAACGCACTTACTGCGTCCAGATTTTTTTTAAGATAAACGCATCATATTTCGATAAAAAATGCAAAAATGCCTTAACAAATTTGTTCCACGATAATTAGCTAAAAAAAATTATAGGCCGTTAAACCATAAATTTCACTAAACCTACAAATAAATATCCAAACAGCTACCAAACTTAACTAAACTGACAGCCAAAGCACCAGAGAAAGGGTCTATTTGAAATGGATTTTCTGTAAATATTTTAGTAAAATGAAGGGCAATGACTGTTGAATCTGAAACTTAAGGGTTTGCAGAACACTCTTCTTGCAACATTTTCTTTTTACAAATGGTATTCGGTTTACATTCTTTGCTTAAACATTGCCAATTTTGACGTTTAATATTGCGAGTTTGACGTTTTGAGGAAAACTCCAACATTTATTGCTTTAACTGCCCATAACTTCTTTGTCTTTAAAGCTATGGACCTAAATTTTGGTATGGAGTTCACTCTTTATAATATAAACAGGCGTACCAAATTTGGTTGCCCTTACTTTGTTATTTCCGGAGATATGATTTTTTTTATAAAGAAAACACAAAATTTTCCGGGAAAACCTGGTCCGATTTTCCTGGCTAACAAACTTATCCAAGCCACTTGCAAAAGGAAGGTACTTTGCAAATTTTATCAAGATCGGTCCATTATTTTTTGAGTTATCGGTCGGATATATATATATATATATATATATATATATATATATATATATATATATATAAACACAGATCTCCCCATAAGCGAATTAAAAAAAAAAAATTCGCTAAAATGCACCATATTTTACCAACATAACTTTGAAAATGTAAAAAAAAATCCGAAAAGAAACTTGAAACAATTCCGAGAAAACTCGTTTCCTAGCTGACGAGCCTTAGGTTAATAGCAAGTTGTGTTATTGAACTGTGAATCGTTTAATGAAAAATCGCTATCAAAACGCACTAACTGCGTCTTGATGTTTTTTTTAAAACATGCATCATATTTCGACGAAAAGTACAAAAATGCAATAAGGAATGTTAAAAAAAAGTAGATATTACCAACGACTTATGGGCCAGCTGTGGTTGTCAAAATAATTTTATAATTGCAGCTCACGACACCCTATAAGTAACGTATACAGTTTTTTCTCGTATCTTGCATAATAATAATTATACTGAGCTTTACTGTAGAAATGCGTCACACTGTATATATGTAAACAGAATGTAAACCCGGATATGGATTCTAGGGGGCCTCCTAGTTTGCGCTCGTTTAAAGAAATCTTTTTAGAATTCAAAAGCTGCGGTCTCCTCATTAACGAATTTTTTTAATGAAAATTTGGTAAAAATTATAGACCGCTAAACCATACATTTAACTAAAACTACTTCCAAAGCATAAGAGAAAGTGTTTTGAAATTATTTTATTAAAATGAAGGGCAGTGATGGTTTAAGCTGAAACTTGAGGGTTTGCAGAACACTCTTTACATAATCCGTATTTCTTTCAGGATCTTTGCCTAAATGTTGCCATTTTTGACGTTTAAAATCGCGACTTTTACGTTTTGAGGAAAATCCCAATATTTCTTCCTTTAAATGCCTCTACCTTTTTTGTCTTTAAACCTACAGACTAAATTTTGGTAAATTGTTCACCCTTATATATATATATATATATATATATATATATATATATATATATATATATATATATATATATATATATATATATATATATATATATATATATATATATATATATAATTGAAAGTGACCCTGGATATGGGTTCTAAGGGGCCTAGTTCGCGCTCATTTGAGGAATTTTTTTTCTAAATTCAAGTCGGGATTTCCTCCTCAGTGTTTTTTTTTTAAAGAAAATTCACTAAAATAAGCACTTGTGAAGCCACGGGAAAAGTCTGAGACTGTATTAAATATGGAAAGGTTTCATTAAGTTAGGGCGAGAGCAAGCAACCAGTTATGCTATTCAAATTGATTTACATCTTAAAACTTTCATCTCCTCTTTGTCTAATTATTTTTGTATAAAAACTCGCTAAAAAATTCATCCGAATAACAGCAATCTGATTAGATAACGGTAAAGTGAAATGAGACTAGAAAAAATTGAAAAAAGTAAAGTCACTAACTTGGATTAAAAATCGCCATGCAGGAATCAATTAAATTTGATTATCCGATGTAGAGTGACTTAGGCCACTGAGCTATGCTTTACGTGTGTCTACTAGCAGCTATATCCCGTAATGCATTGGTTCAATTTTTAAAATTTACACAAAACCATTTCGATTTACAATAGATTTTTTGCTCATATTATAACGAAATCAAGGAAAATAACGACTTAGACACATACCTAGGAGCTTGTTAGTCATTTCTTGTAGTATTTTTCACTCCCATTCGTAGTCAATCGATATTGACAATTTAACTTCCTTTAATCAGATTTAATTAATTAAAAATCAATTTACCACTAACTTTTTTGTCTTTCAAGATAAGGATCTGAATTTTTTTGCACAGCATACACTTTAAGACGTAAACTAGCCTACTAAATTTGGTTTCCCTTACTTTGTTTTCTCCGGAGATATATTTTTTTTTCGAAAGGAAACACAACATTTTCCGGGAAAACCAGGCCCGATTTTTCTGACTAACAACCTTATCCAAGCCACTTGCATGTGCCAAATTTGATCAAAATCGGATCATTATTGTTTGAGTTATCGGTGTGATACATATACATCTATATATATATATATATATATATATATATATATATATATATATATATATATATATATATATATATATATATATATATATATATATATATATATATATATATATATATATATATATATATATATATATATATATATATATATATATATATATATATATATATATATATATATATATATATATATATATATATATATATATATATATATATATATATATATATATATATATATATATATATATATATATATATAAACAAATCAAAATTGAAACTGACCCTGGATATGGGTTCTAGGCAGCCTAGTTCGCCATCATTTGAAGAAATTTGTTCAAAATTCAAAAGTCGGGATTTCCTCATTAGTGATTTTTTAAAGAAAATTCACTAAAATGTCTGTGCGCAGCAAGTGCGTTATGGTAGTTAATTTTCATTAAAATGTTTTTAGTGGCAGCAGGCGTCAAATTTGGGTAAATATTTTTTTAAACAAAATTTTGCATAATATTAAAATTATGTACCCAATCTGTAATTATAATTGAAAATAAAATAAGTTGATTGCACGAAAATCCTTTAAAACCTTATTTTCGACGAATTTCGTTTGAAAAGTGTTTCACTAACTGAACAATTTTTCATTCAAAAATTCGCAACAAATGTTTCATCAAATAAAGTTCATTAAACTGATTAAAAAGAAAATTCGCTGTTAAAAGAATATTTTGTACAAGAAAATTCGCTAATAAAAAGAAATTAAATAAATTTAAAAAACCTGAACCGATCCTCCTGGCCAAAGAACAATTTCAAGTTATTTAACCACCTACCAAGATATAATTTTTCACAAAAAGTTTTCGACGAAACTTAACGCAATAATTTCATGAAAATTTACAAACAATGTTTCAAGAAAATTCCTAAAAAAATTTTATAATAACTTATTTAATATTAGTTACAAAAATTCCACAAAAACATCTTACAAAAAATTATGTCCACGAAGCACAAATCAATTTCTGCGAAAACTGGCTAAATATTTTTTACACTTTTTCAGAAAGAACACATAAAATTCAAATTTATACCTAATCTGTAATTAAAATTGAAAATAAAATAATTTGCTTGCACGAAAATCCATTAAAACGTCATTTTCGACGAATTTCGTTTAAAAAATGTTCCAACAATAAATTATTTTTCATACAAAAATTCACTAAATTCATTTATAAGAAAATTCGCTATTAAAAGAACATTTTTCACAAAAAAATTGGCTAATAGAAATAAATTAATAAATTAAAAAATATTCACAATCTGATCTAAATACAGAACTAGATACTTCTTCTGTGGCCTCACAGACAAAATTCATTAGCGTGTGGATGCTGTAAAAATTGAATCCGGTTGTTGAGAAGAAAATAACCTCTACTGATGTCACAAACCTCTACGTCTGTCTTAACTGTGAAACGGTTTTACCAACTGAGGGCAATAACAGCTGCTATTAAACTTGTTTTAAAAGTCTTAAAAGTGATTACCATTCATTTTCAACAAAAAGTATCTAAAAAAAAACGAAATTTACACTCTGATCAGATAACGTTAAAATTAAATTAAAGGCGAAAAAAAGGCAAAAATGAAAGAGAAATTCAGTCAGCGTGAGGTTTGAACCGGCATCCCTTCACTCACCAGCCATGCATCTAACAACATCGCCACTGTAAGCCTTGTATCAGACTCTGCAACGAAGGGTAGGTAACCGATAATGATCTTATGTGATTTACTTGTAATATGTAAGGTCTTTAGAGGAAAATTTTGCAACCATTTTAACAAATGAGACGTGTACCATAATTTTCTAAAACATTCTACTATACATTATATGCAATCTTTACCATTTATAAACTACAATACTTATACTAGTTGTCACGTTTAAAACCTTCAGTTTAACATTTACAGGAGAAAAATTATAAAATTTTCAAAGTAATCTTGCTGGTACTTCTTAAACTTTTTGCGCCATGAAAAGATAAACGTTGTCTGTAACATTTAATATATTTTGTTTGGTACATACAATATTTTGGTATTGTGTCTTCTCTGACTTTTAGTGGCACAAGTAGCGCGATCGGCTTGGATGGTTAACAAACGTAGGTATGTCTAATTTTAAGCGGCAGACTGTACTGTTTGAAACATAAAATATGAGAAATACAGAAATACCAACGAACTTAACAAGTATTGTCTTCCGCACGGAAACAAACTATAAAAATGCCGATACTGTTACTATTACTACAGAATGCATTAGCTATTTCCCACGGTGATACAATAATAATGTCTAAAGGCACCTGTCGTGGTTCAATTAAGAAATAATAAAAACCAAGTGTTAACACTGCTCTTAGAATATAATTTACTGATATCCTAATTTTCTATTTTACGCAAAATTGTATTGTTTTAAGTTATTTACTTACCATTTCATTTATAACCATCCAGCAATATTTATTTTCAGTATTTATATCCATGTTTTAACTAGGCTAGGTTAGTTAAAAGTCAGTTGTAAATACCAAAAGTTGTACACAGTCTCCATCTATAACATTTTGTGTTAAATAGAGAGGTCATGACGATATACAACCTGGTTCCGCACCGAAATGGCGTCTCTGTCGTACATCTTTCAATGTTCTATATTCTGCCATGTTGCAATAACGTAACATCTATTATTTTTATCCAGGATTTATTTAAATAGCATGGCAGTACAGGTAACGTCATCTGTCTTTGTCTAAGACTGTAGATATTTCATTACAGAATCTGAAGTGATTCCGAGGATTATTTTATTAGTCATTTAGAATAACTGTATTTTTCTTTGAATAAAATACTTGAAAATTGGTACACCGCCGCGTCTGTCTATGATCTTTTAATTTTTAAATTTTCGTTTCAATCACTCAAAGAATTTAAGGGATTTTGCATTTTCTTAATGGAAATTCACTAAAAAGAAGAAAGTTGAGGTATTTTTCCACGTAATGAGAAATCCGAAATATGAATTGCCCCACATTCAGAAGAAATTAGAAGAAAAGCGTGGTCCTGGTCGTCGAAGTACATTTTGGGTGAAGAATCTTTGCCAATGGTACGGAATAAACACCACAACACTGTTTAGGTCCGCTGCGGACATAGTGAAGATCATGCGACTGATCGCCAATGTTGTGGGAGGACACGGCATTTCAAGAAGAAGAAGAATATATAAATATAGAGACATAAATGGATAAAAATATCTATAGAAGAAACAACGGCTTCAAAATTTTCTCTGCAATATTAAAATTCACTCATCAATATGTAAAATTTAACTAGGAATATTCAGTTTTTAAATGTTTTAAATACTAGTATATGGTAATTATATGTTTATCAGTATACGAAATAATTTATAAGCACTGCCTATATTTTTCCATTTAAATACACTTTTTGTGGTAAGGTATGTACGTGTCTATCTGTAAATTACAATTTGTGACCAGTAAGAAGAAAAAAAATATGTTTTTAATCCAAGTAAATCACTTTTCAACCGAAATATGTCCACTTTATTAAGCTAGCGCTTTATAGATTATAAGTTTGATGCCAACAAGTTAATGGTATTTTAAAATATAACATGGAAGGAGATTTAACAGTCGTTGCTCTAAATTGACTAATCTAAATTGCAGACGCGATTTACGCTCCAGCCGCGAAACTTCACAAAATTTATTAGGACGCATTTTTCACATTAACTGAGGGCGGATTGAAAATATGTTTTAAAAGGTTATGACAAAATATAGCGATTAGCATTCCTGGTTATTTATTTACTGTCGCTTCCTACTTATTAGCTGTATTTTCCGTTATACAGTGTGTCCCAAACTGGATAGGAATGTATTGCTATCTCCGTTATTATTAGAGATGGGGAGACGGTTAAATTGACAATGTTTTGTAGAATTACATACTCGTTCCAAATATAACTTGTATTTGGCCTGCCTCTCTTTATTTTCGAGTTATTTTGAAAAAAACAAAATGTGCTGATATTTTTTTATCTTTAATATCTAAGTAGGCGTTGATCTGACATGTCAAGACTTGCACATTATCAGGAAACTTTTTACAGAGTAATCTTTCTGTGCTATTTTCAACTTTGGATTGTCATTTGTTTTTGAGCTACACGTATCAACGTTTGTTTTTATTACGACAGCCATATTGGATTTTCAGCTCATGTGATAGCCTGTGAAAAGAGCTTTGCAATGATGTACAACATGCTTGAGAACTTTGTAATTACACTGATAATATTGAGAAAGGCCGTTTTGAGAATAGTAGGCTATGAAATCCAATACCAGAAAACAAATGACAAAAAAATGTGTTCAAAAAGCAGTAGGCAATGAAGTCTAACAATAGACTTCTACTTTTAACATAATTTTTCGTAATGATTCACGATAAAAAATATTGTGGTTTAATTTACAATACTTAGTTAGGTGATAATGCTAGGTAATATTATGTGAAACAGTTTAATAAGGAAACCCGGCAATAATAAATAGAAACTTACATTCTACAAGACAACACAATTAGAAATTGAACTTAATAAATAATAAAATAGAAACTTAAAAATACACTGAATAGAAAAATGTTTAATATGGCCACCGTTTTGTTCAATGCACTTTATACACCTTTTTGAAACATGCCTGCAAACTCTGGTGAGGGTGTTTTGGTTAATATGATTTATAGCTTGCGTGATTCTGTTTCGTAATTCATTGATATTCTGTGGTGGATCGAATTTATACACATCATTCTTCAGACCACCCTAAAAATAAAAATCCATGGGTGTTATATCAGGACTTCGAGCGCACCAATGAACCGGCCTATTGTTACAAATGACCCCATATTAAAATTTTGGTACAAAAATTCTTTGACAATCCTAGCATTGTGAGCTGGACAACCGTCCTGTTGGTACCAAATGTCGTCTAAATTATCATGAACTCTTCTAATTGTTGGTAAGATATCATTTCTCAATATACTAAGATACTTTTCCCCAGCTAAATTATTTTCAAAAAGAACGCACCAACAATGAACATACCTGAAATTTTTAAAATTAACTGTCTAATCTACAAACAAAAATAGCAGTTTTTTTCCTAATAAGCCGAACCAAACATTAATACCAAATCTGTCTTGCAATCGTCTTTCTTCCTTTAGATGGGGATTTTCAATAATGCCTATTTTGACGATTATACACACCACAATTTGTAAATCTGGATTCATCAGTCCCTGTTATTTTCAAATGAAATTTTTTATCTTACTGACATTGTCCTTCATACCATCTGCAGAATTGAAGTCGCTTACGGTAATAGTCAACATTTAAGCCTTGTACGATTATAGGTTTGTATCGATGGTGATGACTTTGTTTTAATAAACGATGTACCGTACTTTTTGGAACGTCAATTTGTTCACCATAAAACCGAACAGATTGCGGAGGTCTTCGTCTGAAAGCTGTAAGACGGCATTATTTCTTTGTTCATTTATAGGCATTGGTAGTTTTTTTGCGTAGAAGCTACCGTCCTTCAATAGATTGATCACTATCCTGCGAAAGATTTTGGTGTTTAATTTTCGCCTTTCTGGGTAGTTGTTTTGATATGAATTTGCAGCTGCCTCAGTATTTCGGTTAGAACGAATATAACGTTCCAACCTGTTATAATATCTTTCATTACTGAACATTTTGTTGAATAATATTTAAAATAAGCAGGAAACAAACCATTTAGTACAAAATTTTAATCAACGTGTTAAATACACCTCAAATGGTTCAGATAATTAAGAATGACAGTATTCTTAATTGTCGCGATAGTGTTATATCGCTAGCAGCCTTTCTTCTGTTGTTTGTCGGTTGACTTACGTTTAAAAATCAAACAATTTTCAAAGGCGTCTTCGTAAATTATTAATCTACTTTTTATTGAGTTCTGTTAGTAAATTTAGTTATTTACTACGTTTACCTATTTAATTAAATTATAACAATTTTTTAGGATAATGTTATAATGTAAAATATCATTTGTAATAATGGGCCGATTCATTGGTGTGCTCAAAGTTCATATTTTTTATCGTGAATAATTACGGAAAATTATGTTAAAAGTAAAAGTTTATTGTTAGACTCCATTGCCTACAGCTTTTTGAACACTTTTTTTTGTCATTTGTTTTCTGGTATTGGATTTTATAGCCTACTATCCTCAAGACGATTTTTCTCAAAATTGTCAGTGCAATTAAAAGATTTTTCAGGCATGTTGTACATAATCACATCAGCAAAAAATCCAATATGGTTGTCATAATAAAAACAAACGTTGATACCTCAAAAACAAATGACAATCCAAAGTTGAGAATAGCCTAAAAAAATTGCTCTGCAAAAAATGTCGTGGTAATGTGCAAGTCTTAGACATCTCAGAACAACGCCTACTTAGATATTGAAGAAAAAAGACATCGACAAACTTTGTTTTATTTTCAAAATAACTCGAAAACGAAAGGAGGTAGAACAAATTTGGAACGAGCATGAAATTCTACAAAACATTGCTAATTTAACCGTCTCCCAATCTCTAATAATAACGGAGATAGCAATACATTCCCATCTAGTTTTGGGACACACTGTATATATATATATATATATATATATATATATATATATATATATATATATATATATATATATATATATATATATAAAGCCATAAAAAAATTAAATTGACCCCGAATATTGGTTCTAGGTGCTTTGAATTTTTGTTTATAATTCTAGTCGCGATCTCCTCCACAGTTAATTTTTACGATTCCAGTTTCAATAGAAAAATAGCTCGCGTATATGCATATAGGCACGCATTAATTAATATCATAGAATGAAAGTAAGCCTTTTAATTTTATTTTGACCCTCTGCTACAGTCCTAGAACACAATCTTTTAAAAATGGTAGAAAACTGGATCAAAAACCAACTTTTAATTTCAAATTACGAGTAAGTACACATTTATAATGATGCCCATAGAAAGCAAGAAAGAGCAGCTTTTAGTGAATTTTCTTAAAAAAAATTCACTAATGAGGATATCCCGACTTTTGAATTTTGAAAAAATTTCTTCAAATGACCGCAAACTAGGCCCCCTAGAACACATATCCGGGGTCCGTTTCAATTTTTATATGTTTATATATATATATATATATATATATATATATATATATATATATATATATATATATATATATATATATATATATATATATATATATATATATATATATATATATATATATATATATATATATATATATATATGTATGTATCACACCGATAACTCAAAAAATAATAGGCCATTTTGACTAAATTTGGTGGAAAAATTCCTTTTGCAAATGGCTTGGATAAGTTCGTTATCCAGGAAAATCTGCCCAGGTTTTCCCGGAAAATTTTGTGTTTTCTTTCGAAAAAAATTTATATCTCCGGAATTAACAAAGTAAGGGCAACCAAATGTGGTACGCTAGTTAATATCCTTATAGGTAAGCCACCTACCAAAATTTAGCTATGTAGGTCAAAAGACAAAAAAGTTATACGCATTTAAAGAAAAATAAATTGGGGTTTTCCTCAAAACGTCAAAGTTGCGATTTAAAACGTCAAAATCGGCAACATTTAGGCAAAGAACTTGAATCTAATACACGATATGGAAATCAAATGTCTCAAGAAGGATCTTTTCCAAACTCTGAAGTCTTAGTTTCAACCGTCATTGTCCTTCATTTTACTAAAATGTTTCCAGAAAATTCATTTCAAATAGACCCTTTCTCTGATGCTTGGCAGTAGCCTTAGCTTTAGAGTTTATCGTTTAATGGTATATAATTTTTGTCGAATTTTCGTAAAAAATCAATAAAGCTCAATATATCCGTTATTATACAAGATATGAAGAAAATTTGTATATATTAATTATAGGGTGTCTTGAGCTACATCTTAAAAAAATATTTCTACAATCACAGGATGGCCCATAAGTCGTTGGTGATACAAATTTTCTTTTTTTTTAATCAAACACGCCTTATGTTATTGCATTTTTGAATTTTTCAGCGATGCATGTTTGTAAGAAAAGAAATTCGGGACGCAGCAAGTGCGTTATGGTAGCGAATTTTCATTAAATGCTTCAAATTTGAATAGCTCAATTTGCTATTAACCTATAAGGTTGACCAAGAAACGAGTTTTTCCGGGAACACTTTAAGTTTACTTTTGGAAATTTTTGTACATTTTCACACAATAAAGTTATTTTTATGAAACATGGCACATTGTTTTTACTACATAGGTTATACTGGTAACCAAAATTGATGCCTGCTTTCTTAAAAAGGAAACACACATATTTGCAATTAAAAATATTTTAATGAAAATTCACTACCATAACGCACTTGCTGCGTCCAGAGTTTTTTAATTTCTCCAGATTCAGTAGACGTGCAAGCAAATAAATTTAAATATCACTGAATTTACTGCTAAATACCTTAAAGATTTAAACCTTTTAAGCTAAGAATTAAAATCTCAAGAAAAAGCTTTCATGGACTTATGTATTTTAACTTTATAATCGTGGTCAACCAGGTCCAGTTCAACTTGAAGTTAGAACGCATTCTTCTACAGGAACCGATTAAAACAACCACTCTCTCTCTTTCGTGGTTACAGATAGACAGACAATAAACCACAAATCTGCCAGTTCTTTGATGTTCCAAATCCAACTCTTTTACCGCATGTTATTAAATATCTTTGAGCGGAGACCGGTTAGCCTAAAGGGTATTTTATTTTTGAGACGCTTTGTGAGATTGAGACCACTTTTCAGATAGGGAAAGCAGTAAGCGATTGTGGCTTTCTCCCTCTGTAATAAAACACCTAAGCTGCATTCAAAGAAGATAATACTGCCTTGGAATTCCGCCGTTGTTTTCTACTTTCTCTTGTGTATATTGATATCATAATAATATTAAAGAATAATACTTACTTACGTATTTGAAGAAAAATTGCATTATACGGAAGTGGTTACCTGAAACAGAAAGGTGTCGTTAATGTGTGGTAGAAACATTTTTGGCCATTTCATGGATTTCCATTTGACATTTAAACATATACCAAAGCATAATTATTAGTTAATCGTACATATTTATTCTTAGTATATTTTATTTTTAATTGGCAATAGGGGGTATCAATGATGAAACTTGTGTTAAAATTTCTTCAAAAGAGCGTGAATTATATATATATATATATATATATATATATATATATATATATATATATATATATATATATATATATATATATATATATACAGTGTGGAACAGCCAAATGGAATAAATTCGATAACGGATAAATGAGGGCGTGTTGGGAAAAACGCTTGGACACGTCGATTTGTATTTTTAACTGCGCATCTTTTTCAAGAAAAAAAAATTATATAGGGTGCGTCATGTGACAGTGGCCAATACCAACTTTATTATTTTAAATACAAGCCCCTGTATATTATTAATTTTTTGGATTCTTCAGAAAATTCTAGACATAATTCATGTACAATGTTCTATACCTATCTTCAACTGTTTCGGAAATATTAAGTATTTTCAGATTTATTACAAAAATTAACATTAAAAATAGAAAATTATTTTATTTCACAAATTCGCTACATTGCATTCAATACTTATTTCCCATTCCGCTCTTGATAATGAGAAAGTAAACAAAAACCATTCCTGCGTTTCTTTTTACTGATATGAAATGAAACAAAAACAAAAACAGTTTTCTTTCTGTTCGTATAAAACTCGTAGCCTTAGCAACTTGTTGTCTGCCTGCATGACAGTAGTGATTAGTGTCAGTGCTATTGTCGTTTGAATTTCGTTAACTGTACGTAATAATATCAGAAAAATGGTTCATTTAACAGAAATGCACAAAATAACCATTCTACAAATGATTGGTTATGGAGATAACACACGGACACAGATGGAAGTGTCTCGCTTATTTCACGAAAAATTTCCAAATTTGCCGCCTGTATCCCAAGGAACAATTAGCAAAATAGAAAAGCAGTTTCGCGAGCTTGGTCATGTGAGACAGATAAAAAAAGTAGCTGCCAATGCAGTAAGTGATGATACGAAATTGGATATTACGCTTGAGTTTCAAGAAAACCCACATACTTCTGGTCGACAAGCAGCCCAACTATTCAACGTTAGCCACACAGCAATTTTTCGAACATTAAAGGAAAGTAAAATGCATCCCTATAAAATGATACCAACTCAGGAGCTCATGGAGGACGATTTCGATAGGAGAACGTATTTTTGTGAACAAATGATGGCAATGTTAGATAACAATGTGATCCAATTAGAAGATGTTTTGTTTTCTGATGAGAGCACATTTACACTTCACGGTCATGTTAATCGTCAAAATTGCCGCTATTGGTCTAATGAGAATCCTCATTGGATGAGAGAGGAACATACGCAATATCCTGAAAAAGTTAATGTTTGGGCAGGAATTGTTGGAAATCATATCGTAGGTCCCTTTTTCATTGATGGCAACTTGAATGGGGATAAATATTTAGAACTGCTCCAAAATAATGTCGTGCCAACTTTGACAAACTTATATCCAGATCCAGCAAACCCACAAGTTCCTGCCAATAAAATATGGTTTCAGCAAGATGGAGCACCGCCCCATTACCAAATCAATGTCCGGCAGTACCTGAACCAAATTTTTCCAAATCGGTGGATAGGGAGGCGCGGATCGATAGAATGGCCAGCACGATCTCCTGATCTGTCGCTATTAGACTACTTTTTGTGGGGATATGTCAAAAGTATTGTATACAAAACTAACCCCCTCAACTTAGATGACTTAAAAAGACGAATCACGCTTGCGATTAGATCAGTCACGCCTGAGATGTTGAGTAATGTTAGAAGACATTTCTATACCAGATTAGCATGTTGCCAAGATGTTCGTGGCGAGCATTTTGAACATTTACTACATTGACATTAATTTTTTTTTGTTTTTTTAAATTATTAAGAAATAATCAGTATTTCTTATTAGAATTTGTGAAATAAAATAATTTTCTATTTTTAATGTTAATTTTTGTAATAAATCTGAAAATACTTAATATTTCCGAAACAGTTGAAGATAGGTATAGGACATTGTACATGAATTATGTCTAGAATTTTCTGAAGAATCCAAAAAATTAATAATATACAGGGGCTTGTATTTAAAATAAGAAAGTTGGTATTGGCCACTGTCACATGACGCACCCTAAATAATTTTTTTTTCTTGAAAAAGATGCGCAGTTAAAAGTACAAATCGACGTGTCCAAGCGTTTTTCCCAACACGTCCTCATTTATCCGTTATCGAATTTATTCCACTTGGCTGTTCCACACTGTATATATCTGTGTGTGTGTGTGTAGAGGGTAACTGACAAAAATCTAAGCTTTTTTTTGTGACATTTTTGAGAGAGCTGAGCCGGAGGAAGGTCACACCACGTCCTCTTCCAGTTGCTGAGAGAGACTGAGGGGAGAGATCTCTGCTCTCCCAGCTGCTGCGACACGTCACCCAGCTGCTGAGAGAGACCGAGAAGAGAGAGCTCTTCTCTCCCGGCTGACGCACCGCGCCACCCAGCTCTTGAGAGAGAGAGAGAGACCGAGGAGAGCATCTTGAGAGCCGAGCTACGCCGCGTCTCACGTCCTCTCACAGTTGCCGAGAGAGACCAAAGAGAGAAAGCTCCGCTCTACCAGCTGCTATACCACGCTGCCGAAAGAGAGAGAGAGAGAGAGAGAGAGCGGGGGGTGGATATAAAGCTAACTAGTTGAGTGTCATTTATCATCCTCTAATCGTTAGCTCTCTATCCATCCCCCCCTCTCTCACGGTAGCTGGTATAGGGCGCGAGAGGTTGTGGTTAGATTAGCGCCTGGTGTAGCAGCTGGTAGAGCAGAGCTCTCTCTCTCTCCTCGGTCACTGTCGGCAACTGGGGAGGACGTGAGACGCGGCGGAGCTCGGCTCTCAAGACTCTCTCCTCGTTCTTTCTCTCTCAACAGATGGGTGACGCGGTGCGGCAGCAGGGAGAGCAGAGCTCTCTCTTTTCGGCCTCTCTCGCAGCAACTGGAATAGGACGAGGTTTGACCTTCCTCCGGCTCAGCTCTATCAAAAATGTCACAAAAGAAAGCTTAGATTTTTCCATAAGGGTTAACATGGAAAATAAACGATTTCTCGATAACTCCCAAAATAATGGGCCGATTTTGATCAAATTTGCTGAGTACCTCGATTTTGTGAGTGGCCTGGGCAAGTTTGTTAGCCAACTAAATTGGCTCTGGTTTTTCCGGAAAATTTTATTTTTCCTTCTTGAGAAATATGTATATCTCCAGAAATAACAAAGCAAGGGCAACCAGTGTTTGTATTATAAAGTCTGAACCATCTACGAAAGTTTAGGTCTGTAAGTTTAATGGCAAAAAAATTATAAGCATTTAAAAAAAATTGGTTTTCGTCAAAACGTCAAAGACGTGATTTGAAACGTCAAAGTCGGCAACATTTAGGCAAAGAACCTGAAAGAAATTATGTAAAGAGTGTTCTGCCAATCCTTAAGTTTCAGCTTCAATCATCATTGCCCTTCATTTTACTCAAATATTTCCGGATAATTAATTTCAAATAGATCATTTCTCTTGTGTTTTGGCTGTAGGTTTAGTTAAGTTTATGGTTTAACTGTCTATAATTTTTAGCTAATTTTGTAGAAAAAATCGTTAATGAGGAGACCGTGGCTTTTGAATTCTAAAAAGATTTCTTCAAATGAGCGCAAACTAGGACCCTAGAATCCATATCTGTTTACTTTCTGTTTACATATATACAGGGTGACGCATTTCTACGGTAAAGCTCCATATAATTGTTATTATGCAAGATACGAGAAAAAATTGACTACGTCACTTATAGGGTGTCTTGAGCTGCATCTTAGAAAATTATTTTGACTATCACAGTGTGCCCATAAGTCGTTGGTGATACCTAAAATTTTTTTGAACATTCCTTATTGTATTTTTGCATTTTTCATCGAAATATGATGCATGTTTGTAAAAAAATCGAGACGCAGTAAATGCGTTTTCGTAGTGAATTCTCATTATATCCTTCAAAATTCAATTCAATAACTCAATTTGCTACTAACCTAAGCTTCGTCGGCTAAGAAAAGAGTTATCCCGTAAACATTTAAAGTTTATTTTCGGAAAAGTTTTGTACATTTTCAAACAATAAGTTAGTTTGATAAAATATGCTACATTTTTTCTACTATATAGGTTATACGGGTGACCAAATTGATGCCTGCTTGCATTAAAGAGACATATTTGCAATTAAAAATATTTTTATGAAAATTCACTTCCCTAACGCACTTGCTGCGTCCACATTTTTTGTTTATCAATTTTTTCAAATATTTCAAGAACGGCGGAAAAGATCGCATTTTTGAAAAAATGTTCTAATCCCTATCACAAAAACATTTTTTTTTAATTTGGACCTGGTTACGAAGCTCCCAATAGTGCGCTCGCTTAAATAGAACACCTGTATATTTGAGGTTTAAATTCTTGCTCCTTCTACATAGACAACTTAGTAAAAAGAAAACTGTTAAATGTCAATTCTATTCTATACGATAACATTTTGTTGAGCAAGTCGTTATCGAGCAGAATGAAATTCAAGTTATAATCTGATGAGTATCTTTTTGATAATAATAGCAAAAATAGGTTAAAGAACCGAAATATACCTATGCGTACAAACCTCTTTTCTTTCTAAAACAATCAACAGAAGCCTAACCTTTTTCAATAGTCTGCGAAATGCGATTTCCGTTTACCTTACCTTTTATTATTAAAATGAAAATTCCTGGCTATTTTCCGGTGACGTTGTTTAGGCTTTTATGTAAATTTTGCATGTATGTCTTTGGCTCTCTAAGGAGCTACATATAACAAAGTTTTCGGAAGTGAGTATCGATGTTTTTCTTGCCAACTTTCTTCAGCGAGATGGAGGCGATGAATAATTTAGTGCCTTTTTGAAGTTCCAGGTGGGATCGCATCGACTTTTTTTAACATTAAAGTATTCGACAACTCGTCACAACCAAATAAACGCATTAAATTCAAATCTATGTTATTATGGTTGATTTAGTTTTATTTTTTCTTCTGAAAATTGCCCCAAGAGGCGAAGCGAATGAATCATAAAATTTAATGCCTAGGTTTGGGGGCACACAAAATAAATGAATTAAAAGTTCTTCCGATGGCACCAGTTCTTTCCGTGACTTCTGTAATACCTACTTTGCTGGCTCGTTTCATACATTTTTAAGCTACGCTTTAATTTTAGATTCGGAAGTAGTAAAATAAAGTTTGTCCGCTCAGGCATGTTTACCTTAGAGTGGGTTACTGTTTTTATCCCTGTATATTATGAGCCTCGGTGGTTCAGAGGTAAGAACGTGTGCCTCTGAACCGAAGGGTACAGGGTTCGATCCGAGGATACTCCTTTCACTTTTTCAGTACAAACTGTAACATTAACATCAACTGACGTTCTTGTATATTATTTGAGCAAGTTAAATGTCTGGACGTTCCGCCCTTCGGAGGGGGCGTAAAGCCGTCGGTCCCGTGTCCATGCGATGTTGGGAATGTTAAATATCCCTACCCTCCTTACAGGCAGGGTTCGGCAAAACTTCCAGGATAGTGAGGTGAAACTGCTCCCTGGCGTCGGTGATTGGCCATAGTCGCGGAAATAGGCCGACGTTAAAGAAACAAAACACACATCCCTGTATATTTATTTACCATGAGCTTTCATTTAAGCTCACTTGTTGATATGTTTGTCAATTTAAGTTAAGTTATATTATCCCACGTTTTCAAAACAAAAACAGATTCCGCTTTTTTTCGCTCTCCATATCGGTTGCTATGGTAACGATATTTTGTTGGTTTCTATGGTGATTAAAACATGGATAATATAAAGCTTAAATACCTGATATCTGCTTCCTCTGTCGACATTTCCCACAACTACGGTGATAATGTCCATTTATTCCCTCTTGATCTGCCATACTGAGTACGTCTTAAGCGTAAATTTTTTTTGGGACGCAGCAAGTGCGTTATAGTAGCGAATTTTCATAAGAATTGTACACTACTATTATACGGCATATTAGTAAAGTTAATACTTTAAACTTACACAGACTTTGAAGATCTATTTCATAGGTCCTAGCGCGCGCAGATTTTAAGAATTCTTTCAAAAGTGTTACCATGGATATCCTTCTACTATCAAAAAAATCTTGCGTTCTAACTCCTTTTGAGAAAAACTGCCCAAACCTCAATTTTGCATGAAGCTAAAGAATTAAATTTTGCTATATCTGTAGAGAATGCAAATCTCTTTAAAAGAAACTTCTATTACAAATTTCATGAAATTTATACAAACGATTTCCAGAAGGAAACTTAATTCATATTTAGAAAACTAAAGTTTCTGCCAAATTGTAAACGTGGCAGTTGTTTTTTCTTAGGAATCGCCAGTATGATTTAGTTTCAGTCAACCTAATCAAGGGGTGTGTCCCTAATGTGCCCAACATCGGATGGACACGGCACTGACGGCTTTACGCCACCTCTGAAGGGTGGAACATGCAGACATTCAACTTGTTCAACTGTGAAAATAAATTTTGATTAAGGATGCCGTAGCGAAACCGGCTGCTCAAAAGAAAACAAGCTTTTGTGGAATCAGACAAGATTTCTCTGCTTTTTATTTTTTTAGGCGTGTTTTTCACAAGTGTGTTTTTACATTGCCAATACACACATACAGGCACCCTATCGACGAGTCGCCACTGATATAAAATCTAACCTGTATCGTGACTGGAATTTTGCTGGAGATGCAGGTTTGCTTACTATCTCATTCAGCAACTACAAACATCCCCAAGTCCCAGCGTTAACTGTCTGACCTGAACGTATTTTTCAGCCGACACGTTGGCTAAATTTAGAATTCAGACGGTAGCTCGTGTAAATGCTTTCTATCTCTCTGGCGACACAAGACAAAAAGTAAAATGCCCAAATTGTTTGGATACCTAGATCTGATACTAACACAGCGTTGAATTTAGCGTTTCTGAATGGTGAATATAGGTATACTTCATTAATGACAAATGTGCATTATAGGCAGCTATGGAAATATATTCAATTGGCACGCGCATCTATTTTAGTGATATTTCGAGGTTTAGCAGAAGAAAATCATAATTTAGGAGAACACAAGATAACAATAGCCAAATCATACATTGTATATAAATACGAACACATCCCAATTTAACACACAATGCCGCTGACTAATGGAAATGTAACAGAAGCACGTAATAGAGAATAATAAGCTATTCATTGATGGCTAAACAACTAGGACCAAATCAGCAAACAGCCCCCTGCAGAGGTCGGCTTCAAAACAGCCAACTCGTGTTGAAACCGCCTTGCGATCCACACTCCACCAGAGACTATATAGGAAAGCATCTAGACCAGGAACAGGCATTTATACATTACTACTACTAGAGTCTTCAGTTAAACTTGTCATTTTGTTATTTAATTTTATATTTGTATTTTATATCAACAATTATTTTGTGTGTATTTTATTAAGTAAATAAATTCTTAGTGGTTAAAGTCCAATGCCTGAGAGCGTAGTTAACTGCCACACGTAGATTGATTCATACAACAGATAAAGATACATCAACGGTAACGAAACTAAATATATACAAGGCATAAAACATACTACGCGAACCAATAATCGTGAAATCTCGGCCGCAATTATGGAAAATGACAGACCACATGATATTAAAAATTTTGCAAGTGATTGTTATTTCACTGGGGATTCAATCAATTATTAAAATACACTATATTTGTAGCTTTATTAGCGGCCCCAAATACAGTTTTAGCGCAGCATAGATATATTATGCAAATGCATAATATAGCAGAAATGTAAACAAAATCAAGCCAGTCTATAAAAATGACTCTAAAATAGTTTCTTTTATCTTTAAACTTGAACATAAGACGTCATATAAGACCGAAGCAGTCGTGGGGTGTGCTTCAATGGTTATTCTATTAATTCTGCAAATAATAATTGTTACGTATACTTTGAATATAATATCCCAGGCATGAAGCCGATTTAAATATCAGACAAATAAAACGTTAGTTGAGGTGTGCCTAGATAGCGCAAGGGGCTTCACGCTTGCGTCCTACGGAGAAGGTTACGCGATCGAATCCAGTTTGATGAATGTATGTTTTTTTGTTTTATTTTGACATTTGGAGAAACAATAGTGCACAGATTTCATACGTTTGGAACAAGATCTAATTGTTGTTTGAAACGTCTAAATAAGTTTGTCACCTATGAATCTGAAATTATAATTTTGTTATTGTTGATATTGAAAAAACCGGTTTGATTAGGTTGATTAAAACCAAATCAGACTGGCAATTAATAAAGAAAAATAACCGCTACGTTTATAATCTGGCAGATGCTTTACTTTTCTAAATATGAATTTAGTTTCCTTCTGCAAATCTTCTGTATAACTTTCATGAAATTTCAATACAAGTTTCTTCGAAAGAGACTTACACTATCTACAGATATAGCAAAATTTAGTTCTTTAGCTTCATAGAAAATTAAGTTTTGGACATTTTGCTCAAAAGGAGTTAGAACGTACGTTTTTTTTAGTACAGAGAGATATCGATGGTAACACTTTTGAAAGAATTCTTCAAATGTGCGCGTAATAGGACCTTTAAAATTGATCTTCAAGGTCTGTGTAAGTTTAAAGTATTAACTTTACTAATATGCTGTATAATAATAGTGTACAGTTCTTGCGAAAATTCGAGAGGTATCGATGGTGAGACTTTGCAAAATTTTTTTCAAATAAGCGCGAATTAGGACCCCTAGAACCCATATCCGGGGTCAGTTTCAATTTTTATATGTTTATATATATATATATATATATATATATATATATATATATATATATATATATATATATATATATATATATATATATATCCGTCTAATAACTCAAAAAATAATTAACCTATTTAAATGAAACTCGGCAAGTGCCTTTCTTTTATTAATGGATTGAATGAGTTTGTTATCCAGGAAAATTGGACGGGGTTTTCCGGGAAAATTTTGAATTTTCTTTCAAGAAAAACAACCAAAGCTGTTTTAATGAAATATATTACATACGTTGCCTTCGGAAAGGCCTTACGACATACCAAAATTCAACTTTATAAGTATATAGAAAATTCATTTATTCACATTTTAAATTTTCTTTCGAAAATTTTTTTTTTTCCGAAAATTACATATCTATTTTAATGAAATTGGGTGGATATCTTGTTTATATTTGGTTACCTGCGACTTTGACCCTTAAAAGCTTTATCTATAGCTAAAATCCTTTACATGTAAGATTTCTCGCATTGTAAACTGACGTCCAAACTGCGACACATTACATAGAGCAACACTTATAAGAAGTAACACAATGGTTTTATATGTTGTGTATTGTGTGTTGCCTAAGATATCATACTAAGTTCAGCAGGTTCCGTTCCAACACTATAGGATAAAAATTGCATTGCAAAAAAAGCAAATTGCTTATCCTTTAACCAACATATTAGTGAATTTTTATTTAAAAAAATTCAGTAATAGAGAGGTATCCATGGTGAGACACACTGAACAAATTTTTTCAAATAAGCGCGAATTAGGACGCATATATATATATATATATATATATATATATATATATATATATATATATATATATATATATATATATATATATATATATATATATATATATTAATAATAATAATAATAATAATAATAATAATAATAATAATAATAATAATAATAATAATAATCTTTATTGCTAATAATTATACAGCATGTCAATACATGTAAGTCGCTGACTTGTGCAGTGTTTCGACATAATTTTACCAAACGTCATTCCAAAAATATTTGACAGCTATCCTCTGAATAACATACTTCAAATTTTGACATACCAATTTTCAAATTTAGATCTGCCTCTTTCTTTCTCCATCTAAAATTTCACCCAAAACCTTTACTGCCTCGTATTCGTTTTCATATAACAATACTTCAGAACAAGCAACTTTCTTTTCAGTTCCATATTTTTGCCAAAATAACAAATTTTTTGAAGAGCCAAGTTACATTGACGTTTTCAATTGAGTTAATATATATATATATATATATATATATATATATATATATATATATATATATATATATATATATATATATATATATATATATATATATATCTGATAACTCAAAAATTAATTAACCGATTTCGATTAGACTCGGCAAGTGCCTTTCTTTTATTAATGGCTTGAATGAGTTCGTTAGCCAGGAAAATCGGAAAGGCTTTTCTGGGAAAAATTTTTCCCCCAAAATTACAAAGCTGTTTTAATGAAATTTAAAGGGTATGTTGTCCTGGGAGAGACCTTACTACGTATCAAGGTTCAACTTTCTAGGTTTATAAAAAATTGAGTTTTTTCCAAAAATTACAAAGGTATTAAAATTAAATTTGGTGTATATGTTGCCCTAGGAAAGACGTTACCACATACCAAAATTAAACTTTTTAGGTTTATAGAGAATTGAGTTATTCAAAATTGAAACATTTAATAAAAATTCACTACCATAACGCACTTGCTGCGTCCCGAACTTTTTTAAAATCAACCTGGTGGCTTACGCGTTTCCGTGGTGGTACTCTAATTCGTCTTTACAACTAAATGAGTTTTTTTTTCCATAAAACACATTTTTTTAAAACGTAATTAAAAATGCTATGCAAGTGTTTCGTAAGTTAAAATTTTTGTTTGTTAAACGAAATGTCAGTGACGTCATATTTAAAAATTAGGAGTGAGAGGAAGGTAAATTGTATGCCAGAATGTGTATTTTTGTAAACTAGCGTTGACCAGTCCGAGCATTTCGTCGAAACAAAAATGGCTCAAATTTCAGTGAATTTATTCCATAATTTTGCCTCTTACTGTATATTGATTTGATCACCTATTTTATTAAAATAACGAGCTATTCAGTCAGCCCGTGGCTTTACAGCTTTTTCTTTAAGACAAATAACATACACAAGGTGAGAACAAACCTGTCTCTTGCTGTATATTGATTTGATTATCTATTTTAGTGAATTTTCTTAAAAAAATTCACTAATGAGGAGATCCCGACTTTTGAATTTAGAAAAAATTTTTCAAATGAGCGCTAATTAGGCCCCCTAGAACACATATCCGGGGTCAGTTTATATATATATATATATATATATATATATATATATATATATATATATATATATATATATATATATATATATATATATATATATATATATATATATATATATATATATATATATATATATATATATATATATATATATATATATATATATATATATATATATATATATATATATATATATATTATATATCACACCGATAACTCAAAAAATAATGGGCTGATTTTGATTAAATTTGGTCAATAAATTCCTTTTGCAAATGGCTTGGATAAGTTCGTTAGCCAGGAAAATCTACCTAGGTTTTCCTGGAAAATTTTGTGTTTTCTTTCGAAAAAAAATATATATCCGCAATTAACAAAGTAAGGGCAACCAAATTTGGTACGCGGGTTTATATCCTTACAGGTAAGTTACTTACCAAAACTTAGCTCTACAGGTCAAAAGACAAAAAAGTTATAGGCATTTAAAGAAAAATAAATTGGGGTTTTCCTCAAAACGTCAAAGTTGCGATTTAAAACGTCAAAATTGGCAACATTTAGGCAAATAACTTGAATCTAATACGGGCTATGGAAATCAAATGTCTCAAGAAGGATGTTTCACAAACCCTGAAGTCTTAGTTTCAACCGCCATTCCCCTTCATTTGACTAAAATGTTTCCAGAAAATTCATTTCAAATAGACCCTTTCTCTGATGCTTGGCAGTAGTCTTAGCTATAGAGTTTATCGTTTAATGGTATATAATTTTTGTCGAATTCTCGTAAAAAATCAATAAAGCTCAATATATCCGTTATTATACAAGAATGAAAAAAAAATGTATATATTAATTATCAGGTGTCTTGAGCTACATCTTAAAAAATATTTCTACCATCACAGGTGGCCCATAAGTCGTTGGTGATACAAATTTTCTTTTTTTTTTAAATCAAACACGCCTTATGTTATGGCATTTTTGCATTTGCCATCGAAATATAATGCTTTTTTGTAAGAAAAGAAATTCTGGATACAGCCAGTGCGTTATGGTAGGGAATTTTGATCAAATGCTTCATATTTGAATAGCCCAATTTGCTATTAACCTATAAGGTTGACCAAGAAACGAGTTTTTCCAGGAACACTTTAAGTTTATTTATGGAAATTTTTGTACATTTTTACACAATAAAGTTATTTTTATAAAACATGGCTATACTGGTAACCAAAATTGATACCTGCTTTCTTAAAAAGAAAAAACACATATTTGTAATAAAAACATTTTTTTCTAATAGGTGGGTTATACTGGTAATCAAATTTGAAGCTTGCTTTCTTTAAAAAGAGACATATTTACTATTAAAAACATTTTTATGAAAATTCACTACCACAGCGCACTTTCTGCGTCCAGACTTTTATTAAAATAGCGAGCTATTCAGTCAGCGCATGACTTTACAGCGTTTTCTTTAAAACAAATAACATACACAAGGTGAGAACAAACCTGTCTCGTATTTACGTGTAGGTAATTCACGCTAAAAAGTTGAAATTTAAGCGGTTTTCTTTTGGGACCCACAGAGCTTATATCAATTTTAACTAACTCCGTTACAGCCACATTTCCTCAGAGTATTTTAGGGCAAGATCAGTTTATACTGGAGCGGTATAATGGTGATGGAGAGACAAGGAGTTCTCCTCCCAGTGATGGGTTTATTTAGATGAGATGCGTGTTATGTGAAGGCAGGAGACGCGACGTATTTTCATGTCTTCTGCCTCCCGGAATTCGACAAGCAAGAGCCCTATTTTAGATCAGCGGCGTGTAACTAGAATACACAAAAATAGTGTTCTATAACAGCAATGTTTATGTAAATATATATTATACTTGCTGCAATCCTAGATTCTCTTTTCGCCCAGATTTATCAATTCAAAATTAATTCCTCACTTGTTGTGTACTTCTTTTTAAAAAAATGCACTAATGAGGGGATCTGGACTTTCAAATTTTGAAAAAAATTCTTCAAATGAGCGCGAACTAGGCCCCTAGAACACATATCCGGGGTCAGTTTCAATGTTTATATGTTTATATATATATATATATATATATATATATATATATATATATATATATATATATATATATATATATATATATATATATATATATATATATATATACCCTGAAGATGTTAGGATATGTCAAAAAAGGATACAGTCACAGACTAAATTATTATATGCAAGGCCATGGTTATCGCTGTTAGAAATTATTTAATTAAACATATAATTCATGATTCATGTTTTTCAAAATAACTAAATCTTTTTTTTCATTTTTTTTCAACAACACACCACGAGGGCTTACAGCCCTACAGCGTACCGTGGGTGTTGACAAGGAGGAAAGAGGCAACTTGTTAATTCTGGACTTGAAGGTTTGGAGGCTCGGCCGAGAAGGAAAAACATGTGCCGGCAAGGAATTCCACAACTTGGAAGTCCTCGGGACAAAAGAGAGGGCATAACAAGAAGTTCTATGTCTGATGACCTGGACAGAAAAAGGGTGCATTTGCTCTGTTCCCCTGGTAGATCTGTTGGGGGTAGCAGTTGGGGGAACTATGGAGGAAAGCTCCTCTGAGCAGTGCCCGTGCAGATATCTATAAAATAGCGAGAGGTCACCAACGGCACGTCGGTGGGCAAGGGATGGCAGCTTTTGGGTGTGGGTAGGGTCACCGATGAGACGTATAGCTCTATTTTGAATGGAGTCCAGGATAGCGAGTGTAGAAGCAGCAGCTGCACCCCAGACGTGGGAGCAGTATTCGAGGTTTGGCCTTATTTGTGAAGTATATAAGGTATAGAGATTAGCTGGTCAAAAGTATTTGCGAGCCCGGAAGAGGAAACCTGATTTCTTAGCAGCTGCTTCGGCGATTCATGTGACATGTTGGTGCCAATTAAGATTTCGATCAACAGTAATGCCAACAAGAGAAAAGGACTCTTTACTTTGAATAACTTGGTTGTTCATTGTGATGGGTCTAGGGCTGGTTTATCTCTTATGAGAAAGAAAGCAAGAGAGATTTGGTGGGGTTGAATTGTACAAGATTTCTACTTCTCCAGTCTAATATTTTTTGGAGATCCACAGAGACAGAACCCTCTATGAGTCTGCGATCCTCATCTAATTGGGCTAAAGAGACAGGCTTAGAATATTGTATATTTAAGTGGAGGGTGCTGTCGTCCGCGTAACTGTAAAGTGGATTGGATGTGCTAGAGAGGAGGTCATTGATGTGGAGAAGAAACAATGTAGGGGCTAAAGCTGAACCTTGAGGAACTCCTGCATTAATTGGATACAGTTTAGAGGAATGGCCATCCACAACAAGAGATATGCTCCTGTTGGAGAGGAAATTTGCTGTCCAGGTACAAAGTTTTGGTGGTAGGCCATACGCCGGAAGTTTATTAAGCAGCGCTGCGTGCCAGACCTGGTCGAATGCTTTGGATATGTCTAGAGCGACAATCTGGGGTTCACCGTGTAGTTCCATAGACTTGTTCCAAATATGGGTGACAAAAGAAAGGAGGTCGGCAGTCGATCTGCGCTGACGGAATCCATACTGCCTGTCCTGGATTAAACTGTGTTTTTCAAGAAATTTTAGTAATTCGGTGTTTATATACTTTTCCATCACTTTAGAGACGACTGAAAGGAGATAAATAGGCTTCTAGTTGCTAGGAAGCGCTTTGAATCCTTTCTTGGGGATGGGTTGTACTCGACCAGTTTTCCAGTTAGTAGGGAATATGCCTTTATTGTAAGATATCTGAAATAAACGAGTCAGGACAGGAGCAAGTTCTGGTGCGCATTTTTTGAGAACAATTGCTGGGATCTCGTCAAGGCCATGGGCTTTCCTGGTATTAAGACAAGAGAGCATCTTTCGTACCTTTTTAGTTTTGAAAATGATATCCGTCATTTTATTCGCGACACTGGGGACTGTTGGTGGTTGAACATTTGTAGGTGGGTTGAGAGTAGAATTGCTGGCGAACAACGAAGCAAAAAGTTCGGCCTTGGCCAGGGCGGTAGAAACAATTTCATCCGCTGAGACAAGAGGTGGGAACGTGCTTTTGCAGAAATTATTCTGAATAGATTTAGCAATAGTCCAGAAGGATTTGCCGCCGTTGAAGCATAAGAGGACTTTGTTTTTGATGTGGTTATTAAACGAGTTTTTTGCCTCAGAAAGAATGCGGACATAGCGGTTTCTTGCGTCGTTAAATGCTTGACGATTTTCTTGACTGGGATTGTGTAGAAGCGTTTTGTCAGCTTTGACCTTTTCAAATCTGGCCTTGTCACAGAATTTAGAGAACCAGGGCTTTTGAGTGGCTGAAGAGGTTTTCTGTGTACGTGGAATAAATAACTCCATGCCAGCTTGGATAATTTCGGTGACGTTTTGTGAGATATCAGTGGGGTCAGGATGAGAGAAGCAGACAGACGCCCATGGAAATGAGGAGAAGTAATCCCGGATTTCGTCCCAGTTTGCGGAGTTGTAGTGCCAAACGATACGTGGGTGACTGTGTGACCTCGGGTTGCATTGCGCAGGAAGCAGTGACCATGCCGTGGTCTGAGCGGCCAAAGGTGGCGGTAACTGATATCTTATAGCATTCAGGTTTTCTATTAAGAAGAGATCCAAGGGATTTGAGCTGTGTGTTGGGATACGAGGAAAGTAAGTAGGTTGCTGAACCATATTGGCTAAAGAATTGCTGACTGCAAAGGCCTCTGCTGCTCTCCCTTGTGGATCGGTTTTTGAAGATCCTAGCCATTCCTTATTATGGACATTGAAGTCACCAAGAATAGTGACTTCGGAGGAAGGATATTCAGAAATCGGTTTTTTCAGAAAGGTAGTCAAAGAGCTGGACAAAGTTGTTGTCAGAAGGTGACCGGTAAATGCAACAGATGAACTTAGTTGCAGCCCTGAGAGAGAGTTTTATCCACAGTATGTCTTTTCTTCCAGTTTCTAAATTGGCGAGTCTGGTGCAGGGTAGATTGCTACGGACGTATGCGCACACGCCTCCATGCAATCTAAAGGAAGTAATGAGCTCATACCCCAGGAAATTAAGGTGATTAGTGGCTGTTTTGGCACTGATTTGGGTTTCGGTGAGGAAGAGGAGTTGGGGCCTGTTGCCTGGAGGAAATGGTGGACGGAGTTCAGGTTAGAATTTAGGCCACACATATTCGAAAAGGATATGTTAAAAATCATGGTGAGTCGCAACTTCAATTCAACATTAACGGAGTCACACACTCCAAAAAAAAAGAGCTGTAGTTGTAGTTTAAAAGATCTGATGCCGCCTTAAACGTGAAATTGTAAATATTATTTTGGCCGTTTTATTTTGGAGTTTTGAAAGCAGGTATCTAAAAAACCAAGTGGTAGATTTTAAAATCGCCGCTTAATTATTTTCAATCACATATCTAAAAACCAGAATAAACAAGGATGGTACTAGGTGAAGATTGGAACTTGTGGTGAGCACTCATGAGTACATTTGGAGAACCCAAATCACCCTCATTCTTCTCAGAATTTTTCATCCTCTGATAACGCTAACTAGGTTATTGAAACGACCGTCAGGTTTCTTTAAATGCGTTGCGAATTGGCTTCTCCAAGTGTACTGAAGGATGTGTATATTATATTGTTCAAGCATCAACAAGACTAATCTCATCTATTTTTCAGTATCAGTTTAATTTTATGTAACTCCTTTTATAAAAGTCATTTATATAAAGTATTTAATAGTTATTTGTGTACTAAGGGTATAAATAGATGTTTATGCCCGAGAGCGACGATTTTACAAATCCGCCTCCGGCCTGATGGTTTGTAAGTCGCTCGAGGGCATACACTTCTATTTATACCAGCGGTGCATACAAAATTTTATGTCATACTAGTCATACCCAAACAATAAAACATGAATCACCGTTTACTGAAGGCAACCTAACTATCACCGGATCTTTTCAGAACTATCAATTTTATGTTAATTCGACTAAATAATAACTAAATATGTACATATAACTTTTATTCCATTATCTGTAATTTCATTAATAAAGGTTAATAAAGAAATCAAACAAAAATTATTTGTTTTGAAGCGCGTGCGGGCCACAAAGTGTACGTTTTTCCCGCACGGGCCATAAAGTACACTTTATGGCCCGTGGGCATAAAGTACACCATTATGTAGTTGGTAACTAAGCAATAAAAACACAATAATGAACTAGTATGACATAAAAGTATTTAACACAGTTTTATAATTAACTTGAAACTAATTTAAATGACCATCAAGAGCCCGAAGTGTCAGCTTTCCCCAAACAAGTTTGTGGAAGATACCAAGCTGTTCAGACATGAACAATAATTCATTAATATATTATTTATTTCTGAATCTCGGTTTACAATCAAGTATATATTATTTGTTTCAGAATTCAAAAGATTTCCTGACTCCGGTGTGGTCTTGTATGGGACCTACTCAAACACCGGTGGGTATGAAGTGCAATGCCATGAAGTTTTGCTGTAACAAGCTCAATTTGCTACCGACTTTTAAAACAAATGATCGTAGAAATTCCTATGCGAGCACATTTCTCCAGTGTGTTTTGCAACATCAATCAGCGAACCCCGTAAACCAGCAAGCATAAAACTGTTGTGTCACAAGTTACATAACAAAATATTAAATGTAACATGTAAATGTACCAGTTGTTTGAGAAAAAAGTATTTACCCCTTTAACATCACTTGTAGAACCTCGGTGATTCAGAGGTAAGAACGTGTGCATCCGAACCGTAGGGTACTGGGTTCGATCCTAGGGTACTACTTTCACTTTTTCTGTACAAACTGTAATATTAACATCAACCAAGGTTCTGGCATTGTATTTGAGCAAGTTAAATGTCTGCACATTCCGCCTTCGGAGGGGGCGTAAATCCGTCGGTCCGGTGTCCATACGATCTTGGGCACGTTAAAAATCCTTACCTTCCTTACAGAAAGGCAGGGGTTCGGCAAAATTTCCAGGATAGTGGAGTGAAACTGCTCCCTGGCGTCGCTGATTGGCCATAGTCGCAGAAATAGGCCGACGTTAAAGAAACAAACACACACAACATCACTTATATATATATATATATATATATATATATATATATATATATATATATATATATATATATATATATATATATATATATATATATATATATATATATATATATATTTCATCATATTCTTAATAAAATCATTTTTTGTTTTGAAACCAGGTAGTGGTGTTATTCTTGCAATTGGTCATATATTCCAAGCCCTCAAATATAACCTTTTAGTTACATATATAATAATATATAATTTAGTACCTGTCATTGTTCCTAACCCAGGAATGTCTCAAGAACGACTGAAGTTAGTTTTCATATGAAATTGATATAAAAAAATTCAGGTAATTTGGAGTAAATTGCTTATGAAACAACTTGAGTTTAACACAAACAAGCTTACACAGGCCAAATATCCTTACGAAGTAAAGTAATTTGAGTAATGTATTACAAAACTCCGCTACTAGAGTGGTCTCGATGAAAATCTTTTGGAAAAAATTCTTCAGATAAGCGCGAATTTGGGGCCCTAGAACCAAAAACCAAGGTCCGTTAAAAATTTTATATATATATATATATATATATATATATATATATATATATATATATATATATATATATATATATATATATATATATAAGTATGTAACCGAGCGATAACTCAAAAAATGCTCAACTGATTTGAACGAAACTTGGCACATATCGTCATTGTATTAATACCACGGACGAGTTCGTATATCAGCTATAAAAGACATTTTTCTCCCCAAAAAGGTGTCAGGGTAACTGGAATGCGACTTTATATGTGGTTAGAAATGGTGTAAATAAACCTATGTTGTGATTTTTAAGTAATTTGTTCACAATATTGAAACTTTTTTCCAAATTAAAAAATAATAATCTGAGAGACATGCGCTGAAGCGACTTAGTGGTTAAAGCCGAATGCCTGACGGACAGAGTAGTTAACTGCCACGCGTAGGTTGATTCGTACAACAGGTATAAACCATACATCGACAGTAACCAAGCTAAATAAATAATAGGCATAAAACATAATACTCGAACCAAAAATCTTGAAATGTCGTCCACAAATATCGCAAATAACGACGACAAGAAATTAATAAATTTGCCAAGTGATAGTTATTTAACTGGGGGATTAAATCAATTTTTAAAATACACTATATTTGTAGCCTAATAACGACCACAAATACAGTTTTAGCACAGTATAGATATATTATGCTGTGGCTTTAGTATGAGTGTATAGCCTGATATAGTAGAAATGTGAACAACATCAAGTAAAGTCTCTATAAATATAATTCTAATATAGTTTCTTTTATCTCTAGACCTAAACGTAAGACGTCATATAAGACCGAAACAGTCTTTGAATATGTTTCACTGGCAATTCTACTAATTTTGTAATGAATTGTCATGTATTCTGTTAATAAATATCCCGGGCATGAAGCCAGTGTCAAGTGTCATGTAAACAAAATGTTAGTTAACGTATCTTTAGATAGCTTAGTGGTAGCGTACTTGTCTTCTAAGCAGAAGGTTGAATGATCGATTCCACCTCGAGGAATGTATGGTTTTTGTTCTATTTGGACATTTAGAGAAACAGTAATGCACAGATTTTATACTCTTTATACAACTCATTTTTTCCACTCAATGTACGATCAATGCATTTACCACGCAAGAATGTAGGTACCCACTTAAACTTAACCTCTAACGCCACACCTACCTATGACTAACAGACAATTATCAAAATATTTATTTAGAGTTCACCTAAGCAGAAAGTTTTAAATATATGTGTAGACTGCTTAAAAGACAATCAAATTATTAGGATCATATAATGTAAAATTATTGTTACTTTTGGAGTCGGTGTCAGCCAAGGAAATACGACAATATACCTTACATTAATAATACGAGAATACCTTATGAAATCTATTTTACCAATAAAATTTTATACAATAGACTGTGACAATATCCCGGGACCTTGAAACGACAATATACCAATACCTAATTAAACCTTTTTACAAATGAATTTGAATGCAACAAGACACACACACGCCTAATTAAACCTATTTACAAATGAACTTTAATAAGATATTATGCTGTGACAATACCTCTCTCAAGAGAAAGTACCATTACCTAATTCAACCTATTTACAAATGAAATTTAATACGACAATATCAAGCAACATTGATACGAAAATGTAGCTATAATAATAAACATAAAGAATTATCTTAAGAAAGACGGTGTAGAATGAAAACGAATCGCAATCGGTTTATAATCAAGTAACTCCTATCGCCTCTTTCTCTTGACTGACTGGCGTATGGCCGGCGTAAGCGTTTGCCTCGCTCACTCGGCTATACCCATCCAACCATTCTTCCGGGCGCGCGCGCGCAATCGACCCGCCCGCGCTGCGTGCTGCGTCTATGTGTGTAAAGTTTGCATGCCAATTGTTATTTAGTAAGACATTTCAGGTTAAGTAGTTACAAACCCATCTTGGCTGACACCGACTCCAAAAATAACAATAATTTTACATTATATGATCCTAATAATTTGATTGTCTTTTAAGCAGTCTACACATATATTTAAAACTTTCTGCTTAGGTGAACTCTAAATAAATATTTTGATAATTGTCTGTTAGTCATAGGTAGGTGTGGCGTTAGAGGTTAAGTTTAAGTGGGTACCTACATTCTTGCGTGGTAAATGCATTGATCGTACATTGAGTGGAAAAATTAAGTTTACTGTAAGCTGTAGACAGAAGAATACGCAATTATTTTTTACTTTTTAGAGCATTTTTTGTTTTAGAATATTTTTTTGTGAAGTTGGTTTACCATTTTGTTAAAATTTTTGTTTATTCAAATGTGCGCCTACTAGGAGATCTAAAATCGATCTTCAAGGTCTGTGTAAGTTCAAAGTATTATTTGTAGTAACATGCCGTATAATATTAGTGTAAAATGCGTTTCCACTATAAAGCAGTTGCCGCGTCCCGATTTTTTTGAAGTTGAACAAGATCTCTGCAAGGAGTAGGCCATTTACTTTCTTTTTTGTAATTTTCTCTAATATATATATATATATATATATATATATATATATATATATATATATATATATATATATATATATATATATATATATATATATATATATATATATATTATATATATATATTATATTGCATTGCATCCAACTAAAAAAGCAATATGTCTAAACACATTTTTCTGGTGACACCACCAGCCTCCTCTTTTGATTTCATATGTTTTAGCAGTATTTTTGCAGCTTATGATTATCTAGTAATGACGAGTTGCCACTGACGTAGCAAAAGGGTCTCCCTAGCCGACATGTCTTCGGGTGAGGAAGCGCATCGATAACAGACCCGTTACTGGAAAGATTGAAGGGAAGATCTGAACGGCAGATCAAGAGATTTGTATGCCTTTAATGGCTTAAGGCGGTGGATTGTGACACTCATATCTGATATAATTAAGTTATTAAGATGAGCGTCTGAATTCTGTCTAATATTTGATATCTATACCATAACCTGTCATGTTTTAAGATTACTGTTAACTTAAAAGCATGTTTATATGTATTTGAATAATATTTGTTAAATCTTCAGCTTAAAATCCTTCGCAATTAGTATCCAGCACTCTAATAACAAAGTAGTGTTCTATGGAAATAAATAATGGCCCTATGGATATTATTAGTGACTTTTAAAAAAAAAATCTGTAATGAGGAAATAGCGACTTTTAATTTTGAAATTTTGAAAAAATGTCTTCAAATGATAAGTAGGCTCCTTAGAACACATATCCAGGGTCAGTTCCAATTTATATATATATATATATATATATATATATATATATATATATATATATATATATATATATATATATATATATATATATATATATATATAAGACTAGATGCATTCTCGCAACAATTAAAACCGTAGGCCGGTTTCGCTCTTATTAGAGCTCTTCAGTACGGCATACTAATTGTAGCAAAAATGCACCAAAAGTAATACGGCTATAGTATAGCCAGCCTTAAAATACTAAGTGAGTGGTGGACGTGCCGCCACCTAGTTGCGGAACCAAGTAGTATGTTGTCACGCCAGCTCCAAATAACACAAAGTGTTAACAAAATAGAGACTGTATACAACTAACTAACAATTTAGAAAATTGTCAGACCCTGGCCCTAGAGTGTCCTTACATATTTCCTTTACCCACCTTTGTCCACCACTCTAAGGAGTAGGCAGATTGAGGCCTTAGAGTGTCCTTACATATTTCCTTTACCCACCTTTGTCCATCAGTCTAAGGAATAGGCAGATTGAGGCCTTAGAGTGTCCTTGCATATTTCCTTAACCTCTTGAAAATGGCTCCAAAACAGGAGCCGAAACTTCGAGTTTTCATAAATTGTGGACGCGGTTCAACCCGAGAACCAAGTATGTCTCATATATATATATATATATATATATATATATATATATATATATATATATATATATATATATATATATATATATATATATATATATATATATATATATATATATATATATATATATATATATTTGTGTGTGTGTGTGGATGTGTGGCACACTGATAACTCAAAAAACAATGGGCCGATTTTGATCAAATTTAGTGAGTACCGAATCTTTGCAAGTGGCTTGGAAAAGTTCGTTAGCCACGAAAATCTGACTAGTTTTTCCGCGAAACTTTTAGGTTTCCTTTCGGAAATTTTTTATATCATCAGAAATAACAAGGCCATGGCAATCAAATTTGGTAAGAAGCTTTATCGTATAAAATGTAAGTTACGTAATAAAATTTAGATTTATAGGTGAATAGCAAAAAAAATATAGGCATTGAAACAAAAATTGGTTCCACTGGTGATCAGGAAAACGCACAAGACCAAAATATTGTGTGTAAAGCATAATGAATTCTACAGACAAAATCTATCCCTTTTTGGCTCAAATTTGTCAAGAAATACAAGAAAACTTACTATGAAAATTTTATAGTCTTTCTTTTGAAAATGTCAATAACGATTAAAAATGTCAAAGCTCACGAGGTTTAAGAAATACTCTTGGCATGAAGGGTGGAAAATATTCGAAAATATTAAATGATATGTCTTTAACACAGTCCTAGATATCTGTTTTAACTGCTCATTTGATAAAATATTTTAAAAAGATTCATTTAAAATAGAATGTTTGATACAACGAACTGTCACCTGCTTCCTAGCTAAGACGTTCAAGTATTACTTCAACTAATTAGAGATGAGGCGGGTTCAATCCCAGCTGTGTGCACTTTCTTTCCTAATACCCTAGTAGTTGGATCTCTAGTAACAACATTGAGTATTTGTTTGTCAACATCTGTGCCAATTTACTCCTTCGTCAAAAATATGTTATAATTTTTTTTCTTTTAACGTTATATGATCAGATTATGTAATTGAAATTAATTTTTGGCGAATTTTCATAGAAAAAATTATTAATGAGATGAGAGGCCTTAAGACTCTTAATTAAAATTTAAATAGCAGCTCGGGTTATTTTTGTGGCTCAACCTTGGTTATCTTCTCTTAATACCAGGAAAGCGTCAGGCCTTGACGAGATCGCAGCAATTGTTCTCAAAAATGCGCACCAGAACTTGCTCCTGTCCTGACTCGTCTGTTTTAGACATCTTACAATAGAGGCATATTCCCTAGTAACTGGAAAACTGCTAGAGTACAACCCGTCCCCAAGAAAGGATCCAAAGCGCTTAATAGCAACTACAGGCCTATTTTTCTCCTTTCCGTCGTCTCTAAAGTGATGAAAAATTATATAAACACTGAATTACTAAAATTTCTTGAAAAACACAGTCTAATCCACGATAGGCAGTATGGATTCCGTCAGCGCAGATCGACGAAGTCTATGGAACTACACGGTAAATTCCAGATTGTTTCTCTAAACATATCCAAACCATCCGACCAGGTTTGGCACGCAGCGCTGCTTAATAAACTTCCGGCCTATGGCCTACCATCAAAACTCTGTACCTGGACGGCAAATTTCCTCTTCAACCGGAGCAGTTCTGTTGTCGTGGATGGCCATTCCTCTAAACTGTATCCAATTAAAGCAGTGGTTGCTCAAGGTTCAGCTCTAGCCCCTACTTTGTTTCTTCTCCACATCAATGACCTCCTCTCTAGCATATCCAACCCAGTTCACAGTTACGCGGACGACAGCACCCTCCACTCAAACATACAACATTCTAAGCCTGTCTCTTCAGCCCAATTAGATGAGGATCGCAGACTCACAGAGTGTTCTGTCTCCGTGGATCTCCAAAAAATATTAGACTGGGGAACTAGAAATCTTGTACAGTTCAACCTCACCAAATCTCAGTCTTGCATTATATTTCATAAGAGATACACCAGCCCTAGATCCATCACAATGAACAACCAAGCTATTCGAAGTAATGAGTCCTTTTCACTTATTGGCATGTCTCTGGATCGAAATCTCAATTGGCACCAACATATCATCAATTGCAGAAGCAGCTGCTAATAAATTAGGTTTCCCCTTCTGGGTTCGCAAATACTTTTCACCAGCTAATCTCTATATTTTATATACTTCACAAATAAGGCCAAACCTCGAATACTGCTCCCAAATCTGGGGTGCCGCTGCCGCTTCTACACTCGCTATCCTGGACTCCATTTAGAAGAGAGATATACGTCTCACCGGTGACCCTACCCTCACCCAAAGGCTGCCATCCCTTGCCCACCGACGTACTGTTGGTGACCTCTGTCTCTTTTATAGATATCTGCACGGGTACTGCTCAGAGGAGCTTTCTTCCGTAGTTCCTCCACCTGCTGTCCCCAACAGATCTACCAAGGGAACAGAACGAATGCACCGTTTTACTCTCCAGGTCACCAGACATAGAACATCTTGTTATGTCCGCTCCTTTGCCCCGAGGACTTCCAAGTTGTGGAGTTCCTTGCCGGCACATGTTTTTCCCTCTCCTCCGAACCCCCAGACCTTTAAGTCCAGAATTAACAAGTTGCCTCTTTTCTCATTGCCGAC
Source organism: Tillus elongatus (assembly GCA_964006375.1). Classification (NCBI taxonomy): domain Eukaryota; kingdom Metazoa; phylum Arthropoda; class Insecta; order Coleoptera; family Cleridae; genus Tillus; species Tillus elongatus. The sequence goes on from OZ023266.1 coordinate 20,700,698, forward strand.
ACCCACGTTACGATAGTATTTAGGTTGTTAGCCCTCGTGGTGTGTTGAAACATGGCATAGTGCGAAAGACCGTAAATGTACATTCAACCCAAAAAGTGGCGATTGTTAATATATAAAATTTGATTTAACACAATTTTCCAGCCCTGGTTACAGTTACTAGACACATTATTGTTTGGAAAAAGTATAGTTATCAAATTATACAGTTTATTTTGGATTGCTCTCTCACCGACGCGAACATCAGCCCTTTCCGTCACTATTGTTATATATATATATATATATATATATATATATATATATATATATATATATATATATATATATATAAGATCATAACATGGGAAGAAGCAAAGGCAAGGCCAAGAAATAAGAAACAGTGGGTAAAAGTAACTTATCAACAATAAATAAATTAGAGACAATACTTGACACCTACGGGAACCAAGGTCCGTTAAAATTTTCATATGTTTGTATATATATATATATATATATATATATATATATATATATATATATATATATATATATATATATATATATATATATATATATATATATATATATATATATATATATATATATATATATATATATATATATATATATATATATATATATATATATATACTATATATATAGTCTATTATTTCGTTAATTTTCGCATCTTGTCTACCATTTCCCTGAAGCTGAACTCCCAGCTACTTGACAGATTTAACTTGTTGCAGCTCTTTACCTGGCACTGCCAACTTAACGTACTTGTCATCGCTTACGATCACCATGACCTTAGTTTTTTCTGTATTGATCTTAATATTCCTCTTTTCTAAAGCCTTCTTCCACACCTCCAAATTTTTTTGCAGATCGTCCTCACTTTTATCATAGATCACTAGATCGTCAGAACTCTGTAATATCCACTGGCTGTAAATTTCGGTATCCTATCTGCAATTGTTTTGTCTCTGACCTTACCTCCTTGACAACGTCGTCCATAATCATTATAAATAATAAGGGGCTGAGCACTCTACCTTGTCTTAGACCTTCTTCTGTTATGAATTATTTTGATTTTAAATTTCCTGTTCTAACTCTATTCCTTTTTGTCGTGTATAAGGCTTTTATGTTACCCAGCAGTTCTTTGTTCACTTTTCTATTTCTCATACTACTTCAGACTCTGCTTCTTGGAATACTTTTGAATGCTTTATAAATATCTACAAAAGCTCTATTTTGTTTCAGGATTTTCTCTGCGAGCTTTTCTACCGTAAATATGGGGTCTTTGATAATTTTTCCTTTTCTAAAGCCGCTTTGAGATTTTTCCAGTTGTGTGTCTAATATAGTTCTTACTTTATTTTCTAAAATCCTTCCGCAACTTTAAGGACTACATTCAATATTGTGATGCCTCTCTAGCCATTACAGCCAATCCTACCTCTTTTTCTGTACACTGGCACCAATATCCCAATAGCCCAGTCCTTTGCTACCTGTTGGTGTTTCCATATTCTACTGAAAAGAGTTCTTAGAGATTGTGACTCTTTTGCTCCTAAATTTTTAATTATCTCTGTGATTACCTCGTCATATCCTGTAGGTTTTCTTTGTTTTAGCATCTCCACAGCTCTTATTTCTTGTCCTATTTCTATTCCTTCTGTTTTTTTCGTACCTTTTGAAACAACGTCTTGTTCTTGCTCCTCTTCCTTCCTTTCTGCTTGGTTGCTTTTTTGTGTATCTACATAGCAGTTTTTTAAAACCTTCTTCCAACATTCCATTATAGCCTGGTTTGGTCGCTGCAGGGCTCCTTTCTTGCTTTTATTTGTTTTGTCTCTGAAAGTTTTAATTGCTTTAAAGAACAACTTATCGCTACCTACACTGTCGGTTTCCATCTTGTCACCGAGTTCCTCCAAAGCTTTTGTTTTCTCCATCTTCACCATATCTCCGACTTTTATTCTTTGGTTCTTGTATAGTTGGTAACTTTCATCAGATCTTTGTTTAAAATATGCTTTCCATTTCTGTTTCTTAATATTGACTTGTACTTTGATGTCCTCTGTCCACCATGTTATTTGTTTTTTACTCTGGTCTAGTTTTGTAGTGCCACATACTCTTGCCGTATCAAGTATTATGTTTTTGGTCATATCTCACTGTTCTTCTATTGTCATATCTAACTTTTAGTTTTCTATTTGGAATTTTTTTTTCCTGTCTTTTTCTTGTACACTTCTGCTGTTTCATTCAATTCATACATTCTTACCGTCTCTATTATCATAAATGGTTGATTTTACGTAGTTGTCTTGCGGATGTACTGGTTTGGCTTTACTCTCATCTTTATTTCTGATAGGAGAAGAAAGTGGTCTCTATTGATTTCAGACCCCCTCCTGACTTACATATTTTACATATTTTATGTATTCTTTATTTGTCAACACATAGTCTATAATAGATTTTTCTCCGCTACTTTTTACTTCTCGCGTATATTTATTTATCTCTTTGTGCTGAAAACCAGTATTTGTCTCTATCATGTAATTTTTCATGCAGAAGCCTATTAGTCTCCTACCATTATTATTTTTAATATTTTTTCCTTGTGTACCTATGACTTCGTCTGTTTCCTCGTCTTGTTTACCCACCCTTCCATTCATATCATCCATTATTATCACTTTTCCAACAACATTGTCTATTGTTTCATTTCATTTTTCCCAGAATCCATCCTTTTTTGCTGCCTTCTCGTCTTCATTTGGTCCATATACCACTATTATTGTAAATTTTGTTCCCAACTGCATATCTATTTCTAAAGATCTTTCGGTGATACCAGTCCATTTGGTGATGAACTTATTTTTATTATTATTTTCAAACAAGCAACCCCATTGTTCTTTTAACACATTACAAAATTCCTTTATGTGTTAAAAATATAAAAAGTTTGAAAAAAATTCTTAATTTTCGTTATTGTTTACGTTTAAATAAAAACTAGATCGGCGACTTTAACTAGTAAGTTTTCAGATATAAGAAAAGTGACATCATTTAGTATTCTTAAATTAGCGTTCACATTTTACCAACTATATCAAAAACTTGGATTTAAACTGGTTGTGATCCTTCCTCATATTAAATTGACCTCTACACAAACTTCAAAAACTTTTCTAATTTATTGGCACGCTACCAACTGCCTACTAATTAGTTCTTTCATCAAACATAATTTCTCCTCTCGATGAGGCTTAAAAAAATTAAATGGCATTGCCAAGTTTCCGGCACTTATTATATCTTGGATCAAAAATTATGGGTTGTTAGAGAAAAGTACGGTTTGGGCTTCAATCAGTACGGTGAAGTTTTAATAATATTTTAAGTGTCACTTCATCCAATTTAGCGTGTTAAAATTATTCCTGTCTGTTTACAATACTCGTGAAAAGTCTTGTAGATTCAATACTTTGGAAATTTATACCCGAAAACTACGACGGAAATCAATAGCCAGTATATTTTATATTACATTAATTTAGGTATTAAAAATTAGGGCCTTTGGTTTACTTGGAGAATAAGTCAGAAAACTTGAACATATTTATGAATGATTTCGCAGCAAAGTGGGTTGTAAAGAATTTTTATGAAAGCTTGTTCTTACTACGTATATTTTTTTCGATGTTATGTTGGCTTTGAACATGTTCGATTATCCACGGTCTTGTACATACATTAAGTGAGTGGTGGACGTGCCGCCACCTAGTTGCGGAACCAAGTAGTATGTTGTCACGCCAGCCCCAAATAACACAAAGTGTTAAAAAATAGAGACTGTATACAACTAACTAACAATTTAGAAAATTGTCAGCCCTGGCCCATTTCTACCCTAATATTGGGACAAACTATGTAAGGCTAGATGCATTCTCTCCACAATTAAAACCGTACACAGATTTCGCTCTAATTAGAGCTCGTAAGTACGGCATACTAATTGTAGCAAAAATGCACCAAAAGTAATACGGCTATAGTATAGCCAGCCTTAAAACACTAAGTGAGTGGTGGACGTGCCGCCACCTAGTTGCGGAACCAAGTAGTATGTTGTCACGCCAGCTCCAAATAACACAAAGTGTTAAAAAATAGAGACTGTATACAACTAACTAACAATTTAGAAAATTGTCAGCCCTGGCCCATTTCTACCGCAATATAGGGACAAAGTATGTAAGGTTAGATGCATTCTCGCAACAATTAGAACCGTAGACCGGTTTCGCTCTCATTAGAGCTCTTCAGTACGGCATACTAATTGTAGCAAAAATGCACCAAAAGTAATACGGCTATAGTATAGCCAGCCTTAAAACACTAAGTGAGTGGTGGACGTGCCGCCACCTAGTTGCGGAACCAAGTAGTATGTTGTCAGCTTCAAATAACACAAAGTGGAGCTGGCGTGTATATATATATATATATATATATATCTATATATATATCTATATATATATATATATATATATATATATATATATATATATATATATATATATATATATATATATAATATAGATATATATATATATATATATATATATATATATATATATATATATATATATATATATATATATATATATAATATTGGGACAAACTATGTAAGCCTAGATGCATTCTCTCCACAATTAAAACCGTACACGGATTTCGCTCTAATTAGAGCTCGTAAGTACGGCATACTAATTGTAGCAAAAATGCACCAAAAGTAATACGGCTATAGTATAGCCAGCCTTAAAACACTAAGTGAGTGGTGGACGTGCCGCCACCTAGTTGCGGAACCAAGTAGTATGTTGTCACGCCAGCTTCAAATAACGCAAAGTGTTAAAAAATAGAGACTGTATACAACTAAGTAACAATTTAGAAAATTGTCAGCCCTGGTCAATTTCTACCCCAATATAGGGACAAAGTATGTAAGACTAAATGCAATCTCGCAACAATTAGAACCGTAGACCGGTTCCGCTCTCATTAGAGCTCTTCAGTACGGCATACTAATTGTAGAAAAAAATGCATCTAAAGTAATACGGCTATAGTTTGGAACATAAAATAAAATTGTGTTAACTGCAAGCACAAGCTTATGCTTATTTGTGGAACATACTGTAAAATTTAAATCAATAAACACACTATACTATACTATACTATACACTATACTATAGTATAGCCAGCGTTTCAACACTAAGTGAGTGCTGGACGTGCCGCCACCTAGTTGCGTAACCAAGTAGTATGTTGTTACGCCATCTCCAAATAACACAAAGTGGAGCTGGCGTGTATATATATATATATATATATATATATATATATATATATATATATATATATATATATATATATATATATATATATATATATATATATATATAGCCAGATGTTGGATGACTCAGTTTTCAAGCCCAGACTCGCGTCAACCATCTAGGCACAGGATTTTTGAAATTAACGCGTTATAACTTTGAAAATATTAATGTGAGAAAAAAAGTGTTAAGTAAAAGTTGTAGGACATTTGTCGATTGAAAAGTTACGTTTTAAGCATTTTCTTGTTTAGACAATTATTAACAAAGATATAGGTAAAAAAGTTAATAAATAAATCCTAATAGTCGTAGAAGTTGTAAATGCTGCGTGATACAAAAAAAATTCACAAAAAAGATAAGAAATGCAATTATCTACAATAAAGGTCATTACAATTTTGGGCCTAAAGTGCACGGTTACGGAGATATAGGCCGAAACGATTTTTCTCAAAATAGCGGCACTTCCGCATTCCTAAATTTGTAAGGATTTGCGTTTTTACATTCAGTACGTCATTCTGACCCTACGTATCAAAAAAAAAAAACCTCCTGTGGTTTAGTGCAGAAACAAATTCTCTATTGTCTGTATTAAGTGTTTAAAGATAAGCTTGAGACTATGTAAGATAATACCTATGAATAGCAAGGATTTCTTGAGCAACGGATGACACAACAAAACGTTTTCTTTTCTCAGTTGATATATATGTTTATGTATACCGTCTCCCGTAAATTAGCATTTGAAAAATGAAAGTGTTGCTTACTGTGAAACACAAACGCCTACTCTTCCTCTCTTAGGTCTATCATCTATCTTAACGAATAAGAACAAAAAGAAGAACGTCGAAACAAGCAAGTTAGCGAGAGAGGCGCGATCGCTATTTCTCTAATTGTTTTTATCTGGATCGTTTGATGTGATTTGAGAAGACATTAGCCAAGATCGTTACGGTCTTTCTACTTCAGGACTGTTCGCTGTTCGCCTCTTAAAGTCCTGAGCTGAGACGGGCCCAGAGGCTCTCTCTCCACTATCGCCAATCTCTGCTAGAGACTTGCGAAATTAAAAGGGCCGAGATATTAGATTTTGTATCTACAGACAGTGCCTCCTCAATTGGTCTGCTATTGTTTCTTGTTAATCTTTACTGCCTCTCGAGTTCTCTAGTGTATCGAATCACTGTATGTAACTTTATCTTGATATTGTTATTGAACGCTTTGATCCTAGGATATCATCGAGAAAGTTTTAAGGAAAGAGATTTGGGATTTTTTAAATCCTCTTAGTCTATAAGGAGGCACTGGTATTTTGGAATGTTGCGCAGAATCTAAGAAATAAAATTTAGGGACGCAGCAAGTGAGTTATATGGTAGCGAAATTTCATTAAATGCATCAAATTTGTATAATTGAAATCTCTATAAACCTAGAAGGTTGCATTTTGATATGTAGTAAGGTATTTACGGGAGCAATATATCAACCAAATTTCCACAAAATAAGTTTTCTGTGTGTAGTAAGGTTTTTACTAGAGCAACACATCTAGCAAATTTTATCCAAATAGTATTGTTATTTTTTTAAATACAATTTTTTTCTCGGAAAAAGTATTTTTTTTTTAGAAAAACTGGTTCTATCAGGCTGGCAAACGAGCTCGTCCAAGCTATTTAAAAGAGAAATGTGCTTGCCGAGTTTGATCAAAATTTATATATATATATATATATATATATATATATATATATATATATATATATATATATATATATATATATAGGGTGGCGCATTGAAAACGAGAAAACGAAACAGACCGATTTGCGTCCAGAGAATTTTTTTTAAGAAACGCTGAAACACCTCAATTTTAATATTGAGAACACACGTTTCGACATAAAACTCAACTTTTCCACATCAACCTCTTAAGGGTGGTGATAACAACCCTTATATTTTAAGTAATGAACATGGGCCCAGTGTTACATCATTTGAAGGCTCTTTCTTTTCTGAATTCAGCACACAATTTTTTTTTTGAAGTTTTATCAACTTGTTTAAAAATTATTCACAGTTAAAGATGCAAAAACGCATTTCACGCATTCCGATAAGAAATGTGCTGATAGCAAATTTTTGCTGGTATGTAAACAAAAAATTGACTATCAGAACATTTCTTATCGGAATGAGAGAAATGCGGTTTATTATTTCAGTTTATCGGTGGGTTTGATACTTGATAGTACTACCGCAAATTAATTTCACAATGGTGTATTCTGTAGAAGAAAGAGTTGAAATAATTACTCTTTTTTTCAAAAAGATGACTGTGCGAACCGTACCGCAAATTTGTTTAATGAACGATATCCGAACAGACATGTTATCAGAAAATACATTTTGGAGTTAGTTGCAAAGTTTCGACAAAGTGGTTCAGTAACCAACAAAAAACGAGATCCTGAACGTGAATTTCTGGTTAGAAATGAGACTACTGAGATTAAAGTTTTAGGACAAATTGCTGCAGACCCAATTTTGAGCACGAGAAAATTGACCACTGTTTCAAACATCAAAAGAAGGACTATTCAGCGAATTTTGAAGCATCATAAATTTCACCCGTATAAAATTCATCTTGTACAGCAACTGAATCAAGATGATTTTGATCGGCGGCTGGAGTTTTGTGAAGGTATGACTGCACGAATAGCTGATAACATGAACTTTCTGTTCAATATGTGTTTTTCAGGCGAGTGTACGTTTTTATTAAACTCTACAGTCAATCGTCATAATTGTCGTTATTGGGTAGATAATACTCCAAGAAATTTTCATGAAGTCCACACTCAAACTCCACAGAAATTGAGTGTCTGGACTGGCGTTTTTGGAGACCGTTTAATCGGACCAATTTTTCTTGATGGCAATTTGAGTAGCGAAACGTATTTGGAGTTACTAGAAGATATCGTTTGCCCTCTACTAATTGACATTGTTGAAAATGATGATCGCTGTCAAGGAAATCAATTAGTGTTTCAACAAGATGGAGCACCTCCGCAGTTTTCACAACGTGTTAGGGAGTTTTTAAACATAGAGTTTCCAGGACAATGAACAATTAGTCAGTTTTCTTGATGAGCAGAGTGAGATAGAAAAGTGGCTGACTTCGGAGTCTGGCGTTCATTTTTGTTGAGTATAGATAACTATTTTGGCCAAGGTATTCAGTTTATATATAATGCTCATGAGAATGGTCATGAGACTGAAACACTGCATGTGGCTTTATAAACTATCTGGTGTGGAGCTTTACTGAATTTTTTTGTTATTTTTTAGTACAACTGTTTCTTGTGACGCACTAAGACATATATAATATCAGAAGCCTGCTGTCTAGATTGTAAGTAAACCTTTACGCCTAAAAGATACTAGATTTATCCCCTGTCATAAATTCCACGTGGAAAATATCAAACCTGCATGCAATCCGCGTAAACTCATCCGAAATGCAGACAATAGCCCTTGAATCCCGTTCTCTTATATCATATCTTTGGCATCTGTAGCTATCCCGGCGAGGAGCGAGATAGTGAGTAGTATCAGGGTCTTAAAAACAGCCGTTCGATCAATGTCAAGCAAATTTAATAGCTTTCTTATGTTGCAGAATTCTATTAGGTTAGCATGGGCTGCTTCTTGCTCTTTATTACTTCATTGTTTGGAGGTATCCTTTTTTTTGGTGTCTTTGTGGTGTAGATTACCTTGGCAAGGTGTTGTTTGAAGATTATTGATAGTAGTATGATGTAGCCGCAAGTAGCGAAAAGTTAATAGATTGATTACAAATTTATATGAAATTTAACACAGACGTGTCTCGTCGTACTAAAGTTGAAGGGTGATTTTTTGCTTATTTTATGTAGTGTCTCTACATTAAATACGTCTAAGTAAAATGCTACATCTATCAGTGTTAGCAAAAGCTTCTAATAAAATATATTATATTAATCTGATGGATAAATAAAATTTTATATAAAGGATTACTAAAATCTAATTATGCTGCTCAGTCGAGGGCATGAGCTTTAATGTAAATTGAACAAAGGACATGGGCTTTTGCACTCACAATTGGTATGGTGTTAGATGTACAAATAAAAATAAAAATAAGATTAAATCAGTTTATTAAAAAAAGTTGAATTTATACAATGCAAATGAGTGAATTTAATAGATGTTTAGGGAGCGGAGGTTAATTTTAGGAATAAACTCAGGAACTAAGCATATTTGAACATTGGTAACGGTTTAATTTCAACTTTTAATAAACTCACAAAAACTCAACAATAATATTATTACTAACAACTGAATGAATTTAACGTAGACAATTAACATCGTGAATCTTAATTCAACAGTGTTATTATGTTTACATAATAATTACAAGTATCACGTCGTTACATCTTAAGCAATCTGAATTAACTGTGTACATCGTAAGAACTTATTTAACTAACTCATTTTGATATTCTGTCTCTTGTTTACCAACAACACTTCTTATAGTGTTTAGTTTACGTCCTTGCTGACTTCAGCATTCCTGCATACCTTGTACCTTGCGAATTTACTTTGTTTATTGTTTACATACTAAATGTGATATTTCCAATGTCAATCGATACAATTCTGACCTCTAATTATTTGCAATATTTACATTTCTTCGTGTAAAGAAGTAAACTGAACTAATTTTACTTATTATTTTAGTGTTTTTAACAATTATGTTTTTACGCCTATTACGGCCTTTCCTGTTCTCTGAACAATAGAAAAATACTGAAGTTATATAAAACAGAATGACCACGTGTTTCGTGATGGATGGTAGCAGCTTAAATGAAATAACATATGTTCAAAGACTGATAACAGATAAGTAAGGCACTTAGTTCTGTTGGCGAAGTTCCATCGGTTGACCGTATCAGGGGGTTGTTCAGGGCCATTTAAACCTCTCAGCGCACATTGGGCCACTCAAGGCTGCCTAGATCGTTGAAAAAAAATTGATGGGACCCCTACTTGGACTGGTCTTGAAAATTAGCTTGAATGTGTTTGAGGAGCTCCTCAAATTTTATTGCTAGATGGTGGTTGCAGTGTGTCATGGATGTTTCAACGCCAAACGTGCTCTAATTCATGGTGTAAAAGTCATACAGGAGAAATACGACAAGCACACTTGGAGAACCCAAATCACCACAACACATTTAAAAAAAGACCTGACGATCGTTTCACTAACCAAGTTAGCGTCATTAGAGAATGAAAATTCTAACTACTTTAAAAGCTAACATCACTTTATATACCGGATCTTAGGTAAAGGGACCGAACTGAGATGGGAAAATAAACGCAGGCAAATTCTGCAGTGTATTGTATTTTTATCGCGGGACGAGGTCTGCACTGTCCCTACTAACTTATCTAAAATGTGTCCATCTTTAGTAATTTTGGAAAGGTTCAACGACATATAAATTAACATAGTTTGCTTTGTCGGAACTATCTGTATTATTATGTTATCTCTAGGACGTGTTAAAAACGTGGGAATTTTTATTTAGCGAGGCAACCGATCAGGTGGCTTGTAATCAGCGGTGGTGCCACGTTCATACAATTTTTGTTGTAACTATATTTCGCAATATATATATACTTTCGAAGGAATTTAGCTGTCCTGGTTGTCTAACATTTTTTATTAATTTCAGATTATTTCATTAACGTGATGATTATTATCCCAAATATGTTGGGCGACAGTAGATCTATCTATAGTACCGTAACGTAATTGGGCTAAGTGTTCTTTGAATCTAACTAGCAGGTGGAGGAACAATGGAAGAAAGCTCCCCTGAGCAGTGGCCGTGCAGATATCTATAAAAGAGAGAGAGAGAGAGAGAGGTCACCAACGGCACGTCGGTGGGCAAGGGATGGTAGACATTATGTGAAGGTAGGGTCACCGGTGAGAGGTGACCTCTCTTCTGAATAAAGTCCAGGATAGCGAGTGTAGAAGCGGCAGCGCCACCCCAGATATGGGAGCAGTATTCGAGATTTGGCCTTATTTGTGAAGTTATAAGGTATAGAGATTAGCTGGTGAAAAGTATTTGCGACCCCGGAAGAAAAAACCTAATTTCTTAGCAGCCGATTCTGCAATTGATGTGACATGTTGGTGCCAATTGGGATTTCGATCCACAGAAATACCAACAAGTGAAATGACTTACTACTTTGAATAACTTGGTTGTTTGTTGTGATGGGTCTAGGGCTGGTGTATCTCTTATGAGAAAGAAAGCAAGACTAATATTTGGTGGAGTTGAATTGTACAATATTTCTACTTTCCCAGTCTAATATTTTTCGGAGATACACAGAGACAGAACTGTAATCCTTATCTAATTGAGCTGAAGAGACAGGCTTAAAATATTGTATATTAAAGTGGAGGGTGCTGTCGTCCGTGTAACTGTGAACTGGGTTGGATGTACTAGAGAGGAGGTCATTGATGTGGTGAAGAAACAAAGTAGGGGCTAAAGCTGAACCTTGAGGAACTCTTTGATTAATTGGATACAGTTTAGAGGAATGGCCATCCACGACACCAAAAATGCTCCGGTTGGAGAGGAAATTTGCTGTGCAGGTATAGAGTTTTGGTGGTAAGCCATAGGCCGGAAGTTTATTAAGCAGCGCTGCGTGCCAAATCTGGTCGAATGCTTTGGATATGTCTAGAGCGACAATCTGGGGTTCACCGTGTAGTTCCATAGACTTGTTTCAAAAATGGGTGACAAAGGAAAGGAGGTCGGCAGTTGATCTTCGCTGGCGGAATCCATACTGCCTGTCGTGGATTAGACTGCGCTTTTCAAGAAATTTTAGTAATTCGTTGTCTATGTACTTTTTCATCACTTTAGAGCCTTTAGACTGAAAGGAGAGAAATAGGCTTGTAGTTGCTAGGAAGCGCCTTGGATCCTTTCTTGGGAACGGGTTGTACTCGAGCAGTTTTCCAGTTACTAGGGAATTGCCTCTATTGTAAGATGTCTAAAACAGGCGAGTCAGGACAGGAGCGAGTTCTGGTGAGCATTTTTAGACAACAATTGCTGGGATCTCGTCGAGGCCAGAGGCTTTTCTGGTATTAAGAGAAGAGAGCATCTTTCGTCTTGAAAATAATATCTCTCATTTTATGCGCGACATTCGGGACTGTTGGTTGTTGAACATTTGGAGGTGGGTTAAGAGTAGAATTGCCAGCGAACAACGAGGCAAAAAGTTCAGCCTTGCCAAGTTCAGCCTTGCCCAGGGCGGTAGAAACAATTTCATCCCCTGAAACAAGTGGTGGGAACGTTGTCTTGCAGAAATAATTCCCAATAGATTTAGCAAGAGTCCAGAAGGGTTTGCTACCGTTGAAGCTTGAGAAGACTTTGTTTCTGATATGGTTATTAAACGAGTCTTTTGCCTCAGAAAAAATACGGACATAGCGGTTTCTTGCGTCGTTGAATGCTTGGCGGTTTTCTTGACTGGGATTGTGTAGAAGCGTTATGTGAGCTTTGACCTTTTTAAGTCTGACCTTGTCACAGGATTTACAGTGGCGGAACATGCTTTCTGTGTACGTGGAATGACTAATTATAAAAATTAAATAATTTGAGTATATACTGGTAACCAACTTGCTTTCTTAAAAAGAAAAGACATATTTGATATTAAAACATTTTAATGAAAATTCACTACCACAACGCACTTGCTGCGTCCAGACTCTTTGTGATTTAGACATATTAAATTTGTTATCGCAATTTAAACATGAACAAATTATCTTGGTTCTCAGTGTAGATACATCGGTGTAAAATAATGGACCGATTTTGATAAAACTTGGTGAGTACCTTCCTTTCACAAGTGGCTTGGATATGTTCGTTAGCCAGGAAAATCCGCCGAGGTTTTCCCGGAAAATTTTGTGTTTTTTTTCGAAAAAAATTTATTTCTCCGGAATTAACAAAGTAAGGGCAACCAAATTTCACACGCTGGTTTATATCATTATGGGTAATACCTACGAAAATTTAGTTCTGTAGGTTAAATGACAAAAAAGTTACAGGCATTTAAAGAACAATAAATTTGGGTATTCCTCAAAACGTCAAAATCGCGATTTTCAACGTCAAAATTGGTGAGTACCCTCCTTTTGCAAGTGGCTTGAATAAGTTCGTTAGCCAGGAAAATCCGCCGAGGTTTTCCCGGAAATTTTTATGTTATCTTTCGAAAAAAAATTATATCTCCAAAATTAACAAAGTAAGGGCAACTAAATTTCATACGCGGGTTTATATCATTAGCTTCGTAGGTTAAAGGACAAAAAAGTTACAGGCATTCAAAGAAAAATACATTTGGCTTTTCCTCAAAACGTCAGAATCGCGATTTTAAACGTCAAAATTGGTAATATTTAGGAAATGAACCTGACACTAATATGAGCTATGGAAGGAAAATGTCTGAAGAATAATGTTTTACAAAGCTTGAAGTCTTAGTTTCAATCGTCATTGTCCTTCATTTTACTTATATATTCCCAGAAAATTCATTTCAAATAGACCCTACATACAGACTTGGAGACTACTTCTCTGGCTTCACTGTTGGTTTTTGTAGTCTCCAAGTCTGTATGTAGTATGGACAAGTTTCACCAAGTAAGGGCAACAACAATCAATGAATCAAATAGACCCTTTCTCTGATGTTTTGGCTGTCGGTTTAGTTAAGTTGATGCTTTCGCTGTAGGTTTAGTGAAGTTTATGGTTTAACGGTTTATACTTTTTAGCTAATTTTCGTAGAACAAATTCGTTACTGCATTTTAGCATATTTTATCGAAATATGATGCATGTTTGTAAGAAAAAATCTGGACACAGTAAGTGCGTTTTGGTAGCAAATTTTCATTAAATCCTCCAAATTTCAATAACTCATTTGCTATTAACGTAAGTTTTGTTGGTTAGGAAACCAACATTTAACTGTATTTTCGGAAAATTTTTGTATGAACGCAGCAAGGGCGTTATGGTTGCGAATTTTCATTAAATGTTTCAAATTTCAATAACTCAATTTGCTATTAATCTAAGAGACTGGCTAAGAGACCAGTTTTCTCATAAACATTTAAAGTTTATTTTCCGAAAAGTTTTGTACATTTTCAAATAATTATTTTGATAAAATATAATACACTGTTCCTATTATATTATTAATCGGTCTATTATTGTATCGTACTCAAGGGCTTAAAGAATTTTGCTGAATGAGTATTCAAGTATTGTTTCAAAAAAATTAATTTCGCGTTTTCTTTGAGGACACAAAATAAATAACTCATTTAACTTTGTGAAGGCAATGCTAATTTATTTTATATTAACTTAGATGTAAAAATGTTTTACATTCCCTTAAGCTCATCCATGCTTCATGAAATAAAAAAGTAAGAAAAAGAACCGGAATCTCCTTTGAAGAAAATTCCCCCGTATTACGTACACTTTACTTAAGCAAATTAGGAAAGAGATATGAAGTGGATATGGGCAAATGCTAAATTGGATGGAGAGGTTAAGTCAGCGTGAAACTCGCTCATTTTAAAATGCACATAAACTGATACCCGGTTGCATTAGAGTCGCAGAGTCAGAACGTCGACTGTAGGTTCAGAACCGGCGGCTATTTTCCCAGAATGAACTTTTCTACCCTGACACACCGACTCTTACATTAAAATAACATTCCTCCAGATATTACTCGGGGCATAGCAGACGTTTTCTTTCATTCGAGAGGGTCCGCAAAAGTGGAAACACACGGCATGAGTTCCGCAAGACCATTCGGTGTTTGCCACTCTTTATGTCTCCTTCCTTTTCTTAATTTTTCTTTCTCGCTTCATTCAATTCTCTCAGAATTAAAGCTCATCATTCGTGATGGGACCGAATGAGCCACTTGCATTTTACGTAATGCGTATTTGGTTTTTTATTAAAGGGGTTTCGTCTTATGGAAACTCGCAGAGGCTTTTTTTTCTCCGGTTAAATGATTTTATACTAACTACGCAATTTATGACAGCTGCTTCTACTTCTTTTGCCCAGTATCAAATGAGATGGGAGTGGGGAAACAAATTGTCCTCCAGTTGGTCTACGTTAAGATCATCTTTCTTTGAAATTATTATAAATTACATTTGTAAAGGATATCACAAAAATAAAAATTAGTAGTCAATGCTTTTAGGGAATTTTCACAAATTCTGATACAGGGTTAAGCTGAATGATGTATCCGTTTCTTAACTGCATTTATTCAATAATATAATTAGACCAAATCGCCATGCGTTCTCGATAGATGGAAATTTATGATAGTTGTCAAACTGTTTGCGATAACGTCAGTTAAATTATTAAAACTCTGGACGCAGCAAGTGCGTTATGGTAGTGAATTTTCATACAAATGTTTTTAATAACAAATATGTGTGTTTTTTAAGAAAGCAAGCATCAAATTTGGTTACCAGTATAACCTATATAGTAAAAACAATGTGCCATGTTTCATCAAAATAACTTTATTGTGTGAAAATGTACAAAAATTTCCAAAAGTAAACTTAAAGTGTTCCCGAAAAAACACGTTTCTTGGTCACCCTTATAGGTTAATAGAAAATTGAGCTGTTCAAATATGAAACATTTGATCAAAATTCCCTACCATAACGCACTTGCTGCGTCCAGAATTTCTTTTCTTACAAACATGCATTATATTTCGTTGGAAAATGCAAAAATGCAACAACATAAGGCGTGTTTGATTAAAAAAAAGGAAATTTGTATCACCAACGACTTATGGGCCAGCCTGTGATTGTAAAAATATTATTTTAAGATGTAGCTCAAGACACCCTATAATTAATATATACAAATTTTTTTCATATCTTATATAATAACGGATATATTGAGCTTTATTGATTTTTTTACGAAAATTCGACAAAAATTATATACCATTAAACGATAAACTCTATAGCTAAGGCTATTGCCAAGCATAAGAGAAAGGGTCTATTTGAAATGAATTTTTTGCAAATATTTTAGTAAAATGAAGGTCAATGACGGTTGAAACTAAGAGTTTAGGGTTTGTAAAACATCCTTCTTGAGACATTTTATTTAGCCCGTATTAGATTCAAGTTATTTGCCTAAATGTTGCCAATTGTGACATTTTAAATCGCCACTTTGACGTTTTGAGGAAAACCCCAAATTACTTTTCTTTAAATGCCTATAACTTTTTTGTCTTTTGACCTACATAGTAGGTAGACTTACTTGTAAGGATATAAACCTGCGTACCAAATTTGGTTGCCCTTACTTTGTTAATTCCGGAGATATAAATTTTTTTCGAAAGAAAACACAAAATTTTCCGGGAAAACCTGGGCAGATTTTCCTGGCTAACGAACTTATCCAAGGCATTTGCAAAAGGAATTTTTTCGCTAAATTTAATCAAAATAGGCCCATTATTTTTTGAGTTATCGGTGTGATACATATATATATATATATATATATATATATATATATATATATATATATATATATATATATATATATATATATATATATATATATATATATATATATATATATATATATATATATATATATATATATATATATATATATATATATATATATATATATATATATATATATATATATATATATATATATATGTTTTCTGGGGGGCCTAATAAGCGCTCATTTGAAGAAATTTTTTCAAAATTCAAAAGTCGGGATCTCCTCATTAGTGAATTTTTTTAAAGAAAATTCACTAAAAGGGATCGTTTATTCAATATTCAACGTTAATTTGCTGTTAAGTTTATTTCAAGAAAAATTCTGGACGCAGCAATTGCGTTATGGAAGTGAATTTGTTTAAAATGTTTTTAAAAGAAAATGTGTCTCTTTAACGCAAGCAGGAATGAATGTATCATATTTTAGCAACATACCTTGTTTGAAAATGTAAAAAAAAATCGAAAATAAAGTTAAAACATTTCCGAGAAAACTCGTTTCCTAGCTGACGAACCTTAGGTTAATAGCTAATTGCTTTATTTAACTTTTGAAGCGTTTAGTGAAAATTTGCTACAAAAACGCACTTACTGCGTCTCGATTTTTCTACAAATATGCATCATATTTCGATGAAAAATGCAAAAATGCAAAAATGCAAAAATGCAATAAGGAATGTTTAAAAAAAAGTAGGTATCACCAACGACTTATGGGCCATCCTGTCGCTAAGGGAAAGGTTTCCTGGTCGTGCCATTTCAAAGTTTGGAGATTCCATGTGGCCGGCATGGTCACCGGTTCTGCCAGATTGTGGTTTTATTTTATGGGACTATCTAAAGACAAAAGTATGCGCCAATTGACCTCGAATTTCGGAACAACTAAAGCGTAATAGTCGAGCAGTGGTCAATGCAATCCCAATTGAAATGTAACAGCGAGTGATGGAAAACTTGCGTGCTATAGTTCAGGAGTACCAGCAGTGAGGTGGAGGTCAATTGATTGATGTAATATTCAGAAAATGTTTAGGCAAGAACATTTGTTTCATTTTTTGGTTAAAGTTTAGCCTTTAATGAATACGACTAACTATAAACTAGATACTTCATTCTACCTAACCCTGTAGTGTAAAACCAAAAAAGTTCGGGACGCAGCAAATGCGTCATGGTAGCGAATTTTCGTGAAAATATTTTTACTGAAAATATGTCTAGTTTTACAAGGACATTTGGTTGATATAGCACTAACAATGTACCATATTTAATTAAAATAGCTTTGTTGTTTCAAAAAGAACAAACATTTTCCGAAAATAAACTTTACAAGTTCCAGAAAAACTGACCGATTTTACTACCCAACGAACCTCTTTAAGCTATTTACACACCTGACAAGATATAATTATTCACAAATAGCTTTAGGAGCAAAATTGAAAGAAAATAAATTATAATTTCTTTTACATAAATTTCTTTCAGTAGTGTTATACTAAAGTACATTTTTCACAACAATTCGACAACTTTTTTCAACAATAACTTACAAAACATTTATTATGAATTACCAACATATCACAAAAATCTTACAAAAAATGATTTCTACGGAAACACTAAAAACATTCCAGCGAAAACTTTTTAAATCAGCCACCATTGGAGAGTACCTGTATACGGCAGTTAGATTTTTCGACGAGTAGTGCAAAGAAAAAGCTCTCTGAATGCGTCATTTCTATGGAGCTCCGCTATCTATTGATAAAAACCCCATATCACAATTTGTGATATGTGTTTGAAATATGTGCCAAAAACGTGAAAAGTTGCAAAACAATTGAAATAACTCAAAAACGATGAACGACATATTTTTTTTCCTTCCAAACATGCATTGTAATTTGATGAAAAACACAAAAATGCTACAACATAAGAGGTGTCCTATTAAAAAAATTAAGCGTGTATCACCAACCACTTATGGGCCACCCTGTAATTGTGAAAATAGGTCGAGACAGCTCGAGACATAGTCCATATTTGCTTCAAATTCGTGGCGTAACATCTAATATACCATAATTTAATTTCCGAACACTTACCCAACAATTTTATTCGCCAACACCTGCCCAACACTTATGTAATTAATACTACTCTAAAATTTTTAAAGTTCATTAAAATGAACCTTTTATGACGTACCATTATCCCTGATGAGGCTTTATACAAAGTTCGCAAACACAAATTTATCAGTTTTTTATTACTACACATTCCCATTACCACACAATCCCAGTCAAGAAAATCGTTAAGCAGGACGCAAGAAACCCCTATGTCCGCATTCTTTCTAAGGCAAAAAACTCGTTTAAACCACATCAAAAACAAAGTCATCTCAAGCTTCATCGGCAGCAAATCCTTCTGGACTCTTGCTAAAACTATTGGAAATAATTTAAGCAAGAGCACGTTCCTACCTCTTGTTTTATGGGAAGAAAATGTCTACCGCCCTGGGCAAGGCTGACCTTTTTGCCTCGTTCTTCTCCGGCAATCCTACTCTCACCCCCACCTCCAAATGTTCAACCAGCGACAGTCCTCAATGTCGCGCATAAAATGACGGATATCATTTTCAAAACTAAAAAGGTACGAAAGATGCTCTCTTCTCTTAATACCAGGAAAGCCTCTGGCCTTGACGAGATCCTAGTAATTGTTCTCAGAACTTGCTCCTATCCTGACTCGCCTGTTCCAGACATCTTACAATAGATGCACATTTTTTAGTAACTGGAAAACTGCTCGAGTACAACCTGTCTAGCACATCCAATCCAGTTCACAGTTATACGGACGACAGCACCCTCCACTCAAATATACAATATTCTAAGCCTGTCTCTTTAGTCCAATTAGATGAGGATCGCAGCGGTTCTGTCTCTGTGGATCTCCAAAAAATAGGGGAAGTAGAAATATTGTACAATTCAACTCCACCAAATCTCAGTCTTGCTTTCTATCTCATAAGAAATACACCAGCCTTAGACCCATCACAATGAACAACCAAGTTATTCAAAGTAATGAGTTCTTCTCACTTGTTGGCATTTCTGTGGATTGAAATCTCAATTGGCACCAACATGTCACATAAATTGCAGAAGCGGTTGCTAAGAAATTAGTTTTTCTCTTCTTGGCACGCAAATACTTTTCACCACCTAATCTCTATACCTTATATACTTCAAAAATAAGGCCAAACCTCGAATACTTCTCCCACATCTGAGGTGGCGTTGCCGCTTTTAGACTCGATATCCTAGACTCCATTCAGAAGAGAGCAACACGTCTCATCGGTGACCCTATCCTCACCCAAAGGCTGCCATTCCTTGCCCACCGACGTGCCGTTGGTGACCTCTCTCTCTCTCTCTCTCTCCCTATCTTTCATATATATCTGCACGGGCACTGCTCAGAGGAGCTTCCTTCCATAGTTCCTCCACCTGCTGCCCCCAACAGATCTACCAGGGGAATAGAACGAATGCATCCTTTTACTGTCCAGGTCACCAGACATAGAACATCTTGTTATGCTCGCTCTTTTGTCCCGAGGACTTACAAGTTGTGAATTTCTTTGCCGGCACCTGTTTTTTCTTCTCCACCGAACCTCCAAATCTTTAAGTCAAGAATTAACAAGTTGCCTCTTTCCTCCTTGTCAACAACCTCGGTACGATATTGTTTAGGCTGCAAGCCTTCGTTGGGTGTTGTGGAAATAAAAATTAAAAAAAATAATTAAAATTGTAGAGAGTGTGACTTTATTTGTTGGAAGACGAAAACCTTTGTCATATGTTGCTAATGAGAGTAGGACATCATACAATTTATATTGAAGTAACTGTGTCAAAGAAACATTTCGGCCACACAACTCTATATATATATATATATATATATATATATATATATATATATATATATATATATATATATATATATATATATATATATATATATATATGAATAAATTAAATATATTCGAATTCCTGGGCCCCAAAATACATTATTTGACACCACGATCAAGTTTTTAGGTTTAGTGGTTTCCAAAGTAGGAACAATCAAATATCTGCATCCGCCATTTTCCAAAATGGCATCCAGAAAAGAGGGTCTCACTCAAAGGCACTGACCACCGGCCATAATATCATCTGTGCTACTGTAATATAAAATCTAGCATCTAGTTATGTTTCAGGGTGAGCCAACTTTACATAGTTTACTACATGTGCCTTTCCACTCATAGCTATTTTTTAAGCTTAATCGAAAACGGCGAAAGTTACAAGAATAATACAAAAACCAAGAAGCTAAACAAATGAAGAGGAAATTTAAATTTGGTATCAGAATTTATACGGGCTATCAAAAAAGTTACCAAGCATAAAATAGTACCTGACCGAAGAAAACATAAGACCCTGTATATGACAACCGACAATTTTGACATTTTATTGTAGAGGCTCTTAAAGAAAAAAGGTTAACAAAATTTTAAAAGTTTATCTCAAGACGTGCGAGAGAAGAACGCAAAATATGATAACAAAATTGACACCTATCACCTGTATATCAACATGGTGCGTTTTTGACCATGAGTCTATTAAGACTTTTTTCTTATTTTGCACAGTACTATCATCCCCTGAAATATTTACATTACGGTATGCTACAGGCTGTATAAAAAGGTGCTAGGATTTTAATTTGAAAATTGAGTTTGTGGATACCTATATATAATTGGCTCTTGCGAAAAATCACTGTGTATCTATGTGAAACTTTAACGTAAATTGACTTTTGTATCGCGTCAAAGAACATTAATTGTTTTTTAACTACATTTTTGGCCTCGAGCATTCACTCATACGGCCACGGACTTTTTCTACATGAACTTCTGGATACCGACCACTATTCATCCTTACAGTCATGACTTCTTGTTACTTGGCTTGCATAATCTCTAGTTGGTTATCTATACACATATTTGATTAAATTATGAATATTTTATGTCATACATAAATTTTTTTGATTACTAAAAATAATTGAGAAATACACAGGGATACTTTTCTTCATGCCTTGAGGCCTATCAAGGCAGCTTTCTGACAGTCACAGGTGGCAACATCACTTCAAAATTATTTTCCGATTGGGAAACCTTATTGATAACCTAATTAATTTTAACTCAGTGCATTATGTCGGATGAAACGACAAACACGTTACATTGTTTTCTTAGAATTGCAAATAGTTCGAAAGCATACTTTCATCCTTTATTAAGCCAGAACTTTGCGTATTCATTTAAATTTGCTAACAGAAAGTCATCCATAAATGAATAAAATATCGGAACTTGTTGGGAGCTAAGAATTTATCTCTCCTTGGGTTTATTTAGGAGAAAGAACATTTCAGTCGAATGCACATAATTTTAAAAGTCACAGGAAAGTATTTCGTTATTTATACAATAAAAATACCGAAATCAATATTTGTATTCCTGGAAATATTTACACAAATCATAGTTGCTTTGTTTTGGATTTCGCGTATGGTTCGGTGGCAGGAAAAAAACCAGTGGAAACGTCCAGAGTGTCGAAAAAGCTGAGACGTACAATAATTGCAGTGGTTTACTGCCATAATATGTCTCAGCTGGAAAATTTATTAATGTTATTGATTTATTGACTTTATTTACGTTCGTGGCAAGACTCTAAAATAGGGTATCAAATATACTAAGTGAAGATTGAAACCTGTGATGAGCACTGATCAGCACACTTGGAGAACCCAAATCACCACAACACATTTAAAAACCTGACGATCGTTTCAATGACCAAGTTGGCGTCATCAGAGGGTTAATAATTCTAAATATCTTACATCCTCAACTCTATTTATATTCTTCTGCAGGTAGTTGGCTACTAACGATTTAGGGAGGTTCAACGACAACATATTTCGTTTGGCGGAAATATATGTATTCTTTTATTATCTATCGGACGTGCTTATGGCGGTATTTATTTTGTAAAGTAATCTATCAGGGGACTACCCGTAGGCGGAGGAGCGAGCTTCATACACTTCTTATTATTAGCTTATTTTTATTCTTTTATATATATATATATATATATATATATATATATATATATATATATATATATATATATATATATATATATATACAGTGTGTCCCAAACTGGATGGGAATGTTGTGCACTCAAAAGCACTGGTTCTCTAAATCCTCTGACAAGGCCAGACTTGAAAATGTCAAAGCTCACAAAACGCTTTTAAACAGTCCCAGTCAAGAAAACCATCAAGCATTTAACGACGCAAGAAACCGCTATGTCCGCATTCTTTCTGAGACAAAAAACTCGTTTAATAACCATATGAAAAACAAATTCCTCTTAATCTCCAACGGCGGCAAATCCTTCTGAACTCTTGCTAAATCTATTGGGAATAATTTCTGCAAGAGCACGTTCCCACCTCTTGTCTCCAAAAATGAAATTGTTTCTACCGCCCTAAGCAAGGCTGAGCTTTTTGCCTCGTTGTTCGCCGACAATTCAACTCCCAACCCACCTCCAAATGTTCAACCACCAACAGTCCCCAATGTCGCGCATAAAAGATGCTCTCTTTTCTTAATACCAGGAAAGCCTCTGGCCTTTACGAGATCCCAGCAATTGTTCTCAAAAAATGCGCACCAGAACTTGCTCCTGTCCTGACTGGTCTGTTTCAGATATCTTACAATAAAGGCATACTCTCTAGTAACTGGAATACTGCTCGAGTACAACCCATCCCCAAGAAGGGATCCAAAGCGCTTCCTAGCAACTACAGGCCTATTTCTCTCCCTCTAGTCGTTTCTAAAGTGATGGAAAAATATATAAACACCGAATTACTAAAATTTCTTGAAAAACAAGGCAGGCAGTATGGATTCCGTCAGCGCAGATCAAATGCCGACCTCCTCTCCTTTGTCACTCATTCTCGGAACAAGTCTATGGAACTACACGGTGAATCCCAGATTGTCGCTCTAGACACATCCAAAGTATTTGACCAGGTCTGGCACGTAGCGCTGCTTAATAAGCTTCCTTATATACTTCACAAATAAGGCCAAACCTCGAATAATTCTCCCACATCTGTCGTGCAACTTCCGCTTCTACACTCGCTATCCTGGACTCAATTAAGAAGAGAGCTATACGCCTCATCGGTGACCCTACCCTCACTCAAAAGCTGCCATCCCTTGCCTACCGACGTGCCGTTGGTGACCTCTCTCTCTCTCTCTCTCTTTTATAGATATCTGCACGGGCACTGCTGAGAGGAGCTTTCTTCCATATATCCTCCACCTGCTGCCCCCAACAGATATATCAGGGGAACAGTGCGAATGCACCCTCTTACTGTCCAGGTCACCAGATATAGAACATCTTGATCCCGAAGACTTACAAGTTGTTTAATTCCTTGCCGGCACATGTTTTTCCGTCTCCTCCGAACCTTCAAACCTTCAAGTCCAGAGTTACCAGGTTGCCTCTTTCCCCCTTGTCGAGACTCACGGTACGATAGTATTTAGGCTCTAAGCCCTCGTGGTGTGTTGTTGAAATATAAAAAAAATGTAAATCGGGAACTAAAAGTTAAAAAAAACAATTAACATATTTTTATAATTTTTTTAAATAATAAATTTCAAGGCACAAATATAAATAATATTTCTGAATATAAAACATTTTTCTAAGAGGCAGTTGTTGTAATATATAGATATTGTAATCCCTAATTAAGCTGTGTCTTCAATGTATTTATTATATATTGCCTGGAAACTGTTAAAACATTTTGCCAAAAGCCCATACAATGTTATATTAAGCGGGCATCTAGTTATGCATATTAATGTAACATCAAAGGTTAGTTTGGTAGTTTACACGTTTATCATTTGAGGCACAATATAAGAGCAAGGTCCTGATAAACATTGCTTTAGGCTTTGTTATCCACTTCCTTTGCATATGGTTCACAGTTCAGTAAATATAATATAACATTGTAGATTTCCTGATATGAAAATGAATTTGTTTGCTTATTCGAGGGTTATCTCTGGAACGATTAAAGCAGTTTTGACTTTCGCTGTACGTCATCCACACTTGCCACGTGCTGGATGAGAAATTTGTGTTAATTCCGTAACAATGATTTTGCTTTGTGAGGTCTCTGAATTATATATGTAACATAGGTATTTGAGTTTTCACTTAATGAAACTGAAGTTATGAGAAACTGGCCATGGAAAAAAATACATTTTCTTGCATTTTTTAATTTTTTTAATAGGAAATGCATTTTTGTGAATCAAGCAGCAAGTTTCTCGTTTTTTTTTTCCACAAAGGACATAAGGCTATATTGTCTGGTTTATTATATTTACTTAGACCTAAAAACATAAAGACGGCCAGTACAGTTCTTGGAACTTAACGTTGGGAGATGCAGCCGATGATATTGGTAGAATCGTAGACGATGATAAATAACCCATTATATTATATAACCATAATCCGGGACAAACCCAGATGGTTGGAATTACTATAATTCGAGGAACAAATAATAAAGATTGAGTTCCAAATGCCAAAATGACGGCCAGTTTAGTAAATACTATTTAGTACCACTCAGTTCATCTTAGCAATAGCGCAAAAAATTCGGTGCGCAACATATTTTTGGAAGTGTTGAAAGTGAATAAAAGTGTTGTGAATTAAAATGCCTAAAACATAATTTAATACGTTGTAGATGAAGAATTACCTAGAATTAACATGAAATGAAGACAAACTTTTTTTCCTGTGTGTTACAAAATTGTAAGTACTTGTTTTTTTTACTACATATATTTTTTATTTATTTAAAAGTAAATTTACGCATAAAATTTATATACCAAAAATAAAATTTGACAGTTACACCGACAATAGAATTTTAATTTTTACAAAAAAAGTCTCAAACTAATTTTGGGTCAGAGTAAACATAGTATTCTTTTAGAAAAATTTTCAATAAAGAAATTTAACATTTTTGTTGTTGTTTTTTTGGTCACTACAGCTTCATGCAGACAAAAAGTACATTGTGGATCAGCATGTCAAAACCGCAAAGCACATTCTCAACGTGCTTAATATTAAAGAAGGTGTAACATCAGAGCAAACCTTAAAAAGTTGCCTTCAACAGAAACCAAAACAAACCGACCAGAAGCAGTTAAATGAAGATTTATGCAAGGCGATGATTGGCAGCAATGTACCGCTGACAAAGTGAAATAATCCAAAACTAAGCAGTTTCTAGGAAAGTACTGGAAGCATAATATCCCTGACGAGTCAGCCTTGCGTAAAGGATGCGTCGACATCATTTTTAAAGAAACTTTAGTAAATATAAGAATTGCTGTGGGTTCAAATTATTTTTATGTTTTAGTAGATGAAAGTACATATTTGTGCGGTAGATAGATCGCCCATGCATTAATTGGCGTGTTAGGGGAAGATAGTCCAGGCAGTTGAGTTTCATAAAGGACAAAGCGGTGGCTATTGCACCTGAAACTTTCAATGAAAAATCGTGCTTATTACTGACCCCTGAAATATTGCAGTATGTAAGATATTCATTTAGAAAAAGAATGAGAACGTATTTGGAAGTTAAAGTGAGATATTTGGAAGAATTTCTCAAGAATGAGACGCGATAAATAAGTTGAAATTGAATTCATTGATTGTGGTTGCCCTTACTTGGTAAAAGTTATCCATACTACATACAGACTTGGAGACTACTTCTCTGGCTTCACTGTTGGTTTCCATTTTTGTAGGTGAAGGACGTAGCCAGCGCGTAAGCTAACTGAAGCAAGTGGCCCTTACAAATTCTGGATGTTCTAGGATATTCTTCAACGTTTCTGTGACTATAGTTTCGCTGCTTGACAGCATTCTCCACAGAACACCCCCTATAGAAGGGAAACGCCAATGCTGACGTTTTGAACAATATTGCAGCGCCTCTGGCGGATGCGATGAATTTTAGTCGCACGCGGGAAATTTGATTTCATTTTCATTTAACAAATCCAAATAAATTCTATTTAACTTTATACCACTGCCAGTAAAGAGGTTAAATTAGTCAAATATTTTTTTAATGATTTTTATAGTGAAAGCAAAACAAGTTATGTTTTAATAACACGCATATGCCTGTTTTAAGCTTTGCAATCATAGGAAAAATTAATTGGCAATTTGCACCTTCTAACACTTGCAGCTTCAGTTTTTACTATCGATATGATTAATGGAAAATCAAACAAGATAAAATACACTTGTGTTTTATTAGAACAGTATTACTATTACATTTATTTAAAAACCTAGAACAGTATTCCTATCACATTTATTTAAAAACCATTTTAATTCTGAAAGTAAGATGAAGTATATATGGCCATTCCTTATCGATAGGTAGGTATATTACAGCAGTCTGGTGCTTGTACACTATTACGTTTATATGCTCACATGACCACAATGTATGGCAAGGTTGGTTTTGCCTTCTTTTAGGATATGTATAAATGACGTCATATTGTCATTTATTAGAAAAACAATTGTGCACCCTTTAATTTCCTTCTTTATTTAAAATGACACTTGGTAATATTCATCTGACAACAGTGTACACTATCAGGCTTTCTGGTCGCCTTCCGAATCCACCCGATCCATTGTTTACTTCCGAGATGTTGTATAAATAGAAATAGAAATTTTTATTTGCACTTTAAAATATATGAATACTTACTCAAAGGAATATGTAATATAGGAACAGCAGTTCTTTTCAGGCCTCTTCTCATTTCAGGTACTTTATCCTCATCAACGAAATGACGATCGCAAATATAAACTCTATCGTAAATGGCTTGTGGATATAAACCAAGCATCTTAGGGTTTTGTACAGCTTTCACCCAGTCATCAAAATGGTCTTCTGATGACTTCAACGAAAAACGATGTCTGTTGCTAGATAATTCCAGGCACCCCGGAACACAATTAACAATAAATAGTTTTCTTGGTTGGTATCATATTTATATCTACAAAGCTTCTGTAAAAAAACGTTATTTTGAATAACCTATAAACCACTAAAACGTTCTAAACTTGCCTGAAAACTAAAACAGTTGTAATTATGTTTCACCAAAACACCTTGAACTATGAAAGCACCTTGCTTTTTTGATAAGAAAACTGAAAATAGAATTGAAATTACATGATTGTTTAAACACAAAGCTTATGATAAAAACCGACGAACAATGAAAACACTATAAAGTATCCACTAAAAGTTAATATAGGTAAAACTTAATTAAAAGAAACGTTTAGCAACAAACTTGTATTATAATTATACAATGAAAGAACTAGAAGTGAAGAAAAACTTTTTTGCATTCAAAACATTTGAAGTTTGAATGTATGATAAAAAGGCGCACTGAACAGCTTGTTCAGTAGAATTGTAGCACTACTAGCGACATCTACTATATGCGATGTCCGAACTAGAGCCATAATAAAGTCCAGGTTAGCTCCATTTAGGTGAAACTTCTATAGGGAGTGTTCTGTGGCATTCTCAGACAGATTAAAATTAAATTAGTATAAAATCATGACAACTACAAATAGCTATCTGTTGCTATGTTATGATATGATGTTTTCATCAAAACATTTTTATCAAATTGAAAATAAAATGAAACACAGATGACAGATGAGGTCTTCAAAATGTCTATGTGATGTATGTCAACATTTTACATAAAAATAGAACTAGCCTATAATAATTATGATAACAGTTACAACAATAAAATAACTAAACAATAACAATATAAAAGCTATACAACGAAAATATCGACATACATCAACTCATTATTTTATCATAGTTATTATAGGCTAGTTCTATTTTTATGTTAAATATTGACATACATCACATAGACATTTTGAAAACCTCATCTGTCATCTGTGTTTCGTTTTATTTTCAATTTGTCAGAATGAAGCGGTTTGGTTTCGTATAAAATTTTATAATTTTGGTATAAATATGGAAAGTAAATGAAGAATGATGATGGGAAAGTAACTATGGATGTGTAAAGATTACTAGTAAATGAAGGCAGTGATTGAAAATGTAAGATGGAAGAAAAAATGGTATAAAAAGTTTATTTAAAATGGTTTGTAAAAATTCTGAGTATGTCATATTTGGATAATGCAGTGTCAAAAATTTTTAAAATAAACTGTTAAAATTATGTCACTATATACAACACAAGTCAAAATGGACTTACTGTATAGACATATTGTGTAATTTCAGCCAATAAAGTATAAGTATATAAACTATAGTCACAGAAGCATTGAAGTACATCCTAGAACATCCAGAATTCGAAGGGCCACTTGCTTCAGTTAGCTCACGCGCTGGCTACGTCCTTCACCTACAAAAACCAACAGTGAAGCCATAGAAGTAGTCTCCAAGTCTGTACTAAATTGAATTGTTAATGTTTGTTGTTGTATTTTAACATAATAAATCACAATTCCCTAACAGAAAGAGCAAATCAAGATTTTTATTGCATACAAGCCTAGTTTTTTAGTAGATTCCTATTTTTTAAAAGACAGTACATCACCACACTTAGAAATCCAAAGTTATCGCCACTCAAAATAGAGAGAGGGCGTAAAGTCGTAAACCGTCATCGAGATATACTCTTGTAACATTTTAAAAACTCACCCTGTATATATATATATATATATATATATATATATATATATATATATATATATATATATATATATATATATATATATATACAGGGTGCTTCACGATGAGTGGCATATTAGACATTTCTGCAGAACTACACTTATTTCAATTCTGAAAATTGCTATCCGCACGTTTTTGATACTGATCTTTCTAACTAAAATATTTTCAATTAGCCTGCACTTCCGGTTATACCAGATGTCGACACAAACTTTGTTTTTTTAAATGGAACAGCCTGTATTATATTAGCTTTTTGAATTACACGTTCAATTTAAGGGCCACTTGATGACAACACATTCGGGCTAGTTCGTACCCTTTATTCGCCATTTTGTAGAAAAAATTACGATTGGAGCGCTTTAGAAAAATTCCGATATCTTTAAAGACCTGCAAGATAGGAACATGCGGTTTTCACTATCCCATAGAGCGTAAAAATTTCTACACCTTGTTATAAACACAATACGCTTTTAAGATAACTGTTATTTATAACATACATTTGAATTTGAAAATTTTCAATCAGAGATAACTTGATTTTTTTTAATAGAATGGTATCCATATGTCTCAAGCATCTGATTCAGCGTTAAATTTCCTATATTTTAGATATACATTTTCCTATACCTATCTCTTATAGTTTTCTTAGAAAATTGATTTGAAAATAATAATTGTTAGCGGAGCGATGTCTTTTTTTTGTAGGTAACAAAAAAAAATACAGTAGAAACAAAAATATTTCATGTTCAAGTTAAAAATTATAATGAAAAAATATTGTTACTGTGTTTGAAAATTATGTATTTAAAATATTAAAAAAAAATCTAAGGATAACAACAGTGATATTATTACCTTTACACAATCCTATAAATCCGGTATTATTACAGCATGAGTAACAAAACAACGTACACCTCCTAAACTAGTAACTTGAAAAAGCCAATAATTTAACAGTAACCAGATTTGTTAAAGACTGGCAAATATTTTTCTCCCTGGTGTTGTCCCTTTAGAAAAAAATCATTTTACTTTTATCCGGTGCCGCACCCTACATGCTTCTTCTGATGTCACAAAGCTCTACGCTAACTGTGGAACGGTTTTACCAAATAAGAACAACAACAGTGGCTATTAAACTTGAATTAAAAGTCTCCAACGTGATTATCTTTCATAAGTCATTTTTTTCAACAAAAAATAATGTAAATGTATCAGATAACTTTAAAATTGCATCAAAGACGAAAAAAAGTTCAAATGGATTTTTTCCAAAAGAAAACTCAAAATTTTCCCGAAACCAACTGAGATTTTCCTGGCTAATGAATTTGTCCAAGCCACTAATAAAAGGAATGTACCTGCCCAATTTTATAAAAATCAGTTCATTATTTTTTGAGTTATCGGTGTGACATTTATATATAAACATATCAAAATTTAAACTAACATGGGTTCTAGGGGGTCTAGTTCGCGCTCATTTGAAGAATTTGTTTCAAAATTCAAAATTAGGGATCTCCTTATAGTCAATTTTAAAGAAAATTCACTAAAATAAAGACAGGCACGATACTCATAAAATGGCAGGGACAATTGCATAACGAAGGCGATGGCAGAACACTATACGATAATTGTAAACAAGTAGGAACGGACACATTTCCACTCACCTTCAAGGCGACCCAACTTGTAACGGGACATGGTACCATTAGACAATACATACAAATGTTCAATTTACAGGACATGATGGAACAGTGTCAATGTGACATGGACGAAATGGAGAACGTAAAACATGTTATAAATACAAGTACAAAACAGAAACGTATTGTAATACGGGCGGAGATAGATGAAAACTACGGCAACCTGGACATACTGTTGCGGATAGGTGACCGAACTAACTTGACGGACGTAGCGAAGATAATCAGATGGAGAGGAAGCCATAGAGGACGAGGACTACGACAGGGGTCAGAAGCGCGGGATCAGGTGACGTGCCCTGCTACTGCTCTTGCATTTGCATTTGTCTTTGATACGAATGTTGCATTGTCAAAATCATTGATTCGTGGTCGCCGCCAATATAGAGGTCAACAAGTAGGAAAT
The DNA here is from genome assembly GCA_964006375.1 of Tillus elongatus. NCBI lineage: Eukaryota > Metazoa > Arthropoda > Insecta > Coleoptera > Cleridae > Tillus > Tillus elongatus. The sequence continues at coordinate 20,731,838 of OZ023266.1, forward strand.
GAAAACTACTAAATAAAGCCATTGACGAGCATAACACAGGCTTAGGAAGGGGCAAGGATTAGGAAGAATCACATGTTAGGCTAGGATATAATTGGAACAGGACGGGGAGTAAGTACATTGGTATTATTATTAGGATTATAATTAGGACTAGAATTATATTAAGTAATTTAAGTAACATTTGTTCTTGTATTGTAAATATATAGAGATCAACCCACATAGGCAAGGGTTGGAAGTGGGGCGAACTGAGAAGCATGGTTTCATGGGTCATAATTTTTATTTTTTTTATTTCAACAACACACCACGAGGGCTTACAGCCTAAATACTATCGTACCGTGGGTGTCTACAAGGAGGAAAGAGGCAACTTGTTTATTCTGGACTTGAAGGTTTGGAGGTTCGGGGAAGAAGGAAAAACATGTGCCGGCAAGGAATTCCACAACTTGGAAGTCCTCGGGACAAAAGAGCGGGCATAAGAAGATATTCTATGTCTGGTGACCTGGATAGTAAAAGGGTGCATTCGCTCTGTTTCCCTGGTAGATCTGTTGAGGCAGCACCTGGAGGAACTATGGAAGAAAGCTCCTCTGACCAGTGCCCCTGCAGATATCTATAAAAGAGAGAGATGTCACCAACGGCACGTCAGTGAGCAAGGGATGGCAGCCTTTAGGTGAGGGTAAAGTCACCGATGAGACGTATAGCTCTCTTCTGAATGGAGTCCAGGATAGCGAGTGTAGAAGCGGCAGCAGCACCCCAGATGTGGGAGCAGTATTCGAGGTTTGGTCTTATTTGTGAAGTATATAAGGTATAGAGATTAGCTGGTGAAAAGTATTTGCGAGCCCGGAAGAGGAAACCTAATTTCTTAGCAGCCGCTTTTGTAATTGTTGTAATGGTGCCAATTGATATTTCGATCCACAGAAATGCCAACAAGTGAAAAGGACTCATTACTTTGAATAACGTTGCTGTTTATTGTGATGGATCTAGAGCTGGTGTATCTCTTATGAGAAAGAAAGCAAGACTGTGATTTGGTGGGGTTGAATTGTACAAGATTTTTACTTTCCCAGTTTAATATTTGTTGGAGGTCCACAGATACAGAACCCTTCATGAGTCTGCGATCCTCATCTAATTGGGCTAAAGCGACAGGCTTAGAATATTGTAGATTTGAGTGGAGGGTGCTGTCATCCGCGTAACTGTGAACTAAGTTCGATGTTCTAGAGAGCAGGTCATTGATGTGGAGAAGAAACAAAGTAGGGGTTAAAGCTAAACCTTGAGAAACTCCTGCATTAATTGGATACAGTTTAGAGGAATCCCCATTCACGACAACAGAAATGCTTCGGTTGGAGAGGAAATTTGCTGTCCACGTACAGAGTTTTGGTGGTATTCCATAGGCCGGTAGTTTATTCAGCAGCGCTGCGTGCCAGACCTGGTCGAATGCTTTGGATATGTCTAGAGCGACAATCTGGGATTCACCGTGTAGTTCCATAGACTTGTTCCAAGAATGAGTGACAAAGGAAAGGAGGTCGACAGTTGATCTGCGCTGACGGAATCCATACTGCCTGTCGTGCATTAGACTGTGTTTTTCAAGAAATTTTAGTAATTCGATGTTTATATACTTTTCCATCACTTTAGAGATGACTGAAAGGAGAGAAATAGGTCTGTAGTTGCTAGGAACCGCTACAATATGATTGGGACAAGACCGGTAATGGGACTATGATTAGTTTAAGTTGGGTCACAAACAGAATAGGATTTGAAGAAGACTACGAATATGATTCAGATTAGGCCTGTTATGTTTTCTTCTTGAGTTATAAATTCATGGAGTAAGATCGCTACCTAGTTTAAAAATAGCTTTTAATTGTCACATATAGATGCAAGTATCTGCTTGTAGTATCAAAAGAAATAAGGGAGAATCCCCACTGATTTTTGGAGCTTATAGTTGACAAGGGTTCTTGAGGTAACGGCTTCGCCTGGTTGTGGGTGAGCGGTAGATATGTGGGCGTGTGGCTTATACCAAAAAGTCAGATAGCCGCTTTATCGTATTGTGTTCAGTAAAGTTCCCTCATATCTGATAATCTTGGATTCCATGAACAATAGGTCCAATTCTGTGGGCAGGTTCTTGACAGCTCGAGAGCGTTCGATCCAGTCAACCATACACTTTTATAGCGAAAGTTGAATCATTATGGTATAACACAACATGCATATTTATAGGTGAGAAGCTGTTTTTCCGAGGGGAGACAAGCTGAAAGATACGTCAAGCAGTTATAAACTTTGTCTGGTTTTCCAATTGGGTCAAAAGGAGGCCGTAGAATAGCATATTCGGCCTTGTTTGGTTTCCAATTTTGGTTGACGACATTGCTTATAATGTCCCACACTACCTTTTAACTTTGTACGTAGATGACACCATTGCTACAATCTCAGGGGAAGGTTTCGCAGAGATTGGTGCTGCAGCTTATATTTGTGTCTCTAATGTACAAACTAATGTACGAAAAATGGTGTGGTACTTAACACACACAAAAACTGAAATGCTTCTCGGTTCTACAGTGGATGAGCATCTAAATCTTAGCCTATATGTGAGATATGATAAAAGTTCAATAAGAAGGGCTCGTCTGTGAGGTTTTTGGGCTTCTGTCTGGATTCTTACTTATCGTAGGATGTCCACGTTGAACCCACCATGTTCTCTTGCATATAGGAATTATGAGAATTATAAGAGGATAGCAGTAGGGCAGGCAGAAAGGGTGGTACAAAACTGACGTGTCGGTACAATTTGTCACATGGTGAGCCTATAAAAATCGAAGCATTTGCAGGTAAAACTGTTAATAAATATACTTACATGAAATATGTGTCACCTAAGAGAACCAAACACGCGCATTAGTTCAAAGAATAACTTTTAATTGGATAATATATAAAATTTAAAGACATAATTTGATCAGCATCAACCTATGTATTAATATTGCAAGGCCTGTTTTACCCTATGCTAATTTAAATTGTTGAGAACGATGATAGATACACGGAACAACATTTATTTTTTCAACAAGATGGTGCTCCACCACATTATGCCGTAACTGTTAAAGATTTCTTGAATAGACACTTTTCCTGTCAATTGATACTTCGAGAAGGTGCTGTATAATGGCCAGGCCGATCTCCAGACCTGTCCCTTTAGATTATTTATAAGGGAATTTCAAATCAAAAGTTTATGCTACCGAGTGCGATTCTGTGAAAGAGTTATGTCAGCGCATTATCGATGAATGCTGGAGAATTACTCCTGAAATGCTTGCAAATGTTTGGCAAAAATTTGAACAAAACATATAAAATTGTATGGAATTTGGTGATGCTCAGTTTGAGCCTCTATTTGACTAAAGTTTAAATCTTTGGTATGCTTTTTTCTCCCTCAGGGCTCGTCTGCGTCTTTACCGTCCCAATAGCACCGAAGCCCTTGGATTATTGTGCATGCCCTTTGCCTTTTCTACTCCACCCATTCCAAAATCACTGTGCCTTCAACTAGTCTGCCCAGCAATTGATAGGTTGAAGTTTTATATTGCCCTGTCTCCTGTCTAGGCTAACCCTAGATCAATCAACCGTAACCCTTCCTAGTCATGTCTTAGGAGGGCCGGGAATGCTTGCCTTAATTGGCCGGCATTGCGAGGAGAGTCCTCTATAAAAAACCCACATCGCAAGGTCGTTGGCGGGTTGGTGCCGAGGCGATGATGCTTCTGGCCGATATGGCCGAGCATTGGCAGGGTGGTAATTCTATCGCTAACGTTAATCCTCCCCAGGGAAACCGGGCGACCTCCCTGTGTAAATGCCTATTCATGGGATGCGGGGCTCTTCCATGGAGATCTATTTTCCCTTGCTGCTCGTGGGACCAAACATGGACACGACTTACACAGACCCAATAGAGGAGGTGGCAGGATTCAACCTTCCACTGGAACCTCCAGAGGGAAACAACAGGGGAAAGGAAAGTCCACCCCTAGGACGACTACCTAAGGTAGACCCTCCTATAGGAAGCTTGATTATCGAGCTCCTAAAAAGGAGGAGGAACCTGCACCATAATTCCCTTTTCCTTTAAGCTCCTTAAACTACTCCTTTTTTCTCCATACATTCCTATATTCCTACCCCCATGCCCACCAACTTAAGGTGCATTCAAGCTAATCTGCATCATGCTAAGGCTGCGACATACCTCCTTAGCATGAAATTAAAGGAAGAGCAAATAGATATTGCTCTTCTCCAAGAGCCCTGGACCGCTAATTCGGAACGAACTAAAGGGCTGGGTAACACTTCTGGTAAGATAGTAGAGGTGGGCTCTGGTACTAACCCCAGAGCCTGTATCTGGATCAGAAACAACTTGCAGTATTTTACACTTTCAGAGTACTGCACCAAGGACATGGCATCCATCCATCTCGTGATCACATCCGGGGGGACCAGGCTGGAAGTAGTGGCCTGTTCGGCCTATTTCCCTGGAGACAGAGATGCAGAACAACCACCTCCAGCAGAGGTGCGGAAATTGATCGCCTACTGCAAGAGGAACAACTATCACCTCGTAATGGGGTGTGATGCGAACTCCCATCACTTGGCTTGGGGGAGCACGGACACTAACAGACGAGGTGAATCACTATTTGAATACATTTTAGGGGAGGAGCTGGTTGTCAACAACATAGGCTCGGAACCCACCTTTCTTACAGCTAACCGGAGGTTTTAGATCTTACGATCAGCTCAAGGCTTTTGAGCTCAAAAATCCTCAAATGGAGGGTGTCGTCTGAACCCTCATGTTCAGACCATGCCCATATCCTATTTGAAATTGAAACAGGCCCTAGACCTGTGTTGGAGTATCGGGACCCGAGGAGGACGGATTGGGAGGGATACAAACAGTCCCCCGCCGGCAGACTTGGGTCCGCAATCCCCACAGTGAGGGATCGTGATGAGATCGAGATTGCGGCCGAACAGGTTAGGGAAGCTGTGGTCTCTGCCTATCACGAAAACTGTCCACTGAGGTCAAAGAGAGACAGTCGGGGGTCTACTTGGTGGAATAATAACCTCGATAAACTACGAAGAGAAGTTAGACGTCTCTTCAATCGTGCTAAGATTACAGGCAACTGGGAGCAATATAAAACTGCTCTAACACATTATAATAAAGAGATCAGGAACGCTAAGAGGGAGTCCTGGAGGAGGTTCTGCGGGGACATTAATAATTTGCCCAGCAGCGCCAGAATCCACAGGATTCTCTCACGCGACCGGGTACAGGAACTGGGATCGATAAAACGACCAGATGGTTCCTTTACTGAATCTCGGAAAGAAACGTTAGAGCTCTTAGCACACACACACTTCCCAGATTGTCTGATCCTGAGCAACGGTGAGGTCCTACCAGCTGAGGGACGATCTAAACGCCCCCAAAGGGAGGACTGGCTAGTTGCTCGGAGAATAGTTACAGCCTCGGCAGTGGAGTGTGCTGTGAATCATTTCCAGCCATTCAAGTCGCCAGGGGAGGATGGGGTGGTACCGGTCCTACTACAAAAGGGACTGGAGATTCTCCTACCCTTCCTTATCAGGCTGTTCAGAGCCAGTCTGGCCTGGAACTATATTCCTTCCAGCTGGACGGTGGTTAGGGGGGTTTACATTCCCAAATTGGGACGTAATGACCTCCTACCTACATCACTGAGACCTCTCAGTATTACATCATTCCTCCTGAAGGGATTGGAAAAAATACTGGACGGACACATTAGGGGGAACATCTTACCCAAGAACCCCCTAAATACCCACCAGTATGCCTATCAAACTGGCAAATCAACTGAGTTAGCGCTCAATAACCTCGTCGAGAAGATCACACACTCTCTGGAAAATGGAGAAGTTGCGGTGGCGGCATTTCTCGACATAGAAGGAGCATTTAATAATGCATTACCGATCTCCCTCTACGAGGCCACTATCGCTAGGGGGGTGGAACCTACCATCTGTGGCTGGATCGGAAACATGCTGCACAATCGGACCATTATTACCTCATTACGGGGAGAGGTGGTCAGCGTTAGGGCTGCGAGAGGGTGTCCTCAGGGGGGCGTTCTATCCTCCCTGTTGTGGTCCCTCTTTGTGGACGACCTGCTGGCTATCCTCGGACTCTGGGAGGTTGAGGTCCAGGCGTATGCGGATGATCTCGTCATAATGGTTAGAGGCAAATCTGAGGAGGAACTGTCTAGTACTCTTCAAGAAGCACTAAATGTAGTCAATGATTGGTGCCGTAGGGAACAGATGTCTGTGAACCCTCGCAAAACGATCATTGTCCCTTTTACCAGAAGAAGAAGGTTGGACAAATTAAAACCACCTAATCTTATGGGGGAAAACATTCCATTTTCGGACCAAGCAAAATATCTGTGAGTTATCCTAGATAAGAAGCTCAACTGGGACAGACAGTTAGAAAATGTTATCCGCAGGGCTAAGATGTCCCTGTGGACCTGCCGGAGAATCTGTGGGAACAACTGGGGAACAAACCCCCAACAGATGTACTGGCTCTATGTAGTGGTTATCAGACCTATGATAACATATGGAGCCATAGTTTGGTGGCCTAAGGTACTTCGTGGTACCGCGAGGGCCAAACTGGCTCACCTACAGAGACAAGCATGTCTGATGATAACGGGAGCGATAAGCACCGCACCATCAGTCGCTCTGGAGGTCCTCCTCAATATTCCCCCACTTCACATATGGTTGGAGAGGGTGGCGAGGTGGACAACATACAGACTAATACAAACGGCAGATAACATGCCGAGGGAAGTCAGTCTGAGGGGGTCCAGACTCCTTGATGACAGTGATTGTCACAGGATTCTGGGAATGGTCTCGGACTTGATGCTTACAAAAATCAGCAGAGATCTGTCTTTCAAGACCGTCCTCCCGGAAAGGGAGGACTGGGACCGGAACCAATCGACCCTGTTGAGAGCGGACCTCTGCTGGTACTCTGACGGCTCCAAAACTAATATGGGAGTAGGAGCCGGCGCATATGGGGGCAGCACCGATGCTAGACTATCAGCTAGCCTCGGCAAGTACGCAACCATACACCAGGAAGAAGTTTATGCCATCGAGATGTGTGCAAGGGAAAGCTTAAAAGACCTATGCACAAACAAATCGATAAAGATATATGCAGATAGCCAAGCTGCAATAAAGGTTCTTGGTTCCTACCGGTGCAATTCAAAGACGGTATGGAGTTGTAAATCTGCCCTTAATGAATTGGGCAGCTGTAATGAGGTGTCGCTGGTCTGGATACCGGGTCACTCGGACCATGATGGCAACGTTGCGGCAGACGCGCTTGCCAGGAGTGGTGCCCAGTGTGACTTTGTCGGACCAGAACCGGTGCTGGGAATAACATCTTGCACAGCAAAACGCACCTTAAAGACCTGGACAGATAGAAGGACAATTTAATATTGGCAAAATCTTCCAGGATTAGCTCACTCTAAGGCCTTCATAAATGGCCTGTCTGAGTCAAGGGCTAAGAAACTTCTAGAGTTGAACAGACAACAACTAAGTACTCTAGTCGGCCTGTATACAGGACACTGTCGCTTGCGGCATCACATGCACCGTATTGGGATCGGGCAGGAGACCGAGTGCCGGCTGTGTATGGAGAATGACGAAACAGCAGAGCACGTGCTGTGTTCCTGTCCGGCAGCGGACAGGACTAGATACCTGCTCTTTGGCAAGGTAAAGCTTGCTCCAGAGGATCTGGATCAACTTTCGCCCGCAAAGGTTATCGACCTCTGTAGGAGGCTGGATTTGTTGGGCGAAATATAGACATTAGGCGTGAGCCACAATAGACCTTATGGTCGCGGTCGAGGGACCGATATGGACCACTCACAAACTAACCTAACCTAACCTAACCTAACCCTAGATCAGTTATCTTTTGCGGTCCAGAGCTTTACACTCGCACAAGATATGCTGGGTTGATTCCTCCCCCTCGCCGCAGAGTCCTCATGCCAGATCCCCCGCGAAGCGCCTCATTTTATGCAGGTGTTTCTTGACGGCCCTATGTCCCGTAAAGAGTCATGTTGAGCTGTCCTCTGCTAAGTTTTAGCAGCTCCACAGCTCTTTTTAAACTGGGTTTCTCAATTACTGACTTCCCATGTCTAAGCCCTAGACAGTCTGCCCAATACACCTTGTGTTCATTTCTGACCCAGGACTTAATAGTTCCCCTGGCAGTGCTCTTTATCACGCCCAGAACTGGTACAGACCCTCTCTTCGCGAGACTGTCAGCTTCTTCATTGGCTTGGACACCCAAGTGACCCGGCACACGGATGAGGGTGACCTCATTCAGCCCAGCCAGGTCGCTAGTCTCGTCTCGGTATTCACTTACCAGCCTCGAATTTACCCGTGGGCTACTTAGAGCCTTAAGAGCTGCCTGGCTGTCTGTGGCTATGAGGATCCGCTTGTTGGTGTAGCCCCTCCTCTTGTTCTCTCGCACACAGTGCAAGATGGCGTACATTTAGGCCTGAAAGACCGTTGCATGGGCTCCGAGGGAAATACTACGACTTACCCTCGGTCCTTCCGAATAAACACCTGCCACCTTCCCATGCTTCCCACCGGATCCGTCCGTAAACCAGACGAGCGCGTCCCGTGGTAAGCCCGGCGTCCCCGCCCCGTCCTCCCCCCTTCCCCACCATGCCTTGCAGTCGGCCAGTTCCACTGTACAATTTTTCCCCACAGATTCGCGGGCTCGCGAAGTCTGACCTCATTTCAACCATTGGCTCCTTTACGATCTCTTGAATTTTGCAGTGGCCCGCGCAGCCTGGGTTGGTCTTCGGCCTACTATGGCAGGCTAGTCTGTATAGTCCTAGATAGGCGTACCCCATGATTACTAAATGAAGGGTGGCATATCCAGCAACACCTTCATGGCGGCTGTTGGGGTTGAAGTCATGGCGCTCGTGATGCCCAGGCAAGCCATCCTTTGGATCTTGCCTAGTCTTTTGTTTGGCACTGGATTGTTGGTATGTTGCTGTGTTGGTTTAATAGTATGATTGGTCTTAATTATTTTCAACATTTACTTCAATACTATGCTAAGTTTTTTGAGTGAAAGGATTTAATTTTGAATATCTCGGGAAATTCTTTAGTGATATTTCAAAACTCCATTTCCCAGTTTCACAAAGCACAGTTAAATAGTTAACGGACGATTAGTTAATTGAGGCTTTAGACGACCAATCACAGACCATGATTCGGGTTTTTGCCATGACAACCAAATATTTTAAAGCTGTGATTGGTTGCATTAAGCCTTGATTATCTAACCGGCAGTTAAAGGTTTTATCAAGCTTTGTGAAACTTGGCAAATATCTTATAAACGAATAGACCTAGTTTCAAAAATAAAAAAGCAATGTATAGGGAATCAAAAGCTCTTCCTAACGAGCTGTCACAGGACCTCGATTTTTATTTGAAACAATCTGAAGGATGACACAATCGCTTATGTGGGTAAAGTTTGGGATATACTTTTTGCGTTAAAAGTTGTCCCTCCCACAAGAAACCTTGACGTGTTTCAAGTTTTTTTTTTGCAAAATCTCTCTCTATGGCAATTATAGCTGGATGCTCGTTTTCAATGGACCGCCCTGTATATAAATTAAGAAACAACAGGCGGAAAAAGAACCCCTAAAGGGTGACCAGGATTGAAAATCAATATAGCATTAATGATGAACTAAAATATTTACATTGTGTAGTTTTCGTGCTGAAGAGCTTTGATTAATCCAACTGATATTAATCGTTCCCAACTGTAATAAATATCTTTGTGGGCCTACAGTGGCATTTGTGTAGTGACAGTTGTATCTAATTAGTTAAATCAACAGCGATCAAATTATTATACAAATGATCTGTGGCCGATATGTCAGCTCATAATTAGTTGGAGCGAACGCAACAGAACTTGTAGCAAGTGAACATAACAAAATGCTTTTTAGTTAATATTGGGAGTTTATTTTAACTTAGGTAAGCTAAACTTTGAAAATAATTATTAAAACATCAGTTATCTATTAAATAATAAATCTAAGGCTATCGTAATTTCTGGTAAACTCGATCCTATGTAAAATTTTGTACCAATAATGCTCAGTTTCAAGTACTAATAGATTGTGTGTTTTCTCACCAGATTTTGAGCCTGGTCATTAAAAAACAGCGGGTGCAAACTTTTTTTAGCTATTTTAATACTTGCTTTATAATTAATTATATAATTATCTATTATTTATTTATTTATTTATTTATTTATTTATTTATTTATTTATTTATTTATTTATTTATTTATTTATTTATTTATTTATTTATTTATTTATTTGTTTGTTTGTCTATTCCGAGTACAACCCGTCCCCACGAAAGGCTCCAAAGCGCTTACTAGCAACTACAGGCCTATTTATCTTCTTTCATTCATCTCTAAAGTGATGGAAAAGTATATAAACACCGAATTACTAAAATTTCTTGAAAAACGCAGTCTAATCCACGACAGGCTGTATGGATTCCGTCAGCGCAGATCAACTGCCGACATCCTTTCCTTTGTCACCCATTCTTTGAACAAGTCTATGGAACTACAGGCGAATCCCAGATTGTCGCTCTAGACATATCCAAAGCATTCAACCAGGTCTGGCACGCAGCGCTGCTTAATAAACTTCCGGCCTATGGCCCACCATCAAAACTCTGTACCTGGACAGCAAATTTTCTCTCCAACTGGAGCTTTTCTGTTGTCGTGGATGGCCATTCCTCTAAACTGTATCCAATTAATGCAGGAGTCCGTCAAGGTTCAGCTTTAACCCCTACTTTGTTTCTTCTCCACATCCATGATCTCTTCTCTAGCACATCCAACCCAGTTCACAGTTACGCGGACGACAGCACCCTCCACTCAAATATACAATATTCTAAGCCTGTCTCTTTGGCCTAATTATATGAGGATCACAGACTCATGGAAGGTTATGTCTCTGTAGATTTCCAAAAAATATAAGACTGGGAAAGTATAAATTATGTACAATTCAACTCCACCAAATCTCAGTCTTGCTTTCTAACTCATAAGATAAGATAAGATACGCCAGCCCTAGACCCATCACAATTAATAACCAGGTTATTTGAAGTAATGAGTCCTTTTCACTTGTTGGCATTTCTGTGGATCGAAATCTCAATTGCCACCAATATGCAGCTCCTAAGGAATTAGGTTTTCTCTTCCGGACTCACAAATACTTTTCACCAGCTAATCTCTATACCTTATATCCTTCACAAATAAGGCCAAAACCTCGAATACTGCTCCCTCACCTGGGGTGCCTCTGCCGCTTCTACACTTGCTCTCCTGGAGTCTATTTCGAAGAATCCTACCCTCACCCAAACGCTGCCATCCCTTGTCCACCGACGCGTCGTTGGTGACCTCTCTCCATTTTTTTATAGATATCTGCACGGGCACTGTTCAGAGAAGCTTTCTTCCATCCATAGTTCCTCCACCGGCTGCCCCCAACAGATCTACCAGGGGAACAGAGCGAATGCACCCTTTTTCTCTCCAGGTCACCAGACATAGAACATCTTGTTATGACCGCTCTTTTGTCCCGAGCACTTCCAAGTTGTGGAATTCTTTGCCGGCACATGTTTTTGCTTCTCCCCCGAACCCCCGAACCTTCAAGTCCAGAATTAACAATTTGCCTCTTTCCTCCTTGTCGACACTCACGGTACGATAGTATTTAGGCTTTAGGCCCTCGTGGTGTGTTGTTGAAATATAATTTTCTTTTATTTATATGGATGAAGGCCAACAGTATACAACCAGTAAGAGGGCCACTAATTTCGTACGTACATTAAAATACAATTAGAGAAATAAACAAAACAATTTATAATGCTGACGAAATAAAATCAAGTGTAAATAAAAAGTAATATGTCAGTCCGCAACTGATTTCAGACAAAATAACCATAATTAACCCAAAGGAAAAACTTAACCACACTAAACTAAACCAAAATCAAATCAAATGAAAAACAGTCAGGCAAAATAAATAATATAATAAGATTACATAATAGCTATATCATGACAGAACAGTAGTTGTTTCTTACAAAGTTTTTAACTGACTCTAAGTCATCATCAAATACATGCATCCTCTTCTTATAAAAATAGCTGCAGCTGTGACAAACTCCGTTCATCGGTGGCCTCAACAAAATCTTACTCTTAGCAAGTGGAAGGGCAAGCAGTCTCTGTGACCTCAATAAAACAAAACGGACATTGAAATGCAACCCCTCGACCAGAGCTCTACAGTCAGCAGTGTTGTGTAGGCATCCATATAGAAAACTCAAACCATTAATTCTGCAGACTCTCGAGATTTCATCTGCCGTATTTAACAAAATTGTCAATCGCCCTGTTGAGGATATATGACATTCATGACATAGCACAGGTATTTTGCAAGCTTTCTCTGAACTGACTCGAGCAAATCATTATAAACTAAATAATATGGGTTGTACACAACACTGGCGTATAAGAGATGCGGTCAAACGAACGCACAGTACAAGCATCTCAAGCAGTGAAAGACTTACAGCTTTTCAGTATAAACCCTAGCTGTCTGTAAGATTTGTTAACACACTTAAGATAATGCTGAATGAATGATAACTTTTTATCAAAAAATGACACCCAGATCCTTAAGAGTACTAGAGTACTAGGCCCGTTAAATAGTGTATTACCCACCCTGTGGTGAAATCGATCAATCTGCAACCCCTTGAGAAAGATAGAACAGAACACTTGTCAGCATCTAAACGACCTGAATTTTTATGACACCATTCCTTAAGCCTAAATATATTATCTTACGGATTTACCTAATCACAGGTGGATGACACCCCAGTAAAAAGTTTAAAGTCGTCTGCCTACAGCAGTACTTATACAACAAATGGAATAGTGCAAAATCACACTATACGAAAAAATGCTTTCCGGAATTGTTTCTTCATTATCCAAGTGCTGAACACGAAGCAAAATTAAAGAAAGCAATAATCGTTGAGAAACTACTCTTTCGAATGGCAACTTCTTTTAAACACCCAGTATTTAGACACAGGTTCGCGCGGAGAATTCACTGGACCATTATATCCTAAATCGGTCACGAATTGATTATAATACCTAGACCTTCCGGTGAAGCCACGGTGGTTCAGTGGCAAGAACGTGTGCCTCTGAAACGAAGGGTACTGGGTTCGATCCCAGGGTGCTCTATTCACTTTTTCAGTACATCCTGTAAAATTAACATCAACCGAGGTTGTGGCATTGTATTTGACAAGTTGAATGTCCGCACGTTCCGCCCTTCGGAGAGGGCGTAAAGCCGTCGGTCCCGCGTCCATGCGATGTTGGGCACGTTGAAGATCCCTACCCTCCTTACAGAAAGGCGGGTGTTCGGCAAAATTTCCAGGATAGTTAGGTGAAACTGCTCCCTGGCGTCGGTGATTGGCCATAGTCGCGGAAATAGGCCAACGTTAAAGAAATAAAAAAAAACAAAAAAACCTTCTGTTGAATGTAAATTTATGAAAGTAGCTAATGTCAATTGTACTTTGAAACATAATACGCATCTATATTCAGTTAAGGATAACGTTTAAAGGGATGGACGCAGCAAGTGCGTTATGGAAGTGAATTTTCATTAAAACGTTTTTAATAGCAAATCTGTTTCTCTAATGCAAGCAGGCATCAATCTGGTTACTGCTGTAACCTTTATTGTAGGAACACTATACCATATTTTAGCAAAAAAGCTTATTGTTTGAAAACGTACAGAAATTTTCTGAAAATAAACATAAAATATGTCCGAGAAAACTGGTTTCCTAGCCAACAAACCTTAGGTTAATAGCAAACTGAGTTATTAAAATTTGAAGCATTTAATGAAAATTGGCTACCAAAACGCAGTTACTGCGTCTCGATTTTTTTCTTACAAGCATGCAACACATTCCGATAAAAATGCAAAAATGCCATAATATAAGGGTGTTCGAAAAAAATAATATAGGTATCACCAACGACTTATGGGCCAGCCTGTGATTGTTAAAATAACTTTATAAGATGCAGCTCAAGACACCCTATAATTAACGTATCTTGTATAATAACAGTTATATTGAGCTTTACCATAGAAATACGTCACCCTGTAGATACGTAAACAGATAAAAATTGAAACTAAATCCGGATATGGATTCTAGGAGGCCTAGTTTGTGCTTATTTTCTTTACATAATCCGTATTTGTTTCAGGTTCTTTGTCTAAATGTTGGCAATTTTTACGCTTCAAATCCCGGCTATGGCGTTTTGAGGAAAACTCTTTTTTTTAAATGCCTGTAACTATGTTGTTTTTAAACATAGAGACCTAAATTTTGGCTCATGTGGCACTCTTTATGATACAAATACGCGTACCAAATTTGGTAGCCCTTACCTTGCTATTTCCGGAGATATAATTTTGCCGAAAGAAAACACAAAATTTTCCAGGAAAACCTGAGCCGATTTTCCTAGCTAACGAACTTATCCAAGCTACCTGGACAAAAGGAAGGTGCCCAAAAAATTTGATGAAAATCGAAATATTATTTTTTGATCTATTGGTGTGATACATTATATATATATATATATATATATATATATATATATATATATATATATATATATATATATATATATATATATATATATATATAAATTTAAACTGCCCTGGATGTAATGTAATGTTTTGTTATTCCGGTAATTAATTAAGACACGTATTTAGTTTTAAAGAGTTTCTATTATAACGTAAACAAAGTAACAAATATAATTGTACATTGGAAATCAACGTCTAGTTCTCGCGATCATTGTTCAATGAAGATGCCGAGCGCCGCCGCCACACGCAGTCATGCGTCCGACGTCATACATCGGTAGAAGAGGGGATGCGCGGCAACTTTGAATTACTTCAATACCTGACAGATACCTGTCGGGATCTCCTTATTATTGCAATATTTTAAGAAAATTAACTAATACAAAATATATACACATACCACATAACTCCAAACAGAAAAAAATTCTACTTACAAACATATAATTCAACTTTAACAAGTACAAATACTGGGCTGGAAAATAAAATTGTCTGGTTCGAGTAATCTAAAATGGTACTTTTCAATAAAAAATTGTATTGTTTTTAGAAAGTTTGTAAAGAGCAGCATTAGAAGGTTTCGTCAATGAGCCGTTCCGGCCCAATAAGCTATCCCAACGCGAGACTGATACCGGAGGAGATATCAGTAGGAGATGGCCGAGTCAAGGAAAAACCAGCAAGAGTAAGACAAACAGCTGCATGATCTGACAGATGGTATGTATTCAGCACTTCTTGGCCTGCAATACAGTCTACTCGAGTGGCTAAACACCATACAAGGTCTACAGTACTAAATGCGGACGCTCTAAAATAAGTTAAATTTGCAGGGCGATCTGGAAGTGTTCTCCGTTCACTAAACAAAAATAATTTTCTTCCATAAACTACAAAATTTGAACATGTTTTTCCTTTTGATATTAAAATTCGAACTTCAATCAAGAATATTTATGGAAATTTATCCTAGGCTTACCCTATACAATACACTTTTGGAATTTTTGGCTGAATTTCTCCAAATCCTAACGCTTTATTTGTAATCGCTTGGATGTTCCATGTGCACAACTTGTCGCTACCCGATTAGTAGACAACCAGCTGTTTTACGCTTTTTTTTTTGACCCGGTTCTGGTGATTGCAATTCGGCGGTTTAAAACGTAGGCACACTAGTCAAAATTAGCGGCGAGTCCACGGAACAACCCAATCCGCGCAGAGGACGTCGCCGGCCCCGACACCACACCGGAAAATGTTCAGCTAACAGCACAAAACCATCCGGAAATATCTAGAGAGTCGAGAAAAACAACAGTCATTTGTTATCTTTTGTCTCTCTGAAAGAAGAGACGCATCGCTTTAAGAATGATCATGAAAACTCATTACTTATTTATATATAAATTACTTCGCAGTTGTTTCCTTTTGAATTTAATGAATTTGTTCCTGTACAGAAACACATTCTCTTTTATTTTGCCTTCCTTTTAAATTATTAGTTCCTTCCTTAACCTACAGGAGCGATACGTTTCCTCTGTCTTGCTTCACTAGATAAAAATAATAATAGAAATTTTTATCTCATTAGCAAAGAAACGTGTCATTGTATTTTTATTTGTCCACAGTACCTCGCAAAATGGGCCAACCAAGAATTATGTTGTCACGGAAAAATTTATTTATGAATTTTCCTTGATAAGAGTTTTAAGTAAAATATTAGTTTTTAGTGAATTTTCTTAAAAAGAAAATTCACTACTCAGGATATATATATATATATATATATATATATATATATATATATATATATATATATATATATATATAGGGCTTTTATTAATTCTCAAACCCCACGTGACCGCTTAAGTTAGGCAACCCGGCATACACGGTTGTACATCCTGAATTAACGAAACCCCTAAGATGCCAGTGTTGTCTCATATTTATTTTGGGGTTTTATAAAAAATATAAAAATTATAATAAGTTGAAATAGTAAATGTCTTAAATGTATTTATTATTTAGTATTTTTAACAGCAAGTCTGTTCATGTATGGTTTACAGGTATTGATTGTTAAAAAAAACATATTAAAATATTACTTTTATCTTGTATAGATATAAAAATTTTGTAATGTACATAAACAAATTGAGGTCCGATTATTTAAACTTCTAATTTACGGTTTTAGAAATGTGTGTTGTGTAAGATGTAACAAATATGTACCTGTTTGGGCAGGTTACCGACGAACAGATTTGGTAGGGCTTCGTTCCATGCGATGCCGAATATCGTCAACAACATAACCTTAACATACCCACACTTTTAACTTACGTAAAAACGCAATGAAAATGCTAAGTTTTGATAAAAAACTCTTTATTTTTATTGTCCAACAGATAGAAAATTATTTGAAGAAGGTAAAGACTGGTCGAACTTGGAAAATGCACAATATACATACAAAATACCGGTCAACGGGGAATTGAGCGCCAATGGACTGAACTGTCAATTGTCAATTGATTTAGTAACTTAAGGGTCCCTAGCCTAGTGGTTTTTTTGGTTACTTTTTGACTGCCAACTCATAAAATCATAATCCACTAAGAGAGAGAGAGAGAGAGAGAGAGAGAGAGAGAGAGAGAGAGAGAGAGAGAGAGAGAGAGAAAGAGAGACATAATCCTGTCACCTGGGGTTTGGGAATATATATATATATATATATATATATATATATATATATATATATATATATATATATATATATATATATATATATATATCACACCGATAACTCAAATATAATGTACCGATTTTTATAAAATTTGGTAGGTGCCTTCCTTTTCAAGTGGCTTGGATAAGTTCGTTAGCTAGGATAATGGGACCAGTTTTTCCTGGATAATTTTGGGTTTCCTTTCGGAAATTTTTGTATCTCCGAAAATAACAGAGTTATGACAACCAAATTTGGTTTATACTACTAAATTTACCCTACAAGCCCAAATTCAGATCTTTAAGTTGAAGAGAAAACAATTATAGACATTTAAGCCACTGATTACCAGAGAAATGCACAAAACCAAAATATTTTGTTTGTATAACAATATCTATTGTATATTACAGAAAAAGATTAGGTTTTCTAGGCGCAAAAAGGTTAAGAAATAACAGAAAAATTAGTTGTGAAATTTTATAGTTTTTCTTCCTAGAATATCAGTCGCGATATGAAACGTCAAATTTGCAAATTTCAGACGGTGAACCCGAAACAAATACGGGGTATGTAAAGCAAATGTCATAATAAATGTGTTTTACAAAGCCTTAAGTTGCATCTTCAACTGTCATTGTCCTTTTTATTAAAATACGTGCAAAAAATTCATTTCAAATAGACCCCTTCTCTGATGATTTGGCAGTAGTTTCAGTTATAGAGTTTGTGGTTTAATAGTCTATACTTTTTGGCGAATTTTCGTAGAAAAAATTCGTTATTGAGAAGACTTTAAATATTAAAAAAATTTCATCAAAGGAGTGCGAACTAGGCGCCTCTAGGGTCAATTTCAGTTTTTACATGTTTAGATATATACACGGTGGTTCATTTTCACTGCAAAGCTCAATATATCGGTTATTATACAAGATACAGGGCAATATTATAAAAGTTATTTATAAGGTTTTTTGAGCTGCATCTTATAAAATTATACGGCCCATAAGTCGTTGGTGATACAAGCTTCCTTTTTTTATGGGAACAGCCCATTTATTGTAGCATTATTGCATTTTCCATCCAATTTTAATGCATGCTTGTAAGGAGAAAGCATTTATATCGCCCATCGCTTTCGAGTTATTTGAATTGTTTTTCAATTTTACATTTTGGAACATATCAAGAATTGTGATACGGCATTTTTACCAATGGAAACCGGAGTCTCATGAAAATAAGTCATTTAGGAAGGTTTTCAATTATATTCACCAATAGATAGGAGAATCTCATGAAAGTGACGCATTCAGAGATGTTTTCATTTAATATTATTTGCCGAAAAAATCGAGATGCCGTATACAGAACTCTCTCAAATAGTGACTGACTTTGGAAGAATTCGAACTGCTGTAACTCAAATTTTTTCAAATTGAACAACCCCCTATACATACAGACTATGGTTTTGAAAATATTCTTTTGCATTTCACTTTTTCTAAACTTAGTTACAGATTAGGTATATAATTTGATTTTTATGCATTTTTAGGCAAATCTTTTGTAAAAAAAATAGTCAATTTTCGCAAAATTTTTATTTGTGTTTCCGTAGAAATCATTGTTTGTAAGATTTTTGTGACATTTTGGTAACAAATGATTAATAAGTTATTGAAAAAAGATTATTTTCGAATTTTCGTGAAAAATTTTGTTTGAAAATGTTCATGCAATTTTTTTTTTTGGGAGTTCCGTCGCAAACCTTTTTAATAATAATTGTATGTGGGCAAATACCTTGAACAGAAAGTTTATTTTCGGAAAATGTTTGTACTTTTTTAAACAATAAAGTTATTTTGATGAAATATGGTACAACATTGCTTCTACTATACAGGATGGCGCATTGAAAACCAAACAGACCGATTTGCGTCCAGAGAATATTTTTTTTAAGAAACGCTGAAACAAGTCAATTTTAATATTGAGGGGGATATGTTTTGACATAACACTCAACTTTGTCACATCAACCCCTTAAGGGTGGTGATAACAACCCTTATATTTTAAATAGGGAACATGAGTCGAGTGTTAGATCATTTTAAAGCTCTTTCGTTTCTAAATTGAGCACACTAATTTTTTTGGAAGTTTTATCAACTCGTTTAAAAATTATTCACAGTTGGAATTGCAAGAACGTATTTCATTCATTGTGATAAGAAATGCACTAATTAGTCAATTTTTTGTTAAAAAAACTAAAAAACAAAACCAAACGTTCAAAAATGTTTATTAAATTAAGTAAGTGTTCAAATTCTTGACCATCAGCTTCCTTACAAAAGTACAAATTTTGTTCAAAACGAGCTCTTACATTCTGGAGCATTTGTAGACGGCATTCTTCAACAATCCGTCGTCGTAATTCTGCCAGAGACTCCGGTTCTGTTGCGCAAATTCTACTTTTTAAATAGCCCCATAGAAAAAAGTCTAAAGGAGTTAAATCCGGTGATCTAGGGAGCACCTCTACGCCCAATCCATTGCTATGAAAACTATCTGTTCAAAAACAACCTAACACGTTGTGAAAAATGCGGAGGAGCTCCATCTTGTTGAAACATTAGTTGATTTTCTTGATAGCAATCATCATTTTCAACAATGTCAATTAGTAGAGGGTAAACTATACCTTCTAGTAACTCCAAATATGTTTCGTCACTTAAATTGCCATCAAGAAAAATTGGTCCGATTAAACGGTCTCCAAAAATGCCAGTCCAGATATTCAATTTCTGTGGAGTTTGAGTGTTGACTTCGTGAACATTTCTTGGAATATTATCTGCCCAATAACGACAATTATGACGATTGACTGTAGAGTTGAATAAAAACGTACACTCGTCTGAAAAACAGATATTGAACAGAAAGTTCCCGTTATCAGCTATTCGTGCAGTCATAACTTCACAAAACTTCAGCCGCCGATCAAAATCATCTTCATTTAGTTGTTCTACAAGATGAATTTTATACGGATGAAATTTATGATGCTTCAATATTCGCTGAATAGTTCTTCTTTTGATGTTTGAAACAGTGGCCAATTTTCTCGTGCTCAAAGTTGGGTCTGCAGCGATTTGTCCTAAAACTTCAATCTCAGTAGTCTCATTTCTAACCTGAAATTCACGTTCAGGATCTCGTTTTTTGTTGGCTACTCAACCACTTTGTCGAAACTTTGCAACTAACTCCAAAATGTATTTTTTGTTAACATATTTGTTCGGATATCGTTCATTAAACTAATTTGTGATACGGTTGGCACTGTCATCGTTTTTGAAAAAAAAGAGTAATTATTTCAACTCTTTCTTCTACAGAATACACTATTGTGAAATTAATTTTCGGTAGTACTATCAAGTATCAGACCGACCGATAAACTAAAATAATAAACGGCATTTCACTCATTCCGATAAGAAATGTTCTGATAGTCAATTTTTTGTTTACAAACCAACAAAACATTGACTATCAGCACATTTCTTATTGGAATGAGTGAAATGCGTTTTTGCATCTTCAACTGTGAATAATTTTCAAACGAGTTACTAAAACTTCCAAGAAAATTAATGTGCTGAATTCAGAAAAGAAAGAGCTTTCAAATGATGGAGCACTCGACCCATGTTCCCTATTTAAAATATAAGAGTTGTTATCACCACCCTTAAGGGGTTGATGTGACAAAGTTAAGTTTTATGTCAAAACATGTCCCCCTCAATATAAAATTGACGTGTTTCAGCGTTTTTAAAAAAAAAGTATCTGGACGCAAATCGATCTGTTTCGTTTTCAATGCGCGATCCTATATATATATATATATATATATATATATATATATATATATATATATATATATATATATATATATATATATATGTACCCATAAAAATTTAAACTGACCCCAAAGATGGGTTCTAGCGGCCCTAGTGCGCGAACATTTCAAAAAATTTGTTTTAAATTCAAAAGTGGGGATCTCCCTATTAGTGAATTTCCCAGAAAATATTCACTAATAGGGAGATCCCCACTTTTGAATTTAAAACAAATTTCTTGAAATGTTTGCGAACTAGAGCCGCTATATTCACATAGTTAAAAAGTACCTATGGATAAAAACAATATATATATATATATATATATATATATATATATATATATATATATATATATATATATATATATATAATGACTCCCATGGATCTTTCAAAGATTTTAGAAGGTGTAATCTATGAGAAACGACTTGCACAGGTTTTACGATTTCTCCTTTGTATTGATCGGGTTCCAGAGAATCACACAGCGGGTTATCGGTTCTGGTAAAAGTTTCTAATGATATCTCAGAAGTCTTCTAATAATAAAATAATAACAGCCGTAGTCGTACTGTTGGTAAAGTTAGTAAAGCCTTTGATACTGTCAACCATCAATTCCCTAGTTTCATTTTATCTTTTGCTGGTCTAATGGGGGCGGCACTTGATTCCTAATTGCTTAGATGGTACAACCTATAATGCAAAAATTGATGGCAATTTCTCGCAGACACATCTGATTAGTGTCAGTGTTCCACAGGAGTCAACTTTGGTCCGCTGTTCTTCAATGTTTATAGAAGCAATACGTGCCTTAAGTTAATACATTGCCACTTTCATGTGGGTCATTGACGCGGCAATTATATTTGTGCTTTGAAAAAGCAGGGGTTTCTGAGGCGATGCACGAAAGTTAACGTTTCTTAGTTAAATAAACATTTAGTTATTGATATCCAAAGAAAAAATTATGAATATTCGCTACTATATCGCACTCACTTATTCCAAATATTTTTGCTTACTCCACAAGAAAAGTATGAGATAGTGTATATAAAAATACAATAAACACAAAAGCAGATTTCAAATATTAGAAGACGAACTAAGGACCGCTCCGTGGATGCGTTCAATTTAAAGTTGTCGCATCACGTTCCTTATTGAATTAGAGTGAATAAAAGCTAAGCAGTAGAGGTCAATATGTAGCACAAGAACCAATAGCGCCCAACTAACTACGAGTCCAGTTGTTCCAGCTATTACAAGTTTAGCAATCTTCTACGCCAATTCTCTTATCTTTTAAACTACAATTATCGGACACTGTACTCCAGCAGACATATAAATTGAAGTGCCAACTTCAAATTGCTTCTTTTATAGTAAGCTTTGAAGTATGAAAGAAATTTAAAACTGTTGTAGAACGAGTCTGGTAAGCTATAAAGTAAAGTACTGTGTTTTCGTTTATCCAGCTTAAAAATGTTGCCTCAACAAAATTGTAGAGTGTTCGTTTTTTAAACAGGTAATAAGTATTTCATTGTCGATATTTTTTGCAATATCTTGGAGAAAAATATCACATTTGGTGTGATTACCATCTATAAGGATTCTCCAAAATAAGGACCAATTTAAGCTTAAAGTTTGGTACGATAATTTTATCAATTAAATGACTAATAGAACTTGGCTTTATTCTTCCGTTAGTTTTTATACTTTTAATAAGTTGTGTGTGGTCTTGCTTGGTAATAAATCGGTTTTCTTTATTAAGAGTATGGCACGTACCCCAAACATTATAACTAAAAATTTTCTGTTGAATATTCTATATTATAATAAGAAAGTTTAGACGCAGCAGCTGCGATATGGTAGCAAATTTTCATAGCAATGAATTACACTTTTTTACGGAAATTTTATATATATATATATATATATATATACATATAGGGGAGAGTGTTGTATAGTGGGACATGTTGTATACTGGGACATTTTAAAAACCCGCGAAAACTAAACTGTTAAAATTCTAAATAAATTACAGAATCATATACACCCGCCGCCCTCTTTTGACAAGTAGAAATGATACCCGGGAAATGACTCAGTAATCGGCTAGCGTTATTTGACTCTGTTGCAAGCCACGAAGTTTTTATTTGTATGCACAAATTAAAGTCTATATCCGATTTATTTATTAAGATAAACTTTTGAAATTTGGTGTGTGTATACTTTGTAGTAATACTAAGGTAAGTCTAATTAGTTAATATGATTACTTTCTTTTCTTCTCGAGATATGGAGTTATAACCTTAAATATGTATGCTGGTGTATAGTGGGACAAAAACACGTGTTGTATTCTGGGACTGTCCCACTATGCAACACATATTTTAGTTAGCAAATTTATTTACGTTTGCCAATGTTGGATTTGATTGAATTTCTTAATATATTTAGTTACTTTGAATTTGAAAGCTTATAAGTCAGAAAAAATATTACGTGAATTTGCAACTGTTTATATTTCTGCTGATTAACAAAATAACAAATATTTTATTGTTATAGAAAATGAATAACAATAAGAAGAGGCCACGAAAAACTAATTACAGTTTCGAAAAAAGTAAAGAAACTCACTCTATTAACTCGGAAAAAATGAAAAAAGCAGTTCTAGCCGTTATAGAAAACAAACCAACAATTAGAGAAGCTTCCAGTGAATTTAATGTAAGCAAATCTTCTCTTCAAAGATATATGGCGAAGTATAAAAATACTGATGAGGAACAAAAAGAATATTTTAGTTTCGAGAGGCATCATGGTTTTGTACAAGTCTTTTCAGATGAAGAAGAAACTTTACTTACTGAGTACTTGGTTAGTGCCTCGGCCATGTGTTATGGTTTATCAGCTAAAGACTGTAAAATATTTGCTTACAGATATGCAGTGGTCAATGACAAATTAGTGCCATTATCATGGCACAAAAATAAGTGTGCGGGAGATGAATGGCTTAGACTTTTTCGGTCCAGACACAAGCTAAGTCTGCGCTCGCCTGAAGCAACAAGCCTCAGCCGAGCCACCAGTTTTAATAAACATAACGTTTCATTGTTTTTTAATAACTTACGTGAAGTTGTGAAGAAACATGGTTTTACTGCTAACAAAATATTTAACTGCGATGAAACTGCAGTGACAACAGTCCATAAGCCGCCAAAAATTATAGCTCCCCGCGGTCTAAAACAAGTCGGTAAAGTCACGAGTGCCGAAAGAGGCGTGTTGGTAACAATGTGTACCACCATTTGTGCCAATGGTACATTTATTCCACCATTTTTTGTTTTCCCGAGAAAATATTTTAAAGAACATATGCTTACTGGAGCTCCACCTGGCTCAAAAGGAGCAACTCATAACAGTATAAACATAAATTTTATAGAATATTTAAAACATCTTACAGACACATTACATTGTTTTTTTTTTTAAATGTCAACAACACACCACGAAGGCTTACAGCCTAAATACTATCGTACCGTGGGTGTTGACAAGGAGGAAAGAGGCAGCTTGTTAATTCTGGACTTGAAGGTTTGGAGGTTCGGAGGAGAAGGAAAAACATGTGCCGGCAAGGAATTCCACAACTTGGAAGTCCTCGGGACAAAAGAGCGGGCATAACAAGATGTTCTATGTCTGGTGACCTGGACGTTAAAAGGGTGCATTCGCTCTGTTCCCCTGGTAGATCTGCTGGGGGCAGCAGGTGGGGGAATTATGGAGGAAAGCTCCTCTGAGCAGTGCCCGTGCAGATATCTATAAAAGAGAGAGAGGTCACCAACGGCACGTCGGTGGGCAAGGGATGGAAGCCTTTGGGTGAGTGTAGGGTCACCGATGAGACGTATAGCTCTCTTTTGAATGGAGTCCAGGATAGCGAGTGTAGAAGCGGCAGCTGCACCCCAGATGTGGGAGCAGTATTCGAGGTTTGGCCTTATTTGTGAAGTGTATAAGGTATAGAGATTAGTTGGTGAAAAGAATTTGCGAGCCCGGAAGAGGAAACCCAATTTCTTAGCAGCCGCTTCTGCAATTGATGTAACATGTTGGTGCCAATTAAGATTTCGATCCACAGTAATGCCAACAAGAGAAAAGGACTCATTACTTTGAATAACTTGGTTGTTCATTGTGATGGGTCTAGAGCTGCTGTATCTCTTGTGAGAAAGAAAGCAAGACTTAGTTTTGGTGGGGTTGAATTGTACAAGATTTCTACTTCCCCAGTCTAATATTTTTTGGAGGTCTACGGAGACAGAACCCTCCATGAGTCTGCGATCCACATCTAATTGGGCTAAAGAGACAGGCTTAGAATATTGTATGTTTGAGTGGAGGGTGCTGTCGTCCGCGTAACTGTGAACTGGGTTGGATGTGCTAGAGAGGAGGTCATTGATGTGGAGAAGAAACAAAGTAGGGGCTAAAGCTGAACCTTGAGGAACTCCTGCATTAATTGGATACAGTTTAGAGGAATGGCCATCCACAACAACAGATATGCTCCTGTTGGAGAGGAAATTTGCTGTCCAGGTACAAAGTTTTGGTGGTAGGCCAAAGGCCGGAAGTTTATTAAGCAGCGCTGCGTGCCAGACCTGGTCGAATGCTTTGGATATGTCTAGAGCAACAATCTGGGATTCACCGTGTTGTTCCATAGACTTGTTCCAAGAATGGGTGACAAAGGAAAGGAGGTCGGCAGTCGATCTGCGCTGACGGAATCCGTACTGCCTGTCGTGGATTAGACTGTGTTTTTCAAGGAATTTTAGTAGTTCGGTGTTTATATACTTTTCCATCACTTTAGAGATGACTGAAAGAAGAGAAATAGGCCTGTAGTTGCTAGGAAGCGCTTTGGATCCTTTCTTGGGGATGGGTTGTACTCGAGCAGTTTTCCAGTTACTAGGGAATATGCCTTTATTGTAAGATATCTGAAACAGACGAGTCAGGACAGGAGCAAGTTCTGGTGCGCATTTTTTGAGAACAATTGCTGGGATCTCGTCAAGGCCAGAGGCTTTCCTGGTATTAAGAGAAGAGAGCATCTTTCGTACCTTTTTAGTTTGGAAAATGATATCAGTCATTTTATGCGCGACATTGGGGACTGTTGGTGGTTGAACATTTGGAGGTGGGTTGAGAGTAGAATTTCCGGCGAACAACGAAGCAAAAAGTTCAGCCTTGCCCAGGGCGGTAGAAACAATTTCATCACCTGAGACAAGAGGTGGAAACGTGCTCTTGCAGAAATTATTCCCAATAGACTTAGCAAGAGTCCAGAAGGGTTTGCCGCCGTTGGAGCTTGAGAGAACTTTATTTTTGATGTGGTTATTAAACGAGTTTTTTGCCTCAGAAAAAATGCGGACATAGCGGTTTCTTGCGTCGTTGAATGCTTGACGATTTTCTTGACTGGGATTGTGTAGAAGCGTTTTGTGAGCTTTGACCTTTTCAAGTCTGGCCTTGTCACAGGATTTAGAGAACCAGGGCTTTTGAGTGGCTGAAGAGGTTTTCTGTGTACGTGGAATAAATAATTCCATGCCAGCTTGGATAATTTCGGTGACGTTTTGTGAGATATCAGAGGGGTCAGGATGAGAGAAGCAGACAGACGCCCATGGAAATGAGGAAAAGTAATCCCGCATTTCGTCCCAGTTTGCGGAGTTGTAGTGCCAAACGATACGTGGGTGTGATGACTGTGTGACCTCGGGTTGTATTGCACAGGAAGCAGTGACCATGCCGTGGTCTGAGCGACCAAGGGGGGCGGTGACTGATATCTTATAGCATTCAGGATTTGTAGTAAGAAGGAGATATAAGGGATTTGAGCTGTGTGTTGGGATACGAGGAAAGTAAGTAGGTTGCTGTACCATATTGGCCAAAGAATTGCTGACTGCAAAGGCCTCCGCTGCTCTCCCTTGTGGATCGGTTTTTGAAGATCCTAGCCATTCCTTATTATGGACATTGAAGTCACCAAGAATAGTGACCTCGGAGGAAGTATATCCAGAAATCAGATAGTCGGTTTTTTCAGAAAGGTAGTCAAAGAGCTGGACAAAGTTGTTGTCAGAAGGTGACCGGTAAATGCAACAGATGAATTTAGTTGCAGCCCTGAGAGAGAGTTTTATCCATAGTATGTATTTTCTTCCAGCTTCTAAATTGGGAAGTCTGGTGCAGGGTAGATTGCTACGGACGTATGCACACACGCCTCCATGCAATCTAAAGGCAGTAAGGAGCTCATACCCCGGGAAATTAAGGTGATTAGTGGCTGTTTTGGCACTGATTTGGGTTTCGGTGAGGAAGAAGAGTTGGGGCCTATTAGCCTGGAGGAAATGGTGGACGGAGTTCAGGTTAGAATTTAGGCCACATATATTCGAAAAGGATATGTTAAATCTTGATGTTGGCGCCCCCTGTACACCCCTCTCCCGGAGATCCGAATGGAGGGTATTTTGCCTCCGGAATATTTTATACAAGGAGGATCCATCATCATTTTTGCTTATAAGGGAAACCGACTCATACACCAGAACCGGAAACGTCCGTTGGGACTTCACTGGCCCCTTGATGTATGGGGTGGTACCTCCTCGGGCGTGAAAAAATCCTTTACTATTACATAAAGGAAAATTCCACTACCACCTAACATTGTGGGATTGATAATAAAATATTAGTAATTCTAGATAATCACGAAAGTCACACTGATGTGAAAGTTCTTGAATATTGCAAGTTGAATGGTATTGCATTGGTTTCATTACCCCCACACTGTAGCCACAAACTACAGCCATTAGATGTAGCTTGTTTTGGACCATTTAAAAATTCTTACAATAAACTAATGGACGAATGGATGTTAAATCATCCTGGAATTCCAGCTACTTTATATAATGTAGCAGAAATAGTTGGAAAAGCTTTTCCCATTGCTTTTACACCAACCAACATAATTAAAGGTTTCAAAGCAACTGGAATTTGTCCATTTAATTCTGAAAAATTCCAGGATTCTGACTTCTTGACTTCATATGTTACCGATCGCGAACATGATATTTCTGAAAAAATTGTATCGACAGTTAATTTGGACGAACCTCAACCAGGTTGTTCGAAAGGTAATACTGAACCAGACACAGGAGAGACACATAATATTATGGGTTTATCAACTCCTAAAAAGAATATTGTCACTCCAGAAGCAATTAGACCCCATTTAAAGGCTGAAACTAGAAAGAAGAAGCAGAACCGAAAAAAAGTCACGTCCACTATTTTAACTGACACGCCGATAATTGAAGAAAAAAAAAACGAAAGGAAGAAGAAAAATTGTTAAAAGAAAAGCAAAAATCCCGGAATGTGAAGAGAAAAATATTGCAAGAGTCCAGTGACAGCGATGTATCAATGCATGAAATATGTAACGATAGTTCAGAGTTTTCCGATGAATTTGCTGAAGATGAAATAAAAGAAATAAGCCCAAATGACTTCATTATTGTTCAGTACCCTTTAGAAAAGCGAGTAAAATATTATGTCTGTCAAGTGAACAGAATAAATAATGATGAATATCTAGTAAATTTTTTTAAGAAAGACCGGAAATGACACATATTTGTTTCCAGAGAAAAGAGATGAAGATTTATTTTTAAAGAATGACATTGTTCTAAAACTACCTATACCCTTTACAACTGGTGGAACGGAAAGGGTTTCAAAACAATGGCATTTTACTTATGATTTTTCTTCGTTGCCGATTAAATAATATATATAGGACCACTGTTATTTTACTAATTTTTATAGTTCAATGGTTTAAGTTTTTATTTTGTTTATT
The DNA here is from genome assembly GCA_964006375.1 of Tillus elongatus. Classification (NCBI taxonomy): domain Eukaryota; kingdom Metazoa; phylum Arthropoda; class Insecta; order Coleoptera; family Cleridae; genus Tillus; species Tillus elongatus. The sequence goes on from OZ023266.1 coordinate 20,760,428, forward strand.
TTTTTGTTTAAATAATAATTTACTTATTTACTTTTCGTTTTTTGTACTATTTCGAATGAAATTATATCACCTGATGTTTAAATAATAAGTTTTTATAAGTGAATAATGAGTTTGTATCTTTAATTCTTAAATATACTGTATCAGTTAAAATAAAATATTTTTCTAGAAAAGAATGTCAATTTATTATTATTGTCCCAGTATGCACAGGCCTTTGTCCCATTATGCAACATAGCGTTGTTGTATAGTGGGACTAGGGTGTATAGTGGGACAGACTTTTTCTGAGTCAGTTAAGTAATATTTTAAGAATTTAATATATATTCTTAAAATACTTTTATATTTTCAAACTATTAAAACATCAAAAATTTTAAATATATTGCATTTGAATTTTTTATACTTGTTTGAAACTTTTTGTCCCAGTATACAACACTCTCCTATAAGGTATAACTGACAAAACATTTTTGAATTAGATTATGATATTCTTGGAATCGCTCCTGCTTTGTTTTAAACTAAGATGTTGAGGAAATGAACAAAATCAATTAATATACAGGGCGGTTGCGAACTGATTTAATTAACTGTGTTTGAAGTAAACTACCTTCGTTTATAAAGATACCGTAAAAAGTTATTAACAAAACTTGTTAAGAATTAAGACTTATGACAGGTTCTTAATTTTCAGCCAGATCAGCCTACTTTGAATTTTCAAGTAAATTATTAACATTTTTTTCCATATCAACAGGGAGCTTTTTACCCGTGGTTTTCTGAACGTAGGTGCGCAAAGTAAGTAACCATGTAATGTTAAATAATAATTTATTTGTAAAATACAAAACGCTTATTGCTAACAAAAATCAAAACGAACAACGAAAAATAAAGAAATTATTCAAATGGACTGCCACCAACAGATACACACAACTCAGCCCGTTTAGTAAATGCTTTGTGGGCATTTTGAATATGTTGAATTGGAATACCGTCAATTGCCTCTCTAAACCTCAGTTTCAACAAATCAAGATCGTTGTTTTATGGAGCCGCGTAGACTTTCTGTTTGAGATAGCCCCATAAATAAAAGTCCATTAAGGCAAGATCGGGACTTCTGGGAGGCCAAGCTATTGGCCCATATCGACCAATCACCCGCCCAGGAAATTCTCGATATAACAATTCTCGAACGATTCCTGTTGCACGTGCTGGGTGGCCGTCATGCTGAAAGTATGCTGTTTGTCTATCTTCTAGTGACATGTTATGCAAATGGTCTTGAAAAATGCTTTGCAGCATTTCCAGATAACTGTACTGGTTCATATTCTGCTCAACAAATATGGCCCAATTATCCCAGTGTAAGAAACAGCACACCACACATTAACTTTTTGTAGCATTGTCTTCTGCAATTAACTCTATAATTTGGATTCTCCATAGATCAATGCCGTGTATTTTGGTAATTTACCACCCCATTAGTGGTGAAAGTGGATTCGTCCGAAAAAATAATACTTCTGCCAAAATTGTGATTTTGTAGACATTGCTTGCCGTACCATAAACAAAAATCTAATTGTTTTGACTTGTCATTTTCTTCCAAATTGTGTATAAGTTTTGCTTTGAAAGGTTTCACCTTGCTGGTACGATAAAATTGTTGCAAATACGATTTGCTAATATTTACAACTTCTAAGGTCCTTCTTATTAATGATAATTTCGGAAAACGCGTAACAGAATCCATAGCTAATGCAACTGCAGCATTGTCTTCTTTATTTAGGTCGGATTTTCTCTTCTTAACATTTAAAACACTCCCAGTACGCATAAATTTTGTAACTTTTTTTTACACCAGTAGCGGAAACCGAATAATTTCGCCAGCGTTCAAGGAATTTTCTTAGCACTCCCTTATAAGAATGTTCTTCACCCAAACCATAGCACAGCACAATAAACACTTTTTGTTCTGTTGTTAACATTTTTAAATACAGAAGCTTGCTGTTCGTGACAAATAAAATCGACATTTCAATTTTCCAAATAAGTGGTATCCTAGGAAACGAACAACAAGGCAGAGCTCAAGTAGCCATGCAACTCGCCAATTATTGCTTCGAATGTCCAATTTACTTTACTTTTTTTATTGGTTGAGATGAAAGCAAACCTACCCCAAGTTTAATTATGGTAAAGACTCTTCTAATACAGTTTCAAATATTTCTTAAAGTACACATAATCACAGAAGCTGTCGAACCTCATTTAAATAAAGTCGGAGCTAAAAAAAATCATAGTAGGCTGATCTGTTTGAAAATTGAGAACCTGTCATAAATTTTAATTCTAAACAATTTTTGTTATCAACTTCTTGCGGTCTCTTCATAAACGAAGGTAGTTTACTCTAAATACATTTCATTACATCAGTTATAAACCACCCTGCATATTAATTGATTTTGTTCATTTTCTAAACTTCTCAGTTTAAAACAAAGCAGGAGCGATTCCCAGAATATCATAATCTAATTCAAATTTTTTTCGTCACTTATACCTTACCCACACTCAATCCGTGGACACACTGTATATATATATATATATATATATATATATATATATATATATATATATATATATATATATATATATATATATATATATATATATATATATATATATGTAAATGTATATTCACCCCTTTTTGATAGATAATTAAATTGTCTACACGGTACCACAATTTTGAAATCTCACATTGTTAAATTTTCAAAATGTTTATGTGGAAGTGATTTAAAGAGTGGAAAACATAATCTTATTCATAACAACAATCAAAAGATAAATTCTCTTATTCAACAACTTAAAGTATTGTTTCCTTTAAATGCAATGCTCCAAATGTAACCTACTGATTCCTTGACAATTAGCAAATCTGCTGACACATTCCTCTTGTACATTCTGAATGACGTCAGGGGTAATTCGACTCATTCTTATAGGCTATTTGGTTTGCTAACATATATTTTTGATTTTAAATACACTATAAACATCTAGGGCCGTAAGACTTGGGGACTCTATTGGTTTTCGCCTACTGATCACCTTCCAGGAAAGAAGTCATTTAAAAACTCAAAAAGAAAACATGAAAAGTGCGAAGGTGCACCGTCCTGCTCAAACCAAATATCACCACTTGGTAAAACAGGATCATCTTCATTTGTCAAACTTCCAGTAAGAGCAGAAATAAGTTCATTGCTCAGATAATTATCGCTGCCCAGTGACAGTTTCGTTGAAAAAGGAAGGGTCGATGATTCTATGGTGGACTATTCCCGCACATACGTAAACTTTACGAGGGTATTGTGTATATGCTTCAGTCATCCAGTGAAGATTCTCTATACTTATATACCTGTAATTTTGTCTATTCAGTGTTCCATTTAGCCAAAATAAGCGGACCCTCGGGCCAGAGGCCCTCGGCTTTGTAAAATCCTCGCTCTCAGGATAGAAACACACATTTATACCCTTGGTACATAAATAACTACGATAGTCCTGCTATATAAACGTTTTGAAGTTAAATTTATAGAATATTTCAGCTGTTTACAACGGATTAGTGTTTATTGCGGCTTTATATAATGAATCGGCATTTTGGAAGTGTTAATAAAATACCTATAAAACAAAATAGCCACAAAACATTCGAACAATAAAACAACTTTGCTGGTTGGGAGGGTAGATGTGTCTGAGCCTTTCCTCAAAACACATATCTCTCAAATTTTAGTGAATTAATTCCACAATTTTGCCGCTCAATCTGTAGGCTTTGTACGTGGTGCGTTCGCCACAGCTAAGCAAACATGAACACGCACGTGGATAGGTAACATCATGTGCTGATAAATTCCATTGGAAGGCAAATGTAGACGACTGAGTATGTTTGTGTGTAGATATATACATATACAAGATACAATAGATAGGCCAAAGAAAGAAAAAGAAGCAGCAGAAATAAAAATAAATGCCCGACAGTTCCATAATATAGTCTAAGAAGATGCCCCTGATAGGAGGGAAAAAATACAAAAAATGTTGAGTATGCTGATAATGTGTTAAAATAAGCAAACTGAAAAGAAGGAGGTTCGCGATGGCGAAGCAAAAATTTAACATTTATACCTGAGGAAGAGACACATCAAGTTATACGTATGGAGCTTTGTTGCTAATCTGCCTCTTGCAAGCCAGTGGATTAAAACAAATAGTTTTTAGTAGCCCAATAAAGGACTCAATCGCACGGTTTCTTAGTCTTCAGTTGGTAAATTCGTTGATCTAAGAAGTGACCTAAAAATACTTATTTATTGCTCTACTATTTTAAGGATCAATATTCAGACTGAAGTTTTATAAGATTCCATTAAACACTGATTAAATCGCAACCTTTAACCTCTACGATGTGCATAATACTACAGAAATTAAATTAACCACACAGGTTATTTATTTGAAGTCGTCTCCCTTAAACTATGAAAACAGAGACCAAAGTGGTTGTTAAATTATTTATAAGCCAGCCACAGAAAAAGAACCATTAATTGAAACGTTTCTTTAAAACATTGAAATTTTAAAAATTCTTTAGGCGCAGAGAATAGCTGTAAGGTGGTTTCTTTTAAGCAACATTCAAGTCTTCTTTCACAAGTATTCTAGCGGGTTGCCGCTAATTAATTATGTGAATGTCCCAGAGCTCGCCACAGGTAATTTCCAGCAGACAATTCGTTTATGTGAGGAAATTCAATTCCGTTAGCAATTTATTTACCGTGAGGAGGCGATTTGAATTCTAATTGTGAGAACAATTCCCAGTCACAGTCTCGGGTACATTGATTCCACTTAGAACCGCTCATGCATCACATCTTTATTTCTAACGGATGTGCCAGTATATTCAGCATTCCACTTGCCTGTGCTCTAAATACGATTAAACAAATTTACTAGGCCCTAGTAGCAAGTAGATTAACGTTAATTGTTTCGCCACTCTGCTACCAATTTATGACTCCCATTTATTTTCGGTATATTACCGAGTTTATTACTTGTGTTCTAGCTTGTATACAAGAAGATGTGTAAGCAGACTAGCAGGCTGCGTACATTCGTTAATAAATCACCTAAAATAAATAATAACGTCCCGTCTGTAGATACTAGTAACTAGGAATCAAAATGGCTGCTCTCCATTAAACTATATACACAATTTCTTATACATGCTAAAGTATACATTTTTTGAATACTCAGTTACAAGAATCACAACTAGAGGCATCTCTATGTACGTTCCAGAAACTAGGTTATCACCGTAGCGGTGATCGATGCAAAGTTTTAACCATACAAAACAACCCCCCAGGGACTTGCTTCTGGTGAGTACGTGGATGGCGACTACGGGGGTGCACACACACGCACGCACATTATACACCGATAAAAACAAACTCACGCACATACACATACACACATACGCATACACACCAGAGCTGCGCCACTCACCTTTCTTCAACTTGTCTTGGGTGAGTCTCCTCCTCTTTCATCTTTCCTATTTGGAAAGTGTTTTCCACTTACCGCTTATTAAAAAAACTGATTTAATGATGATGACTATTGCAATGACATAAACCTGCGACAAAAAAAAAAGAAAAATGACAGACAGACATACACAATTTTTACCTCGGGTGGGTACCGGCGGGGCCGGAGAATCCCGCTCCTCGTTACAAGAGGGCTGTCTCACTGATGGGGGGGGGGGGGGTGGTGGGGTTGGGTGTTAGGTGCTGGCAATTTGTCATTTGTCGAGCAAGATTTTAATCTGACACATGGAGCCGAAACGTACGATCGAATTTTTGTTCCCTTTGTAAGAAGAGACTCCATCTCTAGATCACCACCTCCTTCCAGTCAAAAGGAGATGGGCAGAGAGTCTAAACGGAAGAGAGTGGAAACAAAAATATCAGCCGATGTGGAGGACATAAAGTGCAGGAAATTCCTGGAAAGAGTCGAAAAAGAGCATGGCATGATGTGGGGACTAATCCGGAAGATCGCAGATGAAATCCAAATAGTGCGAACTCTGATAAAGAAGATTCCGAACACCAAAAAGAAAATTAAAACGGCGATATGAAAGCTAGATGCATACACCAAGCGACTGCCGAGTGCAATAGACTTTATAGACAAAATAGTGGATAAATATGCAAAATCGATCGAAATTAAGGCTCAAAAAGCCCAGAGAGCCGAAACAACAAAAGTGAGTACGCAGGCAGTCAGCAAAAAACAGGAGGAGAAAGAAAAAGCAGAAAATTCCCTAAAAATATGTCTGAGCGACAGCGAATTAAAAGAAATGCTTGAGCTGAAAAGGCCAGAGGAAGTCTACACACAATGTCAGATTTTACAAAAATCTGAGATGAAAATGCATAAAGATCAAGCTCTAATCACTATAGTGGAACCTGGAATAGAACAGAATGAGAAAATGCTGAATTTAGAAGAGATAGGAATCTGCAATTGGCAACGAAGATACAGGAGAAAAACGTCAGACCGGGGCAGATGTGTTGTAGCGTAACAAAAAGCGGTATCATTGGCGAAGACGAAGTAGTTAGAAAAGACACGGCGATATATACATTTTTGATAATGATTGAAGAAGATGACAAAACACTAAACGGGAAAATTGAATTGAGAAAGAACATCAAAAAGACTATTGAAATTGCCAAAAAGAATGGAAAAAACAAAATAGCCTGCGCCCCCGTCAAGCACTCAAATGAGAATCTTGTAAGAAAACTGATGGAATACACTTGCAGGGAGGAAAACATAGTAGCAACCATCCATACAAATAAGACAAAACAGGGTGCTAAGACGAACAGTGGTGAAAATGACTTCAGGGAGAGAATCAAGAAACGAAGAACTAGAGAAAGGGGCTGCTCCAGCATGGATATATTTGATTGAGGCAACTAAATGGAGGAAAGTACTAGAAAGTATACAAAGAAAGGTGGCAATTGGAATATCAAGTGCTTACCGAACAGTTTCAACTAAAGCAGCGTAGGTCATAGCAGGAGTGATTCCCATACATCTACTTGTGGCAGAGGGCACATATGGGAAAGATGAAAACAGGAGAGTTGATCAAAACAGAAGACGATGAGCAAATGGTAGCAGGAATGGCAAGAGGAAACAATGGCAGCACAGTGGACAAAGAAATTAATCCCAGAAATAAGGCCCTGGGTTATCCCAAAAATATGGAGAAGTAGGATACTTCATAACGCAGTTCCTGACTGGGCACCACAACTTCAGATTTTATCTGGCAAGATTCCCGCTGGTGGACACTGATACTTGCATCCATTGTGGAGAACATGAAACACCACAGCACGCGGTTCTAAAATGCATCAGGTGGGACGAGATAATAGAACGAGCTGCAAAGGAGACTGGGGAAGAACTGACAGCAGAGAACATAGTCAAACATATGTTAGAGACAGAAACAAAATGGAAAACAATAGAAAGTCTGGTTACGGAAATAATGAGGAAAAGGGACCAGGAAAGGAAGCACAATAGCATAGCGGCTACATAAGGAAGAGCTGGTCTGAAGTAATACCGAAAGGTAGTGCAAGGCCTGTTTTGCACTGCAGAGGGTGGTTTTTAGTTGGCAAGGCATTTCTTCGGAAAGAATGAATCCAACACAGTTCGGTGGATGTCCGAATGTATTATGAAGATTTTCCCCTCTCTCTCAAATTAAAAAAAACATACAAAACAAATCATTGGCATAGTGCTATTTGTATCCTGCCAGGAAAAGTAAATGTAAATGTATTTCTTGGATAGCCCTGCCATCATGTACCGATCGTGCACTTATTACATATCATCAGTCTGGCATATTTTTGATCGCCATAACACATCCCAAACAAGCCGACTAAACATAGTCAGACTTAGCAGTACTCAATTAGATGAATTACAAATAGCGATATGTTTGTGTACGTAATAGAAACCAGATTCTCACCGTAATCGTCACGGACACAAAGTACCAACCATATATACTGTGTAGAACCAACCGACGATTAATAAATCGTTGGCCATAGTACCACTTGTTCGTTGCCAACGTTAAACTACAGGATGCAGACAAAAGTACACTCTAAGTATCGCGGTAGATGGTACATTAGAAGCCTTTGACAAGCCAACTCGCTAACATATTTTCCAAAGTGCGGCATTCCTGCCTCTACTATATATATATATATATATATATATATATATATATATATATATATATATATATATATATATATATACATATATATATATATATATATATATATATATATATATATATATATATATATATATATATATATAATTTATAGAATGCCTATACCATTCCTAGCAATTTTTCCCAACACGTGTCGAGATCTACCCTTTTTCTTTTAGTTAATTTTCTTAAAAAATTCACTCATAAGGAGATCTCAACCAAGGAAAAATAACTGCTACGTTGACAGATACTTCACTTTTATAAATATAAATTAAGTTTTCTTCTGGAAATCATCTGTATAACTTTAATGAAATTTGTAATACAAGTATCTTTTAAAGAGACTTACATCGTCTACAGATATAGCCAAATTTTGTTTTTTTACCTTTAGAGAAAATTGAGTTTTGGGCGTTTTTCGCAAAAGGAGTTAGAACGTGAGATTTTTTTATAATAGAGAGATATCGACACTTTCGAAAGAATTCTTCAAATGTGCGTATACAAGGACCTCTAAAATTGATATTCAAGGTCTGTGTAAGTTTTCAGCAGACATTTTGTTATTGTTGATATTGTAAAAACCGGTTTGATTAGGTTGACTAAAACAAAATCATTCAGGCGAGTGATAAGGAATAGTAACTGCTACGTTTATAATTTGGCGGATACCTACTTAATTTTTCCAAATATCAATTAAGTTTCCTCCTGTGAAGCTTTTGTAATTTTAATGAAATTTGTAATACAAGTTTCTTTTAAAGAGATTTACACTACCTATAGTAATAGCAAATTGAATTTTTTAGCTTTATAGAAAATTGAGTATTGTGCATTTTTCTCAAAAGGAGTTAGAACACAAGATCTTTTTTATGATTGAGAGATATCGATGGTAACACTTTCGAAAGCATTCTTTAAATGTGCGCGTACTAGGACCTCTAAAATCGACATTCAAGCTCTGTGTAAGTTTAAAGTATTAATTTTAGTAATATTCCGTATAGTAATAGTGTACAATTCTTATTAAAATTTGCTACTATAACGCACTTGCTGCGTACCGAAGGTTTTTTTAAATTTCCCAGTGTCAATGTAGCAAATTCAGTCGTACCTGACACTTAAAAGGCCAAAACCAAATTAGGATATAAAAAAAGATTTAACCAATTCCGAGAATGGTGTGACAAGAAATATGTCAAAAAGTTGTCAGAAAATTTGTTTATATGCCAATTGGAGGAAAGATGAAAAATTGTAAAACCTCCTACGTCATGGAGTATCTACTCAAGTTGAGAAAGTACATTGAATGGTAAAGAAAATATTGACGTAGAGAAGTTTTTAAAATTGATGACCTTTACTAAGAAGGAAAGCGGCGAACACTGAAGAATTAATCTGAAAAAAAATCTCAAAAACGTGCTTTCTCACGGCGAAAAAAGAAAAGTTTCGCGTTTCCATAAATATGGAAAATGTCAGGTTTTCTCGACAGTTGTACAAAAAAAAACCTTGAATGCTCCACGTTAGATTACAAATATGGTGTGCTATTTTAAAATAAAGTAAATAACTAAACATACAATTATTAATATGTTCAACAGTTTGATTAAAAGAGACATTAAAACTCATATCTATGTTTGGGAATTTCCCGTAGCATTGTCAACAATGGTGGCTGACACACCGCTTATGTTTCTCCCTTCTGTATGCTACACTATACTTCATCTTTCCCTCCTAAATGTCACCGGGTTTCCTGTTTATTCAAAAAGCGACTTCCCGCGACTCTTGCACTCCTTCATGTTCATTATATTTTAATGAATGTTGAACATGAACTAGGAGTAGAGGTCAACACTGGCTTTTCCGCTCAAGCGTGGCAGTTTCTTTTCATAATGATTTCGTCCTTACTTTTAGTTTGATTTGAGACTTCAAAAAAGACTGCATACTTTTATGTGAAAATGGGTCATCTATTGTGAACTTATCGTGATATTTTATGAGAGAAAATAACGTGTAAGAGAATTTTTCAAAAAATATAAAGGTATTGAGAATGATAGCAAATTTTGCGGTAAAGGCGAGAAATGCAACCAGGACAGGACAATAAGTGTACGCCGTCATGCAGCAAGGATTATTTAGATTATATCGGAAGACAAATAGAAATCGAAATTATGAGTGGCTGCGATAGAAACAGTTCAGATTTAGACTTGAACAAAAAACTAGAGAAGCGATAGCACTAAAAAATAGAAGAAAGAAGGCTAGAGCAAAATAAATTTAGATCTATTGCTTTTGGGCACCTGGAAAAATCAAACAATTATCTGGATTAGAAAATATTGTTTTATACATCGAAGAGAGCTGGATTATATTAGAAGGGTAAGTTCATTATTCTCAATCAATAAAAAAAATCAGAGGAAGATAATATGTATAGTCGTAGAGGCTATTTATCTGGCTTCAAAAATATATCTACGTCTATAATTAGTATGGAACGGTTTCACAAAGAAAGAGCATTAAGCTAATATATATTTACAAACATGAAATTGAAGAAAAAATAGTGCTGCAAATTTAATAAAATTGAACTTCCACATATCTGTCATACTCTACTCTCCTTAGAAAGACATTCCCATAAAATGAATTTAGGGCCCATGACTTGACCAGAAAGAAAATATTCATATTCCTGTATCCACAAGCTTCTATTGCTAGAGTTTTAACAACAACAAAAAAAAAAACCAATCCATATCCCTGAAGCGATCTTACCCAAAAACAATTCGAAACGTTCCGTTCTCGGGTGCTAACAGGATACCACATTTGAAGATGATATCTCAATTTGTTCGAAAGTTATTGGGCCTATTAACAGGCAGATGTACTGGCCGACAGGAAGGCAGATCGACAGACGGACAAACAAAAAATGTTCGTTGCAGAATCAAGTTTTATATACGTTTTGGACCTTTTACGCCGTTTTAGAAAGAACAAAATTCGAAAATAGAGCTGCAAATTTAACAAAATTGAACTTCCAGATAGCTGCGATAATCTACCCATCAAAAGAATTTAGGGTCCATGACTTGACCACAAAGAAAATATTCATATTCCTGTACCCACACGCTTCTGTTACTCGACTTTTCGCACAAAAATAATCCATACCCCTGATGCGATCTTACCCAAAAACAATTCGATCCGTTCCGTTCTCTGGTGCAGGATACAGGATACCAAATTGAAGATGATATCTCAATTTGTTCGAAAGTTATTGGGCCTACTAGCAGGCAGATGTACTGGCCGACAGGCAGACCGATCGACAGACGAACAAACAAACAATTTTCGTTCCAAAATCAAGTTTTATATAGATTTTGAACTTTTCACGCCGTTTTAGCAAGAAAAAAACTTCTGTCACTGTTATTCCACCCCCATACATTAAACCCCTAATTCAGTTTTAGCACAGCATAGCAGATGATTATTAAAATTGAAGGTTTGCTAATAAACTAACCCTAAAACAATGTATTACTCAAGTTTTAACGAAAAAATGTCAATTTTCACCAAGCAATCCCCTATTCATCCCCTACTTCCTGGTGCGATAAAGCCCAAAAACAATCCAAACCTTTCCTTTGTCGAGTGCTAACTATATACCGAATTTGAAGACGATATCTTAACTTGTTCTAAAGCTATCGTGGCTACAAACAGACAGACTTACAGACCGAGTGACCGACAAACATACAGACCGACAAACCGACAGAGCGACAGACCGACAGACAAAATAATTTTTTTCGCAAATCATGTTTTCTATGTTTTATTATTATTACTTTTTTTTGGCAATTTTTTTTTCAAAATTTTTTTGGCGCCGCTTTATTTATTTATTTATTTTTATTACAACAAAACACCACGAAGGCTAACAGCCTAAATACTATCGTACCGTGGGTGTTAACAAGGAGGAAAGAGGCAACTTGTTAATTCTGGACTTGAACGTTTGGAGGTTAGCGGAGGAAAAACATGTGCCGGCAAGGAATTCCACAACTTGGAAGTCCTCGGGATAAAAGAGCAGGCATAACAAGATGTTTCATGTCTGGTGACCTGGACAGTAAAAGGGTGCATTCGCTCTGTTCCTGTGGTAGATCTGTTAGGGGCAGCAGGTGGAGGAACTATGGAAGAAAGCTCCTCTGAGCAGTGCCCGTGTAGATATCTATAAGAGAGAAAGAGAGAGAGAGGTCACCAACAGCACGTCGTTGGGCAAGGGATGGCAGCCTTTGGGTGAGGGTACGGTCACCGATGAGACGTATCGCTCTCTTCTGAATGGAGTCCAGGATAGCGAGTGTAGAAGCGGCAGCAGCATCCCAGGTGTGGGAGCAGTATTCGAGGTTTGACCTTATGTGTGAAGTATCCAAGGTATAGGGATTAGCTGGTGAAAAGTATTTGCGAGCCCGGAAGAGGAAACCTAATTTCTTAGCGGCAGCTTCTGCAATTGATGTGACATGTTGGTGCCAATTGAGATTTCGATCCCCAGAAATGCCAACAAGTGAAAAGGACTCATTACTTTGAATAACTTGGTTGTTAACTGTGATGGGTCTAGGGCTAGTGTATCTCTTATGAGAAAGAAAGCAAGACTGTGATTTGGTGGGGTTAAATTGTACAAGGTTTCTACTTCCCCAGTCGAATATTTTTTAGAGATCCACGGAGACAGAACCCTCCATGAGTTTGCGATCCTCATTTAATTGGGCTAAAGAGACAGGCTTAGAATATTGTATTTTTAGTGGAGGGTGCTGTCGATGCGTTACTTGCACACGTAAAGAAAATGTTTTTTTTCTGTACCCATAAATTTTAGAACGTTATATTACTCGAGTTTTAACAAAAAATATCAATTTTCATCCAACCACCCCCCTATTCATTCCCTACCCCCTGGAGCGATTTTAACCAAAAATGATTATTTCCAAAATTAATTTTTCTGTGTGTTTTAAGACTTTTTTCTGATGCTTTAGCTGTGCTTTTAACTATAGGGTTATAATACATGAAGAAAAACTTTGTACCTACCCATTGTTAAGCACATTGCGCGCACGAATCATTGTGAGATTTGGCATAGTTAAAGTGCATGTAAACAGGGAGAGCAGAAAGATAAAATATATGTATAATATGTGATTAATAGATTAAACATTGCTTTCCTCTAAGTAGACGAGCGTCTCGCGACGGTAAAACCATTGATGAGTTTTTTTTTTTCGCTTTAACGAAATAAAAGACCTCACTGACTGTGCTGTGCACACACAATCCTCCCAACTGACCTTCCTGACCTGCCCTCACATCAGTTTGCCTAATCAAACGCTAAAAGAAGTTAAAAGCGATAGGAAAAGTTCATTATGCTCACATAACCTTGATATATCTAGGGTTTATCGAAATATGATGCATGTTTGTAAGAAAAAAATCTGGACGCAATAAGTGCGTTTTGGTAGCAAATTTTCATTATATCCTTCAAATTTCATAACTCAATTTGCTATTAACGTCAGGTCTGTTTGCTAGGAAACCAACAATTAAGTTTAGTTTCGGAAAATCTTTGTACATTTTCAAACAATAAGTAATTTTGATAAAATATAGGACCTTGTTTCTACTACCTAGGCTACACCGTTAATAAGACTGATCCCTGCTCGCATTGGCTATTAAAAACACTTTTATGAAACTTCACTTTCATAACGCACTTGCTGCGTCCAGACTTTTGATTATTGTGGTTTGATAATTTGTCTACTTGTACTGCTTTTAAGTTTTGTTTAAACGTTTGTATTTGGATTTGTTTTGGGACTAATTGTTTCTTATCTTTTGTTTGTTGAATCTAGTATGTATATATATATATATATATATATATATATATATATATATATATATATATATATATATATATAAATTTGTTTTGGCCTCGAGCAATGCTCTTTTAGCCACGGTCACTCTAGGTCAACAACTAGTGCTTCAGCTCCCTACTATAATACGATGTTTTACATTAAAAAAAAAAACAAAAGGGATTCACTATGCTATCGTCTACCAAGCTCAGCAAACAAACCCTCAAATTTCTTTTACTTCATATAAACCAATAATAATTTACGAAGAGAGACTATGCCCATCATACTTTACATTTTTTTGTGGGTAAGGTGTATGTGTTTAAGTCTTCTTAACTAGGATTATAATTAAGAAAAAAAGACATGGGATCACAAACTTCACGCCTAGAGGTCCACCAAGGCGACTTGATTTGAGACAAACTAGACTGAACCACAGTAAGGACGAGTTAGGCACAGGGAGAGACAAAAGGAAACTATAACTATATGACTATTAACAATCATGTCAATTGCTTCAACAAAATTACTTTAAAAACAAAACAAAATTTGATCTCTTTTTAAGCTGAGCAAAATTACCTCATGTAATGTATTACACTTAATAAAGTTCAAAAGTATGTTCAACATTTCTTTTTCAACAAAAAACCCTACATGCAACAAATATGCTATATTTAATGGTAGTGAAACTCCTTGGTCAAGACATTTTTGAACTAGATTGTTACATGCGTGGGTGTGTTTTTTACAATTAAAAAGAATATGATTAATATCACACACACACTTGTTCCATCACAACTACACAGTGTATTGTCTGACAACCCCATTTTAAATAGTTGCTTTTTGATGGCACCATGCCCTACGATGATTCTAGCAAGTGTTCTGTATATTACTCTGTTAGTAGGGACTATTTTTGAGGTCGACTTAGAAGGCAAGGTGGGAAATATTTGCCGAAATTTACTTTTGACTATGGCTTGTTGTTTGCTCCATTGGTCTGACCATTCTTTCCTCATGTGACGTTTACAGGTAGAAAGAAGATCTCTTGTTGCATTTTTTGCCAGTTTATCTGCTTCTTCATTGCCCTTGATATGCGCATGTGCTTTTATCCTCATAAATAAAGCCGTTTTCAGCTCTCAGTAAGTTCAGGTATTTGTATTTAATAATGCCTATAAGTGGGTCCTTGAATACATTAGAGGGCTCCTTCAGAGCCAAGAGTAACGACATGCTGTCGGTTATTATTATAAATTTGGAATGGGATGCTATTTCCATGGCCATTTCAAGAGCTTTGATAATTGCTACTGTTTCTGCCGTATATATGCTAGTTTCTTTGTGTAGCTTAAAAACGAAACTGGATGTCGTCGATTCGCAGTATATGCTACACCCTACGGAATCAGATGTTTTGGATCCATCGGTAAATATTAGGCCAGATCCTGGAAACTTCTGGATATTTTCACGGTAATAGCGTTAAACATCTATGTCTCCACTATAGCAATCTGGTAAAACAACAATTGGATTCTATAGTAAAATTTCATATGACAACGTAAACACTTCTGAATCGTACAATATGGTTGGCGTTACTATTGTGGATGTGTACGATAAAGCTTTTGTCAATGGTGGTGAGTTTTTATGTCGCCAGTATGTGTTATTTTGGTTATGCGACAAGATGGTGTTAGTTTGGATGCTGATTTTTCCTTGCAATGGTTGCTTTATCAGGAATATGCTAGAAAGATATTCCCGTCCTAATTTGAGAGTTGGCTCATTGGCCAAGGCCAAGATTGATTCTGTGGGGGTTGTTTTTATTAGCCCGTGGACTAATCTTAAAGCTTTATATTGTATTCTGTCAATTTTTCTTAAGTGTGTTTCCGCAGCAGACCCATAGAAAATGGAGCCGTAGTCTATGATCGACCTAGTGTATGACCTACAAAATTTCGTCGCTGTTCTGGTATCTGCACCATATGGATTTTTACATGTATATTTCAAAATATTCAGACTTTTTTCACCCTTGCTAATACAATGATCAACATGTTCCTTCCACAAAAGTTTTTGATCGCTTATTACACCTAAGTATTTGTAGCTTGTGTGACATGAAATATTTTCTTCGGCAATCGCAAGTAGTGGGGTATATGGTATTCTATGTCTTGTATAAGAAACTACTGAAGATTTATTTCAAGACATAGTAAAGTTGTTTTGGAACAAGTATGCCTTGATTTTATACATGATGTAATTTAACTGTTTAATACATAGACTATAAGAGTTTTGTTTAGTATATATGCAGAAGTCATCTGCGTATTGGAGAATCTCTGCAGCGCCATCAAAAAGGCTGTGGAAGTCATGTATATATATATATATATATATATATATATATATATATATATATATATATATATATATATATATATATATATTAAATAACAAGGGGCTCAAAACAGATCCTTGCGATAGGTACGAATAACACGTTCGTGGTTCAGTATATGTCCCATTCGCTTTTATATACACTATTCTGCCAGCAAAGATCTTAACGATATTATATATATGTTTTATATATATATATATATATATATATATATATATATATATATATATATATATATATATATATTTAAAAACCAATATACCTTGATAATATTAAGAAAGAAACATAAGCTGTACCGCGTAGGTACACACATGAAAGTAGCTTTTTTATTACCAAACATAAAACTTTTCCAGTTTCAATACATTTTAGAAACACATCGTTGTTCTACTTGACTATCCGCAGTACGTAGCAGGATCCGAATGTAATGTCAGTGGCAAATGTCGGGCGATAAATTTGCTGAATGTTTCATGAAGGGCAACCTAAAAAAGTTATAGTTTGTGAAAAGCACGTCTTCCCCAGGGAGTTGTGCAGCCAACTATTTCGATGTTTAGAGAGGGAGTTGTGCTAAATGAGCGGCCATTAATAATTAACTTTTACCCACACATTCG
Source organism: Tillus elongatus (assembly GCA_964006375.1). Taxonomy (NCBI): domain Eukaryota; kingdom Metazoa; phylum Arthropoda; class Insecta; order Coleoptera; family Cleridae; genus Tillus; species Tillus elongatus. The sequence continues at coordinate 20,777,225 of OZ023266.1, forward strand.
CATTAGTCCGGGTCCCTAGACCTACATTTCTTAGTGCCGTTTGGCTCACTTAGAGACTGCCATCCCTAAGATTTATAAAACTAGTATATTCAGATACAGAGAACGTGGGGGAAAACTGCGGCAACATACGGACATGATACAAGGAAGATGGGTCTCAGTTGGTTTCTCTGCTGATTAATTTCTTGGGATTTCCAGCTGCCTCATCAATTATATGTAATAATGATCCTTGTCAACGCTAAAATCTGTTACAATCTTAATTGAATAATATCTTTGTTTACGCACTGTTATTGTTGGTAGTTAAGCCTATCATCTCACACTTTGCACTATGGTGTGAAGACAAATTACGAGATTACGTATATTTCACCTCAAATTCTACAAGTGACTAATATTTAACATGTAACAAATCGATTTCTTTACTAAGTACACTTGGAGAACACCCAAATCACCACAACACATATTTCAGAGACCTTACGATCGTTTCGTTGACAATATAAATACTTTCACGAAGAATTAAAATCAATATAAATATAGTTTTTATGTAGTATTTGAAAATCCATATGATTGTATCCCCGAAACCAAACAAACAACAATCTTCAAAAGTCTGTGGCCAATGGACTTAAGCTTCCAAGGTCATCCCAAACACGCCCGCACACACACACACACACACATGTAGTATTTGATTCGATTATTTATTCTTTGTTAGAGTTAACATAGCGAGACAGACACTCGGGGTTTTAGTTTTCTATTTAAAGGAGATGAGTGGAGTTGATGTTGTTTATCTCACCAGATGTCTTTGTCGGCATGTTCCAATATCCACATAGTAAATTCCTAGATAGGAAGAAAACATGCTGATCCCTTGAATAACTCAGGTCGTTTACACCTATATTAAATAAGGGTCATAAATTTGTCGACCAGAAAATTAAAGCAGGTCTTAGACCTCTTACTTTTATTACACAATAAACAAACGATCGTTCCTGGACGTCAACTTTACTTCGGACTAGTTTGTTTACTTTGACGCGATATAAATACATAGGAGCTAGTTTTTTATTTTATAATTTTTCTTCCTCTGAAGATGTTGACATTGTCAACGAAACGATCGTAAGGTCTCTGAAATATGCATTGTGGTGATTTGGGTGCTCTCCAAGTGTACTTATTAGTGCTCATCACAGGTTACAGTTTTCACATAGTGATTTCTTTACTGTTACTGTTTTAACCTGGTGAAACCGTTCCATACTAGATATAGATGCAGATACCTTCCAGTTAAAAAACTATAAAACGTAAATTGCCGTTCCAATATATGAGTGATAAGTGATGGTGACAGTGGTAACGAATCTAACTTATTGAAAAGAAAGCAAATGTCTGTCTCTACTGATATTTTTTTTTATTTATCTAACAAATATATGAAAATTTGATTAAAGTTAGGGCCTCTAGAACCCATATCCGGGGTCAGTTTCAATTTTTATATGTTTATATATATATATATATATATATATATATATATATATATATATATATATATATATATATATATATATATATATATATATATATATATATATATATATATATATATATATATATATATATATATATATATATATATATATATCATATAGTATAGTATAGTATATTTATTATAGTATAGTATATTTATTAGTACATAATTTTACAATGTGTTTTACAAATAAGCCTAATGCTTGTGCTTGCAATAAACACAATTTTGATTTCTGACTTGCCTAAAGGGAACTGCCAAATCTTGCTACTGTCACATTTACAATTTTGTTAAATATTCAATAATTTTGAACTTCCTTTCTGCCACTAACAATTGGACTACCACACTAAATGCTCAGCTCTCATTTAACAATAACTCCTTCTCTTAAACCAGAAAATTCTTCCAAAATACTGATATTAATTACAACACAAAAATTTTGACATTTTCATATATATACCTCGCATATTTATATATATATATATATATATATATATATATATATATATATATATATATATATATATATATATATATATATATATATATATATACCGCTAACTTAAAAAAAACTTGACCGATTTCGACCAAATATAGAAATTAACTTGATTTTGTTAATGGCTTGGATGAGTTCGTAGATGGGCGCCGTGCGTCTAATTTTTCTTAGAAAAAAATGTAAAGAAAATTTTGAAAACGCAATATTTTTTGAAATATTTAAGTGTTTCGAATGAAAATTTGCACATATATAGGAGACGTTACAATATAGCTGTTAACCAAATTTCAAATTAAATGGCATACGAGGACAGGAGTTTTAAAAAAATCAAAATTATAAATGAATAAACAGTCTAAGATATCAGTTCAAATTTGGTATAGCATTTCCCACGTTCAATGTTGATAAGGATGACTGTGAATGCGTCATTTTAAGTAGATAATTCAAATAGAAACAGTCACCTGACAATTAAATATAAAGGAGCCGGGTTGTCAGATTTAATAAAATTTCATTTGAATGTTAAAATCTATAACATATACTAATAACACATATTGGTACTTATTCATGACGAATAAAAGTTCGTCAAAAAATTAATCCATCCAATAAATGTGCCTTAATATTAATAAATGTTGAGTTACCAATAATTTCTCATTCGATTTATCATAAATTTCTAATTTACTCAATCTGACACCGCTGCATGGTAGGCCAACTGTCATCGCGAAACGGAAGCCGCCGATTGCGGGCGCCGAAACGCGAGACGCTCAACGTGTTATTTACATTTATTAAAACTGAAATGTTTTGTTATATTACAGAATATACCAAATAGAAGTGTCACTTCAATGAAATTGTTTAAAACTATAAGTTCAGTACTAATTTCCGACGCTTCTGCGCCAGTAGCATTATAATCCAGAAATATATTCTCTTTTAAATATCAATCTAACCTCAAAACATCCGAAGATTTGTTATTATTGTTTATGGTTTTATTTTGCAAAGCATCCTTACATGAATTATTAGCGACTAGCCACGTTTGTTGTTATAAAGCTCTTTATTATTATATCTCTACATATTATGTTAGAGTTGTTATCAAAAAGTGTTCTTTTCATTTGGTCCTAAAGTTTCTGACACAATTCTTGATCAAATGTAAGTAGCACATGCTTATCGTTATTTGTGTTCTTCAATATTTTTAATAACCTGGCAAGTGTAACAAATACTAACTTATACTTATTGGTTCCAGTATCACAAAAATTTCGGGACGCAGCAAGTGCGTTCCAGTAGTGAATTTTCGTAAGAATTGCAAACTGTTAGTAAGATAAACTATTAAAACTAATTCTTTAAATTTAAATGGACCTTTGAAATCAGTTTTAGAGTCCTAATTAGCGATTATTTGAAAAAAAAAGTTTTATATGGAGCTACTAAATTCAAATTTGATCTTAGATATAATATGTAAATACTGCAAGCGTCTTTAACAAAATTGTGTTACAAATTTCATCAAAGTTACAAAAGTTTTCAGAAAACAATTAATTCTTTACAAAGGCAATGTACCTGTCATATTATAAATATGACAGGTATTTTTCCTTATTAATTGTTTGGATGGTTTTGTCTTAGTCAACGCATCCAGTTTTTGCAAACAATGAACAATAAAAAAGGTTTTTTAAAACAAAACGAAGCTCAATATGTTATTTATCTTTAATTTATTACCCACGTGCGTTTACATAGGTGTTACTAAGGTTCAGGATTGAAGATTCTGGCTTAATGGGAAATTTATTGAGTTATCGGATTTGAAATATTTTTACGAAAATTTTCTACCATCACATCAAAAACCTTTTTTGTTGTTTATTGTTTACAAAAACTGATGGGTTGACGCAAACAAAACCATCCAAGCAATTAACATGGAAAAATAACTGTCACATTCCTTTGTAAATAATTATTTTTTTCTGAAAAGCGTTTATAACTTTAATGAAATTTGTAACACAATTTTTTTAAGACACTTGCAGTACTTACATATTTTTATAATTCGACAGGTACATTCCCTTTGTAAATCATTTATTTTTTCTGAAAAACGTTTGTAACTTTAATGAAATTTGTAACACAATTTTTTTTAAAGGCACTTGCAGTACTTACATATTATATCTAAGACCAAATTTTAATTTAGTAGCTCCATATAAAATATAAATTTTTTCAAATAATCGCTAACTGGGACTCTAAAATCGATCTCAAAGGTCCATTTAAATTTAATGAAGTAGTTTTGATAATATATTTTACTAATAGTGTACAATTCTTATGCAAATTCACTACCATAACGTACTTGCTGCGTCTAGAGTTTTTTCCAATTATTCTGAAGATAGCGAGTAAAATTCTAGCGAAAAAGCTTGCATATTATGAATTCTTTTTCAAAGAGTTGTCTGTGTACTCCATGAAAATTTGACATCAGGAAATGGTTGTCTACTGACTTAATTTATTTTCTAAAACAGGCAAACTAACTAAGCTAAACATAATTAACCTAAACATAATTATCATAAATATAATAATAATAAATTTAATTTGGCTAATGAACTTAGCTTCCGGGGCCATACAATAATCGCACACATGCGCGCACACACACACACACACACACACACACACACACACACACACACACACACACACACACACACACACACACACATAGACACATTACTTATCAACAAATTTCGTAATTACAAATCTGTTACACAAACATACAGAATTTTTGATGAAAAGTTTTTGGATACAAGTATTTGCTGATGTTGTCAAAATCTTCTGTGATTTCTTAGTAACTTTAACTCAACGAGAACTACCGAGAAAATCGCTGGGCCGAATGCTGCAAATAAAAAAAGTTTTAGAAATTAATCGAGTTCATTTTTACAAGGAAGTGTTGCTCTTGATCTTAACTAAAATAAAATAAATTTAAAACATGGCTTTTACAAAATACTTTATATTATTTAACAAGCAACATTTTTAATTAATGTGTCTACGAAAGCAGCATTAAGCTCGTAAAGTGATAAACATATATTGTAGAATTCTTTAGTTTGCACCTTCTAGAAATGTAAATAATCATTTTTTCAAGTGTTTAACATGATTTTTTTTGCATTAAAGTTGGCTACCATAACGCACTTGCTGCGTCAGGACTTTTTCAATAAAGGACTTTAAAGAGGGCATATGTATTTGTTGTTATTTCAAAACCCACAAAAGCTTTTTGCCTTTTGGTCTGAATCCAATTATTAATACGTCTTCAGTTATTACATTTCTTTGATACGAAAGTCATTGTTTTAGTTCACAATATCTGAATCTGACGCTGCTTAAGCCCTCTCAGGTCCAGCGTTTCTCCGGAGAGATCAGTCCAGTTTTTAGAGGATCTTCGTAATTATAACCTAGTTCCAGCGCCAATTACTAGTCTAAACATGGAACTCAACATGAGACCCCAAGACTCAGATTGTTCTGGACTCGCTTATATATTAGAGAATTTCACAGAAGGACTTCCCAAAAGGACTTTGGGCTTTTAACGGCTATTCACTTCTCCTAACTACATTTATCATCTGCTTTTACCACATTTGCATATTCTGAGGATATATTGCGCCAGTTCTGCATGAAATATGGTCATTTAAAAAGCATGATGAAAGCAAAGCGGAATATGTTTATCCAGAGATAAATAAACGGGAAGACCCCGAGCTATTTGTCCTTGAGAAAAATTGTGTTTGTTGTTCAGCTTTTTTTATTTTGTTTTGTTTATATAATTTCGTTTTACAGTAATTTATTGCAGAGATGAGATTTTCATATTATGTGGCTTTGCGGCCTAGATAAAAAAGGATTCTTTTGTTAAATATTTTGTTTCTCTTGTTCGCTTTTGTGAAAATATAAACTGTAAACAAAATCGTAAGCGGATAGCACTTCGTAATTGTCGCTAACCACAAAGTTTTGCAACAGTAATTAGAAAAAAGCCTGGACGCAGCAAGTGTGTTATGGAAGAGAATTTTCATAAAAATGTTTTTAATAGAAAATATGACTCTTTAATGCAAACAGCCATCAATTTGGTCACCGGTATAACCTACATAGTAGAAAAAATGTACCGTATTTGATCAAAATAACTTACTGTTTGAAAATGTACCAACATTTTCCGAAAATAAACTTAAAATGTTTCCGAGAAAACTCGTTTCCTAGCCGAGGAAACTTAGGTTAATAGCAAATTGAGTTATTTAATTTTGACGCATTTAATGAAAATTCACTACCAAAACGCACTCACTGCGTCTTAATTTCTTTACAAACATGTATATTATTTCGATAAAAAATGCAAAAATGCAATAAGGAATGGTCAAAAAAATCTGTAGGTAACACCAACGACTTATGGGCCCGCTGTGATTGTCAAAATTTCAAAGGATGCAGCTCACGACACCCTATAAGTAACGTATACAATTTTTTCTTGTATCTTACATAATAACAATTATATTGAGCTTTAACGTAGAAATGCGTCCTCTGTATATATTTAAGCAGAAAGTAAACACGGCTATGGATTCTAGGGGGCATAGTTTGCGCTTATTTGAAGAAATCCTTTTAGAATTCAAAAAGTCGCGGTCTCCTCATTAGCTAATTTTTTCTATGAAAATTAGCGAAAAATTATAGACCGTTAAACTTAACCAAATAAAATTAAATAAACTTAACTAAAACTACAGCCGAAGCATCAGAGAAAAGGTCTATTTGAAATGAATTTTCTGGAAATATTTTAGTAGAGCGAAAGGCAATGATGGTTGAAGCTGAACCTTAAGGGTTTGCAAAACACTCCTTACATAATCCATATTTATTTCAGGTTCATTGCCTAATTTTGACGTTTCAAATCGCAACTTTGACGTTTTGAGAAAAACCCCAAGTTTTTTTTAAATTCCCATGACTTTTTTCTCTTTAAACCTACAGACCTAAATTTTCGTAAATGGTTCACCTTTATAATACAAACACGCGTACCAAATCTGGTTGGCCTACTTTGTTATTTCCGGAGACATACATTTTTCCCGAAAGAAAACACAAAATATTCCGGGAAAACCTAGGGCAGTTTTCCTGGCTAACGAACTTATCCGAGCCACTTACAAAAGGAACGCACTCAGCAAATTTGATCAAAATGAGCCCATTATCTTTTAAGTTATAGGTGTGATATATATAAATATATATATATATATATATATATATATATATATATATATATATATATATATATATATATATATATATATATATATATATATATATATATATATATATATATATATATCTATATTCATTCATTTTTCCATTCATTTATTAGTGGTCAAAATTATACATTGTGTCTTACAAAGAAGCTGTGCTTGTGCTTGTATCAACATGATTTTGAAAAAATCCTCAAATAATCAAACTGTCAAAACAATGTTAGTTAATGTCACTTTCTCAATTTTGATCAATCTTGCTTTTTCTTCTCTTTCTTCTTCCACAAACATTTCTATATCCATTACAAATATTTATTTTCACTCTCGCCTCACCATTTCTCTTCATTTCAACCAAACCTTCTTAAAAAACATAATTCTTTAGCACAGAAATTTTGACATTTTACATGACATAAACTATTTAATATAATTTTATATATATATATATATATATATATATATATATATATATATATATATATATATATATATATATATATATATATATATATATATCTTGAAATTGGTCCTGGATATGGGTTCTAGTGGGCCTAGTTCACGCTCGTTTGAAGAATTTTTTTCTACACTCAAAAGTCGGGGTCTCTTCATTAATGAATTTTTTAAATAAAATTCACTAAAACAAGCACTTGTGAAGCCACGGGAAAAGTCTACGACTGTATTAAATATGTAATGGTTTCGATAAGTTAGGGCAAGAACAAACAACCAGATATGCTATTCAAATTGAATGAAGTTTTTACAGTTTTCGTCTCTTCTTTATAAAATTATGTTTTTACAAAAACTCGCTAAAAAATTCATCAGAATAACAACAATCTGATCAGATAACGGTAAAGGGAAACGAGACTTAAAACAATATTTATAAAAAATGAAATCACTAACTAGGATTAGGACTCGTCATGTAGGACTCGACTATCGGATGTACAGGCCTTAGCTGACTCGGTTACGCTCGACATGGCAGACTAACAGGTATACCCAGTAGTATCCTAATTGTATAACGTCTTTTCTATTTACACCAAACAATTTTTATTTATTTATTTACAATGGATTTTTTGCTCATATTTGAACGAAATGAAGGAAAATAACGACGTAGACACAGATCCAGGAGCTTGTTGGTCAATTTCGTGTCATATTTTTCACTCACGTTCGTACTCGTCTCTTACCATAATTATCAATTTTGACGTTTTTACTTCGTTTCATCAGATTTGTTTAATTAAAAATTAATTCACCTATAACTGCTTTGCTTTTTGACATAGAGATCTAAATTTTGGTACGTAGGATGCCCTTTATAACTGAAAACAGCGTACCAAATTTAGGTGCCCTGACTTTGTTATTTTAGGAGACATACATTTTCCTGTAAACCTTGGGCCGATTTTTCTGGCTAAGGAACTTGTCCAAGCCACTGGCAAAAGAAAGGTATGTACCAAATTTGATCAAAATCGGCCCGTTATTTTTTGAGTTATCAGTGTGATACATACCTACATATATATATATATATATATATATATATATATATATATATATATATATATATATATATATATATATATATATATAACATATAAAAAGTAAAACTGACCCTGGGTATGGGTTCTAGAAGGCCTAGTTGGCGCTCATTTAAAGAGATTTTTTTTCAAAATTCAAAAGTCGAGATCTCCTCATCAGTGAATTTTTTAAAGAAAACTCACTAAAACTTAAATCCTTTGTAAAGTGTAAAGTAAGGAAAAAATTAATGATTTTATGTCTATTTCTACCAATTAACAATACCTTGTGAAAGTACTTCCTTTATCAAAAAGACACCTGTTCCTTACTCTAACAATACATGATTTTTACTAGATCCACAGCCAGTATTTATTTTTGCAAGGCCAAATATATATATATTTTCGAATAGGGTAATTATCCTGTTAATTTAGACTTCAGACCAAACCTGTTCTTTAAACCAAAACACATCTTGTGATAAAGAAAGTAGTATTATGTATAAGGTAAGTGTTCCGGTAGCGGGCTGTGTGTGTAAGACCGTTCGCGTGCTCACAGGGGTAAAGTTTTATTGATCCAAGATCAAGGTGAGGAATGCGGTCGTTGTGAAAAGCCCGGGATATATATGTGTGCACTTGTTCTGATGGGACTATCCTATCAGCTCATTATTCAACGCCATCCGGCTCATTCCCAATGAAATGTCCGCTATATATTGCTCCATTGTAAACCTTTCCATTCAATGGAGACCAATCACTTTAACTTTACCCAATACTCTTAAACGTTAAGTAAATAACTATTACTCCTCTTATATTGGATAGGTTAGGTTGCAATGTGTCAAGGGTTTAATCGAGTTACACAGCGCGATTATTGTTTTCCTTTTCCAAGTACGTGTTCAGTGGAAAACATCAAGTGATTTTTAACTGTGAATAATAATTTAAAAGTCTGGACGCAGCAAGTTCGTTATGGTGGCGAATTTTCATAGAAATGATCTGGGACCAAACATTTTTTTATACCTTTTTTTGCTTTTAACATAGAAAACTAAATTTTGGTTTGTAGTGTACATTTCGTGTCGTAAAGCTACCTAGAAAATTTGGTTACCATAGGTTTTTAGTTTTTTGAGATAACAATTTTTTTCGAAATAAAATTCAAAATTTTCCCGGAAAACCTGGTCCGATTTTCCTGGATAGCGAACTTGTCTAAGCAGTTTAAAAAAGGAAGGTACATGCCAAATTTGATCAAAACTGACCTATTATTTTTTGAGTTATCGGTGTGACATATATGTATATATATATATGACCTGACCTGACCTGACCTGACCTGACCTGACCTGACCTGACCTATTATTTTTTGAGTTATCGGTGTGACATATATGTATATATATATATATATATATATATATATATATATATATATATATATATATATATATATATATATATATATATATATATATGTGTTGTACAGCATAATAGTAAAGGAATGTGAGGGCAAAAATTTTCAGTATCGTGAAAAAATTCAAATCAATTTCACATTTCAAAGACGTAATTTGGAAATTTGATAAACAATTTTCTCTGCAAAAACTGTAAAAAACCTAACTTAACTTAACTACAAAAGTCTCACAAACTATTCTCAAAATAGTTACCTCCATTTCTTATACACGCACGAGCTCGTTTGCAAATTTCTGTTTTAGTAATCCTACTAGAAAACTTGCTTTTGATTTGTCCTGCTGCTTGCTGAATTCAGTAAATCAGTTGCTCTCGTGTATGAATCTACACTACGTAAACGATTTGTTTCATATGACCCCATACATACAAATCTATCGGAGTTAAATCTGGACTCCTTGACGGCCACTGTACTGGTCCTTCCCTCCCAATCCACTTGTTTGGAAACCAGCGACCTAATGGTGCCCTCACGTTGCGAAAATAGTGTGTACGTCAGCCAGTAACTCCATAATATCATGCGATAAAAAAATTTGATAATCTTCATCATTTAGGTTGACTGGAAAGAAATGCGGACCTACCAAATTGTTACCAATTCAAACATTCACACTGAATCGTCTTTGATAACTTGTTACCTTAGTTATTCTGGGGTCTCCATAGACCAATAATGAGAATTATGATAATTGATTATTCCTTATTTAGTGAATTTTGACTCGTCGGTCCACAGAATTCTAGACAGGAAATTTCTATCTTCAATTTCAGCGTTCAACAGGAAATGGCAAAATAGGAGCCTTCCTGTTGGATCACCTAGCTGCAATCGTCGAACTGGCGTGTAATGGTAAGGTCGCTGTCCTTCACGATAAAGAACTGACCATACTTTCCACTGCGAGACGCCCAGAGAAGAGGCAACTTTCCTAGTGCTTGTCGTGGGATCTTCTTTGAAAGAGTCCAAAATTTCCTCATCTACCCCAGAATTGAGTTTGAGGTTGAAACTTGACGATGAATTTCATTAACGGAGCCAGTTTAATGAATCCGTCTGTATGTTCTTCCAAACACTGCGGAATAAGGTACGCGCCTATCTGGAAAGCGCCTTATATATTCACATTGAGCCTCAGCCGCATTTCCATTACAGAAATCGTAAATGAATAAAACATTCAGCATTCGTAAATGTTGCCATGATCAAATCAAACACTTTTTCACGTAAACCACAACTTAGGTATCACACGCGTTTATAAACAAATGTAACAAATGTCTCAGTAAATTATAATTGACATTTGCTATTGTTTCCATAGCAACCTTAAATAACTTGCAAACTCCCTAACACGTTGTGAAAAATGGAGACGAGCTCCATCTTGTTTAAACACTAATTGATTTTCTTGGTACCGATCATCATTTTCAACAATGTCAATTAGTAGAGGGTAAACGATATCTTTAGTAACTCCAAATACGTTTCGCCACTCAAATTGCCATCAAGAAAAATTGATCCGATTAAACAGTCTCCAAAAATACCAGTTCAGACATTCAATTTCTGTGGAGTTTGTTTGTGGACTTCGTGTAAATTTCTTGGATTATTATCTGCCCAATAACGACAATTATGACGATTGACTGTAGAGTTTAATAAAAACGTACACTCGCCTGAAAAATAGATATTAAACAGAAAGTTCCCGTTATCAGCTATTTGTGCAGTCATAACTTCACAAAACTCCAGCCGCCGATCAAAATCATCTTCATTCAGTTGTTGTACAAGATGAATTTTATACAGGTGAAATTTATGATGCTTCAATATTCTCTGAATAGTTCTTCTTTTGATGTTTGAAACAGTGGCCAATATTCTGGTGTTCAAAATTGGATCTGCAGCAATTTGTCCTAAAACTTTAATCTCAGTAGTCTCATTTCTAACCGCAAATTCACGTTCAGGATCCCGTTTTTGTTGGCGACTGAACCACTTTGTCGAAACTTTGCAACTAACTCCAAATGTATTTTCTGTTAAGATGTCTGTTCGGATGTCGTTCATTAAACAAATTTGCGGTACGGTTGCACGATCATCGTTTTTGAAAAGAAGAGGAATTACTTCAACTCTTTCTTCTACATAATACACCATTGTAAAATTAATTTTGGGTAGTACTATCAAGTACCAAACCGACCGATAAACTGAAATAATAAACCGCATTTCTTTCGTTCCGATAAGAAATGTTCTGATAGTCAATTTTTTGTTTACAAACCAACAAAACATTGACTATCAGCACATTTCTTATCGGAATGAGTAAAATGCGTTTTTGCATCTTCCACTGTGAATAATTTTTAAACGAGTTGACAAAACTTCCAAAAAAATTTGTGTGCTGCATTCAGAAAAGAAAGAGCTTTCAAATGATGTAACACTCGACCCATGTTCTCTATTTAAAATATAAGGGTTGTTATCACCACCCTTAAGGGAGTGATGTGACAAAGTTGAGTTTTATGTCAAAACATGTCCCCCTCAATATTAAAATTGACGTATTTCAGCGTTTCTTAAAAAAAGAAATTTCTCTGGACGCAAATCGGGCAGTTTCGTTTTCAATACACCACCCTATATATATATATATATATATATATATATATATATATATATATATATATATATATATATATATATATATATAATTAAACTGGCCCCGGATATGGGGATATGCTTATTTGCAAAACTTATTTCAAAATTAAAAAGTCGGGATCTCCCAATTAGTGAATTTTTTATACGAAAATTTACTAATAAGAGGAGTATCAGGTGTCAACATCCTCAAAATCTTATGCCGTCTGTCGATTTTTCATAGAAAAATCTGACATCAAATATTTGCTAAATGCTTTTTACAGAAAATTGGAAGCAACTTTATTTACGCTAAAAATCGTTTAAGAACATTTTGTACATAAAATTTCGCTAGTAAAGTAAATTAAAACCTATACAATCTAATCCAAACACATATGTCGAAATTTGTTTGGAGGCTTTAGAGACAAAATTTTCGGTTCCCTGAAAATTTGATATAATTTTTTCTTCAAGGAAATACAAATAAAATATTGGCTAACGTATATTTATTATGGAAATGTTTCATCAAGTGAGGGCAACAAAAATTAATTAACCAAATTATTTATAAATAGATCTGATGATATGTATGTGTGTATGTAGTGCCACAGTCACCCAAAAGTTTGTAAACTCCCTAAATAAGCTCCCGCAGAGTTACATAATAAACGTCATCGATCTTCTCCTACTTTCTGAGACCTTCGCTCTCTTTTCAGGGACAATTACTGCCGGGATCCCCCACAATACATCCGCATAGAACGGATATATCGAAACACCCTAACGATTCAAAGGGGTTTATTCGATGGCAGTTTTTTCTTCGAGGCGATTCGATTTGTCTAAACTTACCATTCTTTTTGTGGTACTTTAGAATATAAAAGATCCCTATCATACTCTTTTTACTTTTACTGCTTTTACGTTAAAACTAATTCAGGTACATAGAAGTGTATCTATGCGGTAAATATGCTGACCATTTGTTATAGTCTAAGAGTCAGAGGTGGAAAAATTCTCTGAATTTACAAAAGCTGATTTTTTGGTAGTTAATTAGGTACGCTGTGCACGTACACATATTCTGGTCAGCCAATCGAATCTTAGAACAGGTGCCACAGGGGCGCCAACAAAGATGTCCTTTTTACCGGGGCACTAAAATGAATTTACAAAAGCTGATAATTGTTATACATATTCTATATTGTATAACAATAAAAGTTATGTCAGTCAGTCAGCTGCATACGGGAACAGAGCGGGTCAGTCAGGTCGAATGTGTGTATGAAAAATAAATAATGTGCAATTTATTTACAAAGCTTGGAAAACTTTTTGTGGGTATATATTAATCTGTTAAACTTAAAAAAAATAGTCAGTCAAATGTTTTGTAAAACAACGCCCGTCAGTCAGCGAAAAATATATAAAAATTTCGTGCGCGGAGCGGGTCGCTCTTCTCCTCCCATTATTATTATCTAAAATATCAGGAAACTATATGAAATTATAAGTTGTAATTATAAATTAGCAATGTATTGTTTTATTAAAACATATAAGTATATTAATAAGGTTAACAGACAATTTCTTTTTTTTTATTTAATATAGTTTAATATCTTTTATCCAATTTTAAAAAAAATTTGCAATAAGAAATTTATATTAAATGTTCAATATATAGAGTATTCAAATTCAACACACAGCCAATTTATTTGCAATTTATATGGATTAAAAACAATTAAAAACCGTTAATGGGGCACGATTTGTCATGTTTTCCAAAGCATACATTTGTAGTTCAAGCAATTTTGATGATACATTTAAAATTAAAGTTAAAAATATTGACGGCTCGTGGTGGTCGCCGTGTGAGACTGAGTTAATGCAACACTTTTTAAGAGCCGCTTACATCGCTAACATTTGGCGCAATGCGCATTAAAAAATAATAACAGAACCAATGGATCACGGCTGGAAGAGTAGTGACAACGTTTATGAATTTCATTGGTTTGAAGATGATCAGTTACCCCAGCTAATCAACGAACTCGTCATTCAACCCCCACAGAAAAATTTAGGTTTGTAAATAATACTATTGCTAAATTGAATTATAAGATTGAAATTACATAATTTCACTTATTTTTTTATATAATCAATCAGAATCTCAGTCAGAAATATCAGAGTTATATATTTCAGATCACGAAAGTGGAACTCGTGAATTCGAAGACTCAGAGGAAAAAATGGATTTTGAATGTGATTGAAAAAACTTATTTTTTAATATATACATATATTCTTTGTATAGAGTATTCTTTGTATAGAGATCTCTCTGAGGCCTAGGGTTGAACACACTGAGACCTCACAGACGATCTCCGGCGAGATTTGGGGAGTAGGCAGATTGAGGCCCCGTAATCGAGCTACAACAACCCAACCTACCTTTATCCACCGCTCTAAGGAGTAGGCAGATTGAGGCCTTAGAGTGTCCTTACATATTTCCTTTACCCACCTTTGTCCATCACTCTAAGGAGTAGGCAGATTGAGGCCTTAGAGTGTCCTTACATATTTCCTTTACCCACCTTTGTCCATCACTCTAAGGAGTAGGCAGATTGAGGCCTTAGAGTGTCCTTACATATTTCCTTTACCTCTTGAAAATGGCTCCAAAACAGGAGCCGAAACGTCGAGTTTCCATAAATTCTGGACGCGGTTTAACCCAGGAACCAAGCATGTCTCATATATATATATATATATATATATATATATATATATATATATATATATATATATATATATATATATATATATATATATATATATATATATATATATATTAGAACCTCGGTGGTTCAGGGATAAGAACGTGTGCCTCTGAACCGAAGGGTACTGGGTTCAATCCCAGGGTACTCCTTTCACTTTTTCAGTACAAACTGTCAAATTAACATCAGCCGAGATTCTGGCACTGTATTTGAGCAAGTTGAATGTCTGCACGTTCCGCCCTTCACAGGGGGCGTAAAGCCGTCGGTCCCGTGTCCATGCGATGTTGGGCACGTTAAAGATCCCTACCCTCCTTACAGAAAGACAGGGGTTCGGCAAAATCTCCAGGATAGTGAGGTGAAACTGCTCCCGGACGTCGGTGATTGGCCATAGTCGCTGAAATAGGCCGACGTTAAATAAACAAAACACACACACATATATATATATATATATATATATATATATATATATATATATATATATATATATATATATATATATATATATATATATATATATATATATATATATATTATCAATAAAAATACCATTTAATAACATATAATTACAAACTATAATTTCACATAGTTTTCTGATATTTTAAATAATAATAATGGGAGGAGAAGAGCGAGCATGCCGCCTGTAACGCCGCCGGCGCGCACGAAATTTTTATATTGTTTTCGCTGACTGACGGGCGTTGTTCTACAAAACAGTTGACTGACAATTTTTTTAATGTTTAACAGATTAATATATACCCACAAAAAAATTTTCAAGCTTTGTAAATAAATTGCATATTATTTATTTTTCATACACACATTCGAACTGACTGACCAGCTCTGTTCCCGTATGCAGCTGACTGACTGACATAACTTTTATTGTTATACAAAATAGAATCTGTATCTTATCAGCTTTTGTAAATTCATTTTAGTGCCACGGTAAAAACGACATCTTTGTTGGCGCCCCTGTGGCACCTGTTCTAAGATTCGCTTGACTGACCAGAACATGAGTACGTGCACAGCGTACCTAGTTAACTATCAAAAAATCAGCTTTTGTAAATTTAGAAATTTTTTCACCTCTGGCTCTTAGACTATTAGACTACTGGATCTTGTATGTATATACTGTATTTTGCTGTCTTACATCGGCATAGTTTACTTGTCAATAAGTCTAAAGAAAAGGCTAATCACTAATCGATATCCGGTAAATTTATCTCAAGTCAGAAGCACTCGTCTTATTAAAGATATATGGCCATATTTTTCTTTAATAATCATTTTTATTTATATAACGAAATCAAAATTAAATCCGATCTAAAATAGCTAAAATATAAGTATATAACTTGATATACTACATAGAAAAGTAACACCATATCAAAACAAATAATTCAGTCTGATTTACTGGCTGGAACTCGAATTGAATTTGTCACTTTTAAAAGAAAGAAACCACCGTGTAATTTAGTTCTCTATAAATGAGAACTATAGCTCACTAGAGTAGCAGGTAACGTACACAGGTCTTACCTAGCCCACGTTAGATAGAGACGATGAAGCAGACGTCAGGTTTCTGACTGCTTTTCAAAGCCTATGCGAAATTAAAATAATTTCTCGTAATGACTGCAAGAAATTAGTTCAGTTCAACTACTTCGGGTAGATTGCTTTAGTCAGGCACTAACTAACACTACTATAGAGCCTCGTGGTGTGAATGCTCTTGAATATATTCTTTGACCAATTTTAATGATGCTTCACATCCGAATGAATTGTCACTTCCGCTCGTGTTAGTTCTTCCATCGCAACTCCCTACATTTCCGTCTCATTGCTGACGTCTCGCCTCGCGATTGGAACACTCGCTTCAAGGGTACACAGAGTTATGTTTTTCTTCTTCTTTAATGTCGGTCTATTGCCGCGACTATATCCAGTCACCAACACCAGAGAGCAGGTTTACTTTACTATCCTGGAAATTTTGTCTAACCCTTGCCTTTCTGTGGGGTAGGGATCTTTAACGTGCCCAACATCGCATGAATATGGGAACGTCGGCACAACACGACGTTTAAATCGACGAGTTATATCTGACAATTTATACGCCGTTTAATGACAACAATTTTTGTGTTGGTTCTATGGACTACCGTATTATCTTTTCGGGTTTATATTCTGCTTTATGTGTTAAATTTTAGTGCATATATTTGTCGGCCCTAACCACGACTTTTATAGTAACCAATCTTCCTTCAAAAATATCACCTTTTGGGAAATGATTTTTAGACCTAGTTTTTGTAAAAGTTACAAGCTGAATTGGATTAAAGAGATTTTACAGAACAGAAAGGAAACAATTTAGGAGCCAGAGTAGTCTCTACGTCTATAATAAAGTATGGAATGGTTTCACCAAGTAAGGCAACAACCATTATTGAATGATTTGTAAGATGTTAAATTAATAGTAGAAAGGTCCTGTTCCATAGAAAATTAGCCTCGGTAAAAAGCCCTTGTTTGCAGTCGTTTAATAAAAATGGGATCTTAGGTAGCGTGTTTAAATTCGGTCTGCAGTCACAAAAGAGCGATCTAGTAGATTCCACTGCTGGTATGCTGGTATTAAAACTATTGTTAAAAAATTACACAGGTCTTCCAAAAACTTTACTCAAATTAATAAACATATTAGAACCTCGGTGATTCAGGGGTAAGAACGTGTGCCTGTGAACCGAAAGGTACTGGGTTCGATCCCAGGGTACTCCTTTCACTTTTTTAGTACAAACTGTAACATTAACATCAACCGAGGTTCTGGCATTGTATTTGAGCAAGTTGGGCACGTTAAAGATCCCTACCCTCCTTACAGAAAGGCAGGGGTTCGAAAAAATTTCCAAGATAGTAAGGTGAAGCTGCTCCCCGGCGTCGGTGATTGGCCATAGTAGCGGAAATAGGCCCACGTTAAAGAAACAAAACACAAACAATAAATAAACATATTGCCTTGGATCTGACGAGAGGTTTATCAAGTCATACGTCTGAAATATTATAACGTAAAAAGTAACTTACTTTCTTCATCATGCATTCAGCGCCCTTTTTTTACCAGAATAATAAAGAAAGATTGGTCTCGTTCAAACTTACCTGAAAGAAAAAAAAAGGAAAATTAATATTTTTGTATGTAAATATTTTGGAAAAATGGTTAAAACATCTCCATGAAATATATATATATATATATATATATATATATATATATATATATATATATATATATATATATATATATATATATATATATATAAATAATTATGCGATAAAAGTTGTGAATTGAGAAAAAGATATTCCTGTAGATTAGTTTAAAGCGTGTGACATATGGAAAAAATTGAATTATCGTACCAAGTATGCGCAAAACTTGTTTAGGGTTTCAGAAAAAAAAACAATGTTTAAAAATGATAGGATAGAAACTTAAAATAATAAGTATTAAGGCTATGAAAATGTGACTATGAAAATTTGCAGTTTATTAGAAACAAAAGGAGTTTTTGTTTAAAAATAGTAAAGGAGTAGGTATGGAAAAATTGCAAGAAAACCAAAGTTTTCCTAATTAGATAGGAATGTATAAAAGTATAGCAAACTATGTAAAAGTAAAAATAAAATAAAAAGCAATGGATTATCTGTCATAGTTGGCCCTTTTTAAATAATCCATAAAATTGGTTTTAAACAAATACCTATAATTTAAAACTATATAACATAGCAAAGCCTATTACGTTTTATTTAATCCAATGCTGTGAATGTTATTCGAGCTTCATTTCGAGGAATTTATTTTTTCTCATTTTAAACGATTTTTAGTAATAAAATCACCACCGAGAACGTTCAGAAATCTCATCAAATAGACGTGGATTTGGGCCCAAGTTGATATTTAGTCCGTTAAAATTTTTGATGTATCAAAACATGATTAATTAATTTTAATCTGACTTCGTACATGTCCTTTTCGTATATTATTTGGACAAGTTCGTTAGCCAGCCAATGGGATCAGTTATTTCCAAAAACATTCCGACTATTATAATATTATTATATTATTAATATATTATAAATAAAATATAAGTAAAATATTATATTTTGATAAAATATGAAATATATGTTACCTTAATATGTATCAAATTTCCAATAATAAAAAATTTGGAAGTTTTTTTTTAATTCGCTACCATAACGAACTTGCTGCGTTTATACTCTTTTCCACTAATAATTTACTTCGTTGTAGTTAATGACTTTTGTTTACGTTCCTGATTCATATGGGGACCCTTTCTCACTAACTGGTGGGCTTTTCTGACGGTGCACATTGTTTCTTTCAATAACCAGTTTTAGCGAAGTTTTCGTAAAACGAAAAATTAACTAATGAGGAGATCTGTATTTATTTATATATATATATATATATATATATATAATATATATATATATATATATATATATATATATATATATATATACATATATATATATATATATATATGTATATATATATATATATATATATATATATATATATATATATATATATATATATATTGTACCGATAACCCAAAAAATAATAGGCCGATATTGATGAAAATTGGTACGTACCTTCGTTTTGTAAGACGTGGCTTGAAGTTCATTAGCCAGGAAAATCAGACTGGTTTGTCCGGGAAAATTTTGAGTTTTCTTTTGGAAAATTTTTGTATCACCGAAAATAACACAGATGTGACAACCAAATTTGGCAAATATGTTTTTACTATTATGTTTGCCCCTACTTAAGAAATTCAGGTCTCCAAGTTAAAAGAAAAAAGTAAGAGGCATTTAAAAACAAATTTGGGCGCCACTGCTAAAATCACACATCATATCCATATTGTCATTTTCCAATACTTCCACAATTGTCTGATAGATATGCGTTTCTACTAGATACAGATTCATGTTTCCATCCATATTTCCCGGTAGGAAGAAATGCCGTATGAGGTGGCCTCTCAATATGCCCGCCCAAACATTCTATTTCCCCAGATGCTGCGTATGAGTTTCAAAAAAATTCTTGGATTTTCATCAATCCAGTAGCGGAAATTATGGCGGTTGCTTGGGCCATCCAGTTGGAACGTATGGATTTTTACCGCAAAAAACACCTTGAGTACAAAATAGTTGGATTCCTAGTTATTATACTTTCCTTATTATTCCCACTTTTTTCGCAATTGTGTGAACCATTTTTACGAATTGTAATTCCATCGACTTTGTGGCGATTTTAAGCGATATCTACTTGTCACAGGCAAAAAAAAATTGAATTGATAAAGCTTATTAATCGAAAAATCTAAAGAGAAAATACTTTTACCGAGAAATTGTTGAAAAAGTAGTCAGATAACGCACTAAATGCTCTAAAATAGTCGTTTGGAAGTGTAGCAAAGATTTTATAATTGTATGGAAGTGGAGGGAAAACAATTTGAACATTTAATTAAATGACATTCTTTCGTTCATTGATATTTTGTCTTATTTTCTTTAAGTGATGATTTTATTGCCATATCCAAACCAAAGTTTAAAAAGTGGTATGTTGTCGTGAGCAGAATTTTAAAAGCTTTAAAATGAGGTGTTTCCCAATATAGGGTGCCATTTAAAATTTAAGGATACTTGTAACCTCATTCAAATAAAGCGTTATTTCTAACAATATGATATAGTATAATATAATCAGCGGAAAAGCTGTTATCTAAAGATTGACCTCAAGTGGATCCAAATCCGGTCGGAAGTAAGGTCACCGTTAGCTGTTAAACCCCAACCTAATGTATTTATATATAAGATTTTTTTTGCAAGATGACAAATACTGGTAAGGCCAGAAGATGTTAAGCAATAAAGCTTACTACTTACTTAGTGCTGGGTTGTTCAGTCTGAAGTTCCATATTTGTTGGATCCCCCGATCAGAACCTGGTTACTTTTAAGTTGAAGATATCTCGGTAAGCGGTGGTCAGAATTATTTATTGTGTCGCCGTCAAATGTGGGAAATATTGGTTAGGAAATACTTTTCAATTAAACAGATGTGTTAATGTAACAATAATATTAAATTTATTGATATAAATGAATTTGGGATTGCAAACAAAATTGAATAAACATGGTTGGTAAATCTCAAATAAACATTATCTCATACACAAATAAAAATGAAATGAACAGGAAGAATTTCAAGAAAAAGAAATTATTATTTCGCATGGCAAATGACAAAATAATAAGATAAAATGGTTGTATGTTACCAAAATATTAACATTACATACTTGAGGTATATTAAATGTCAAATGCTGTATTTTACAGCTCAAAAGCAAACACAAATTATTATGTAAATTACTTGTCAATCAGTTCGGTTGATTTTTCAATGACTTAACTCGCCAGTACTTTGAGTGAGGCCCAATTTAAAAAAAATCTTATGTGAAATTTCTACTTCAATGATTAAAAATGAAAGATATTAAAAAAAATGTACAGGTTACACATGTTATAAACAAAATCTGCTAATTACAATTTGAAGAAATATGTATTTAAATTCACAATATTGACAAATTTCTAAAGATTAAACAGGAAATTTACAGCTGTCCTTACAGGCAAATCCCTGACACTATTGAAGTTCAAATTTGATTATGTTATCTTGAAAATTCAAATTGTAAAGGTTCAAATATTAGATTGCTGCATGAAAAATTCTGCTGGTTCACAGAAATAAAGTTCATATCGACTCACCAAGTCCTGACACCTGGAGTTACCTGATGACCGTTTGAAGATGCTTTCCAAGTGGCATTAACCATCAGTGCCTGACACAAACTCCAATAAGAGAGGGAAGGCTGGAGATACTGAGTGGTACTTCCCATTATCGATTATTGGGAAGGTGGATTTTGTTGCTTTAAGACTGGGTGAGACAAATTGTCCCCTATGTCGATACTCTGAATTAATTTGACGAAAATTTTTCTACATCAATTGAAACGTTAATTTGCTGAAGTGAAGTTTATTGCCAATGGACTCAAAATTCGGTAATAATTAGAAGCTTTTTCTGATTGACATGACGAATGCACCAGGTCGTTAACAAAGGATCACTACTTAACTCGCGTTTTTCTGACAAACACGTAGTTTATTCAAATTCAAAAACCGCTTAAATGACTTCAAACAATCACTGACAGCTGTTATTAGATAGTATAGATAATGAAAAGGATGTATCACCCATTTTAAGATAATTTTTAGCCACCGAAATTAAAAGATGTTTAGTCGGCAACCGCTCAACTACGACTCTGCTCGAGGTAACGTCTTGTGCGTTCATGACTTCATCCCCCTTTCGCACATACGTCCCTCGCCTATAGTTCAGGACCTTCAAAGTTAATTTAGTGACTGAATTGCTGATATAGTTTTGACTTCTCCCAACATTAAAAATGGACTGTTCTACCCTCAAGGTTCTTTTAACATTGTCAATAGATTTTTAAGATAAAACAATATTTTGTTCTGGAATATTCTTAACGTATATTTTGTTTACCCTAACACCCTTCCATGAAAAATGCGACACATGATTCACTAACAAAGCTATATTACGTCTTTAGATGTTTGATTTTATAACGTGCTTTCGTAGTCTGCAGCACGAGTTTAGTGTAGTTAAATATTGGCGACTTCATCAAATAATTTTTGGTTTACAAAAGTTGAAGTATTTAATATAGATATGGTTATTGGTCATTATTTAGATACCTGGGGGCTTTCTAAGTGTTTTTAAACCAGTAGCGATGCCAGATAAAAAGTGAATCGTTACATAGTTTACCCTGGGTAAGAGCTAGGTTACAAGACACTACAACTTACGTCATTATGTGTCCTTTTTTTAAATTATGATATTTTCTAGCGGGGAAGTTTTAATTGGCACACCTGTACATAATGTATTTTACACAGTCACCAGAAACAGCATCCTCTACATTTACATTTCAAATAACTACGATATAAATTTCACAAAACTGTTAATGCCTGCAATATTTGTCGCTGGATAAAACAAAGCTTCAAATGCCAAATAAATAATTTAAAACAGCCACGCATATTTTAACCAATTTCAAGTTTAATTAAAATTCACTGATACGCAGACAGTTTTCGAACCAGCATATTATATAGAATTGATTTTAGTTTATCTGCGATAAAAAAATACTGTTTTGTAAAAATAATAATTGGCCGATCAGTTTATTGAAATATAGCGAGCGGGATCCACCTGTAATTAGAATTTGAAATTATTTCAATAACAGGAAGCACTGTAATTAACAAAAGGTAAAATAAAAATAGTTTGTGTTATTTAAAGCCACAATTAAATTTAATTTAATTGTTTATACAAGGTTGCGACTATACTCATTGTCTTTATTTTATTCCGTCAACTTTCCTTAAATTTCCGGATCCATGGTTAATTGCCGACTCAAATTAATCTAAAAATGCTTTCAGGTAACTCAACTGATTTTAAAAGAAGATATAAACTAACACAAAGCGATAAACTTAGATGATGGGCCCCTCCAACGACATTTGCGTGACGTCACAATGACGAAACAAATATGGTGGTTGGACAGAGGGTCACTAGTGGTCTGATCTGAGATAACTTAATCCGAGATGGTAAATTTGGGTTTGAACATAAAAAGTGATCAGAAGAAATAAGTGTCTCAGACATTTTGATTTTGCATAGAATGACGTTTCCAAATATGGCGGTTCGCGCATACGCAAATCAAACACTCTTATTCTTGAGTAAAAGGCAAGTGTGGGTGTCATTATCCTCAGTTTGGCGAGCATAGTCGAAATCTCGATTTAAAAATAAGGGGTAGAACTAAATTCTGATTCTGACCTGACAATCTCCAAATATGGTATGATTTGCTTGCTGAGTGTACATTTATTCAAGATTGACGCAAGCAGCTAAGCTAGGAAACATATATGGCCCAATATAAGATTAAAACAGTTCGGGACTCAGCAAGTTCGTTATAGTAGTGAATTTTCATTAGAATTGTACAGTTTTGGTAAGGTATGTTATTAAAATTAGTTCCCTAAATTTAAATGGATCTTGGAGATTGATTTTAGAGG
This sequence comes from Tillus elongatus, assembly GCA_964006375.1. Classification (NCBI taxonomy): domain Eukaryota; kingdom Metazoa; phylum Arthropoda; class Insecta; order Coleoptera; family Cleridae; genus Tillus; species Tillus elongatus. The sequence continues at coordinate 20,801,570 of OZ023266.1, forward strand.
TCCCAGTAAGCGATTACTTGAAGAAATTTATATTTCCTATGGAGCTAGGAAATTATAATTCGCTACATATGTGTAAATACTGCAAGTCGCTTTAAAAAGTTGTGTTTTCATTAGTTACAAACGTTTTCCAGAAAAAATAATTATTTAGAAGGGCAATGTAGTTGCCAAATTATCAATGTGGCAGGTAATTTTTTTAAATTAATTGCATGGATTGTTTTGTTTTAGTTAACCCAATCGAACTAGTTTTTGCAAACAAAACAACAAAAAAGGGTTTTCAAAACAACTTTGTAGTTATTTGCGAAGCTCATTATGTTGTTTTTCTTTCATTTAGTTTTTTTTTTGTAGCGTATTTACTGGCTTCAGATGCAGCGTCCATTTGCCTAGTTTTCCCTTCTTATATTCTTATATAAACATGTAGCACCAGATCGCCACTAGACTGTCTCCGATAGATATCTACTAATAATCCCAGAGTCTGATCACCGCCTGTTTACATTTCATCTAATTATTGTCTTTTGTGTGTTTTCCTATGACTAATTATTTAATACTAATGGGATGTAGACTGGGACACAGAGCTTCATGCTGCTGGGGCCGTTCAGAGCAACTTCATGACAAACACAGGTAGGCCACTAACGGAAAGGGTTCTTAAACAAAGGTGCACAACAATGGGTTTTTCTAAATCTATTATGGTGTAAATTACATAAGGTTAATATTTATCTTTAAATTTTTGTTTGTGATTTAGCTACATATAAAAATAATTCGTAAAATATTTCTCTTCTCTTAATACCAGGAAAGCCTCTGGCCTTGACGAGATCCCACCAATTGTTCTCAAAAAATGCGCACCAGAACTTATTCCTGTCCTGACTCGTCTGTTTCAGACATCTTACAATAGAGGCATATTCCCTAGTAACTGGAAAGCTGCTCGAGTTCAACTCGTCCCCAAGAAAGGATCCAAAGCGCTTCCTAGCAACTACAGGCCTATTTCTCTCCTCTCAGTCGTCTCTAAAGTGATGGAAAAGTATATAAACACCGAATTACTAAAATTTCTTGAAAAACACAGTCTAATCCACGACAGGCACTATAGATTCCGTCAGAGCAGATCGACTGCAAACCTCCTTTCCTTTGTCACCCATTCTTGGAACAAGTCCATGGAACAACACGGTGAATTGTTGCTCTAGACATATCCAAAGCATTCGAACAGATCTGGCACACAGCGCTGCTTAATAAACTTCCGGCCTATGGCCTACCACCAAAACTCTGTATGTGGACAGCAAATTTCCTCTGCAACAGGAGCATATCTGTTGTTGTGGATGGCCATTCCTCTAAACTGTATACAATTAATGCAGGAGTTCCTCAAGGTTCAGCTTTAGCCCCTACTTTGTTTCTTCTCCACATCAATGACCTTCTCTCTAGCACATCTAGCCCAGTTAACAGCTACGCAGACGACAGCACCCTCCATTCAAATATACAATATTCTAAGCCTGTCTCTTTAGACCAATTAGATGAGGATCGCAGACTTATGGAGGGTTCTTTCTCCGTGGATCTCCAAAAAATATTAGACTGGGGAAGTATAAATCTTGTACAATTCGACCCTACCAAAACTAAGTCTTGCTTTCTTCACAACAGATACACCAGCCCTAGACCCATCACAATGAACAATCAAGTTATTCAAAGTAATGAGTCATTTTCTCTTGTTGGCATTTCTGTGGATCGAAATCTTAATTGGCATTAACATGTCACATCAATTGCAGAAGCGGCTGCTAAGAAATTAGGTTTCCTCTTCCGGGCTCGCAAATACTTTTCACCAGCTAATCTCTATACCTTACATACTTCAAAAAAAAGGCCAAACCTCCCACATCTGGGGTGCCGCTGCCGCTTCTACACCCGTTATCCTAGACTCAATTCAAAAGAGAGCTATACGCCTCATCGGTGACCCTACCCTCACCTAAAGGCTGTCATCCCTTGCCCACCGACGTGCCGTTGGTGACCTCTCTCTCTTTTATAGATATCTGCACGGGCAGGAGCTTTCCTCCATAGTTCCCCCACCTGCTGCCCCCAACAAATCTACCAGGGGAACAGAGCGAATGCACCCTTTTACTGTCCAGGTCACCAGACTTAGAACATCTTTTTATGCCCGCTCTTTTGTCCTGAGGAGTTGTGGAATTCCTTGCCGGCACATGTTTTTCCTTCTCCTCCGAACCACCAAACCTTCAAGTCCAGAATTAACAAGTTGCCTCTTTCCTCCTTGTCAACACCCACGGTACGATAGTATTTAGGCTGTAAGCCCTCGTGGTGTGTTGTTGAAATTAAAAAAAAAATTAAAAATTGTTTGGTTCCTTAAAATTTGTGGCAAGTTGAGTGGCTTTTCGATACAATAATCTTTATATATATTGTCCATGAATGTATTTATTTCCGTTTGTTTAAGAGCGAAATTCAAGATTATATGTTTCAAGTCACCCAGCACTCCGCAATCACAATTCGGGTTTTCCCTTAAGTTAATTTTAAATCAATATTCTGGGATTAAAGCGTGGTTAAACCGCACTCTACATATAGTTTTAACATTTTTCTTATTTTTAGAAGGACAATCATAAAACCATGGCTTGTGAGGTATATGTTCTTGCAGTGCCATATATGCTTTTCCTTTGTTGTTGTTCCTGTATTCATTTTCCCAGGTTTCCCTATATTTCCTATTGGATAAAACTATTCGGTCTTGGCATGGTGTTAATAATTGAGTTTCTTGGCCATATACGGTGGCCCGTTTTGCCATTTTGTCTGCTACGTCGTTCCCAACTAATCCACAGTGTCCTTTTACCCAAACTTGAACAACGGTTATTCCATTATTGTTTTCATTTAGTTGCCACGCTGCGTTTACATGGCTTTTACTATGGCTCAAGTTTGCAGATTCTGGCTTAATGGGCCAGTGAGTTACCGGATTTGAAATATTTTTACGACAATTCTCTACAACAACGTACTTGCTGCACCCAGATTCTTTTCATCACTTATTTTCGGTTGCTGTATCCATACTTTTTTTAAATGATAAAATGTTGTATCTCTATGTGAGAGTGACGAACAAGGCAACCCCAAATTTATTTACGGAAAAATATCTTTAGCAAATGTAATTAGTTAACATTTTAAATATAAATTAAATCTTAGTTCGCGGCCACGTCGCGGGGTTCTCCTTCCCCTGTTACATGCCTAGAATCACCCTTAGTGCATAAAGTATATAAGCAATAGAAATTTCTTGGGAACAACCCCTAAGAAAGTTACGGGATCTGCGGGGAATAGGGGTTCTGGGCGAAGTAAACAGGATTTTGAAGCAGTATAGCTGCAAAAAGGGAATAGCAGCTAATAGAGTTCCAACTAGGCTCGTTTTTTCGAACTTTCTGCTCACATTTCCTTTTTATATTCTTCCTCGCGCAGCACCCCTATCCACTCCTGGTCCCGTAACTTTCTTAGGGGCCGTTTGCAAGAAAATTTTCATGTGGTATGTGCATCCAGAAAGGTTACTAAGCATGGTTCTAAAAAAGAACGTGTGCCTCGGAACCGAAGGGTACTGGGTTCGATCGCAGGGTACTCCTTTCACTTTTTCAGTACAAACTGTAACATTAACATCAACCGAGGTTCTGGCATTGTATTTGAGCAAGTTGAATATATGCACGTTCCGTCCTTCGGAGGGGGCGCAAAGCCGTTGGTCCATGTCCATGCGATGTTGGGCACGTTAAAGATCGCTACCCTCCTTACAGAAAGGCAGGGGTTTGGCAAAATTTATAGGATAGTGCGGTGAAACTGCTCCCTGGCGTCGGTGATTGGACATAGTCGCGGAAATAGGCCGACGTTAAAGAAACAAACACACACACACACACACAACACACACTTTCTTATTTGTTTGATTGGATGTTAGATACATATTATATTACAGTCGACGGCCGAAGGCATTTGTTAAAGTCATCTTAAAATTAAAAGTTTGGTTATTATTTACCTACTCCTTTTTTAACCTATAATTAACCTTAGAATAAGGTAATTGTTTTATATTCTAAGATTCCAAGATATTAGCGGAGTCTATTTAGAGGTTCTCTTTTTCTTCTTCTTCTTTATTAATGGGGTCTGCTAATTTCGAGGTTATGCTTAGAACGTATACGTTTCTCCCATAACTCGTGTCAGTTAACAAATGACAAATAGAGGTGTTGTCAGATTAAACTGGTAGAGGGAGATGGATTTTAAATACCGAAAATAGGAAGCTTAATTTTTATACATAATAGAACGTACTTCTAAATTGCGTTCAAACAAATTTCATTAAAATTTTCATTTATTATCATTTTTCTGATATCTTCAGATTCAGATGAGAGTTGTCTCAAATGATAACCCCGCTGATTGTTTATTGTGACATAGTTTCGTAGCTTCTACATTTAAAACTTAATTTGAAGATTCGGTTTGCAATGGCAGCGGAACGCTGATGTATCTGTCTGACCTTGTGTAACATTACAGGCATCAATTTAGAGGTAGTTTTAGGTCATACCGTATATTATCTATTTTTTATTTAGGTATAACTTAAGCTCTACCGAACCAATTGTGTTCAAATTTGCTAGGTAGGACCACTTGTACAGGGCCTGTGTTCTTGTAAAGCTTTAGTTAATATTACTGCAGATTTAAAAGATATTGCGTTTCGAAACAGATTTTTGCATTTTAGCTAAAAGTATTTCAGTATCAAAACTGTCTAACGAACTTATCCAAGCTAATAACAAAATGAAGGCGGTTAGCACCGAAAATTCGCCAAAAAGAACACTACCATTTGAAACCGAATACATCCTTTTCGTTAACAGAGGGCGTTAATGAAATATAATATCCTATTGGTTATTTCTGGATTGTTTTTTTTTAAATATTTTTATGCGTTGCTTGTAAAAATGAGCTATTTTCGCTAATAATTTATTGTCTTCTCCTAGGTTTTGCTATTTAAATTAGGTAATTTGTTTTCTACGTATATTATGTAAAGGAATTGTGTTGAATCACCTTTTAAAATCGCGCAGTTCAAGGAACACTAAGTAAACTGTAGATACTTTCATAAAATACAACATTTGTTTTTAACACAGCTTTCGGTAGTAGTGTACATTTCTAAATTATGATCGCAGTAAGAACTTTAATTACAGAAATCACTTATAGTCTTCTGAATGCGGCGAAGCGCCAAATGTGCCTGCCGTTGCCGCATCTAACCAAGTTTCTCATTGATCTCGGCCAAGATGTGGCCTTTCACTAAGTGCCAAAGTTCAGACGGCCGATATTCCGCAAAACCTCCCAGCCGCAGATAATTATTTCTATCCGCAGAAACTATGCGGGATGCTGAGTCTACTGCTTCGCTCAACTAATGTCCGTTACAGTTTGTAAACCTCAGGAGTCAGCTTGGGTTATTTGTTAACATATTTAACTATCTGGACATTGGTTTCCTTAATTCATTAGCCGAATAGAATTTGCATATGGCTGTCTTTTGAAACTAATGGCAAGTTCTCTGTTTGTGGGATTTGCTCCGAATAGTTACTTTGGTTAATACACTCAGTAGTTATCTGTTTTTGTGTAAAGCATGCTAATTTAACCCATAGGACAGCTTGCTTATCTTAAAAATGCAAGGTAAAATATACGAGGTCATATTGATATCTGGTTTGCTTGAAAACTGTCCAGTAGGAAACAGTGAATTTAGTTGCGATGGTAGCAACTACGATGTCCTTTAAATAAGCTGTCAAACTTTTGATATCTAAAGGTTAAGTAGTAGAAAAAAGTCTGGACGCAGCAAGTACGTTAAAGTAGTGAATTTTCATAAAAATATTTTTAATAGCAAATATGTGTGTTTTTTAAGAAAGCAGGCATCAACTTTGGTTACCAGCATAACCTATATAGTAAGAACAATGTGTCATGTTTCATCAAAATAACTTTATTCTTTGAAAATATATAAAAAATTCCGAAAGTAAACTTAAAGTGTTCCTAAAAAAGTCGTCTCTTGGTCAACCTTATAGGTTAATAACAAATTTTCTTTTCTTACAAACATGCATTATATTTCGATGGAAAATGCAAAAATGCATTAACATAAGGAGTGCGCGATTAAACAAAAAAAGAAAATTTGTATCATCAACGACTTATGCTTGTAGAAATAGTTTTTTAAGATGTAGCTCAAGACACTCTATAATTAGTATATAGAAAATTTTTTCATATCTTGTATAATAACGCATATATTGAACTTTATTGATTTTTTACGAAAATTCGACAAAAATTATATGCGATTAAACGATAAACTCTATAGATAAAACTACTGTCAAAGCATCAGACAAGGTCTATTTGAAATGAATTTTCTGAAAACATATTAGTAAAATGAAGGACAATGACGGTTGAAGCTAAGACTTCAGGGTTTCAAAAACATTCTTATGGAGACATTTTCTTTCTATAGTCTGTACTAGTTTCAGGTTCTTTGTTTAAATGTTGCCAATTTTGACGTTTTAAATATATATAAATAGTTATATAATTGACGCTAGAACAACAATTTTTTTCTTAAAAGAGAAACTGTTTCTAAAGGTACTTTAATATAACTGTTACGTCTCAAGTCACCGGGAGTTACTTTAAAATAGTTTCTATATATAAGGGAATTGAAAATATTGCAGGAATTCAATAAAAGACACAATAAAAGAATCTAGTTTTATAGGTGGAAACGTTTTATAAGTAGGCTCTGGAAACATTTTCATAATAATTTTGTGACTGTTTTATAAGATATTTTATTGTTCTGCTATATAAACGTTTTGAAGATAAACTTATAAAATACTTCAGCTGTCTACAACGCAATAGTCTTTTGCGGCTTTATTAATGAATCGGCATTTTGGAAGTGTTAATAAAATACCTATAAAACAAAATATCCACAAAACATACGAATTATAAAGCAACTTTGCTGGTTGGCATGATCTGTATTAAAAGCAGAAGTAAAAGCAGGTAGAGCTTAAGAGCTAAATAGCATCCTGGCTGGTGCTGATAGAGATCATCTGACCCAAACCAAATATCGTATGCAGATATTAGAGAACACTGTTCTTGGCAATATTGACAGGATTACTGTTGTTAATAGACAACTTGATGTTTTTTCTTTTTCATATCTGATAGGCATCCCACAAAGAAAATTGCTATATTTTTTGTAATTTCACATATTACAGAAATAACTACTCGTTTAAAAATTATTCACAGTTGAAAATGCAAAAACGCATTTCACTCATTCCGATAATAAATGTGCTGATAGTCAATGTTTTGTTGGTTTGTAAACAAAAAATTGACTATCAGAACATTTCTTATCGGAATGAGGGAAATGCGGTTTCTTATTTCAGTTTATCGGTTGGTTTGATATTTGATAGTACTACCAAAAATTAATTTCACAATGGTGTATTCTGTAGAGGAAATAATTACTCCTTAAAAAAAACGATAACTGTGCCAACCGTACCGCAAATTTGTTTATGGAACGACATCCGAACAGACATGTTAATAGTAAATACATTTTGGAGTTAGTTGCAAAGTTTCGACAAAGTGGTTCAGAAGCTAACAAAAAACGGGATCCTGAACGTGAATTTCCGGATAGAAATGAGAACTGAGATGAAGTTTTAGGAAAAATTTCTGCAGACTCAACTTTGAGCACGAGAAAATTGGCCACTGTTTAAAACATCAAAAGAAGAAATATTTAGCGAATATTAAAACATCATAAATTTCACCCGTATAAAATTCATCTTGAACAACAACTGAATGCTGGTTATTTTGATCGGCGGCTGGAGTTTTGTGAAGTTATGACTGCACGTATAGCTGATAATGGGAACTTTCTGTTCAATATCTGTTTTTCAGACGAGTGTACGTTTTTATTAAACTATACAGTCAATCGTCATAATTGTCGTTATTGGGCAGATAATAATCCAAGAAATTTTCACCAAGTACACACTCAAACTCCACAGAAATTGAATGTATGGACTGGCATTTTTGGATGCCGTTTAATAGGACCAATTTTTCTTGATGGCAATTTGAGTGGCGAAACGTATTTGGAGTTACTAGAAGATATCGTTTACCCTCTACTGATTGACATGGTTGAAAATGATGAGCGCTATCAAGAAAATCAATTAGTGTTTCAACAACATGGAGCTCCTCCGCATTTTTCACAACGTGTTAGGGAGTTTTTGGACAGAGAGTTTCCAGAGCAATGGATTGGGCGTAGAGGTGCTATTGAGTGTCCCCCTAGATCACCGGATTCAACTCCTTTAGACTTCTTTCTACGGAGCCATTTAAAGTGTAGAATTTACGCAACAGAACCGGAGTCTCTGGAAGAATTACGACGACGCATTGTTGAAGAATGCCGTCTAATAACTCCACAAATGTTCCAGAATGTCAGAGCTCGTTTTGAAAAAAAGTTGTACTTTTGTATGGAAGCTGGTGGTCAACAATTTGAACACTGACTTAACTGAATAAACATTTTTTAACGTTTGGTTTTGTTTTTTAACGAAAAATTGACTAATCAGTGCATTTCTTATCACAATGAATTAAATACGTTCTTGCAAATCCAACTGTGAATGATTTTTAAACGAGTTGATAAAATTTCCAAAAAAATTTGTGTGCTGAATTCAGAAAAGAAAGAGCTTTCAAATGATGTAACACTCGACCTATGCTCCTTATTTAAAATATAAGGATTGTTATCACCACCCTTAAGGGGTTGATGTGACAAAGTTGAGTTTTATGTCAAAACATGTCCCCCTCAATATTAAAATTGACGTATTTCAGCGTTTCTTAAAAAAAATATTTCTCTGGACGCAAATCGGTCTATTTTGTTTTCAATGCGCCACACTATATATATATATATATATATATATATATATATATATATATATATATATATATATATATATATATATATATAAACACAGTTCTCCTCATTAGTGAAATTTTCGTTTTACGAAAAATTCGCTAAAAGTAGAGTTATCAAGATAAGATTGCTGTGTAAAAATCTAATCAAATTATACAATGTAAACTGTATTTTACTATTTCCACATGTGTCGAAAGCGTGTCAAAGATTTAAGAATCGGCAGCAAGAATCTGCCGTAGAAACATAAAACCACACAAGAGAATATATTTCATCCTAAAACTTATTGACGGTGAAGAATGAAAGTTTGTTATAAAATGGCTTTAGGGATGTTTCTGTTTCCGGATAAATATATCGGATATTTATGCGGAGAATAAATGAGGGAAAAGGGAAAACCATAAAATAAGCGAATGCAGTGACTCTACGCAAATTGCACGACTGGTAGTGTGTCGGACTACCTCCGAGACACAGAGCTCTGGTTATATGAATGTCAATATGACGTCGTCATGCCGTCATATTGACATGATGAATAGAATTTATGGTTGCCTTTCACGTGACAATAAATCTGCTGCTCATAAAAAGTTGTTCAAGGCATTACTCTTGTCGCTCCGGCTCGTATATCTTCACTATGTCGCTACGTATAATAAAACACCTACTGTCTTTGATTTTTCGCTGTTAGCATGTTAATTCATATCGCCTCGAAAATTGTTAAGCTTTATCTACAGGATTTATCACTATCGTATTTATCGTGTAGCGAAAATGGAATGTTATGTGAAAGCTCGCAATCAATATATCCCCGCAAAGCAAAATAATTCAAAATCTCTGACACAGCTAGAATGTTATGGGAGCAATGCTGTATAAGAATTTGACACCATTTTATTTTTTTAATTATTAGTTGAGTATTTGGTACATACAGGGTGTGGCGCCAAGAGATTTAGTTAGCCGTTTATTAATAACTACAAACACAAGTTCAGTTCAGTGAAAATAGTTTACTCTATGTCAGACTTCCGGTTTAACCGGAAGTGACCATCAACTTGCTTATTTTAAATACAACATGGTGATTTTCAAATAAATTTTCGAATTCTACATTTAGTTTGAGATTAATTATTACGAAGAAGAAATTTTTCGATTTCTTTGAAAATTCTCGCGAAAACCAAGGTGAACGTTGCACGCTATATCTCTGTGGAAATACAACTGAGAAGACTCAGTTTTTGCACAGATGACCCTCTGGTTGGCACCTATACGGCACGTTGAAGAGAGTTTCGTTTAAATATACAGGGTGATAAGAATTAGCCGTGCTATTTGGTAAAATTAAAATCACAATTACACGCTTATCTCAAATGGAATACCTCATATTTTAAGAGCTATTTCGGTCACATCCAGTTTCCCTTTCAACTCGTATTAGCATTTTCTATACCCAAATTCCACAGTTTCCCAAATATTTCAATTTTTTTGGATTCACTTAATTCAAATTGTCAGAATATATTTAATGCAGGCTTTGGAACTTGATAATATGTTTGTTAACGTCTACATGTCAAGACCTACCTCTTACGAATGAGAACATTTGTTGGGCCTTCTCGCGTAAAAAAAGAAAAAACTTTGTATTTGCATCCAAATCGCTGCATTTCCCTTGTTTAGTTCTGTAAAATCAATGTGTTGTCAACTGACTTGTAAAACGAAGATACAACGCAACAAGGTGGGTAGTTATTTATTGTAAATGAGTACAGAACTTAAGTAATAGCTAGTGGAAAATACAAAAACAAATAAAAAAATTGTGGAACTTACAACAAATGCTCAAAATTACTCCCACTGACCTGGGGGCATTTTGTTATTCGTCTCATAATGGTATGGTTCGTGGCCTTTCTGATTTGTCTCGAACTCAGTGAATTGAAGGCACGTAAAACTCTACCTACCATGTCTTCTTTTGTGGTGGTAAACTTGATTTTTGATGTAGCCCCAGATGCTTGCTTGCATTCAGAGGCGTTAAGTCAGGGGACCGTGGTGGCCATCTATGTGGACAATTATTGGCAATCCACCTGTCTTCAAAATGTCGGTGCAAAAAATCATGAGCTAAATGGAAATGTGGGGCGGTGCTCCGTCCTGCTGATACCAGCTTGTTCTAGCTTCATCTTGGAAAATAGTTGTCTTGGAAATAGTTGATCCTGGTAACATGGGGATTCTCATCTGACCAGAAGGGACTTTTGTGACGATTGTGCATGCCATTTTTGGAGAACTTCGCCTCATCGCACCAAATAATTCTCTTGCAGAAATTCTCATCTTCTTGTGTTTTCAATAGGAACCATTCACAGAACTCAACACGTCTAGGAAGATCGTTTGGTTGCAAACCATGTATCGGGTGGTAACAGAAGGGTCTCCAATGATGCTTTTTCAAAATTCTGTGAATCGTTCTCGCTGACAAGCGTAATTCTTTTTCGCAATCCCTGATAGATGCCTTGGGATCAGCAACAAAAAATGCCGGTACGTTCGCTCCGTTATCGACGAGTGGCTTACGCTTCTGTACTTTTGGGCGAAAAGTTTCATGCTGTGAACAATTTTGCAGTAACCTCTTTATCATATCGTGACTGGGTTTCGGTTTATTTAGGTACTTTTCTGCAAATGCACGACATGTTCGGCACACAATTAGTTGGCACTTACCATAAATAATTAGAAGCTCTAAAAAATCGTCGTTTGTGTACTGCAAATTTGCCATTTGTGCACCGCGTTGACTGATAGTATCTCGATTTTTACAACAATAAGTTTCGCTTGACGCTCCTTTGACATGTAGACGTCAACAACCATATTATCAAGTTCCAAAGCCTGCCTTAAATCTATTGTGGCAATTTGAATTAAGTGAATCCAATAAAATTGAAACATTCCCGGAAACGGTGGAATTTAGGTATAGGGAATGCTAATACACGTTGAAAGGGAAACCGGATGCAAACCGAAATAGCTCATAAAATATAGGGTGTTCCATTTGAAATAAGCGAGTAATTGTGATTTCAATTTTACCAAATGGCAAGGCTAATTCTTATCACCCTGTATACTTAAAAGACACGCTATCAAACGTGTCGCATAGGTGCCGATTTGGGGGTAATCTCTACAAAAACTGAGTCTTCTCAGTTGTATTTCCACACAGAGAGAGAGAGCGTGCAACGTTCACCTTGGTTTTAGCGAGAATTTTCAAAAAAATCGAAAAATTTCGAAAACGGTTGATTTTTGACATATGGTGTATAGGTAATAATTTATCTCAAATTTAATGTAGAATTCGAAAATATAATGAAAATTACCATATTGTATTTAAAACAAGCAAGTTGGTGGTCACTTCCGGTTAAACCGGAAGCTTGACATAAAATAAACTATTTTCACTGAACTGGAATTCGTCCCGATCGTATGTGTGTAAATTTTCAAAATTCAAATCGGAGTAGTTATTGATAAACGGCTAACTAAAGGTCTTGGCGCCACATCCTGTATAATACAAGGAGAAAGGTTAAGGGCAAGGAGACAACCGCATACACGTGTTTCAAGCTTATTAGCTATCATCAGTACGGTATAGCCAGGTGATGATGGGAACACGCTGGATGAAGAAGCAAAAATACACGGAGTCACAACAGGCAACCAGTACACATTTGCAGCAACATTAGGAAGACCCTCAATTCGAGGGCAACAAACAAGATCGCCACGGAGGCAAAGAAATCACCTGCGTGAGCATCCGGAGCACAGGAGTCATACTATTTATAATATGAGTTTTTAACACGGCATTTCTGTATACTATTTATTGTTGCCCTCGAATTGAGGGTCTTCCTAATGATCCTGCAAATGTGCACTGGTTGCCTGTTGTGACTCCGTGTATTTTTGCTTCTTCGTCCAGTGTGTTCCCATCATCACCTGGCTATACCGTACTGATGATAGCTAATAAGCTTGAAACACGTGTATGCGGTTGTCTCCTTGCGGCCTTGCCCTTAATCTTTCTCCTTATATAATATACAGAAATGCCGTGTTAAAAACTCCTGTTATATATATATATATATATATATATATATATATATATATATATATATATATATATATATATATATTTATATATATTTATATATATATATATATATATATATATATATATATATATATATATATATATATATATATATATATATATATATATATATATATATATATATATATATATATATGAGACATGCTTGGTTCTCGCTCCTGTTTTAGAGCCATTTTCAAGAGGCAAAGGAAATATGTAAGGACACTCTAAGGCCTCAATCTGCCTACTCCTTAGAGTGATGGACAAAGGTGGGTAAAGGAAATATGTAAGGACACTCTAAGGCCTCAATCTGCCTACTCCCTAGAGTGGTGGACAAAGGTGGATAAAGGAAATATGTAAGGACACTCTAAGGCCTCAATCTGCTTACTCCTTAGAGCGGTGGATAAAGGTAGGTTGGGTTGTTGTAGCTCGATTACGGGGCCTCAATCTGCCTACTCCCAAAATCTCGCCGGAGATCGTCTGTGAGGTCTCAGTATGTTCAACCCTAGGCCTCAGAGAGATCTGGCAGTTGGTTGCAAGTCTTGTCTTATATATGTCGTTCCGTCTACCTGTTGCGTCATCAGTGAAAGTAGTGGGGTCACCGTCAATTAAATGGGGGGCTTTGGTCACGGTATTTAGAGGAGGATTAAGAAGGTCACCGGCGTTTGCTGAGGCAGATAATGATGCAATAAAATTGTCTGTGGAATTTATTTCCTTTTTGTATGTTTGTAAAGAAGATATAATAGGTTTCCAAGTAGTCGGAAGGCGAAGACCATCATTTCTCTTATTTAAACAATCGGGACGTTTTTCAATCTCGATTGCTTCGCGGATACTTCTCGTTTTGAAATTGTAAACCAGGGCTATTGTTTTGGCATTATCGAAGTCTATTTTGTGCCCTGTATGAATATGATGCAAGGCCAGCGCCGATGAGGGGTCGGATTTTCTAACTGCGAGGGTGTGTTCGTATATTCTATTGTGGATGCGTCTGTTTGTTTGTCCTACGTAAGTTCGGGAACAGCCGGAAAAAGGAATTTCGTAAACTCCGTGGGATTCGTTTGGAATCGTATCCTTGGGAGTTTTTATAAGATTTGACAGTTTTTGGTTTGTTGTGAATACGGTTTTGATATTATGGGTTCTGAAAAATCGGCTGATTTTGTCGGTGACACATTTAATGTATGGTAAAAACGCTGTGTGTTGTTGTGTGGACGCTGTTTGTTCTTGTTGTGGTGTAGTGGTTTGTGGTTGTGCGTTTCTAATGTTTCGTAGTATGTGATTGTTGTCGTTTCCGTTTTCTAGCAATGTCTGTCTTAAAAAGTTTAATTCTGTCTGTTTGTTGTTGTTGTCTGTTAGTCTAATGGATCGTGTTACTAATGTTTGAACCACGGAATTTAGTTGCGATTGGTGATGGTGAGATTGGGCGTTAAGATAACGATTAGTGTGGGTTGGTTTTCGGTAGACAGTGTAAGAAAATCCTCTGACTGGGTTTTTAGTGATGCGTACATCTAAGAAAGGCAAAGAAAAATTATTTTCCATTTCCATGGTGAACTGGATTTGGGGGTTGATGTTATTTAGGTAAGAAAGGAATTCGTCTAGAGATTCTTTGCCGTGTGGCCAGACAGCGAAAATGTCGTCAACGTATCTTAACCAACAGGTTGGTTTAAGTTGAGATGAATTGAGGGCTTGTGTCTCGAAGTTTTCCATAAAAATGTTGGCCAATGCAGGAGAGAGGGGTGAACCCATTGGAGCACCTCGAACTTGTTTGTAAAATTTGTTTTGAAAAAGGAAATAAGTGTTAGATGAGCAGTGTTCTACAAGAGCTAAGGTATCGTGGGAAATTTTGTGTTTATTTTTGAGAATGTCAAGGGTTTCAGATAGAGGTATATTGGTAAATAAGGAAACTATATCAAAGCTAACTAGGATGTCGTTTTGAGAAATGGTGTTGTTTTGAAGAAGGTCAATGAAATGGGTGGAGTTTTTGACATAGGATGTAGAGTTTTCTACTAATGGTTGGAGAATTTCGGCTAGATGTTTTGCAAGTTTTTGTGTGGGTGAACGGTGGGCACTTACGATAGGGCGAAGGGGAATATCAGGCTTATGGATTTTCGGGAGAGCATATTTTCTAGGGATTCGAGATGATTTTCGCGGGGGATTAGTTCTTTTAGCCCACTCTAAGGAGTAGGCAGATTGAGGCCTTAGAGTGTCCTTACATATTTCCTTTACCCATCTTTGTCCACCACTCTAAGGAGTAGGCAGATGAGGCCTTAGAGTGTCCTTACATATTTCCTTTACCTCTTGAAAATGGCTCCAAAACAGGAGCCGAAACGTCGATATATATATATATATATATATATATATATATATATATATATATATATATATATATATATATATATATATATATATATATATATACATATACATATTTATATATATATATATATATACTTTTCAACGGACCCTATGTTTGGGTTCTAGGGGCCCTAATTCGCGCTCATTTGAAGAAACCTTCAAAAAATCTTACCATCGATACCTCTCTATTAGTGAATTTTCTTAATACAATTCACTAATAGAGTTGCGGATATAAGATGTATAGAACTATTCATCCTCTGAAGACGCTAACTTGGTTAGTGAAACGATTGTCAGTGATTATCAATCTATATCTGTTAGCGTAGCATTTTTACCAAAAAGAGGATGTTTTAAAGCGATTTGAAAGACTTATATTTAAAAGAAATATTTTAGTTGAGTACAAAAGTCCTTATTAGTCATTTCGCTCTCAGCATTGCTTTATGAAATATTTCCCTCTTTCCAAATGAGCCCAGTAGAATCGCGAAAAACAAATTATTGCACACCTTAATTCTCTCGCCGCGGTAGATCGCAATTTCTACGGAAAATTTCATTACACAAAATTTAATTCCTTCGAAAAATTTAATGTTAAAACTCCGTTCCACACTCGGACGGGTTTCACTAAGATTTTGTAAAAAATATTTTCAAGACGCAGGCAGCCTCCCAGATGAATTGTCTGTCAGTAATTTATTATAACCGGTTTCAGGTTTTATTTCTGTGCCTTTAATATTTTAACCTATTTCCTACGTCGCTTTTTCTCTTTCATTTAACGACGTATACTTCTTCCAGTCGGAGAAACTTGCTCAACAGCTCTACACAAATTCATCACGATCAACGGGGAACTCTTTAAAGTTCTCTCTGTTGCCGGCTTGCCATAGATTTGACAGATCATTTTTCATCAAGCCGCTCTAATATATTTAATGAATTGTATGTCCCGGCTAGAATACAAACCGCACATATATAGTTACGCGATAATTCATCACTACAACTTTCATATGCGTGCTGATGAATGGTGAACTTGATTAATACAACAAAATACAAGGCGTTTGTCAAACTGTCCAACGAGTTAGCTACCTCTAGGTCAAAGTTTATTAATTTATTTGTTGTGTTCCCTCGTGTTCACTACATGCCCGTTTATCTAGGCTTTTTTAATAAAATGAGCATATTTTCAGTTAGAGTCCGTAGGAAAGCTTGGAGTGCATCTACCGAAAAAATAGACAGTAAACAAAAAAAATAATTCGGGACGCAGGCAGGGCGTTATAATAGAGAATTTTCAGGGGAATTGTAAAATATTATTATACGGCATATTCGTAAAGTTATTACCTTACACTTACACAGACCTTGAAGATCGATTTTAGAGGTCCTTAGTACGTGTACATTTGAAGATTTTTTTCGAAAGTCTTACATCGATATCTCTCTATTATCAAAAAAAAAATCCTGTGCTCTAACTCCTTTTGAGAAAAATGCCTCAATTTTCTATGAAGCTAAAGAATTAAATTTTCCTTATTTGTAGACAAAGGCTCTTTAAAACAAACTTGTATTAAAAATTTCATTAAGGTTATACAAAAGATTTCCAGAAGGAAACTTAATTCATATTTAGAAAATCTCGGGACGCAGCAAGTGCGTTATGGTAGCGAATTTTCTTTAAAATATTTTTAATAGCAAATGTCTATCTTTGATGAAAGCAGGCATCAAACTTGGTTGCCTATATAGTAGAAACAATGTACCATATTTCATTGAAATAAATTTATTGTTTGAAAATATATAAACATTTTTCAAAAGTCTAGATGCAGCAAATGTGTTATGGAAGTGATTTTCCAGAAAAATGTTTTTAATAGCAAATGCGAGCAGGCATCAATCTGATTATCGGTATAGCCTATGTAGTAGAAACAATGTACTATATTTTATCAAAATTACTTATGGTTTGAAAATATACAAACATTTTCCGAAAATAAGCTTAAATGTTGGTTTTCATCCAACAAAGCTTACGTTAATAGCAAATTGAGTTATTGAAATTTGAAGGATTTAATGAAAATTCGGTAAATTTGCAGATTAACTCCCGAACGCTTTTCAACAAATTGTTTTCAGAAACATTACTAGGACCCCACCTGCAGGTTTCTGAAAACAGTTTTTTGAAAAACGTTCGGGAGCTAAACTGCAAATTTACCGAAAATTTGCTATTAAAACGCACTTACTGCGTCCAGATTTTTTTCTTACAAACGCATCATATTTTAATAAAAAATTCAAAAATGCATTAACTAATTTGTTCTACGAAAATTAGTTTAAAAAAAATTATACACCCCTACTCACTCCTGGTCCCGTAACTTCCTTGGGGAGTGTGAACAAGAAATTTTTCTTGGGGTTTGTGGGTCCAGGGGGGTGGGGCACTAGGCAGGTTTCTGAAAACATTTTTTTGAAAAGCGTTCGGGAGCTAAACTGCAAATTTATCGAAAATTCGCTACAAAATGCACTTACTGCGTCCAGATTTTTTTCTTACAAACGCATCATATTTCGATAAAAAATGCAAAAATGAAAACAGTTGTTTGAAAAGAGTTCGGAAGCTAAACTGCAAATTTACTGAAAATTCGCTACCAAAACGCACTTACTGCGTCCAGATTTTTTTCTTACAAACGCATCATATTTCGATAAAAAATGCAAAAATGCATTAACGAATTTGTTCTACAAAAATTAGCTAAAAAAAAATTATACACCCCTACTCACTCCTGGTCCCGTAACTTCCTTGGGGAGTGTGAACAAGAAATTTTTCTTGGGGTGTGTGGATTCAGGGGAAGGGCACAGGCAGGTTTCTGAAAACAGTTTTTTGAAAAGCGTTCGGGAGCTAATCGGCAAATTTACCGAAAATTCGCTACCAAAACGCACTTACTGCGTCCAGATTTTTTTCTTACAAACGCATCATATTTCGTTAAAAAATGCCAAAATGCATTAACGAATTTGTTCTACAAAAATTAGCTAAAAAAATTATGCACCCCTACTCACTCCTGGTCCCGTAACTTCCTTGGGGAGTGAGAAGAAGAAATTTTTCTTGGGGTTTGTGGATCCAGGGGGGGGGGCTAGGCAGGTTTCTAAAAACAGTGTTTTGAAAAGCGTTCGGAAGCTAAACTGCAAATTTACCGAAAATTCGCTATCAAAACGCACATACTGCGTCCAGATTTTTTTTCTTATAAACGCATCATATTTCGATAAAAAGTGCAAAAATGCATTAACGAATTTGTTCCTCGATAATTGGATAAAAAATTATAAACCGTTAAACCATAAACTTCACTAAACCTGCAAATAAATATCCAAAAAGTCACCAAACTTAACTAAACTGACAGCCAAAGCATCAGAGAAAAGGTCTATTTGAAATGGATATTCTGGATATATTTTAGTAAAATGAAGGGCAATGACGGTTGAATCCGAAACTTAAGGGTTTGCAGAACACTCTTCTTGCAACATTTTCTTTTCACAAATGGTATTTGTTTTACATTCTTTGCCTAAACATTGCCAATTTTGACGTTTAATATTGCGAGTTTGACGTTTTGAGGAAAACTCTAAAATTTGTTGCTTTAACTGCCCATAACTTCTTTGTCTTTAGCTAGGGACCTAAATTTTGGTAGAGAGTTCCCTCTTTACAATACAAACACGCGTACAAAATTTGGTTGCCCTTATTTTGTTATTTCCGGAGATAGAATTTTTTCATAAAGAAAACACAAAATTTTCCGAGAAAACCTGGTCCGATTTTCCTGGCTAACGAACTTGTCCAAGCCACTTGCAAAAGGAAGGAAATCTGCAAATTTTATCAAGATCGGTCCATTATTTTTTGAGTTATCGGTCGGATATATGTATATATATATATATATATATATATATATATATATATATATATATATATATATATATATATGTATATATATATATATATATACACAGATCTCCCCATAACCGAATTAAAAAAAATCGCTAAAAGTAAAGTATCTGCCAATATATAAGCGTAGCAGTTATTTCTCCTTATCAATCGCCAGTAAGATTTCATTTTAGTCAACCTAATAAAACAGGTTTGTTCAATACCAACAACAACAAAATTATAATTTCAGACTCAAAGGTGACAAACTTATTTAGGCGTTTTAAGCAAAAATAAGATCTTGTTCTAAACGTATGAAATCTGTATACTATTGTTTCTCCAAATATCAAACTAAAACTAAAAAAAAACATGCATTAATCAAGCTGGATTCGATCACGTAAGCTTCTGCTTATGAAGCAAGCGCGACGCCTCTCAGGAATCTATGCATGCGTCAACTAAAGTTTTGTTTACATGATACATGAGATAGGATTCATGCCCGGGATATTACATTCAAAGTATACGTAACAATTAATTACAGAATTAGTAGAATTACCATTGAAATACATCGCACGACTGTTTCGGTCTTATATGACATCTTATGTTTAAGTTTAAATATAAAAGATACTATTTTATTATCATTTCTATAGAGACTTGGCTTGATTTTGTTTACATTTTTGCTATATTATGCGGCAGCATAATATATCTATGCTGCGCTAAAACTATATTTGGGGCCGTTAATAAAGCTACAAATATAGTTTTTTAATAATCGATTGAATCCCTCAGTTAAATAACATTCACTTGGCAAATTTTTATTTTCATGTCGTTTGTTATTTTCCATAACTGCGGCCGAGATTTCGCGATTGTTGGTTTGGGTAGTATGTTTTATGCCTGGTATATATTTAGTTTGGCTACCGTTGATGTATGGTTTATACCTGTTTTATTAGTCAACTTACGCGTGGCAGTTAACTACTCTGTCAGGCATTGGACTTTAACCACTATTTCGTCTCAATGCATGTCTTTGGGATTTTATTTTTAATTTGGAAAAAACTTTAAATATTGTGTATCAGATTACCTAAAATTAACAACATAGGTTTACTTGCACTACTTCTAGACTCATGTAAAATCTCACTCCACTTACTCGTATACTTACAAAGATATAACGTTTTCAAACAGTTTTCCCCGATTTTCCACCGGAAGAACTTGAGCATAAAGGATTATTAACGAACTCGACTTGCTTTTTGGCCCAGGCAAGATTTTTGGGAAGTTTGATTGAAATCAGTTTAGTATTTTTTGAGTTATCGCTCTGATACATATATATATATATATATATATATATATATATATATATATATATATATATATATATATATATATATATATATATATATATATATATATATATATATATATATATATATATACATATAAAAATTTTAACGGACCTTGGTTTGAGTTCTGGGGACCCAAAATCGCGCACATCTGAAGACATTTTTTCAAAAGCTATTCATCGTTACCTCTCTATTGGAGAATTTTTAATAATGCAAATTCGCCAATAATCGGTGGATGCTGAACTTGATTTGCACAGAAAAATACACGGCGTTTGTCAAACTGTCCAACCAATTATAGCTACCTCTAAGTCAAAGTTTATTAATATATTTGGTGTATTCATATAATATAATATTTATTTCGTCTCGAATTATTACATGACAGGTCAGCACTAGTTAACCTACACTAGAAACATAGAGAAGCGTAAACAACGCCATACAGAAAGAGAGCAATACAAACAACAACCATTGTCAATATTAATTTCATTAAACTACAGAATATCACAAACACAAAGTAGCACCATGTACTACTTCCATTCTGTCTCCAGGAACTCCTGGACTAAGTAGAAGGGATTAGAAAGTAGATATTTCTCTACTTCTCTCTTAAAACTTGCTGGTATGAGTCGTCTGATGCTGTGAGGAATGTGATTAAATATCTTAACAGCCCAGACATTTGTTGACTTGTCTTTAGTCTGTTGTATGAAGCCATTTCATTTTTTCCGCCTCTTGTATCGTAAGCATGACAGGCACAATTTTCTAGAAATGTATCTGTATTCCCATAGATATATCTCGTACAAGCGAGTAAGCAGACGCCAGGAGTGGTGAGTATCTATTCTGTTTGAAGGCCTCTCTGCAAGAGTCCATCGGCTGCAGGTTGCTCAGGATTCTAATGGCCCGCTTCTGCAACTTCAAAATATTGAGAGCTTCCGACGAAATACCCCACAGAATAATTTCATAGCATCCAGTGCTATGGAAAATACCAGAATATGCCATTCTCGTGGCCTGGTAGGTTGCTACTTGTTTTATAACTCTGATGCAATATAGAGCTGATGCTAGTTTTTTACTTATGCAGCTCAGATGTTCACCCCATGTCAACCTGCTGCTCAGTTTGATTCCCAGGAAATCCACTGAGGCTAGACTGCAGCTCTAACCTGTGCTGAATACGATATATTGAGATTTACCTGCATTTTGTTTGAGTCCATTGCCTCCGAGCCAGTCTGCTGAAGCCTCCATTGTTTAATGAGTCTTCTGCCCAACGTTGAACAGAGTGGTCCCCACCGTTAAGAATGCCGTGTCATCTACATAACAGTACAAACCATTAGATTTAACACTTGCTCCCAAATCATTTATAAATATAATGAATGAATTTGGTCCCAGAATTGAACCCTGTGGGACACCGTAAGTAATTGGCCTCTTAGATGGCACGACATTGTTCTATACGATTTTTTAGACCCTCGGTGCTTCCGAAGTAAGAACGTGTGCCTCTGGACCAGCGGGTTCTGGGTTTGATCTCAGAATTCTCCTTTCACTTTTTCAGTACAAACTGTAACATTAATATCAACCGCGTGTCTGGCATTGTATATGAGCATGTTGAATGTCTGTATGTTCCGCCCTCCGGTGGGGGCGTAGCGCCGTCGGTCCCGTGTCTATGCGATGTTGGGCACGTTAAAGATCCCTAACCTCCTTACAGAAAGACAGGGTTCGCCAAAAATTTCCAGGATATAGAGGGAAACTTGTCCCTGGCGTTGGTGGGTGGCCATAGACGTGGAAATAGGCCGACGTTAAGGAAACAAAAAAACCCACACACACATGTGATTTTTTTATTTGGAATTATTAAGAATTCGTATTAAACAATTTAATCTTCTGTCTAGTGATGCTGCTAAACAACGAAACCGGGTACAAGCAAGAAAACAAACATTTGTGAGGCCATAGAAATATCTACGTCTGTATTTAGAATGGGGCAGTCACACCAATGAAGGGCAGCAACAATTAATGAATTGAATATTTACCCTTTTCTTCTGCGCAACAGCAGTACATTTTCAGAGAAATATCTGGGAAAACGTTCGTGTTATAAAGCAATTTAACACATCCCATTTCCTAACAGAATCAACTTCCATTTTTATTTCGCCTCCTAAAAAATATATTATTTGACTGGTTAAATAAATTATGACCTAATACATCCGAATATTACTCAATGTAAAGCACTTTTTATGTTAACTCTGCTTGGTTGCGTAACTCCCCTGATCTTATGACCCTATTAAAGTCATTCATTAAAATTCTTCCTCGCTCCATTTCTTACCTCTATCTCTCTCCCTGGCCACATAACCTTGCATATTTACTTGCACAGTGTAATATGAATGAGGCCGCCGTAAAATTATCTAGCCAGGTATAATGATGGCAGGCTAATGCTTCACGATACTGTTTCACGCAACAGAAGGCCCGCTTGGTATTATGGGATACAGTTAATGTGGAACGCAGGGGAAGTGGACTAATATAGTACACCACTTTGCCCACGCTAACTACACATTGATGTTGCCACGTCAGGAAAATTATAAACAAACTTTATGGAGTTTATTCTTAGAAGATATACATGTAGCGGATAATGTTTGATCAGCATTATGTTGTCTAATCTATAAGGATATATTCATATCTAGTAATCCTGGAAACATTCGAGGAAGCAGAATTGAATTTAATAACTATGATCTTTGCTATCAAAGTTTGACTTTCAAAAGTTGAATCGTTACAAACTTTGAACGGATGGAAGCAACATCTTTACGCAAGTTCTAGAGCTGGTCAGCTCTTTAATAGTTAGCTGGTGTGGTATACTTGCAACATGGTAGGTGGTAGTGGAATTTTCCTTTACGTGATAGTAAAGGATTTTTTTCACGCCCGAGGAGGTACCACCCCTTACATCAAGGGGCCGGTGAAGTCCCAATGGACGTTTCCGGTTCTGGTGTATGAGTTGGTTTCCCTTATAAACAAAAATGATGATGGCTCCTCCTTGTACAAAAGATTCCGGAGGTAAAATACCCCTCCATTCGGATCTCCGGGAGAGGGGTGTACAGGGGGCGCCAGCATCAAGATTTAACATATTCTTCTCGAATATATGTGGCCTAAATTTTAACCTGAACTGCGTCCACCATTTCCTCCAGGCTAATAGGCCCCAGCTCCTCTTCCTCACCGAAACTCAAATAAGTGCCAAAACACCAACTAATAACCTTAATTTCCCGGGGTATGAGCTCCTTACTTCTTTTAGATTGCCTGGAGGCGTCTGCGCGTACGTCCGTAGCAATCTACCCCGCACCAGACTCCCCAATTTAGAAGCTGGAAGAAAAGACATACTAATGATAAAACTCTCTCTCAGGGCTGCATTTACCGGTCACCTTCTGACAACAACCTTGTCCAGATCTTTGACTACCTTTCTAAAAAAACCGACCATCTGATTTCTGAATATCCTTCCTCCGAGGTCACCATTCTTGGTGACTTTAATGTACATAATAAGGAATGCTTAGGATCTTCAAAAACTGATCCACAAGGAAGAGCAGGGGAGGCCTTTGCAGTCAGAAATTCTTTAGCCAATATGGTTCAGCAACCTACTTACTTTCCTCGCATCCCAATACACAGCTCAAATCCCTTGGATGTCCTTCTTACTACAAATCCTGACTGCTATAAGATATCAGTTACCGCCCCCTGGGTCCCTCAGACCACGGCATGGTCACTACTTCCTGCGCAATGCCACCCGACGTCACACAGTCATCACACCCCGTATCGTTTGGCACTACAACTCCGCGAATTGGGACGAAATGCAAGATTACTTTTCCTCATTTCCATGGGCGTCTGTCTGCTTCTCTCATTCTGACCCGTCTGATATATCACAAAACGTCACGGAAACTATGCAAGTTGGCATGGAATTATTTATTCCACGTACACAGAAAACCTCTGCAGTCACTCAAAAGCCCTGGTTCTCTAAATCCTGTGACAAGGCTTGGAAAGGTCAAAGCTCACAAAAAGCTTCTACATAATTCCAGTGAAGAAAACCGTCAAGCATTTAACGACGCAAGAAACCGCTATGTCCGCATTCTTTCTGAGGAAAAAAAAACTCGTTTAATAACCACATAAAAAAAGTCATTTTAAGCTCCAATGGCAACAAACCCTTCTGGACTCTTGCTAAATATATTGGGATTAATTTCTGCAAGAACACGTTTCCAGCTCTTGTCTCAGGGGATAAAATTGTTTCTACCGCCCTGGGCAAGGTTGAACTTTTTGCCTCGTTGTTCGCCGGCAATTCTACCCTCAACCCACCTCCAAATGTTCAACCACCAACAGTCCCCAATGTTGCGCATAAAATGACCGATATCATTTTCAAAACTAAAAAGGTATGAAAGATGCTCTCTTCTCTTAATACCAGGAAAGCCTCTGGCCTTGACGAGATTCCAGCAATTGTTCTCAAAAAATGCGCACCAGGACTTGCTCCTGTCCTGACTCGTCTGTTTCAGACATCTTACAATAGGGGCATATTCCCTAGTAACTGGAAAACTGCTCGAGTACAACCCGTTCCCAAGAAAGGATCCAAAGCGCTTCCTAGCAACTACAGCTCTTTCTCTTCTTTCAGTCGTCTCTAAAGTGATGGAAAAGTATACAAACACCGAATTACTAAAATTTCTTAAAAAACACAGTCTAATTCACGACAGACAGTATGGATTCCGTCAGCGCAGATCAACTGCCGACCTCCTTTCCTTTGTCACCCATTCTTGGAACAAGTCTATGGAACTACACTGTGAATCCCAGATTGTCGATCTAGACATATCCAAAGCATTCGACCGGGTCTGGCACGCAGCGCAGCTTAATAAACTACCGGCATATGGCCTACCACCAAAACTCTGTACGTGGACAGCAAATTTCCTCTCCAAATTTTTTTTTTCGTTTCAACTTAGAGATCTGAATTTTTGCGTGGGGCAAGCTTAACACTGTAAGCCTAAGGACCAAACTTGCTTGCCATAGCTCTGTTATTTTCGGAGATACCAAAATTTTCGCAAAGAAAATCCAAAATTTTCAGGAAAAACAGGTCCGATTTA
Source organism: Tillus elongatus (assembly GCA_964006375.1). Lineage (NCBI taxonomy): Eukaryota > Metazoa > Arthropoda > Insecta > Coleoptera > Cleridae > Tillus > Tillus elongatus. Next base: position 20,827,038 of record OZ023266.1, read on the forward strand.
CGTGACTAACAAACTTATCTAAGGCACTTGCAAAACAAAAGGGAGGCACCTACCAAATTTTATCAAAATAAATCAATTTTTTTTAGTTATCGGTGTGATATATATATATATATATATATATATATATATATATATATATATATATATATATATATATATATATATATATATATATATATATATATATATATATATATATAAGACAGATATCCTCATTCGTGAGTTTTTTAAAGAAAATTCACAAAAAAACAGAATTTTCTGACATTAAATTATTTATTATGGAAAATACAGACCGCCTGTCTGTCTAAACAAAAACTACGTGAATCAGTCACTTGAATATAATTTAGATACGGATCCGCATTACATCTTGTAATTATTTTATATAGTATATGTGTGTTTTTATTTCTTTAACGTCGGCTTATTTCCGCGACTATGGCCAATCACCGACGCCAGGGAGCAGTGTCATCTCACTATCCTGGGTATGTTGCCGAACTGCTGCCTTTCTGTAAGGGGGATAGGGATATTTAACGTGCCCAACACCGCATGGACACGGGACCGACGTCTTTACGCCCCCTTCGAAGAGCGGAACTGACAGGCATTGAAATAGGTCAAATACAATGCCACAACCTTGGCTGATGTTACTCGTACAGTATGTGTTGAAAAAGTGAAAAGAGTACCCTGGGATCGTACACAGTACCCTTAGGTTTAGAGGCACACATTCTTACCACTAAACCACCGAGGATCTTTTGTATAGTAAGAAGCAAAACATAATTATACAATGCAATCTGATTTGACACTTTGTAACTGTAGTTGTGCGTTTTTGCCACAACATTTGCATCTTTTTTCTGTAAGAATGTTGTCTGTGTGATTATTTCTGCCATGATAAAGAATATTTTTTACGGGTCCTGCTCTAATTTTTCCTCTATATGAGTGCGTTTTCAGGAAAACAATAGTCAATTGTTTTCAGTGCTTCAAGAGACTAAATGATTTATTGTCATTGGGGTATACTTTTTGCATAAAATGCCATGCGCCTGTAACTTACACGTTTAACAAATATTAAAAATTGACTAATATCATTTCCCTGGCGCAATTTAGTTCGGTGAACCACAACCAGTTGATCCACCCTATGATCGAGAGAAGAGGAGTGTTAGCAGTCAATCAGTTTGTAAAGACGCTGTAAAGAAGGTACAGGACGTGGCAAGGAAAGAAGGCAATAAAAACAGATTTGTGGCCATGGTAACATTGGACGTAAAAAACGCGTTCAATACAGCACCGTCGAGAGGCATATACGAAGTGTTAAGAAAGAGGCAGGTTGAACCATATATGCTGAAAATAGTATGTAGTTACCTGGAAAACAGACAGCTACTGATTGGACAGTAATATCGGATGCAGGTTACATGTGGCGTGCCTCAAGGGTCGGTCCTGGGACCAACACTGTGGAACTTGTATTACGATAAGGTTTTTATTCTGGAGTCCGTAATCAGGGTAAGCAGATAATTTGGCGCTGGTTGTAAGCGGAGGAAATAAGGCTGACATAGAAGAAAATATCAACTGGTCAGTGGCAAGGGTGGAAAATTGGATGGCAAAAAGTGGTCTACAACTCGCGCCTCACAAAACTAAAAGTATAGTGCTAGTGGGTCGAAGAACACTGAGAACAGTAACCATCAAGGTGCGGAATGCAGAAATTCAGTCGCAGACAAGCCTGAACTACCTCGGTATACAAATCGGACATAACATTAACATGGGGGTGCACATAGAAAGAGTAGTGGCAAAAGCAGAGGTGATGGTTGCAAAGCTAGGGCGTCTGATCCCAAATGTCGGTTGACCAAAACCAGGGAGAGAGAGAGTGCTGAGTAGTGTGGTAAACTCAGTCATACTGTACGGTGCACCAGCATGGGAAGCCGTGCTGTCAAAGACAAAGTATAGTAAAAAGATTGAGGGGGCACAGAGGAAGGTAACCATCAGAATATAGAACAAGCGCATATAGAACAGCGGAAAAGAAAGCAATACAGGTGATTGCGGGAACAATCCCTATATACTTATTGGCAAGAGATGTAACTTACGAAAGATATGAAAATAGAAGAAAAGAAAAAAGAAGGCAAGAACCGAAACAATGCTGGAGTGGCAGCGAGAATGGGAAGAGGAAATGTCAAGATCCCAGTGGACAAAGAGGCTCATCCCACACGTATAGACATAGATATCGAGACAGCATGATGAGGTGGGTTACTATTTTACCCAATTTCTGTCAGGTCATGGGCGTTTCAGGTCTTACCTGAGTAAAATGAAAATAGTCGACAAAGAGGATTGTAAGTATTGTGGTGATAGAGATACACCAGAACACACGTTTTTAGAGTGCGCAAGATGGTTGCAAATTAGATCACAAATGTATAAAGAGATTGGCAGTGATTTAACAGGAGATAATGTGGTGGAGCATATGCTGGGAAGTGAAAGGGTATGAAATACTGTGGAGAGAGGGATTGTAGAAATAATGAAGTCAAAGGAGGATGAAGACAGGATGTAGATGTTTTGAAAACAACAAGAGTTTGGGACGTGGTGAAGCAATGCCAGTGAATAGTTTCCGCCACGTCTCTAGGTTTCAAGGGAGTAAAAGCATTCACCTCCGCTATGAGAAAAAAAAACCCTATGAACGCCACCCATCCTATTGCTGTAATTGGCAAAGACTTTTGACGGCGATAGCGCAATGACTGCCTTTTTATCCCTCACATATTTGGAACAACTACCTTCGTTCTTGATATCAAAATTGGTAATGCAATTTATATGTATTTCGACGGCTTTTCTGCATGCTGGATTTATCTGGCAAAATACAACGAACTATTCTGTCGTTTTAAAAGATTCCTCTTCCTCAATCAGCTAAACGACGAAGTAGTTCCGCAGAAAAGAAATAACTATAAAAGATGATTTACAGCCATGATGAGGTAGTATATCTGCACCTATTGTTGAGGAACAACCAACTGCAAATATTTTTTATCACCTTTGCCAGTATAAATTTTAAATCTTAAGGTGTAACCTTTGTGGTGCACAGTGACAAGTTTTTAAAACCGAATCTTATTTTTTTATGTACTCGTTGGTATAATTTTTGTCGTAATATGGAATCATGGTCTCATCAAGTGAAAGGTTTTAATGCAAGCATCCATGCAGCTTAAATGTCTCTAGGATGGTCTACAAATGGTTGTAATTTGTATAACCGATCATCTGGATTAACGGAGTCACTATTATTTAAGTTAATGTTTTGTAAAATCCGCTCGAGTCAATAAAATTTTATACTTTGGGATCCTAGTACAGTTGTGAGATGTACGACAGGGTCGTCATCTCGATGCGAAACCAGGTAGTATGTTGTCACCACAGCTCAATATAATGCAATATATTATACATATATTTGGAGCTGTCGTGACAACATACTGCCTGGTTCCGCAGCGAGTTGGCGATCTTGTAGTACATTTCACAATGACCTAGCAGGCTGGCTACCATAGCCCTATTACTCCAGAGGTGTGTTCTCGCTATAATAGTGTAACCTACTGGTGAGCTCTAATTAGAGCGAAACCGACCTGCGGTTTTATTTATGGTGGGAATACATCTAGCCATACTTTGGGATACTATTTTGGGCATATCTAAAACTCTGGAACCAAACACCTTTCTATTAGGACATTTTGCACATTCCGAGAGTAAAAACCCTTCTAAAAAACATGCAACCTATTCATGGTCATACCAAGCTCAAGGTTTAACTGCATCGGATATGTGTTGGTTTCTTTTCAAACGATCTCCAGCATGTCATCGGCGACAAAGAGTCTGGAAATTGGTGTAAGCTACTGGAGAATCATGGATTTGCGATAGTGCTTTTCCTGTGCAAGTACTGTTCATTCATAGCAAAGCTAAGCTCATCATTGTTCAACTTTATCACCTGTACGGGCATCTAATTCGACTTGGATCAAGATATTGTAGTTTGCCTTGGTTTAATTACATATTTTGAAAGAGGCCCTTCGTTATTTTAATCACATTTATCGTCATCTTCAGGTAGGAGGTAATGAGTTCATGTGATATACTAGGATTTTGTCGAAAGTTGTACTAATATCACACCTTCTGCGTACTTCACATTACCTGCGTAACACTCTTGAACCCAAATAACCCAAATTTTCTTAATGCTCGTCCTGCTCTGGTCCTCATCGCATTCTGTTACATTTCAAGTATCGTTTGGCAAGTCATATATGTCCCCCGGCATCTCCAACTCTGGATCAACATCTTCTATCAGCTGTATAAGTTTGTACAGTGCTTGGCTGGAAAAAAATTAAAGACCACATTGTGTCCGATAAAACCGGTGGAAGGAACAAATAGAGCTGGTATATTGATTCTCAATTATTTCAGTAAGAAAACGTTTGAACGCAGCAAGTGCGTTATGGTAGTGAATTCTCATAAAACAAATTAATGGCAGATATGTCCTTTTTTAATGAAAGAAGGCATCAAATTTGGCAAAATATTTTTTACACAAAATTCTGCTAAGAATATTTAAAATTCAAATTATATACCTAATCTGTAATTAAAATGGAGAATAAAATAATCTGTTTGCACGAAAATCCATTAAAACCTTATTTTCCACGAATTTTGTTTAAAAAATGTTCCATCAATTAAATAATTTTTCATACAAAAATTCTCAAATGTTTCTTCAAAGAAAGTTGAACTCATTTATAAGAAAATTCGCTATTAAAAGAACATTTTGCGATACAAAATTTGCTAATAAAAATAAATTAAATAAATAAAAAAACTGGACCGACTTTCCTGGCCAACCAACCATTTCAAGTTATTTACTCACCTAGCAAAATATAATTTTTCACAAAAACTTTTTTGACATCACAACAATATCATGAAAATTTGCAAACAGTTTTTCAATAAAAGCCGTAAATGATTTTTTATTATAACTTATTTAACATTTATCATTAATTATCGAAAATTCATCTTACAAAAAATGATTTCACCGAAGCACAAAAAAATTTCTGTAAAAACTGGCTAGATATCTTTTTACACAAAATTTTTCAAAAATAATACATCAAATTCAAATTATGTACCTAATCTGTAATTAAAATTGAAAATAAAATCTGTTTGCATAAAAATCCATTAAAACCTTATTTTCGAGGAATTTCTTTTAAAAAATATTCGATCAATTGAATAATTTTCCATACAAAACTTCGCAACAAACGTTTCTTTAAAGAAAATTCATTAAATTCATTAATAAGAAAACTCGCTATTCAAACAACATTTTGTACAAGAAAATTAAGTAATATAAAGAGAAATAAATTAAATAAATTAAAAAATATTCAAAATCCGATCTAAATACAGAATTAGATACTTTTTCTGTGGCTTTACAAATAAAATTCTTTTGCCTGTTGATGCTGTAAAACTTGAATCCGGTTGTAGATAAGAAAACGGCCTCTTCTCGTGCCACTGATATCTACGTCTATGTTAACTGTGGCACGGTTTTACCAACTAAGGGCAGCAACAGCTACTATTAAACTTGAATTAAAAGTTTCGAAAGTGCTTATCATTCATTTTCAACAAAAAGTCTCTAAAATATATATTGTAATTACACAATCTGATCAGAAAACGGTAAAATGAAATCCAAGACAAAAAAAGTTAAAAAAAAGTTAAAAGAGAAATTTAACCAACGGTGAGATTTGGAGCCGCGCCCCTTCGCTCATCAGACAGGCATCCTAACCACTACAACACGTAAGGCTTCTGGAAAACTGCAGTGAAGAAAGGTATATAACCGATAATGGTCTTAAATTATTTATTTGTAATGCGTAAGGTCTTCAGAGACAGATTTTGCAGTTATTTTAACAAATGAGAAGAGTAGCATAAATCTAGAACATTCTAAAATACATTTTATGCAATATTCTCCATTTATAAAGCGCAATAGTTATACCAATTTTTACGTTTCAAATCTCCAGTTTGATATTTACAGGAGAAAAATTATAAAATTCTCAAAGTAATCTTTCTGGTACTTCTTAAGTTTTTTGCACCATGAAGAGATAAACGTTGTCTCTAATATTTATTAGATTTTGTTTAACACATATAATATTTTGGTATTGCGTCTTCTCTGACTTTAAGTGGCACTAAAATTTTGCTTCAATAAGTGCCTATAAGTTTTCTCCTTTCAACATAGAGATCTAAATTTTTGTGCATAAACCAGTTGCCAAAAATGGGTGCCATAGCTTAGTTATTTCCGGAGATATGAATTTTTTCCCGAAGAAAACCTAAAACTTTTCCGGAAGAACAGGTCCGATTTTCCTGGCTAACGAACCTGTCCAAGCCACTTGATTAGGCAATTTACTCACAAAATTTTATCAAAACCGGCCCTTTATTTTTTGAGTTATCGGTGTGCTCCATGTGACGAAGAATCTTGATTCCGTAGAAAAATGCATTTTTCAAAGAATATTTGGTTTGTTGGCAACGTTGCTTTACAAACTGCTGTTAGCTTATTTTCCCTTCCGGGTCATGGATTCAAAAATACGATGCGAGAGCATCTGGTTAGCAATTTCACAGGCGGTGAACAAGCACTCTTTACCTGCCTGTCCTCTCTCTAGTCCGCCTGCTTCCATTACCGCCGCCACTCTCTCAAAAATTAACAACTTGCAATATTAGTCTCTTACGTAAAATGCCCTGGATAATTTAATAGTGTTTATCCTGGTTAGGGGATGATCCTTCACTGGTAACTTTAGCCAGGACTCTATATTAGAAACGATGTACTTCCGTGCCTGATGGCCTTCTGCTCGAGGTTATGGGTAATTCAAATCAATTTGTGTAAACTGTGACGTGAGTTACATTGCGATGTGTATTATACAGGGTGTTTCCTAACCCATCTCACAAAATAATAGGGGTGGATCCTTACTCAATTTTAAGACGAATATGTGTTATAGAAGTTTTTTAAATGTTGCTTCATTTCCGAAGTACAGGGTGTTAAAAAATATGTTTTTATTAATCAATGATAAACGTTATTCTAGTCATATTTGTTAGACATTTCCATTTAATTTCTTCACGACGATTGTCTCCTATTTGACATTTTTCAAATATTCATTTAAAGTCTTTTGAAGGTATTTCTGCTACATACTCTTTTTCGTAGCTGCATTTACTAATCAACAAATGGCACAGATTCACTTTATGTACAGGGTGATTTATTTAAGTGTCTCTCCCCTGTAATTCCTTTATTATCAGAGATATAGAAACAATTCCAACGCCATCTGACAAACTATCATGCGGTGAGTTAAAATATTGCGACAGAAAAACAATGCACGTCGCCTTCATAGAAATGCGTGGCCAACGTTGATTTTCTTAAATGGAACGTTAGGCCTCAGACACAAACAGTCGATGCAGAATCGAAATCTGCGTACAACGATGCCACGCTCGCATTTCTGAGTCGAGCCGTTTTGGAGACATAACGTCATAAAATTTCAAAATGTTTGTGATTTTTTAAGTGTCTCACTCCTGTAATTTCTTTATTATGAGAGATAACCAAAAAATTCCAACACCATCTGACAAAAAAATTGTTTTACGTTATAAAGCAGTTTGCAGTGAATAAATTACCTCTAAAGCATTTTGCTCGATGTGCCACATGAACGACGTTATCTTCCGTTACAGAGCTCTGCCGGACCTGTATATTCTGGTTATATTTTAGTTGTATAAAACACGAGAAAAGCGAATTTGCCATAATTGCTTTGTATTTTCGAAATATTACAAAAATTACACCTCTGCACTATGTAGGTACTTCACCTTGCAGTGAAAATATTAAACGTATTTCATTTGAGACTGGATGATAAGTTGTATCTATTCAGTGCTGTATACGTCAGCAAAATCTTGGATAATGGATGTCTGATTTTGACATTTGATGTCAACTGACACTTGTTTTGAATGAGATTGAAACCATTTTCAGATTTCGTTTATGTGTATCGTTCTTTCATTTTCGTCAATCAAAAAGTTATCAGCTCATTTTTCTGTGTAATTTAAGTATTTTTTCATTTGTTTTTCTTTTATTCAGCAGTTATTACATGAGTGAGACACTTAAAAATTTACAAACATTTTGAAATGTTGTGACGTCATGTCTCCGAAACGGATTGACTCAGAAATGCGAGCGTGGCATTGTTGTACGCAGATTTGTCTGTGTCTGAGATGTATCGTTTTATTTAAGAAAATCAACGTTGGCCATGGATTTCTATGAAGGTGATGTGCAATTGTTTTCCTGTCGCAATATTTTAACTCACCGCATGGTAGTTTGTCAGATGGCGTTGGAATTTTTTTGACATCACTGATAATAAAGAAATTACAGGAGTGTGAAAATTAAAAGAATCACACACTTTTTGAAATTTTATGGAGTCATGTCTCCCAAACGGCTCGACTCAAAAATGCGAGCCTGGCATCGTTGTACCCAGATTTCGATTTTTCATCGACTGTATGTGTCTGAGGCCAATCGTTCCATTTAAGAAAAGCAACGTTGGCCACGGATTTCTATGAAGGCGATGTGCAGTTGTTTTTCTGTCGCAATATTTTAACTCAACGCATGGTAGCTTGTCAGATTGCGTTTTTTTTATATCTCTGATAATAAAGAAATTACAGGGGTGAGACAATTAAAAGAATCACACATTTTTGAAATTTTATGACGTCATGTCTCCGAAACGGCTCGACTCAGAAATGCGAGCGTGGCATCGTTGTACGCAGATTTTGATTTTGCATCGACTGTATGTGTCTGAGGCCTATCGTTCCATTTAATAAAAGCAACGCTGGCCACGGATTTCAATGAAGGCGATGTGCAATTGTTTTTAGTCACAATATTTTAAGTCATCGCATGATAGTTTGTCAGATAGCCTTGGATTTTTTTTGATACCTCTGATAATAAAAAAATTAAGGGGTAAGAAACTTAAGTCAAATCTCCGACATTTTGAAATTCTCTGACTTCATGTCTCCGAAACGGCTTGACTCAGAAATTGGCATCGTTGTACGCAGATTTCGATTCGGCATCCAATATATGTGTCTAAGACCTATCGTTTAATTTAAGAAAATTAACGTTAGCCATGGATTTCTATGAAGGCAATGTGCAATTGTTTTCCTGTCGCAATATTTTAACTCATCGCGTGGTATTTTGTCAGATGGCGTTAGAATTTTTTCATATCACTGATAATAAAGAAATTACAGGGGTGAGACAATTAAAAGAATCACACACGTTTTGAAATTTTATGACGTCATGTCTCCAAAACGGCTCGACTCAGAAATGCGAGCGTGGCATCGTTGTACGCAGATTTCGATTTTGCATCGACTGTATGTGTCTGAGTCCTATCGTTCCATTTAAGAAAATCAACGTTGGCCATGGATTTCTATAGAGGCGATGCGCAATTGTTTTCCTGTCGAAATATTTCAACTCATAGCATAGTAGTTTGTTAGATGACGTTTGAATTTTTTTGATATCATTCATAATAAAGAAATTGTAGGGGTGAGACACTTAAAAAACACACACGTTTTGAAATTTTGTGACGTCATGTCTCTGAAACGGCTTGATTCAGATATGCGAGCGTAGCATCGTTGTACGCAGATTTCGATTCTCCATCGCCTTGTATGTGCCTAAGGTCTATCATTCCATTTAAGAAAATCAACGTTGGCCACGGATTTCTATAACGGCGATGTTCAATTCACCGCATGATAGTTTGTCAGACGTCGTTGGAATTTTTTGATACCTCTGATAATAAAGAAATTGTAGGGGTGAGACAATTAAAAAATCACACACGTATTGAAATTATGTGACGTCATGGCTCCGTAAAACGGCTCGACTCAGAAATGCGAGCGTGTTATCGTTGTACGCAGATTTCTATTCTGCATCGACTGTATGTGTCTGAGGCCTATCGTTCCATTTAAGAAAATCAACGTTGGCCATGGATTTCTATGAAGGCGATGTGCAATTGTTTTCCTGTCAAAATATTTCAACTCATAGCATGGTAGTTTTTCAGATGGCGTTGGAATTTTTTGATACCTCTGATAATAAAAAAAATCGAGGGGTGAGGCACTTAAATAAATCACCCTGTACGTTGTATCAGACGTAAATGTACGAGAGGCTACACTATTGTACGCAAAACGTTTTCCTAATAAACGAATACCATGTCTAGAAACAATGACAAGATTGCATCTCAGATCTCAAGATCATCTAGAAACTCGCAATTATATTGGAATTGTTGAACAGAATAAGTTTGCTATCGCACCTTCTAGAGATCAACATATCAGAGCACATACACTGATTTACTGTACAGTAACTGCAGCAATTAAAACTTTAGGCATTAGTATTTCTGATCGAAGGTCCAATCACAGGGACCAAGAGCGCCCCCGTGGGAAAAAATGTTGATAAGTAGAGTGGAAAAGAAATTGGACAACTGACGCAATACATTAGGGGAGTACAGACAAGAAAATTGCAGAAACGATTAGAGGAAGTACTAGACCGACTTCGACAACACTGAGCACAAGACCCAGTCAACCACACTGCACAAGAATGTTTGGACACCTTAAAACAGAAGCTTTCCGTATATGCAGAACGGCTGAGGAGATATACAACGAGCAGTAATAGGAAGTGCGACAATACAATGTACGCTGTGAAAGGACTTTCTACCGTCGGCTTAATTCAGCTACGAATGCAGCACCGATACTGTTCCAAATAAGGAATAAATTGAAGAGTTCTGGAAAAGTCAACTAGGCGGAACACCCTTCTGTAATATGGTCACCAGCTGGGTTAACGAAGAACACCGAGCTTGTTAGAATTATGAACAAATGCCTCATGAGCTGTTTACCACAGATGAACTCTCCGAGGTTATTAAAGAGCTTCATAATTGGAAGGCACCCGGGGCTAATAGCGTCGAAAACATTTGGCCAAAGAAATTTGAGTGTACACATCATCTATTGGCGGTGTTAATAAAATATGTTATACTTGACCCAAAGAAGATGCCATTGTTTTTCACACAAGAAGACACGTATCTTCAAAGGTCAGCATTATTCTGCAGACCCCGGCAGATACCGATCAATAGCTTGTCTTCCGACCCTATATAAGTTGGTAACATCCTGCCTTGAGAAATGCATATATGCGCACTGCGAACGGAACAACATAATTGCGATCCAGCAAAAAGGGTGTGGGAAAGGATCTATGGGATGCAAAGAACGGCTAATAATTGATTCGGTTGTGTGCGATCACGTCTCAACAGCAAGAACCTGACTAAAGCTCTGAATACATATGCATGTTCTGCACTTAGCTACTCATTTGGGATTGTGAACTGGAGTAAAACGGACATCAAAAATCTACAACGGAAGGTGCGAACACTCCTAACAAAATCCAAAAAGCCTCACCCCCGTGGTGCTATCGAGCGAGTAACCCTACCTAGAGGGGGGTGTTGGATATTGGTAAACAATTGGACCAGCAGTTAGTGAACCTGCGTACATATTTCCATCAACAGGCGCTTACTTCTGAACTATACCGTGCCATATGCGTCGCAGATGATTCAACACCGCTATAATTAAAAGAAAGTAAAATACAAAGTCACCATCAGACTGATCGGGACAAGCTGCAATTTTGGATGCAGAAGCCTCTACATGGGATAGATTTGAATCAGACCTCCCAGGCACATGTCGTCAAACTACTGGTTGGAATCTTAACAGATGTTTCGAGAGACGGAGGGGTTTCTGCTGGCGATACAGATCAGGTTATAGCCACAAGAAACTACGTGAACTATATAGTTGGCGATAGTTCGGTCCCAGATGACAAATGTAGATTTGGGTGCCAGTCATCAGAATCTATTCAGCAAGTCACCGGAAGATGTAAGCATTTGTTGTAGCAGAGTATTAAGAGGCGGACGACGCAGTGGTGAAAATACTTCATCAAGAACTGGCTCTGAAACTGGGACTTTTAAATATTAGTAAGGTGGCCAACTATAGATACACTCCTGAGCCTATTCTAGAGAACTCAGGATACAGGTTGTTATGGGATCGGACTATGCTCACAGACCAACAAGTTGCGTACAACAGGCCAGATATGATAATGGTGGATAAGTCCTACAAGCAAGTGACGCTGATTGACGTGGTCATTTCGAATACTAATAATATAGGAATAAAGTACAACTAGAAGGTCACTAAGTATAGAGACCTCGAGATGCAAGTAAAGAGACAGTGTATGTCAGGTAGTATCGGAGTGTTTCCAATAGTCATGTCCACAAATAGTCTGGTTACCGAAAATCTTCAAGAGAACATTAAGAGACTAGATATTGGAGAGCACCTTTATAGGCTTATGGCAAAGCGGGTAATATTTTCAACTGCCCACAACGTGTAGAGATCTATGAGAAATGAGAATGTGTGGCGGTGTCGTGCAGGGTCCGATAACTTGGAAATGGCTCCATCTGAACTCAGTCCCTTTGGTATCTGTGTTCAGGAGCGGAGGATAATTTGGGATGACTTTTATAACTTGGATCAGACAGGCATGGTAACGATATAACACGTTTTAATAATGAATCAAAATCAACAACTCTTACAACGAATTTAACTATGTGAATTTAAAACTAAATCTCTACATTATAAGTTTAACCAATGAATTTAGAAACTAAAATCTATCTGTTACCAAAAATAATAATAATAAATGAATAGTTTCGCGTCTCGCGTAATAATGTCTATCTAAATAATATTTGCAAACCTCTATAAAGAAACTTATGTGTACTACATTCTTCACAAAACGTAAACATCATTAATCAGCATTATTCAGTATTGCAAGCTGCAATTCTAACATGTTTATTATTTACATAAACATGTAATATGATGACTTTAATGCCAATAATTATAATTTCTATGCGACCTACTTAATTACATAAGATATTACTTTGATTTATGATAGCCAATTATCCTATAACTGTTTTTTAATTATAAAGTAAAATTATATTAAAATATATTACCACCACCTAGTGGACGCCCTTCTGGGTACCTTTCTGTTCCATGAACAATCTGAGATACCTGGGATGAGTGAATGCACCCATAAAAAAGATCCTCATGTATACTTATTTTGACTTAGTCAAATAGGTAAAACGAAAAAATGAATTGAAAAGATTCTGGATTCCATAATATCCCATAAAATATCCACAAGATTTTAGATTATGATTTTTCATGTCGGTGACTCATTTTCTTAATTTTATAGTCAGATTTGTTCTGAGGTACACACAACCTAATATTTTAAGTTTCTATGTACAAACTTATAACACGCCCTGTTATTCTGCACGAAATCATAAAGCATAACTGGAATAATTAAGGAAGACGCTTATAATTACACACATTCTACAGCCGGAATCGTAGTAAGCGCCCTCCATAGCTGAATGAAGCCAAAAGCGAGGATATAAGCTTCAGAATAGACTAATCCCTAATATCACAATTCATTCCTCTTTCTTGCCGTGACTCATTCAAGCCGCACCCTTTCGAATTATTCGAATATTTGAATTGTTTGCAAACAATGTACTATTCGTTCCTTTGCCTACGCTCCTTTTAGAACATCAGAGAATGATTTTCTTCGCTGTCAAGATGTCGCCCTTTGAAACAATTCGAAGTTTCACCCCGTCTCCGCATTATGCTAACATAACGAACAATCCTAAGGAAAAATGCCATCTATTTTTTAAGAAGCTTTGATCAAACAAAAGGAATATTTCTCTGCGGTGGATTTACTTCAATCGTTTAATTTAAAAAAGCACATCAGATCATATGTGCGTAATATAGAATACGTGTTCCTGTAAAAATGTATTATTTTCAGAGACCATGTACCTTCTTTATTTTAAGAAGTAATAAAACTGTAAGAACGAGGTTTGCTATATTTTTACGTGGACTTGAATTATGTAAATCGTTTTATTTCGATTAGGCAAATATTTTGGGATACAAACCAAATATGATTTTTTAAATGGAGCAGCCTGTATAGTTTTATGTAATTATTATACTCGGCTCATTCAGAGCTTTTTAAATATATATATATATATATATATATATATATATATATATATATATATATATATATATATATATATATATATATATATATATATAGCACTTGCTATTTCTTTAAAGATAATGGAGTTGTTTCAACTAACTCTCAACTGACTCTCAGATCGTTCCTACCTCGTGGGGTATCGGAGTCAGTTTCCGCGGATTCTTTTCTGGAGGGACAATACCACAAATGACTGTCTTTCTATAGGATAGTTTAAGGCCCATAATATAATCAATGAAAACCAACAGTCAAATTGGTCCACGTAGGACTGGGTTAGTTTTTTACATTGTCAGAACCACGTCGCAATATATTATTGCTGCTTTCAAACCTAATAGCTCTTTAATTCGCTGAGGCGCAAATATCATTTAGGAATATTTTCTATGTTAAAAAAATAGAGATATTTGGATACGTATTTTAATTTACAAAATATTAATGCAGTAATAGATGTTTACCAAAGGTATCTAGATATTATCGAAGCAATCATACTTAATGATTTTATTGGGAAAGGTAAAGGTAAGATGCTTACTGAAAATTAGGCCGTTGCTGACCCTTTTTGCTCATCTAAACTAACCTACCCTCCACCTTGAGCTCGATCTCAACGACGACAGTGATTTGAAAAAATCATCCGCCGCGAGTCTCCAACCGTCGTCCTCTGAATCCGTATTGTCTGAATCGACTTTCCCGCACGGCCACGGAGGCGCCTTTTATTAGGAATGTCTCCAAATATTTTGTTGGATCGCTAATTATTATTTTTTAAATAATTACTATACAGGGCGGTTTCAAAAAGTGAAGCGTTGAAACATGCGACATGTGCTGTTTCCGAAGTGCCCGATTCAAGTGCAATGAGAATATTAGCTTCCATTTAATGATACCGCGTTTCTAATTGTGAAAACAAAAACTGACGTACGCAATGCGAAAGGCCAAAGCTTTCATGCAACGGTAGAGTAACAGTTTCCAGTCTACATGAAAGCCATCTAATCTTAGTTTTCTATCCTAGATTAGCAAAATAGCTGTATTCTGGTATTGTATCAACCCATAAAATAAATAAACTTGGACTGGTTTCCCCCACAACGTAATCTCCTAACGGTGCAAGGTGAATTGCCGCATATCACGAACATATTGAACGTTTACGTGTAACATTGCCACACATGGAACAAATTAGAGAGAAATATTGTATATATGTATGTGTACGTGTGTTCCAGTAATCGCAGAATGTATAATAAAAGAGACAGTGGCAGCTGATGCAAAATGAAACATGGACTAATGTGAAATATGACTTGCTTTTAAAGTACAATGCATAAATGTTTGTTCCTTTTTTTGTTTTTGTTGTGCACAACACCTGACAAGGTATACAGTTTATTTACAGCTGAAACAGATGCTTGTTATTGTAAAAATTATAGAAAGCCCGTGCCAATATTTTTTATAGATTATGTCCGATCCAAAACAAATATAATAAATGACTGTCCTCTTTATGAAATATTTATTGCTGGTTCAATTTAGTTAATTCTGTACAAGTTAATGCAACAAAATAGTCTATTTTATCACATAACGGGTGGACCATTTAAAATTAGGAATTTGAATCAGCTATAAAAAACGAATGAATATTATTTTAAAGTTTCTATGAGTGTATTAGAAATATTAAACCTTTAAATATAGGAATGGAAGACAACATCATTCAAATGACTGCCACGGCTAGCCTTACAATACCCCAATCAATCAGTCCAATTTTTCAGGACATTTTCGATTGTTTGGACCTCTACTTCGTCAATGGCAACTTCGATTTCATGTTTCAAGTCGTCAGTCCTCTCTGGATGGTTAGCGTAACACTTGTCCTTAACAGCTCTTCACAAAAAAAGGTCAGGCGGAGACAAATCGCAGCTTCAAGGTGGCCAACTGACATCAGAATTTCGGCTGATTATGCGATTTTCGAAAACAGTGCGCAAAAGATCTATTGTTACGTTGGCTGTGTGGCATGTTGCGCCGTCCTGTTGAAGCCAAATGTCGTCTATGTCATACTCTTTAATCTTGGGAAACAAAAGATCTCTTAGAATGGTGCGATAGCGATCGCGATTCACCGTAACGGCGTTTACTTTCTCATTTTCTAAGAAAAATGGCCCAATAATGCCGCCAGACCAAAACCGGCACCAGAGAGTCAATCGTTGTGGATGCATTGGTTTCGCCACGATGACCTGTGGATTTTCTGAGCCCTAGATACGACAATTCTACTTATTGACGTATCCTCCGAGGTGGAAATGAGCTTCATTTGAAAATATGATTTTTCGGTAAAAATGATCATCCTTGATCAAGCGGTCTTCGGCCTATTGAGCAAACCGAAAACGCATCTGATGGTCATGCGGTTTCAGCTCTTGCACTAATTGAACTATGTGCGCATTCATACCGAGTCCTTTATGCCACCTTCTTCTCAAAGAAGTGCGTGAAATGTTAAATTCTTGAAAACGATGGCTAGTTGATGTTGATGGTTCTTCACGCACACTCTGAGCAAGAGCAGCGATGTTTTCGGTTGAGCGTATTGGACGAGTACGTATACGGGCTGTTTTATCCAACGATCCAGTTTCACGGACTCGCTTAACAAATTGATCCACAAACTGCGTTTCTGGCACATCCTTTCTGTCAATTATATATATATATATATATATATATATATATATATATATATATATATATATATATATATATATATATATATATATATATATATATATCTTGGCATCAGTGTTCTTATTTAAGAAAGATTTAAGTTCTTATTAAAGAGAGAGTGGTTATTGTTTCAATAAGAACACTGATGCCAGGATTTTTCATCCCTTAAGTTTTGGAATGGAACAATTCATCTTAGAAGAAATGGAGATTTTCCAACATGTCAAATGTTCCAACAACGAAGTTTTGAGCCTGTCCAACACCGACATATCGAACTTTCCTTCACTGTATAATTATTTAGTGAACTAATGTTACCAGTGGTCTATGGTTCTTCTATGGCCAAATTATGACGTATATGAAGATGGCTGTTCTGTGGCCCCCCTCCTCTCCACATTTTGTCTCTGACATGTCCGCTATTCTGTCCTTGTGTTTAGTTCGCCGTTTTGCCGTCGAACCAGCGCCATCTGCTATCTTGAGTTTTCATAAATGGCCGACGTTCACTCTGGTCTTGTGGTTAAATTACCGTTTTATATTGATTTGATGACACCATGAGTCGATTTTCCGGCACATTCGGGGGCGTTGTTGTTGGACCTCTCGTACAATAGATGAAAAAATAAATTCCAACCTTGTCAACCTGTGTATAGTTTTGAGTCTAATTTTCAAGAAGTGCCATTTTGATGCCATTTTGTTTTCTTGTATCACTTCATTAAAATAGTTTTTCAATCTCCTTAAGAGTTCTCATGGAGTTTCTGCTTGACTGTGTGGCCTCCTGTTACGTTAGCTCTGTCAGTTTACTCCACTTCTTTTGGATTTGTAGATTCAATTTCACATTTTGCTTTTACACGAATTAGTCAGCTTTTTGCTTTTATTTGGTCTGATAATGATACACTTTAGCCTGCTTTGATTGCATGTTTTTGACTGTAATGTAGCTTACGTAGCTTGTTTGACTGTAGCCTGTAGTTTTTACTGTGTATTTGGCTTGTAATGTTGCTTTTTAACCTATTTTACTGTTTGACTGTAGATTTTGACCTTGAAGATGTATGTAAAGTTTAACTTGAGATCATTGTGCTTAAACCGGCACAATTGCCTACCAGAAAACATTGTTTTCTGACAGATCATTTTATTGCATTTTAGATTCGCCCCTGAAGATGGCTACTAGGTAGCCGAAATGCGTAGGGTTCTTCAACAATAAATTCTACTATCTGGAGGAAGCCTTTCATTAGGTATTTTAAGTATGTCTATCCCAGATCATGTGACGTTCAGGAATGAAACCTATTATTAATAAACAGCAAGTTCATGGGGAGATAAAAAGTTAAAAATAATGAGCTTGTTAGGCTAACATTCACACCAGAAGTTTTGCCATTGTGATCAAATCCAGCTCTATATATTTGTTACAAAGCACTTTAATAGACGTAGGTGCGGTGTTGCCACATCTCCAGAACTTCCCCAACATCTGGGAATTTTTGCACAATCTGGCAACACCGCCTCCCTACCCCCCCTGTGGGTGCCTGGGGTGACCCCCCTCAGGCGAAGTCTCAACCCTCTAGGACCAGAAATAACGAAGTTACCAACTTGTACCCCGTCGGAACGGATAACTGAGGTCTGCACATTTCGAACACCCTGTATATACACCCTGTATGCGCAGAGAACCCTTACACCCTGTATACGCAGAGAGATCTTATATTACGAGAAACACCTCTCGTGTAACATAGGAGTGATGACCACATTTGGATCACCTGTATATACATCCCCCTGTATACACACGGGACCGATCTGTATTCACAGAACCTTCTAGCAAAAGAAGGTCCTAGAAAATTCTGGAATGGAACGCCCCAGAAAGTGGTGGAAGGTACGGCGAGTATATAAACGCGAAAGCAAGCCAGCCAGTTCAGTTCAGTTAGAGAATGTTGTAGTGACTCGAAGGAGCAGTAACTAGTGTGAAGTGTTATAGAGTAGCGACTGTAGTTGCAGTGTATTAGTGACTTTTGTACAAATTAGTGATTGTAAGGCCAGATAAACTAAGTGTTTTGTGAGAGAGACATTCTAGAACTTTTACTGTATCCATATTTAGAGAGTAAATAAAGTTGTTTTGTTAAAATTAAAAGTCTCACTTATCCAGAACCCGGAGAAAACGCAACAATATTTTAAAGACTGGCATTGCTTGAATGAGCCCATTCTCAAAGTCAAAATTCTATTCTGTTTTTGATTCCTTTTTTTATAAAAAAGAGGGATGAAGTAAAAATACAAAAAAATTGTAACCTAAAATGTATATTAATTTGTAGTAACATTTGAATTTAATAAACATTTGTTTTCAGAATCACAAATAATTACATGAGTTTTTATCAGTTAAATTGAGAAGAGAAACAAAACTGTGATATGATCCTCGTAGCAACAATAAAGCGCATGGCCTGTCCCTACTAAATTATCAAGATTGTTTGTTTTACCAGGCATGTTCTCCTTGTTCTGCTGAAAGCTGCACATACTAATTCAGCAGCTCCTGATTAATGCAATGGACTCTACAATAGCGTAACCTTGCACATGCACTAAATGCCAGTGTGCACTTGTGTTACTCCTAGCCTGCTCTACGAAATATTAACTTTGATTGTTCAAACGTTTTATGGTCTACAGTATGCATGCCGCATACACACAGCCATAGTTAAAGTAATCTATAATCTCTAGATAAGTGAGCAATCTGCATACTGTATGCAGCTTAGATAATGACCTTTATGTTTTTGTTTAGATAGCGTTCGTGTCTTTATTGAAGTAGCGGTTTATGTTCAGCTTTCTGTAAAGACTACTCTGTTGGTCAGTTGGAAGGTTAATCCTCAACAGACCGGGTGCCAAATGCGCATCAAAAATTTACTTATTTTTTTATTTCAACAACACATCACGAGGGCTTACAGCCTAAATACTATCGTACCGTGGGAGTTGACAAGAAGGAAAGAGGCAGCTTGTTAATTATGGACTTGAAAGTTTGGAGGTTCAGAGAAGGAAAAGCATGTGCCGGCAAGGAATTCCACAACTTATGGGCATAACAAGATGTTCTATGCCTGGTGATCTGGAAAGTAAAAGGCTGCATTCGCTCTGTTCCCCTGGTAGATCTGTTTGGGGCAGCAGGTGGAGGAACTATGGAAGAAAGATCATCTGAGCAGTACCCGTGCAGATATCTATAAAAGAGAGAGAGGTCACCAACTGCACGTCGGTGGGCAAGGGATGGCAGCCTTTGGGTGATGTTAGGGCCACCGATGAGACGTATAGCTCTCTTCTGAATGGAATCCAGGATAGCAAGTGTAGAAGCCGCAGCAGCACCCCAGATGTGGGAGCAGTATTCGAGGTTTGGCCTTATTTGAGATTAGCTGGTGAAATGTATTTGCGAGCCCGGAAGAGGACACATAATTTCTTAGCAGCCGCTTCTGCAATTGATGTTGGTGCCAATTGATATTTCGGTCCCCAGAAATGCCAAGAAGTGAAAAGGGTTTATTACTTTGAATAACTTTGTTGTTCATTGTGATGGGTCTAGGGTTGATGTATCTCTTATGAGATAGAAAGCAAGACTGATATTTGGTGGAGTTGAATTGTACAAGATTTCCACTTCCCCAGTCCAATATTTTTTGGAGATCCACAGACACAAAACCCTCCATGAGTCTGCGATCCTCATCTAATTGGGCTAAAAAGACAGGCTTAAAATATTGTATATTTGAGTGGAGGGTGCTTTCGTCCGCGTAACTGTGAACTGGGTGGGATGTGCTAGAGAGGAGGTCATTTTTGTGGAGAAGAAACAAAGTAGGGGCTAAAGCTGAACCTTGAGGAATTCCTGCATTAATTGGATACAGTTTAGAGGAATGGCCATTCACGACAACAGAAATGCTCCGGTTGGAGAGGAAATTTGCTGTCCAGGTACAGTGTTTTGGTGGTAGGCCATAGGCGAAAGTATACTAAGCAGCGCTGCATGTCAGACCTGGTCGAATGCTTTGGATATGTATCGAGCTACAATCTGGGAGTCACCGTGTAGTTCCATAGACTTGCTCCAAGAATTGGGGACAAAGGAAGGGAGGTGAACAGTTGATCTGCGCTGACGGAATCCATACTGCCTGTCCTGGATTAGACTGTGTTTTTCAAGTAATTTTAGTAATTCGGTGTTTATATACTTTTCCATCACTTTAGAGACGACTGAAAAGAGAAATAGGCCTGTAGTTGCTAGATGGGACTTGGGATCCTTTCTTGGGGACGGGTTGTACTCGAGAAGTTTCCAGTTACTTGGGAATATGCCTCCAATGTAAGATATCTGAAACAGACAAATCAGGACAGGTGCAAGTTCTGGTGCACATTTTTTGAGAACAATTTCTGGGATCGCGTCAAGGCTAGAGGCTTTCCTGGTATTAAGAGAAGAGAGCATCTTTCGTACCTTTTTAGTTTTGAAAATGATATCCGTTATTTTATGCAAGACATTGGGGACTGCTGGTGGTTAAACATTTGGAGGTGGGTTGAGAGATGGATTGCCGGCAAACAACGAAGCAAAAAGTTCAGCCTTGCCCAGGGCTGTAGAAACAATTTCATCACCTGAAACAAGAGGTGCTTTTACAGAAATTATTCCCAATAGATTTAGCAAGAGACCAGAAGGGTTTGCTGCCGTTGGAGCTTGAGAGGACTTTTTTTGATGTGGTAATCAAACCAGTTTTTTGCCTCAGAAAGAATGCGGACATAGCGGTTTCTTGCGTCGTTAAATGCTTGACGGTTTTCTTGACTGGGATTATGTAGAAGCGTGTTGATACCCAGGTGAGGTGATGGAGACCGTTCCTAATGTTACGTGTCTTAAAAAAATTCAAGTAAATAAAATAGATTTTTTTATAAATTAAATTGTTGATATACGGTGCACAATAAAGAAATAGCATGAAATTTCAGGAAATTTCAAGTATTTATTCCATTTAGTTTGAAAGTAAGAACGCCAGTTACATACATCGTTTAAAAATAGCCAATACTTGAAAAATATATAATTCATAGAATTTTTATAAAAATGAAAATTTTAATAAATAAAGTAAAAGCACAAATATAACTAAACAATTTTGTGAAAATTTGTTGTCTTCGTGGGATTTCTTCCGCAAAACTGCAAAAACTGTACATACAACTTTTTGAAATACAATTTCCCCACACTTTCTTCGAGCATCCTAGGCAGATTGGTTTATGACAGGAATGGCGACGATAATATGTTTTGGTCTTCTTTTTAGGATCATATAAGTAGCAAGTTTTTCTTTTTTCCAATTTTGCTTTTCAATATTTGGAGAACGCTCGTCGTGAATTCCGAGTATTCTTCGAATAGAAACAGGAAGTTCATAGGTAAGCCATTGATTCTGAACCCGCCTTTCTAAATGTGGCAGTATAGGCTATCTAAGTTGATTTATAACTTCTAGTCTTGTGAGTTCCTCACAATTTTTGTGACCTGAGGAGAACAAACAAATTTAAAAAACTAATATCCAAAATTCTATATAAAATTGTCATCGGCCATCTCCTGGTACGTCTTCCGCAACTGTAATTTGCACATCTTTCATCCGAGGAATCTACGCCACCTTTAGTGTTGTTGTAGTAACAGACTACTTTTGGTTTTCTGTCTTCTTGGCAAACTTCGATGCATAGATGAAGCAAGCAACACGGCTTTGCTTCGTTTTGGCACGTGTGAGAGAAAGGTCATTTTATTGGTAAATCCATATAGCGACGATCCTGGTCCCTTTGCTTGTTAGGTAAGAGCTCCGGTGGTAACTCTCTTTAATTTTTTTAGGGACCCACATAAGTCACACCTATATCCGGTAGAACATTGAGTAGTTCTATAGAACTAAACCAGTTATCGGCCTTTATATTACGACTTGAACTGTACAGATATTGGGATAAACGTAAAACTGCTTGTGTTGGCTTGGGGTAGTGGTTCCTGTCCTTTGTGGACCAAGTATGCCCATCACTATCTTTGCCCGTATATATGTAGGCATTACGCAAAAATCCTGTTCGTGGAGCTGTCAAACACATAAACTTTATGCCGTACTTGGATTGGCCAACCCAATAAGTGTTTTGGCAATTATTTATGAACAAGTCAAAAATCGGAGATATTGCTGCCACAGGATTTTTAGTGAATTTTTTTTTTTAATCACTAATAGAGAGGTATCGATGGTGACACTTTGCAAAAATTTTTGCAAATGAGCGCGAATTTGGGCCTCTAGAACCCATATCCGGGGTCAGTTTCGATATATATATATATATATATATATATATATATATATATATATATATATATATATATATATATATATATATATATGTATCCAACCGATAACTCAAAAAATAATTAACCGATTTAATTAAACTCGGCAAGTGCCTTTCCTTTATTAATAGCTTGGATGAGTTCGTTAGCCAGGAAAATCGGAGAAGGTTTTCCGGGAAAATTTTGAATTTTCTTTCGAAACAAATTTTTTTCCCCAAAAATTACAAAGATATATTTAGATAAAATTTGGTATGCCTATTGCCTTGGGAAAGATCTAACGACGTGCCAAAATTCAGCTTTATAGGATTACAGAAAATTGAGCTATTCAAATTTGAAACATTTATGTTTAATATCACCGCGTTTCATTGAGAATGGCTTATATGAGATCTAGTATGTCGTTACCCTGGTAACAGAACATTTGATATTATTGCGCAGGTCTGTTAGACGCTGTAACTGACGTTTATCGTATGGTATGAGATTGTTTATATGTTTATTTGTCTGAGTCGACGAATTATTTGTGTTATTTGGGAAATTTTTATAAACAAGTGCAAATTATTCCTTTATTAATGTTAGTGGGTGGATTAAACAGTGTTTGTTATGTTTTATCAACACATATAAAGGATCGAAGTTTTACAAAAGGGGCTGATATGCAACAGGTTAGTTATTTACTCTCTGATGCTTTGGCGGTAGTTTTAGTTAAGTTTATAGTTTAACGGTCCATAATTTTAAGCTAATTTTCATACAAAAAATTCGTCAATGAAGAGACCGCGACTTTAGAATTTTAAAAAGATTTCTTCAAATGGGCGCAAACGAGGCCCACTGGAATCCATATCTGGGTTTCGTTCAGTTTTGATCTGCTTACATATATACAGGGTGACGCGTTTCTACGGTAAAGCTGAATATAATTATTATTATACAAGAGACGAGAAAAAATTGTATAAGTTAGTTATAGGGTGTCTTTGGCTGCATCTTATAAAATTATTTTGACAATCACCGGCTGGCCCATAAGTCGTTGGTGATCCCTACAATTTTTTTCGAGGAGCCATATTTTATTGCATTTTTTATCGAAATATGTTTGTAAGAAAAAAATCAAGACGGAGTCAGTGCGTTTTGGTAGCAAATTTTTATTAAATGTTTCAAATTCCAATAACTCAATTTGCTATTAACCTAAGATTTGTTGGCTAGGAAACCAACGTTTAAAGTTTACTCTCGGAAAATTTTTGTACATTTTCATACAATAAGTTATTTTCATAAAATATGGCACATTGTTTCTACTATATATGTTATACCGGTAACCAAATTGATGACTGCTTGCATTAAAAAACATATTTGATATTCAAAGCATTTTTATAAAAATCCACTGCCATAACGCACTTGTTTAATTTGCGTTGATCTCGCTTTTCTGGGTTGTCAAATTACAAGCAGGAAAGCAAAACATAAGCAGGAAAGCAAAACACCAAATCTATTTTTTGCTAAAGTGCATCTAAAAACATCGCGGCCCGTACCGTCAGTAGCAAATAAATTGTTAAAATGTTTGTAATTGGATTTGAATATGGCGGTGTAGGCTAAAAGTCCAATGAACGCATTCAACTCTGTCAAGTCTATATCCTCCAGAAAACTCTGATCTTGCTGTTTTACTCTTTGTTTTATAATTCTTGCATTTGTCCAGAGAACACTTTCATTCAACATTTCATCACTGAATAGCTGGCTCCATAACACTATTGGAGACATATTTTGAAATATATAAACTATTTTAGCGCAAGGTAAATGCAAAACTGTGTATTTGTGAAAACTAGAGTTGACGTGGCCGAGCATTTCGTCAAAACACAAATCGCTCAAATTTTAATGAATTTGTTTCTTAATTTTGCCGCTTACTTAATTTATATAAACATCTAAAAATTTAATCTGGCCTAGGATATTTGTTCTAGGGGACTTAGTTTGTGCTTATTTAAAGAACACTTACTCTACGAAAATTCGCTAAAATATTATACATCAAAATGGTCTTGGTAGCCTATCCTAGCGGTTCGATTAGCCAAAGACCCGGGAAATGTTAAGATCAACATAATAATATCTCTGGACGCAGCAAGGGCGTTATGGTAGTGAATTTTCATTAAAATGTTTTTAATAGGAAATATATTTTTTTTTAAGAAAGCTTGCATCAAATCTGGTTACCAGTATCACCTAAATATAAGCAACAATGTACCATATTTCATCAAAATAACTTTATTGTTTGACAATATACAAAAATATTCCGAAAATAAACCTATAATGTGCCCAAAAACTGGTTTCCTGGCCAACGAACCTTAGATTAATTAAGCTATCAAAAGAAACATTTTATAAAAAATAGCTACCATAACGCAGTTGCTGAGTCCCGAATTTATTTTCTTACAACCATGCATTATCTTTCGATGGAAAATGCAAAAATTGTAATACTATAAGGCGTGTTCGATTAGGAAAAAAATTGCATCAGCAGCGACTTATGGGCCACCTGTGATTGTAAAAATAATTTTGTAAGATGCAGATCCAGACATCGTATTATTAACATATAAAATTTTTTATCATATCTTGTATAATAATGGATATTTTGAGCTTTACCCTAGAAATGCGTCACCATGTATATATGAAAACAGATAAAAACTGAAACTAACCCGGATATGGGTTCTATGGGGCCCACTTCGCGCTCATTTAAAGAAATCTTTTTAAAATTCAAAAGTCACTAAAATTGTATCCAACTCTATGAGTAAAATTGTGAACGCCAAAAAATAATATGATTGTAAGAAAAAGAGCATGTCTACATTTTTATTACAAATGTCAGAAAACAAAATACTTATTTACATGTCACTTTGAAAGTAGATCTGACAGTTATCAAAATAATTTGTCAGTTGAATATGACATGTACTGTTGCCGTGGACTATCATTATGCACTACTGTATTACCCCTTATAAGAATCTTGTTGTTTTTTTGGAGTACGAAAGCTTATTTTACTGTAAAAAACATTTTTCCATGCCTTAACCTAAAATGGTTTTCGTTTCATTTGACGTTGTTTCATTATAGCGTCACAGTAGGTTTTAAAATCTAGAAATTATTCTATTTTGTGTGAGTTTTTTCGTTGCATACCTAGAACAAATTGTATTTTCTTTTAATTATAAATAATAATTTTAAGTTAATTCCTATATTTTCTGTGCCCAATGTGTTGAACGGATGCGAAACGGGAGAAGGAAATTTCACTTAAAGTTAAAATCGCGAAGATAACTTTATTGCAGGCACGAGCACGAGCGTTGTTTCCATTTTTTTTAATATCAATAACATTTATAGGTAAATTAGCAGATTAGCATATTGTTCGTTTTTTGAAAAAAAAATTCAAAAACATGCTTAGAGGAACCCCTTTATGCATTAACCATCGGACAAATGCTGTGATCTCAACTCCACAATACAGTTAAGAGACCTAAAGTCAATTTGAGGTTCTGTGCAAGGTAGACATGCTACAATGGAGCTACAAATGCAAACTGTAAAAAACTCATCTTGCAGAAGTCCATAGCAAGGAGAAACTACTTACCAACACCTTTTCTCCATAAAAAACTTCCACATTGCACAATTGAAAAAAAAGCCAGATTATAAACCTGATTCCTTAAAATTAAATAAATAACTGAAACTGCTACCAAAGCATCACATAAAGGGGCTATTTTAAATTAATTTTCTGCAAATAATTTAATAAAATAAAGAACAACGAAGATTGTAGCTGAAACTTTTTAACTTATTTTACGACATTTACGCTGCATAGCCGTTCATATAAGTTCTCTATCTAGAACATGTCAATTTTGACGTTTAGAATCGCAAATTTTTTGACGTTTTAAGAATAAAAACTTAAAAGCTTATAACTTTGTTTTGTTTTAACGTAGAGATTCAAATTTTGGTTCATGGGTTTATTTTGTTGATATAAACCCTCACACCCAATATGGTTGCTCTAACTTTGTTATCTCCGGAGATATAAAAATTTTCCGAAAGAAAACACAAAATTTTTCGGGAAAAACTAGTCCGATTTTCCTGGCTAACGAAGCCACTTGAAAAGGAAGTTACTCACCGAATTTTATCAAAATCGGCGCATTATTATTTGAGTTAGCGATGTGACACATAAATATATAAACATTATATATATATATATATATATATATATATATATATATATATATATATATATATATATATATATATATATATATATATATATATATATATTGCTATGATATCATAGTTACTGAAAAATGTTCGTCGTTAAT
Source organism: Tillus elongatus (assembly GCA_964006375.1). Taxonomy (NCBI): domain Eukaryota; kingdom Metazoa; phylum Arthropoda; class Insecta; order Coleoptera; family Cleridae; genus Tillus; species Tillus elongatus. The sequence continues at coordinate 20,854,252 of OZ023266.1, forward strand.
TCTTTCTCAAGATAATAAAAACAAACAAATCATATAAAAAAAATATTTGGTGGATGATACCTTGTAAAATAAATTTGTTGAGGTAGACTCTGTTGCTACAAGACAGGTAACAACAATGTAAAATTTGTAACTACACACAAATGAAATCGTTTGAAAATTAGAAAATATAAATACAAAAGTAAATTGGTGTGCCTTTAGAGTTGAGAAAATCATGTAATATGAATAAAATCATTATTTAGTTTTCAATTATCAATTCCAATAGTTATAAGAATCAAATAAAAGCAAAGTTTTTATTAACATATTATTGACTAACTGTGTGTCCATAACGATCAATCAGAAAATGATTAGTTAAAAAATAAAATCAAGTGAGGAAAACGAATGACAATTTGTCAGAAAGGAGATGACAGATTAAAAAAAAAGATGGTTCCAAAAAAAGACATTATTAAGTAATAATCCGAAGACAGAAAAATAAAATATTTCACATCATTGCCTACAAAATTACCATCAACAAAATATACAGAGTAGTAGAAGATTAAAATAGTATTGAGAAGACGTTGCATATATATTTGGAGCGACGGACAATCGGAATTTACAAGGAAGAATTGTGGTGAGATATACCTTGTTGCACCAAAACGCTATATACATAAACAGCCAATTGACAATTTTATACAAACAAGTAGACCCCAGAAATATATAGATTTTTTGTAATATCAAAATAACCTAACAAAAGACAATATAAAATTAGAAAGTTTTTTTGAGAAGCATCACTTTAGAAAAACAAGTCTTGTAATAATTTAAATTAGAGTTTAGTTAAATATTTATAATTAGATTAGAGACAGTTTAACTAGATATATCATTTGAGTGTTAACATATTCAGTTCATTTTCTTTTCTATTGTGTTTATATTTGAACTTATGTTTCATTATATTTAACATTGTAAAATCTGCGTTTTCATTTCATTCACCCAGTCATCAATAAGCAGATCAGTCCTTTTTTCAAGAAAGAAATTATTTCATTTAAATTTTTGTTTGCCAACTTCATTGGCAACAAATTTGAATAGTGCCTGAACTCCCACTGAGAGACAAAAATATCTTAATAAAATATAAAAACACATAATTTGATACAGTAATAATATATATATATATATATATATATATATATATATATATATATATATATATATATATATATATATATATATATATATATATATATATATATATATATATATATATATATATATATATAAACATGTAGATTCTGAAACCGATCTCGGGTTTGGGTTCCAGGGGTCGCAAATAGCGCTTATTTAAAGAAATTTTTTCAAAATTCAAAAGTCGGGATCTCCTCATTAGAGAATTTTTTAAGAACATTCACAAAAAAAAAGGTAGTACTAAAATTGTACTGTTTGGAATTCATCATCATGCGCTTTTCCAATTATCTACAGCTGAAATACATATCAACTAGAACAGTAAACTGTTCAATTTCATTTCTGTATATCAAGGTAACTTTTCAAAATATTTTTGGTAATATTTGAATTCTGAACATCAGGACCTGAACAGTGAATATCAGTCACAGATGATGTGACTGAAGCTAGTCTGTGACCCGCTTAAACGAGTTTTCTGATGAATTATCAAATGCAATTAATTTCCAAAAGCCATCCAGTGAATAAACCGGTCCGACAGCGCACCATCATCTGGAGTATAACTGCATTTGAATGTTTGCAATTTCTAATCTATTGTGAACAGGACAAATTCTCCACGGTAATTGATAATATGTTATGGATATTAGGTTGTTTAGTATGCATGGATGTCGCTCTATAATAATATGATTTAGATGCTGGTCAATAGATGGTTGCTGAGGATTCTGGGAGGAAATTGTGGTCTAGCGAATAAATAACCAATCATTATTAAATGTACGACCTCCTTTGACAGAGGTCATCATTGCCTTTCTCAACCTGACGATAAATTATTAGAATGCGATATATAACAGAACTAGAAAACATTCCTAGTAGATTGGTGGAAGTAGCAGACAGTATGTGTACACAACAATCAGAGAAATTATGAAAAGTAATATTAATAATATTTTTTTGCTATAAAAATGTTATGTTGATATGTCAAAATTATAGCTGCATGAAATTTTATATTGTGGATATAAATAATATCGACTGTTGTAAGGCTAGATGCACTCTCGCAACAATTAGAACCGTAGAACGGTTTCGCTCTCATTAGAGCTCTTCAGTACGGCATACTTATTGTAGAAAAAATACACCTAAAGTAATACGGCTATAGTATAGCCAGCCTTTCAACACCTAAGTAGAAATGGGCCAGGGCTGACAATTTTCCAAGTTGCTAGTTAGTTGTATACAGTTTCTATTTTTTAACACTTTGTGTTATTTGGAGCGGGCGTCACTCACTTAGTGTTGAAAGGCTGGCTATACTATAGCCGTATTACTTTAGGTGTATTTTTGCTACAATTAGTATGCCGTACTGAAGAGCTCCAATGATAGCGGAACCGGTGTACGATTCTAATTGTTGCGAGAATGTATCTAGCCTTACGTACTTTGTTCCCTATATTGGGGTAGAAATGGGCCAGTGCTAACAATTTTTCAAATTGTTAGTTATTTGTATACAGCCTCTATTTTTTTAACACTTTGTGTTATTTGGAGCTGGCGTGACAACATACTACTTGGTTCCGCAACTAGGTGGCGGCACGTCCACCACTCACTTAGTATCGACTGATCAGATTGCAATGCAGAAGGTTGGAGACATGTGAGTCGAAACTACACTTGGAGAACCCAAATCACCACAACACATCTTTTAAAGACCGGACGATTGTTTCACTAACAAAATTTAGCATCATCAGAAGATAAAAAATTTCTAACTTACTTAAAAGACCGATAACCCAGAGAGAGAAAAATTGGTTAATGAGAAGACCGCGACTTTTAAATTTTAAAAAGATCTCTTTAAGTGAGCGCGAACTAGGCCCCCCAGAATCCATATCCGGGTTTAGTTTCAGTTTTTATCTGATTACATATATACAGGGCGACGCATTTCTACGGTAAAGCTCAATATAATTGTTATTATACAAGATACAAGAAAAAATTGTATACCTAAATTATTGTATGTCTTCAGGTGCATCTTATAAAAATATTTTGGCAATGACAGGCTGGCCCCTAAGTCGTTGGTGACACCTACAATTTTTTCGAACATCCTTATATTATTGCATTTTTTGCATTTTTTAATGAAATATGATACATGTTTGAAAGAAAAGTGCATTTTGGTAGCGAATTTTCATTGAAAGCTTCAAACTTCAATAACTCTATTTGCTATTAACCTAAGGTTTGCTGGCTAGGAAACCAGTTTCGCGGAAATATTTTAAGCTTATTTTCGGAAAATTTTTGTACATTTTCAAACAATTTGTGATTTTGATAAAATATGGTACACTGTTTCTACTATTTAGGTTATACCGGTAACCAGATTGAGCCTGCTTGCATTAGGGAGACAGATTTGCTACTAAAGGCATTTTTATGAAAATTCAGTTTCATAACGCACTTGCTGCGTCCAGACTTTTAATTTATATATGTTGACTTGTCAGCTTAGTTCTTTACTGATGTGTATTACTTGATTTATAAATAATGTTTTATTTGTCCTAACTTGATTTAACAGCAGTATACCTCTGTAATTTTTGGACCCATTTGAATAATTTTAGTGAATTTTCTTTAAAAAATTCACTAATGAGGGGATCTCGACTTTTGAATTTTGAAAAAATTTCTTCAAATGACCGCTATTTAGGACCCGTGGAACCCAAATCCGAGGTCGGTTTCAGACTTTATATGTTTATATATATATATATATATATATATATATATATATATATATATATATATATATATATATATATATATATATATATATATATATATGTATATATATATATATATATATATATATATATATATATATATATATATATATATATATATATATATATATAATAATATAAATAATAGACGGATTTTAATAAAATTAGGTGAGTACCTTTCTTTCGCGAGTGGCTTAGATAAGTTCGTTAGCTAGGAAAATCCGCCGAGGTTTTCCCGGAAAGTTTTGTGTTTCCTTTCGAAAAAAATCGAAAAAAAAATTATACCTCCGGAATTAACAAAGTAAGGGCAACGATTTGGTACACGGGTTTATGTCATTACAGGTAAGCCACCTACCAAAATTTAGCGCTATAGGTTAAAGGACAAAAAAGTTACATGCATTTAAAAAACAATAAATTTGGGTTTTCCCCAAAACGTCAAAGTCGCGATTTTAAACGTCAAAATTGTTAATATTTAGGCAATGAACCTGAAATTAATATGATCTATGGAAGGAAAATGTCTCAAGAATAATGTTTTACAAAGCCCGAGCTCTTAGTTTCAATCATCACTGTCCTTCATTTTACTAAAATATTTCCAGAAAATTCATTTCAAATAGACCCTTTCTCTAATGCTTTAGCAGTAGTGTTGGCTATGGAGTTTATCGTTAAATGGTATATCATTTTTGACGAATTTTCGTAAAAAATCATTAAAGCGCAATATATCCGTTATTATGCAAGTTACGAAAAAAAGTTGTATACATTAATTGTAGGGTGTCTTAAGCTACATCTTAAAAAATATTTTCACAATTACAGGGTGGCCCATAAGTCGTTGGTGATTCAAATTTTCTTTTTTTTAATGAATTTTTTTTAATCGAACACGCCCTATTTTATTGCATTTTTGTATTTTCCTTTGAAATATAATACATGTTTGTAAGAAAAGAAATTCGGTACGCAGCAAGTGCGTTATGGTAGCGAATTTTCATTAAATGCTTCAAATTTTGAATCAATTTGCTATTAACCTATAAGGTTGGCCAGAAAACCAGTTTTTTCGGGAACAACTTAAGTTTACTTTCGGAATTTTTTTTATATTTTCAAACAATAAAGTTATTTTGATAAAACATGGCACATTGTTTCTAATATATAAATTATACTGGTAACCAAATTTGGTGCCTGTTTTCTTAAAAAAACATATTTGCTATTAAAAACATTTTCATGAAAATTCACTACCATAACGGATTTGCTGCGTCCAGAGTTTTGCCTTGTTACTGGTAAGATGTTTCCAAATAATAAACTTCAAGCAGTTGTTTTTTGATAATCATATTTTCTTAACTAACCATTAGCTTTTTTTGAGTAATGTTTCTTCTATGTATATATATATATATATATATATATATATATATATATATATATATATATATATATATATATATATATATATATATATATATATATATATATTCGATTATCCCAGAATCTCTTAAAATAACAACCGTTCCTGTGACCCTGTAGTCAAAAAAGTGTTAATCGCAACATGCAAACTTCGACAGAACAAAGCTCTCCACTCCCAACTCCCTCACTGTGTGTGTTTATGCACGGATGGTTGGTTCATTGAATAAACATTAATCCGGCTCGAGGACTGCACAACTTGCCGCATGTAATTGGGGAAAATCCATCGAGTTTTAATTAACAGTTGCCTCAAAGAACTAAAAGGAACCCTTTTGCTGGGCGCATTATTCAAATTCGGGATTGTGAAGTGTGTACGGATGTCTGCGTGGGCGACCTAGGCCCTTCACGAGCCTACTCGACAAACCGCGCTGATAATTCCGCCTCTAATTCATAATAATTACTCCCAGTGACACCGCTGATGTTCCCATTATAACTTTTTAATTGAGTATTTAGGAATTCCTACAATGAAAATAAATATAGAAATCCAGAGACGATATACATCTTCTTAAGTTAAATCTTAGACGTTCTGATTTTAAAGAAGATACACCCGTTTGGGATTATTTATTTTCTTCAAAGGACCTTATATATATTTTTTTCATTGGCAACTGCTTAATATTTACGTAGTATGAATCTGCTTAGGTTTTGAACGTTATGAACGTTATAAGTGTGTTTTATAAGTATCTTTGTTTTGTATTATTTAAGGAAAAATTTTCCTTAATTGTTATGCTTATTGTGTGTGCTATTGTCGTTCTTATTGTTAATTTTTTGACGTACATGAACATCCCTGTGTCATTCAGGTGACATTGGCCTGTTTCATTGTTAATATATACATTATTATACATTATTATTATATTAGGAGATTAGGAGCTACAAACTCTAACGCAGAAAACGCATCATGATAGCGAATTAAAAAATAATAATTTTCGATTAAAATTTTATTTGTTTCTTAATTTACTTTATTTGTGTAATTGATTACAACCCAGCAGAAATAATCCAAGCAATGAGGTTGTTAGCTAATAGCTATAGAAAAGTAATACATACAGGTGTTTCAAAAATGATGGTCTATATGTTACAAGTACACATTCAGCACAAAAAAATAGGACTATTTTTTTATATAGACATGGGTCCGCAAATGATTAGTTTTTTAAATACAGCGTGTTAAAGTTATATCTTTTTGTCAGTTTTTTACGGATAAGTCCGAGTCAAATTAAAATTTTGACGTGAAAATTGGCATGTGGAGGTTTTCGAGGGCAAGAAATTTAAATATGTTATTGTTAATAACACTGCTGGCAGAGAGCACCACCTGTAAGACATGGCTTGCATTCAATTGGCTATAATTTTTTGACACCCAGTAATATCGACCTACTGTATAGCTACATTTCAGCCCTTATCAATTATAAGCAAAAAATGTATATTTGATCCAAATCTCTCAGATACACCATTTTCGAGATATTTCAATTTTTGTATGTCGATTTCGCTCAAAAATCAATTCTGCGACAAATCATAGGAATACATTTTTTACCTTTTAATTGCTATCAGTATGCATAAACTTAATTTTCTTATTCTCTAGTTAAAAAGATAAAAACTCTGGACGCAGCAAGTGCGTTATGGTAGTGAATTTTTATAAAACTATTTTTTAATAGCAATAATGTGTGTTTTTTTAAGAAGGCAGGCATCAAATTTGGTTACCAGTATAATCTATATAGTAAAAACAATGTGCCATGTTTCATCAAAATAACTTTATTGTTTGAAAATGTACAAAATTTCCGAAAGTAAACTTAAAGTGTTCCCCAAAAAATTCGTTTCTTGGTCAACCTTATAGGTTAATAGCAAATTGAACTATTCAAATATTAAGCATTTGATCAAAGTTCGCTACCATAACGCACTTACTGCGTCCAGAATTTTTTTTCTTACAAACATGCATTATATATCGATGGAAAATGCAAAAATGCAATAACATAAGGCGTGTTTGATTAAAAAAAAAAGAAAATTTGTATCACCAACGACTTATGGGCCACCCTGTGATTGTAGAAATAATTTTTTAAGATGTAGCTCAAGACACCCTATAATTAATATATACAATTTTTTTTCATATCTTGTATAATAACAGATATATTGAGCTTTATTGATTTTTTTACGAAAATTCTACAACAATTATATACCATTAAACGATAAACTCTATAGCTAAGGCAACTGCCAAGCATCAGAGAAAGGGTCTAAATGAAATGAATTTTCTGGAAACATTTGATTAAAATGAAGGACAATGACGGTTGAAACTAAGACTTCAGGGTTTGTAAAACATTCTTCTTGATACACTTTATTTCCATAGCCCGTATTAGATTCAAGTTTTTTTCCTAAATGTTGCCAATTTTGACGTTTAAATCGCAACTTTGACGTTTTGTGAAAAACCTCAATTTTTTTTTTAAATGCCTATAACTTTTTTGTCTTTTGACCTACAGAGCTAAATTTTGGTATATAGCTTACTTATAAGGATGTTAACCTGCGTACCAAATTTGGTTGCCCTTACTTTGTTGAAAAAAAAACACAAAATTTTCCGGGAAAACCTGGACCGATTTTCCTGGCTAACGAACTTATCCAAGCCATTTGCAAAAGCAAGGTATTCACCAAATTTAATCAAAATCGGCCCATTATTTTTTGAGTTATCGGTGTGATACATATATATATATATATATATATATATATATATATATATATATATATATATATATATATATATATATATATATATATATATATATATATATATATATATATATATATATATATATATATATATATATATATATATATATATATATATATATATATATATATATATATATATATATATATATATATATAAACATATAAAAATTTTAACTGCCCCCGGAAATGTGTTCTGGGGGGCCTAATTAGCGCTCATTTGAAAATTTGTTTTCAAAATTCAAAAGTCGGGATCTCCTTATTAGTGAATTTTTTTTAAGAAAATTCACTAAAATGAAAAGCCATGATAACAAACTTTGAACAAACCATTTAACAAAGTGGTTTCCATCGTTACAGGACTTGACTTTTGCGTTTTTGTCGTGACATAACTACATTTGACTTTTACGTTTGAGACTACTAACCATTTTTAAGTAATTAATTGTATTGTCCGTAATTTTTCTAATTAAATATGGAAGTCTTTACCAACAATGAACCAGCAGACATGCATGTTATGTATTCACGGGCGTTTGGTAACTGTTATGAGGCGAAACGACTGTATGAAGAAGCCTTCCCAAATCGGAGAATTCCAGACAGAAGGATGTTTCAACGGATTGACATCCGTCTGCGAGAAATAGGTACATACTTACATTATCTAATACATCGATCTGTCTCTTTCGAATATATATTTTTTACCAGGTGCCCTTAATAGAGTTAATGCTGAGACAGACCACGAAGTGCACGAAATCCTCAGTTTGAAGAGGCTGTTCTGGATGAAATTGAGCAAAATCCAAAAATAGGTACCAGGGAAATAGCCAATCTTCTGAGATCATCCAACGCAACGATATGGCGAGTTCTTCGCGAGGAACAATTGCGTCCATATCACATCCAACATGTGCAGGCACTATCGCCTGAAAGATATGTTATACCTCGCTTACAATTTTGCCAATGGTTTCTTCAAAATAATAATGGAGAGAACTTGTTGAATTGGGTATTGTTTTCTGACGAGTCTAGATTTAGGCGCGACGGGATCGTCAATTTTCCTAACAGCTATATTTGGGCTGACGAAAATCCCCACGCAGTTTTCAAAAGGCATCATCAACAGCAATTCTCCTTAAATTTATGGGCTGGAATTGTAGGGTGTAATTTGATAGGACCAATTTTTTTACCTCACATACTTAATGCTACAACTTATCTTGAATTCCTGCAAAACCAACTAAATGGGTTATTAGAAAATGCACCTCTTGACATAAGACATAACCTGTGGTTTATACATCACGGAGGCCACCCACATGTCGCCCTAAATGTCAGCAATACTTTTGGACGCAGATGGATCGGACGCGGTGGACCTCAGCCATGGCCGGCTCGATCCCCTATTTTTAATCCTATGGACTTTTATTTATGAGGGCACCTCAAAAGAATTGTTTGTGAAGCAAATGATGAAAATGTTGGTGATCTGCAGCAAACAATTGTACTTGGATGCGAACAAATTAGAAATACACCAGAAATATTTCACAGAGTACGACGTTGTATGCTCCGCAGAATACGAAAGTGTATTGAAGTGGAGGGTGGCCATTTTGAACATTTATTGCAGTCAGGTATCATAAAATGTTATAAACTTTTTTATTTGTTGTATTTGTTGTTAAAATTTGCAGACAACACAATTAATTACTTGAGAAAAAATAGTTTTTGTGCGACATCGACATACAACAATTGAAATATCTCGAAAATGGTGTGTCTGAGAGATTTGGATCAAATATACATTTTTTATAATTGATTAGAGCTGCAATGTAGCTATACAGTAGGTTGATATTACTGGGTGTCAAAAAATTATAGCCAATTGAATGCAAGCATAGTCTTACAGGTGGCGCCCTCTACCAGCAGTGTTATTAACAATAACATATTTAAATTTCTTGCCCTCAAGAACCCCCGAATGCCAACTTTCACGCCAAAATTTTATTTTGACTCAGACTTATTCGTGAAACACTGACAAAAACAAATAACTTTAACACGCTGTATTTAAAAAACTAAACATTTGCGTACCCATGTTGATATGAATAGTCTTATTTTTTTTGTGCTGAATGTGCACCTGTAACATAGACCATCATTTTTGAAACTCCCTGTATGTATAACTTTTCTATAGCTATTAGCTAACACCTTCATTGTTTGGATTATTTCTGCTGGGTTGTAATCAATTACACAAATAAAGTAAATTAACAAACACAAGGAGAAGTCACATGGTTTAGGCCGAGGATCTATAAAGTAACAAACATTTATTAGCCAAAGAACAAGAAAGTCAACAATTGCATGGTGGAAAGAAGATTATCGTTACTAAGGCACGGAAAAAATGCAATTTGCATTTTCTTGCACTTTTTGAGTTTTTTCGTAGAAATTCCATGTTTGTCAATCAAGCAGAAAGTTGTGCATTTGTCTCACAAATGTTCAAAGTATGTCAAACACAAAGGAGATAAAGCTATATTGTCTGGTTTATTATAATCCCTTAGACCTGAAAATATAAAGACGGCCAGTGCAGTTCCTGAAACATAACGTTGGGAGAGTCGGCTGACGAAATTCGTAGAATAATAGACGATGAGATATAGCGCATTATATTATATAACCGGAATCGGGAAAAACCCAGATGTTGAAATTACCATAATTCGAGGCACAAATAATGAAGATTGAGTTTCAAATGCCAAAATGACCGAGAGTTTACTAAATATTATTTAGTACCGCTCAGTTCATCTTAGCAAGAGCGCTAAAAATTCGGTGCGCAACATATTTTTGGAAGTGTTGAAAGTGAACAAAAGTGTTATCAATTAAAATGCCTGAAACAAAATTTAATACTTTAATTGTGGATAAAGAAGTACCGAGAATTTGCACGGGATAGAGAACAAGTTTTTTGTACTGTGGGTTCAAAAATTGTAAGTACTTGTTTTTTTAACACATATGTTTTTTTATTTACTTAAAAGTGTATCTATAAAATTTATATATCAAAAATAAAATTTGCTAGTTACACCGACAACCAGATTTTAATTTTCACAAAAAAAGTGTCAAACAAATTTTGGACCAGAGTTAACACATCTTTCATTTATAAAGATTTTCAACAAAGAAATATAACATTTTTGTTGCTTTTTTTTGGTCACTACAGATTAATGCAGACAAAAAGTTTACTTTGGATCAGCATCATCACAGTAAGTATCCACTTTGATTACCATTTGATTTTCTCAGGCGTAATATCATGGTCTTTCGCTAGTTGAGTAACCATCGAAACATCAGAAAAGACCACTACAAAATCTTTGTTTAAAAGCGTACAATATTGGCATAAATTCTAAATTTTTAACTCAATAATTAGCGGGTTGTGATTTAGATAATTAAGGTGGGGAGCTGAACTTAAAAGGGGGTTGAGGTGTTTCAATTTATGATAATAGTTTACCGTAATATTCTGTCTCTATGTTTATCTGATTCAGCAACATTTCTCTAGGTTAATATTTGATATTAGTTACGGTATATTAGGCGTGAAATTAGGTAGGATATCGCTACGTTAATGTTCTGCCCTAATTATAATCTGGATTGTTTGTCTATTATGTAGTTATTGGGTGCGTGCTTATTTAGCTGTAACACGCATTGCTTAGTTGATTTAGTATATTGAGAGATAAACAGACGATACAAGGATCATTTTTATATCGTTCTAACCAATTAAAGTACTAATTAATTGTTTACAATGATGCCGCAAACGTTAGTCATTGTCTACTTAATAAATTATGATATTTGACGCACTTATACATATAAATGCTAGGCGCCTTATGAGAAGAACATGTATATATATATATATATATATATATATATATATATATATATATATATATATATATATATATATATATATATTATTCTAATTGGCTTGATTATATGTAATTTGTTTTATATTTATTTAATGTTTTTTTTATATTTTTTATATTAAAATGATATTTAAAATGATAATGATATTTATGTTATAGATATGATATTGATGTTATATATATTAGAATATATTATATTTATATGAGAATGATCAGCCTTTAGATATGAGTGTGTACCTTTTTTGTTGTATTTTACAGTTTGTACTCTTTGTTGTTTGTACAGTTTGTACAGTTTTTTTTACACCATGTTTTATGGGTGACCCTGCATATTTTGTAATGTAAAATTGTATCTGAATTAAGTGTTTATGACTCTTGGTGTTTGAAATTTAATATGTGTGTGTGTTTATCAAATGGCAGCTAGCTTAGTGTTATATGAGTTGCCTACCCTTCTACTATATATTTACGTCAAATAAATTATAATCAAAATATCTTATTTACTTACTTTATCTCAGTGGTAGGTTCTGCTAAAATATGGAAAAGGAAAATAGCCTGCAAATATTTTTATTAATCTTATTTTTATCTTATTATGGGTTTTTGTTTCAAAGAATTATGTTTTTAGCAAATTTTTATAACAACTTTTATTGACAGAGTTTTATAAATTTTAAAGCTCAACGGATCCGTTGTTATAAATTTTCAATCTTACTATTAGATTACAATGATTAATATAAATAACCGAGTTTTCGACTGCTTTTCAATTGTTTGTTATAATAAATATGGATCCTGACCTGCACTCCTAACTCCCTCTACATTCTTAAATTTGAATTATGGTAATATAAAAATAAGATTTCTATTTATGCATTAAATCTTATTTTCCCATAAACGCTTTTGATTGACGTTTAATCGACAGAAAATATACTGTCTTTTAAACTAAATTGATTGCCTCCTTGAGTTGATTTTGATAAAATAATTAAATCTCAAACCTTGGTTCCTCGCTGCTGGTGGTGGGTATCCTTTAATATAGGTATTCTTGATATATTTACTGTTTATCTTGTAATTTGTTACGTTAAAAAACTTGATATAACCTCTGTTATTTATTTCAGTTAGACAATGGATCTTCTTTACACAATATATACTTTAAAATATTTATATTTAAATGGGAAGCAATAATGACGCTCTCTGGCATCTGAATTTCATTTTACAACCAACAATAAATCATAACAAAAGCGGAAATGTTGCCCAAATTCATCTAATATTTGATATTAAGGCATTCTTTCTTGACATTAATTAATACATATGTTGTCATCTGTCCTTCCGGTAAGTTTAAAACATCCTTCTTCTTAAAAATGACATTTGGCCTAACCTTACTTTTTTTAACCTAATTATAGTCAATAACACATTTATAAATTCATTAAGTTCATATGCTGCAATCTTAATTTAAAAGTTCCACAACACAAACACTGTCTTTGGTAAACTTTAGTTCATTGTTCACATAAATAAAATAATAAATTTACATCTAAATACATCATACAACGGGTTTGTTTTGTTCATTATCTTTAGGTAATTGATTTTTTTATAACATAATTCTTTGGTATTTATTTCGTGCTTAAGAGTTTAATCTATTTGCAGATAGGTTTTTGGCTCTTTTAATTTCATTTAAACTGAAATGCTTTCTAAATTTGCTAGTTATAAATTATAAAATTTAATTAATGATCATTTCAACAAATTATGGCATTATATCTTTCATTGCTTATCCAAATAACACTGACTAACAATAAAAGTGTGTTTGTATATTAATGTTATTATTTTGTTTTCTGTTTTAGTGTACAGTAAAATATGTCGAACGATGTGGATATGTATACAATATACAGATAACCCATATGCATTACGTGTTAACCGTAAGTATTTTACTTACTACTGACCAGTGGTACTACTACTACCCCCCATTACTAATCTGATTCCCCAATTTTGTAGATCTGACTCTAAATTATTTAATCAATAATCGAAACTTAGCTTTGTCATACGAGTTTCCGTCAGGGTTTTCATTTTTGTTTTTATAACTTTATATGGCCTTTGCAATTCTCAGCACAATATATATATATATATATATATATATATATATATATATATATATATATATATATATATATATATATATATATATATATATATATATATATATACAGGTGAGTTTTTTCGATAGATAGTGGAGGGATCTCGGAAACTATAAGAGATACAAAGTTAGTCAAATTGAACAACAATTGCAGAATTTAGAGCTAAGTTCAAATTTTCCGATTTAGAGAATACTGAGTAATTCTGCAGATAATAATATCTCAATTCGTCTTAAAGTTATTGTGGCTAGAAACAGACAGGCATACAGACCGACAGACCGACAGGCTGACAAACCGACAGACAAAACAAATTTCGTCCCCAAATCATGTTTTCTATATGTTTTTACGATGTTTAAGCGAAAAAAATAATTTTTGCGATACTTCCGCACATTGTGACGATATGGAAGTGATTGGGTAAAATCATTTAAGATCTCAGATTTCAACATCATATAATGAATACCGATCCTTAAACTCTATAACCATATTTAGATTAGGCGCATGCTTACTTATCACAAAATGTAAACATGTAAAAGTAATCATCAAGTTAATTTGTATGAAGTGAATTAGAAACTGTTACACATAACGAAATTAAAAAATTTTTAACTTTAATAGATTAAAGACATACTATATTGTTATTCCTAAAAAATTATTAGTCATAAGGTTGTACTGATAACTGTTAAAAATATAAATGCAAATATGCTAAATGATCAGTAGTTCGATAATATAAAAGGAATATATATATACATATACATATATATATATATATATATATATATATATATATATATATATATATATATATATATATATATATATATATATATATATATATATATATATATAAAGAATAGAGATACAATTATTTACATTTTAAAGCAATCAGAGATCTGATAACATATTAATGTATTCGGGCGATTGTATGCTACACTGTATAATTTTACTACGCTTTACCTAACACTGTTGCCAAACGTTCGTTCACGCCCAATGTGTTCAGATTATGACACAAAATTTAATTTATAATATTAAATAATAAAAGCGTCTTGTCCCTATTTCATAGTGAAGCTATTATTTATAACAGTCTCCTATAGGTACAATAAGTATATCAATAGAGCTGCTGTATCTGATGCTTGATAATAAATATAAAATTTATGAGGATTCGGTAATGCTAGAATCTCAATATCAAGCGGCAACCCTGTTCACTTCTTCCAGTCAACATTTCTGTCATTAGTCGTCGGCCGCCCAATTTTACAACTCTTCTAGGCGGTGTTGCTAGCAGTCGGAATTTTTGTATTAGTGATTTTTTTAGTTTAATTGTGTTATTTAAAGAAAAGTTTATCTATAAACATTAGAACATGGTTCGCCAGTGTCAGGTGTGTGGAAAATTGGATTCATTTTTTCACTGGTGGCATAACAAACACGAGTCGGAATTATTTGCGACGTTGTCGAGAGTCGGAATGTTATGTGGTCTCTCTCTCTTGCATCTCTTTCCCACTTATGCTAATGGTTGTTACAAAACAAATGGCTATTTATGAATGAATAGTCGAGTCTCCTTTTATTATAAGTCTATGATATATATATATATATATATATATATATATATATATATATATATATATATATATATATATATATATATATATATATATATATATATACATATATACATACATATATATATATATATATATATATATATATATATATATATATATATATATATATATATATATATATATATATATTCATCATTCAATAATAATAACTGATATTAAAAATTTAAATTAGAAACGGTAAACAAAACCATAGAGAATAATAGACTCAAATGACAAAACCACCCTTATAAATCATGTTTGTGGGTATTGTTAAGCTGTAAACGAAATTATAGATATAGCGTTTAATTATGCAGATTTGCTGACGTAGCCAAATGGGCCTTCAATTTTATGATCATTAAATAGCGATGCGCCATCAATGTCGCATACAAAATACTAGTTTGATTATTTTTATGGCCAATGCTCTATTTAATGTTTGTTTAATGTTTTATTTAGCAAAAATTTGAGCTTAAAAATTATATGACCTCTGATGGCTTATTGGGATATCAAGTTTCCTCCAAATGCACTGCTATTATTCTTATTGATTTACTTTCAAGTTAATTGAAGCTTTATCTTTTAACGATTATTGTTTCGTTCAAAAATATTTAAGAAAATAGTAATCTATTAAACTTATGCCGCTACCATTTTTTTGTCATATGTACAGAACCGACTGTATTCCATTATTGATACTGAGAGTTTGTGCTAGCATTCTGTCCTTTTTCTTTCACATTCGTTTTTAGTTTAAATAATAATAAATCCAAATTTTCGAACAGAAGGTAGTGGTCTAGGTCGTATTCTACTTCCCACTTAGAAAACATCGGTATTACAAAAAGGTCTGGACGCAGCAAGGGCGTTATGAAAGTGAATTTTCATAAAAAATGTCTAATAGCAATAGCAAATATATCTCTCTAATGCAAGCAGGAATCAATCTTGTTACCGGCATAACTTACATAGAAACAATGTACCATATTTTATCAAAATAACTTATTGTTTCAAAATATACAAAAATTTTTCGAAAATATACTCTAAATGTTTCCAAAAAAACTAGTTTCCTAGCCAACAAACCTTATGTGAGTAAGGAACTGAGTTATTGAAATTAGGAGCATTTTATGAAAATTCGCTGCAAAAACGCACATACTTCTTGCGACATTTTCTTTACATAATTTGTATTTGTTGCCTAATTGTTGCTAATTTTGACGTTATAAATCGCGACTTTGACGTTTTGAGAAAAACTATTTTTTTTTATCTGCCCATAACTTTTTTTACCTTTAAACCTACACAGGTCACACAGTTATCACACCCACGTATCGTTTGGCACTACAACTTCGCGAACTGGGACGAAATGTGGGATTACTTTTCCTTATTTCCATGGGCGTCTGTCTGCTTCTCTCATCCTGACCCCTCTGATATCTCACAAAACGTCACCGAAATTATCCAAGCTGGCATGGAATTATTTATTCCACGTACACAGAAAACCTCTTCAGCCACTCAAAAGCCCTGGTTCTTTATATCCTTTGACAAGGCCAGACTTGAAAAAGTCAAAGCTCACAAAATACTTCTACACAATCTCAGTCAAGGAAACCTTCAAGCATTTAACGGCGCAAGAAACCGCTAGGTCCGCATTCTTTCTGATGCAAAAAACTCGTTAAATAACCACATCAAAAACAAAGTCATTTCAAGCTCCAACGGCAGCAAACCCTTCTGGACTCTTGCTAAATCTGTTGGGAATAATTTCTTCAAGAGCACGTTCCCACCTCTTGTTTTAGGGGATGAAATTGTTTCTACCGCCCTGGGCAAGGCTGAACTTTTTGCCTCGTTGTTCGCCAGCAATTCTACTCTCAAGCCGCCTCCAAATGTTCAACCACCAACAGTCCCCAATGTCGCGCATAAAATGACGGATATCATTTTCAAAACTAAAAAGGTACGAAAGATGCGCTCTTCTCTTAATACCAGGAAAGTCTCTGGCTTTGACGATATCTCAGCAATTGTTCTCAAGAAATGCGCACCAGAACTTGCTCCTGTCCTGACTCGTCTGTTTCAGACATCTTACAATAGAGGCAGATTCCCTAGTAACTGGAAAACTGCTCGAGTACAACCCGTCCCCAGGAAAGGTTCCAAAGCGCTTCCTAAAAGCTACAGGCCTATTTATTTTCTGTCAGTCGTCTCTGAAGTGATGGAAAAGTATATAAACACCAAATTATAAAAATTTCTAGAAAAAACAGTCTAATCCACGACAGGCAGTATGGATTCCATCAGCGCAGATCAACTGCCGACCTCCTTTCCTTTGTCACCTATTCTTGTAACAAGTCTCTGGAACTATGGAGCACAGTAAATCCCAGATGGTCACTTTAGACATATCAAAAGCATTCGACCAGGTCTGGCACGCAGCGCTGCTTAATAAACTTCCAGCATATGGCCTACCACCAAAACTCTGTACCTATAGAATATTACTGTTGTCGTGGATGGCCAGGTATCCCTTAAGGTTCAGCTTTAGCCCCTACTCTGTTTCTTCTCCACATCAGTGACCTCCTCTTTAGCACGCAGTTAACAGTTCCGCGGACGACAACACCGTTCACTCAAATGTACAATATTCTAAACCTGTCTCTTCAGCCCAATTAGATGAAGATCGCAAACTCATGGAGTGGTTTCCTTTCTATGGACATCGAATTCTAAACTGCCTTTATTTTTGATAGCCAGTATATCTAGAAAGGGTAATTTAGTATTAATTTCTAATTTGTGGGTAAATTTTATAGAATCAAATATATTGGTCAATTTGACAATAAAATCGTCTTTTTTGCACATGTTTGTGTTAAACACTGCGAAATTATCATCCACATAGCGAAACCACACACTATGAAAATACTCACTTTTAAGATCAGTTTTAAATCTACTCATGAAAAGGTCTATTTTTTTTTAGTAAACGGGTTAATTAATTTTGCTTTAATAAAAAAAGATATATCAAGGAATTTGGAGCTATTAAAAACGTTGCCTATTATAACGGATACACTGCTTGCCTAGTGGATAAATTAATTAACAAACAGAAAACAAAGAAGACGTTAGCGGAATCAACAACTTTTAGAAGAGAGAAAGCCGAAAAAAGCTTCCTTTGCTCACTGTTTAAACCACAATTTACGAGGGGTCTATATTTAATTTGCAACTAATATATCCGCCGAGAAATACTTTAAAGAAGCTGCTAGGTAACCTAAAAAACAAGGATAGTACCGCGAAAATGTAGGGAATTTATAATAAGCCTTAAAGATTGTGATCTTGAATACGTCAGACATACAAAAAATCTCTTAAAATTAGATTTAATGAACATTTAGCACAATCAAGATACAGTACTATAGATAGATCTTCCGTTTCCCGACATATTTCGGAATGTAATCACCACATCAAGAAAGAGAATATATATATATATATATATATATATATATATATATATATATATATATATATATATATATATATATATATATATATATATATGTATATATATTACTAAATAAAGTAGTAATAAAAAGGGTATCAACTTCGCACCGCCGCCAATGGTAAGTCGATTGATAGATTACTTCACAAGAAAGACCGGCAGAAGCACGTCCAATAGATAACAATATAATTTAGGTATTTCCGCCAAGCAAAGTATGTTAATTTTTGTGTTGCTGGACCACCCTGTATCGTTATGGACCAACTACCTGCACAATAATATAAGCAGGGTTGTAGATGTAAGATATTTAGAGTTTTAATCCTCTGATGACGCTGACTGGGTTAGCGAAATGATCGTCAGTTTTTTCAATGTGTTGTGGTGATTTGGGTTCTCCAAGTATACATATCAGTGCTCATCACAAGTTTCAATCTTCACTTAGTGACTCAGTCAAATGTTACCTTTTCTCGGTTTTCGTGATTTGATATATGTTAGCCTTAAGCCTTAGTCAAACGTTATTTTTTCTCCGTTTTCGTGTTTTGAAATGAACCGTTTTCTTTTTTGTCAGTCTTATTTTGGATTCTTACCTGTTGGGAACTTTATACTGGTAATTAAAACCTATAAGTAGCTACATTTTAGGAAACAATATTTACAAGAAAAAAGGATAAGAGTGATGTTGAAAAAAAAAACACCAAAACAGTAAGAACCTGTTACTAGCGAATTCGGCCACTGAGATCTGATTGGCATGATTTATATTGTATTAGACGTTACCTCCGTAGTATATATGTCGTTCATATAATATTGATGCTACGCGTTTTCGTATATACGTATCGCATATATCGTAGCAGGAAACCACTTGAATCTTTCATGAACTCCTTGTACAGAACAAGTTGCTAACGATTCTTACAAACGCTAGAATTGTTTCTGATGTCTTAATGGGAAGATCAATAGTCTCCGATAAGATCTAGACCAAGACTTTTCTTAGTTGCCTGTTACAAAAAGATAAATTACTTTACTCAAGTGCAGATAGCAAACTTTTAATGATACCATTGCACTATACTTAACAATTTTCTCTATCGGTCTGAACTATCGCAATTAGAACCGTAGAAAGTTCTCCGAATGTTATGGGTAATCTTTTCTTCGAAAATAAACAAAGTAATAGAAAATATTCTCTCTCAGTGCCAAGGATTTTTATATTAGTTGCAGATATTGAACCAAGATACTACATAGAGCATGCTCCAAAAGTGTTTATATATATATATATATATATATATATATATATATATATATATATATATATATATATATATATATATATATAAAACCGGTCGACGCCGAAAGTAAGCACGTTTTAAGTTAAGGCTTGGGGGCCTAACAAACATAGATATGTCTAATTTTAAGCGGAAGACTGTACCTGTTTGAAACGTACAATATGAGAAATACAGAAATACGCTTTAAAGTGCTATTTACTAAACTTACTAAAAAAACTAACCTGCGAAATCATCGATAATAAAAATAATGGATCTATTAACTTATTTATCAGTACCGTTTTCATTTTGTGAGCAGGTTTTGATACTTGCAAAGAACATTGTCGCATGCTAAAATTTACCGCTTTTGAGAGCAAACATTTTCCCCGTATTATAAAAGAAATGGGCCAGGTCTGACAATCTACAAAATTGTTAGTTGATTGTCCACATGTCTCCATCTATAACATTTTGTTATAACTAGAGCTATCGTGATATAATACTACCTGGTTTCGCACCGTGATGGCGTTCCTGTCGTACATTTCACGATGGTCTCCGTGCTGACATGTAACTTACATTGTTTAGATTTTTATCCACCATTTATTTAAATAGCATAGTAGTACAGGTAACATCATGTGTCTTTGTCCAACATTATAGATATTGCCTTACAGAATTTGAAGTGATGTTGAGGATTATTTTAATTTTAATTTCGAATAACTTAATTTTTATTTGATCAAAAGACTTGAAAATTGGTACACGACCATGTCTATCTATGTTCTTTTAAGGTGAGAATTTTCGTGTCAATCACTTAAAGCATTTGAGAGATATTGTGTTTTAAAAAATATTATTAAATTTTCTGTTAGGAATAATTGGGCGTTAAGGTCTGATGAACGAACTCATCCAAGCCATTAACAATATAAGGATAATTCCCAAATATGGTCCAAATCAGTGAAGTATTTTTTGAGTTATCTGTTGGATACACACACACACACACACTATATATATATATATATATATATATATATATATATATATATATATATATATATATATATATATATATATATATATATATATATATATATATTGATACTTTAGCTGACCATCGAAATGGGTTTCATCGATACCTCTCTATTAGTGAATTTTCTTAATGAAAACTCACTAACAAATTAGTGCAATGGTCTTCTCATGTGATGCGGTTAAAAATTTGAATACAATTTTGGTCTAAAATAACTGGACTAGCCAACATTTGAGCATTTATAAATTTGCATGCAAATCTCTGTGTTGCGTCGTCAATTTAAGAACCCTGCATACAGTGTGTAAAAGCCAAATGGAATAAATTCATTATTTCAGTTACTGTACATTCTTATAAAAAATCCCGAAACACTTCAAATTTAAATTATAAATTGGCATTTTTCAACGTAAAAATGCGATCCCTACCTTCAGCCCCCTTCGAATGACAGGTACAACCCCCAATTTTTTAAAGGGGAAGTATATGTTTGTGATATGTCGTTTGAAAGGTCTGTTCATTCTCTATTCAAAAATGTTATCGTTTTCAAGTTTATTGCAACAATTAATATAGAATAAAATAAAATCATGTGGTTACCGAAATTCGCCATAAAATACTCGAAACTTATTACAATATTGTAATTAGTATACTCAAAACTTATTTCCCGTTTAGGTCTTGAAGATAAGAAAGTAAGCAAAAACCACAGTAATGTGCTTTTTACATTGTATCCATTAAAAATGCATTAAATAGTTTCCGAGGCAATGTTACTTTGTTTAAAACGCCTAAGCAAATTGTTTTGTAATTGTCATTTATATTGTGAGTATTACAACTTTAGTTTGAATTTCGTTAACTTCAATTGTGAAAAATGGTTAGATTAACGGAAATGTATAAAATAACAGTTATAAAAATGATTGGTTACGGAGATAAAACCCGAACACAACATGAAGTAACTCGCCTATTTCATAAGAAATTTCCTGATTTACCGCCTATATCCAAAGGACTAATTAGTAAAATAGAGAAGCAGTTTCGCTAGTTTCATCATGCGAGGCAGATAAAAAAGCAGCCAGTGATGAAATCAAATTAGATGTGATGTTTGGATTTGGGGAAAACCCACATACATGGGCTAGACAGGCATCCACTACATTTAATGTTAGCCATGCATCGTTAGTTAACATATTAAAAGAAAATTGAATGCATCCCTATAAAATGATACCCAATCAGGAGGTCATGGAAGACGTTTTTGATAGGAGAACCTATTTTTGTGAGCGAATGATACATGTTGGATAACAATATTATCCAGTTAGAAGATGTTATGTTTTCTGATGAATCCAACTTTTCACTTAACGGTCATGCTAAGCGGCAAAATTGTCGCTACTGGGCAACGACAAATCCTCACTGGATGAGAGAAGAATACACGCAATACCCTCAGAAGGTTAATGTTTGGGCAGGGATTGTTGGAAACCATATCAGCGGTCCCTTTTTCATTGAGGGTGATTTGAATGGCGATAATTATTTGGCACTACTCCAAAATGATGTCATTCCAACTTTGGCAAATTTAGATCCTGATCCAGGAAACCCTCAAGTTTTAGTGAATACGATATGGTTTCAGCAGGATGGAGCACCACCACATTACCAACTCAATGTCCGGCAGTACTTTGATGCAATATTTCCCAATCGGTGGATAGGGAGGCGAGGATCGATAGAATGGCCAGCGCGATGACCTGATCTTATTAGATTTCTTTTTATGGGGATATGTGAAGAGCATTGTGTACAAAACTAAACCTGTTGATTTAAATGAATTAAAAGAACGAATAACGCCTGCGATTAGGTGATCACGCCTGATATGTTAAATAATGTTATAAGACAGTTTTATTTAAGATTAGGGTGTTGCCAAGAAGTTCGCGGTGAACATTTTGAACATCTACTACACTGACATTCATAGTTCTTTTTAGTGTTTTACATTTTATTACATTTTGCATTAAATTTTAGTTTTTTATTGTATTGTAGCAAATTTCGGTAACCACATGATTTTATTTTATTCTATCTTAATTGTTGCAATATACTTGAAAACGATAACACTTTTGAATAGAAAATGAACAGAACTTTCAAACGATATATCACAAGTCTATTTAAAAAATTGGGGGTTGTACCTGCCATTAAAAGGGGGTTGAAGGTAGTGATCGCATTTTCACGTTGAAAAATGTCAATTTATAATTTAAATTTGAAGTGTTTTGGGATTTTTTATAAAAATGTACAGTAACCGAAATAATGAATTTATTCCATCTGGCTTTTACACACTGTATAGCCAGGGGTAAAAGTTTCAACACATTATGGTAGCGCATTTTCATAATTTTTCATTTAATTAATTAGATAGAGACGAAGAGACATTTGGTACAGCTTTAGAATTGATTATTTTCTTCTCTTTAACTGGTTTCGCAATTGTAAATTCAGAGAAAAAGTATATACATCCTATTTAGTATGGATCGCTTTTACCAAGTAAGTGCATCAACCATTATTGAATTGATTGACAAATTAAAGGGGTTCGTTGAAGTTACCCGGACTGTAAAATGAAACTGCGCATGGCGTTGGTGATTGGCCACAGACACGGAAATGGAAAGACGTTAAGGAAAGAAAGTATTAAAAATAATAATGCCTAGCAACTACACGCGTCTTGTTAGTGAATTTTCGTAGAAAAAATTCACTAATAGGGAGATCCCGACTTCTGAATTTTAAAAAATTTTTTGCAAATGAGCGCCAACTAGGACCCCTAGAACATATATCCGGGGTCAGTTTCAATTATTATATTTTTATATGTTTATATATATATATATATATATATATATATATATATATATATATATATATATACAGGGTGTTCAAATAAGGGCACGGACCGGCTATATCTCGAAAACCGTCACAGCTGCAGCTTTCGGAAAAAAATTAGGATAAGTAAAGTAGCCATGAGAAAATGTTGGAAATTATTTTCAGCTTCCTAAATCTGCCGCTAGGTAGCGAAAATGCCATGGCATACCTAAAATCATTAATTTCTCGAAAATCTTGACGCATAACATACACTGGTTTTAGGTAATTTGTAATGAACGTTCACTTACCTACAACTTCTGTTAAAAAAAAATTTCCTTATAGACCAGTGGCGGAGGTAAGGGGCGAGGATTTTTTTTTATAAACAAATGCCTATAACTTGATAACCAGTAGAGATAATTTCAAGACTTTTGGCTTGTTGGAAAGAGATCTCATAAGAAATTCCACGTATTAGTATTTTAAATTCACAGTCACACATGCACAAAATATAGAGGGCGTTAGAGTAGACGAGTCTAGTTTTATAAAATTTTATGAAAAATTTCAAATGGCAGCATAGTATTATAATATAACTATCGAAAAGTAGATGAAGTTAGAAAGAACTCAGTGAAAACCCAAAACGAATATGTTTTTCCGTTTCAGATAAAACTCGAATTTTATGTATTTTGGTGCTTATTATGCCATTTCTCAAAATTAAATATGAATATAGCAAAATATCCATAGAATATTTGTTTTCAGGCATCGTTATACAAATTAACATAGTTAGCAATAACAATTAATCACTTTAATATGAAATATATTTATTACCTTATCATAAAACTAAGATACAAGAGGCAATAATCGAATTTAAGGTTATATTCCTAAATTAAGTGATTGTATTATGAAGACGAAACTATATGAATGTAAAACACCTAAAATTTAACTAACATCTGTACACCCTACGCACTAAAGCAAAATACGATAAATATTATTTGATTATATCCCTGAAGGTGTCTACTTTAAATTAGAATACCATGTCTGCCAAGTGGACACGGACACGGAATGAACTCAAACTTCATTACAATCGTTATACAAATTAACGTACTTACCAATAGCATTTATATCACTTTAAAATGAAATAAATTTATTACTTTATTAAAATTACAATACAGAAGTAATGGAGAAGTCATGAAAAAATGAATTAATATTATGAAAACGAAACACTTTTCATTAGGCGTTTAGAGAACATGCTAAGTATTTATTTTGAAAATTCATTCCATACATGTCTCTATCATAATATAGTAATAAATACAAGCATTGTCTACAATCAATTAAACACTTGTTAATACACATGTAAAATTCATATGCAGTTTTGTACTTCAATCAATGTGGTGCATGTGGTGTCAGCGAAGGTAAGACAATTGAATCTTATGTTCAATTTATTACTGATCTTATTAATTATTTGTAGTGTTTCTGTGTGTTTTTTATTGATAGTTAGTATTTTACGTTTTCAGGATATCTTATTCCAACGAGGAAGTATCTGATATGTTTGAAATTTATTTACAATGTTTTCGGAATTCTGTTATCGCATCACGAGAATATGTATTAAGGTACCCCCATAGAGACATTACTCAAGAGAGGTGTCTAGTCGCATTGCAAGATATATGCGGGAAACTGAATCTGTAAGGCACACCGGGAGACAAGTCAGAGCTCGTAGGATTAGAAATGAAGAAAACATTACTAATGTAATTGCTCTTGTTACCACAAATCCACATATTAGTGTACGACAAATTTCTAGAAACTTAGGTGTGACCGTAGGATCTGTATACAATATTTTAAAAGACTATCCTAGAAGAAACACCACGATTTCTACCCAAATACTATGGACAGATGAAGCAACATTTTCAAATTGTGGATAAGTACATCTCTATAATATGCACTATTGGTCGGACAGTAATCCCCATTGGATGAGAGAATTAGATCGGTAAAATCGATGGACTCTAAACGTATGGTGTGGTATAGCTGAAGGGAAATTTGTTGGACCATATTTTTTTACAGAGATCTGTATTTAAATTTTTTAACTCAAAGCTTAAAAATGTTATTGGAAGACATTTGCCTAGAAACAAGATTAATAATGTGGTTGCAACATGACGGGTGTCCAGCACACTTCGCGCAAATTGTACGCGAATATCTTAATGTTCAATTTCCAAATCGGTGGATAGAAAGAGGAAGCTTATTTCCATGGCCACCCAGATCACCTGATTTGACTTGCATAGATTTTTATTTATGGGGGAGAGTGAAAGATTTGGTATATCAAACTCTAAAAACGACTAGAGAAAATATGATGGATACAAGTTGCTGTTAATAGCATATCTACGGCCGAAGTTCAAACGGCGGTAGCCTCTACTCGTCAGAGATTAGTTAAATGTATACATAAAAACGGACAGCAGTTTGAACATTTGTAAATAATTATATGTTAGTTAAATTTTAGGTGTTTGACATTCATATAGTTTCGTTTTCATAATACAATCACTTAATTTACGAATATAACCTTAAATTCGATTATTGGCTCTTGTATCTTAGTTTTGTGATAAGGTGATAAATATATTTCATATTAAAGTGATTAATTGTTATTGGTAACTATGTTAATTTGTATAACGATGCCTGAAAACAAATATTCTATAGAGATTTTTCTATATTCATATTTAATTTTGAGAAATGGCATAATAAGCACCAAAATACATAAAATTCGAGTTTTCTCTGAAACGTTTTGGGTTTTCACTGAGTTCTTTCTAACTTCATCTACTTTTCGATAGTTATATTATAATACTATGCTACCGTTTGAAATTTTTCATAAAATTTAATAAAACTAGACTCGTCTACTCTAACGCCCTCTATATTTTGTGCAAGTGTGACTGTGAATTTAAAATACTAATACGTGGAATTTCTTATAAGATCTCTTTCCAACAAGCCAAAAATCTTGAAATTATCTTTACTGGTTATCAAGTTATAGGCATTTGTTTATAAAAAAAAATCCTCGCCCCTTACCTCCGCCACTGGTCTATAAGGAAAATTTTTTTTAACAGAAGTTGTAGATAAGTGAACGTTCATTACAAATTACCTAAAACCAGTTTATGTTATGCGTCAAGATTTTCGAGAAATTAATGATTTTAGGTATGCCATGGCATTTTCGCCACCTAGCGGCAGATTTAGGAAGCTGAAAATAATTTCCAACATTTTCTCATGGCCACTTTACTTATGCTAATTTTTTTCCGAAAGCTGCAGCTGTGACGATTTTCGAGATATAGCCGGTCCGTGCCCTTATTTGAACACCCTGTATATATATATATATATATATATATATATATATATATATATATATATATATATATATATATATATATATATACATATATATATATATATGTATCACACCGATAACTCAAAAAATAAGGAACCGATTTTGATGCAAATGGCTTGGATAGGTACGTTAGTCAGGAAAATCGGACGAGGTTTTCCTGGAAAATTTTGAGTTTTCATTCGAAAAAAATTCGTATATCAAAAAATAATGGGCCGATTTTAATAAAATTTGGCACGTACCTTCCTTTTGTAAATGGCTTTGAACGGACGAGGTTTTCCGGAAAAATGTTGAGTTTTTATTCGAAAAATTTTTTTATCTCAAAGAACAATGGGCCGATTTGGATAAAATTTGGCATGTACCTTTCCTTTGTAAATGGCTTTGATAAGTTCGTTAATTGAATAAATCGGATGAGGTTTTCCGGAAAAATTTTGAGTTTTCATTAGAAAAACATTTTTATCTCAAAGAACAATGGGCCGATTTGGATAAAATTTGGCATGTACCTTTTCTTTGTAAATGGCTTTGATAAGTTCGTTAATCGAATAAATCGGAGGAGGTTTTCCGGAAAAAATTTGAGGTTTCATTTGAAAAAAAAAATTATCTTAAAAAATAAAAAATCTATGATAACCAAATTTGGTAGGTAGGTTTACGATATAAAAAGTAAACTATACACCAAAATTTAGATTTCCATGTTACAAGAAAAAAAGTTGTAATAAAATATTTTGTGTCAGATCATTTCTATGAAAATTCACTACCATAACGCACTTGCTGCGTCCAGACTTTATCTAAATAAACACAGATGTTGCGTAAAAGTCTCTGACGTTGCGCAATAAAGTTATACATAATTTAGCCTTCTGCATATGTTTAAATTAGCACCAACTTACTTTGCCTTACTTTCCATCTTAAGTTTTAAATGGAACTGGAGAAATTGTCACATTTAGCAGCTTAATTAACAAACTTGTCAGGTGGGCGGCTCATTAGTAAACACGTGTGAAGAAACAAAGTTCCTTTAGAGCACCTTTAACGAGAAGTTAAGTTACGTGAACTTGAGCTTGGAGATGAACGGTATGTACTAATGCCTTTCGCTTTTTCTAGCAAAAGTTAGTTCTGGAATCCTTGAATGAATGAATGATGATCGTATCTGATAGATTATGTTCTACGTGAAGGACAAGCAGATATTGAGATAGCTTTGCAGTTTTACAAGTTTTTGTGATGGTTGATTTAAGTCGTACGTGCACACCTGCTAAGCAAAAAACGTAACCATTATTTATGTAAGACTAGATGCATTCTCGCAACAATTAGAACCGTAGACCGGTTTCGCTCTCATTAGAGCTCTTCAGTACGGCATACTAATTGTAGCAAAAATGCACCAAAAATAACACCACTCACTTAGTGTTTTAAGACTGGCTATACTACAGCCGTGTTATTTTTGGTGCATTTTTGCTGCAATTAGTATGCCGTACTGAAGAGCTCTAATGAGAGCGAAACCGGTCTACGGTTCTAATTGTTGCGAGAATGCATCTAGTCTTACATACTTTGTCCCTATATTGGGGTAGAAATGAGCCAGGGCTAACAATTTTTTAAATTGTTAGTTAGTTGTATACTGTCTCTATTTTTAACACTCTGTGTTATTTGGAGCGGGCGTGACAACATAGTACTTGGTTCCGAACTAGGTGGCGACACGTTCACCACTCACTTAGCATTATTTATGTACAAAGCCACAGCCAGAAGTTTGAAAATTAAATTAAAACTTTCGTCTGAAAAGTGGGCAGTCTTTTTATTTGTTGATTTCTTGGACCACTAATAGTATAGTAGTATAGTAAAGTACAGGTGTCCCACGTAGATCTTCCATTAGCAGTTTCTGGAGTACAGCTCACAATTGAATTCTGGAAACTCACGCACGTGGGTTTCTCGAAATTTGCAGTTCACTGAAAACATTGGACTTCCGGTTATACCGGAAGTAGACGTCAACTTTCTTATTTCAAATAGCAGATGGTATTTTTTATTACGGATCTAGATTTATCGCCAAATTTTATGGTAGGTTTTACTAACATATTATGTCATTTTTCTTAACCATTTTCGAGATATTTGACTTTTTTCAAAAATTTCTTAAAAAACATTGTCACATTTACACACCTGCATCTGTCTTATTTTTCAACCTATAAAGACTTAAAATTTTAAAATTCAAATTCTGAAATGCGACAAAATATTTGGAATTTACTAAAGCTAGTACAAGTAAGACAGGGTGTCCGAAATAGACCCGTCAACCGTGACAACTTTAAAACCTAATAACGCTCTTATTTTAAATAGAACACCCTATATTATATAACGTTAGTTCATGTAATTTTTATTGTTCTTTTGACTAGTATCAGAATTCTCTATACCTAAGTCTCACCGATTTGAATATATTTAAACATTATTTGCGATAAGAAATAATTATTAGTCAGTTTATCAGGTTGCCTGTGAGATGAAAATTTTAAACGTCATCTTCCGACATAAGTAAAATATGCGACGACTTTTAAATATAACTTTTATTTACGAGGAGTATAATTGAATTATTAACAGAAGATGTCGTGTGGTTGCAAATAGATTTCCACATAAACACAGATCAACTCATTACATGATCACAATACTATTTTGGATTTTTATTACGTTCTTTTTTTATTTTTCACCTCCTGAACTAAACGTTCTATTCTCAAAACGATTTTAGTGAATTTTCTTAAAAAAAATTCACTAATGAGGAGATCTCGACTTTCGAATTTTGGAAAAATTTCTTCAAATGAGCGCTATTTAGGACCCCCGGAACCCAAATCCGAGGTCTGTTTCAGACTTTATATGTATATATATATATATATATATATATATATATATATATATATATATATATATATATATATATATATATATATATATATATATATATATATATTTATGTGTCACACCTATAACTAATAAAATAATGGACGGATTTTGATAAAATTTGGCACATACCTTCCTTTTGCAAGTCGCTTGGATAAGTTTGTTAGCCAGGAAAATCCGCCAAGGTTTTCCCGGAAAATTTTGTGTTTTCTTTCGAAAAAAATTGAAAAAAATTTATATCTCCAAAATTAACAAAGTAAGGGCAACCAAATTACATACGCGGGTTTATATCATTAGAGGCAAGTTACCTACCAAAATTTAGCTCCGTAGGTTAAATGACAAAAAAGTTACAGGCATTCAAAGAAAAATAAATTTGGGTTCTCCTCAAAACGTCAAAATTGCGATTTTAAATGTCAAAATTGCTGAGTACCTTCCTTTTGCAAGTGGCTTGGACATGTTCGTTATCCAGGAAAATCAGACGAGGTTTTTCTGGAAAATTTTGTGTTTTCTTTCAAAAAAAATTGATATCTCCAAAATTAACAATGTAAGGGCAACGAAATTTTATACGCGGGTTTATATCATTATAGGCAAGTTACCTACCAAAATCTAGCTCTGTAGGTCAAAAGACAAAAAAGTTATAGGCATTTAAACAAAAATAAATTGGGGTTTTTCACAAAACGTCAAAGTTGCGATTTAAACGTCAAAATTGGCAACATTTAGGAAAAGAACTTGAATCTAATACGGGCTATGGAAATAAAATGTCTCAAGAAGAATGTTTTACAAACCCTGAAGTCTTAGTTTCAACCGTCATTGTCCTTCATTTTAGTGAATTTTCTTAAAAAAAATTCACTAATGAGGAGATCCCGACTTTTGAATTTTGAAAAAATTTCTTCAAATGAGCGCTAATTAGGCCCCCCAGAACACATATCCGGGGTCAGTTTCACTTTTTATATGTTTATATATATATATATATATATATATATATATATATATATATATATATATATATATATATATATATATATATATATATATATGTATCACACCGATAACTCAAAAAATAATGGACCGATTTTGATTAAATTTGGTGAATACCTTCCTTTTGCAAATGGCTTGGATAAGTTTGTTAGTCAGGAAAATCGGCCAAGGTTTTCCCGGAAAATTTTGGGTTTTCCTTCAAAAAAATTTATATCTCCGGAATTAACAAAGCAAGGGCAACCAAGTTTGGTGCGCTGGTTTATGTCATTATAGGTGAGGTGTCTACCAAAATTTAGCTCTGTAGGTCAAAAGACAAAAAAGTTATGGGCATTTAAAAAAAAATTGGGGTTTTCCTCAAAACGTCAAAGTGACAATTTAAAACGTTAAAATTCGCAACATTTAGGCAAAGAACTTGAATCTAATACGGGCTCTGGAAAGAAAATGTCTTAAGAAGAATGTTTTACAAACCCTGAAGTCTTAGTTTCAACCGTCATCGTCCTTCATTTTACTAAAAGATTTCCAGAAAATTCATTTCAAATAGACCCTTTCTCTGATGCTTGGCAGTAGCCTTAGCTATAGAGTTTATCGTTTAATGGTATATAATTTTTGTCGAATTTACGTAAAAAATCAATAAAGCTCAATATATCCCTTATTATACAAGATATGAAAAAATATTGTATACATTAATTATACGGTGTCTTGAGCTACACCTTAAAAAAATATTGCTACCATCACAGGGTGGCCCGTAAGTCGTTGGTGATACAAATAATATTTTTTTAGTGGAAAACGCCTTATGTTTTTGCATTTTCTATCGAAATATAATGCATGTTTGTAAGTTAAGAAATTCTGGACGCAGCAAGTGCGTTATGGTAGCGAATTTTGATTAAATGCTTCATATTTGAAAAGCTCAATTTGCTATTAACCTATAAGGTTGACCGAGAAACGGATTTTTTCGGTTACATTTTAAGTTTACTTTCAGAAATTTC
Organism: Tillus elongatus; assembly: GCA_964006375.1. NCBI lineage: Eukaryota > Metazoa > Arthropoda > Insecta > Coleoptera > Cleridae > Tillus > Tillus elongatus. Next base: position 20,886,445 of record OZ023266.1, read on the forward strand.
TGTACGTTTTCAAACAATAAAGTTATTTTGATAAAACATGGCACATTGTTTTTACTATATAGATTATACTGGTAACCAAATTTGTTGCCCGCTTTCTGAAAAAAAAACATATTTGCTATTAAAAACATTTTTATGAAAATTCACTACCATAACGCACTTGCTGCGTCCAGAATTTTTCAATAGTCTTCTGATCAGGTTAGGAGTTAGTCTATGTCTATCTGGAAATCTCTCTGCAAACACACGAGATGTTCTGCTAACAATTGGATTACATTCCACGAAAATCATAATTAAATTCAAAAAGTCATCGTTTGAGTAATTGAAATGTGCCATTATTGTGGAAATACTTTCTTTTATTAAAATAAAATTACAAACGTACTTTACAGTACAACTACTAAGTTTGCTGTCGTAAGATGACGTTTAAAATGTTCATCTCCTAGGCAACCTGATAAACTGACTAATAATTATTTCTTATCGCAAATAATGTTTAAGTATCTTTAAATCTGTGGAACTTAGGTGGGTATAGGGAATGCTGATATCAATCAAAAGAGCAATAACAAGTACATGAACTAACGTTATAAAATATAGGGTGTTCTATTTAAAATAAAGGGGTTATTAGGTTTTAAAGTTGTCAGGATTTACCGGTCTATTTCGGACACCCTGTCTAACTTGTACCAGCTTTAGTAAATTTTAAATATTTTGTGGCATTTTATAATTTGCACTTTAAAATTTCAACTCCTCAGGTTGAAAAATAAGAGAGATACAGGTGTATAAATGTGATAATATTTTGTTATAATTTTTTGAAAAAAGTCAACTATCTCGAAAATGGTTAAGAAAAATTACATAACATATTAATGAAGCCTACCATAAAATTTGACGAGCAATCTAGATCCGGAATAAAAAATGCCATCTTCAATTTGAAATATGAAAGTTGACGTCTACTTCCAGTATAACGGAAAGTCCCATGCTAACTGTGGAAAATATATTAAAAGCAAACAGCGTGCACCAGGTACGGTCCAACTTGAGAGTTGGCGCACAAAGGATCAAGGACGGCAAGTACTGTAGCGTCGCGAGTACCGCCCTTGGCAGTCGAGTCGAGTCGAATCAGGAACGAGTAACGGCATGCATGTAGATGCAGAATAACCAAAGAACATTCATAACTGATGTCACGCGCCCGCTTATCCTTTATATGTTATTGTTCGTATTAAACCTTCATATTAAAGAATGCAATATTTATTTCTACTGTACATTTTAATCGATAATAAAGTCTTAAGTTTAGCACACCTCTTTTAACGGCCCATCAACGAAATATAGTAAGTTGCAGATTACTACCATCAAACAGGATCTCGTTATTTTCCATAACCGCTATGTTAGTAATTTCATACTCAACTTCCTGTCTGATGGCATTCAGTCTCGTTTGTGGAATAAGGTTATTCCTAAGTATGATACGATACTGATCCGCTACTCTCTGTTGAGTCACCTATATGTGTGGGTACATTCTGGGAAATTCGGTGTGAAGTTGTTACCTATATCCGGTCGTCTGTTGTCCGAGTTGTGTTACTTTGTAGTAAAAGCGCATGGTTTCATTCATAACCATAGTCCATTTCATGCGCCGTCTTCGTATTCCCATCTAGGTGAGCGCCAGCTGATTTTTCTGCGCAGCATCCTCAGTGGGTGGAGCTGTTGGTCTTACCAGGCTCCCCTGCTGTTTAGTTATTATTATTATTATTATTATTATTATTATTATTATTATTATTATTATTATTATTATTATTATTATTACTATTATAATCCTTTCCACATATACATACATAGATTACCAATGGTGTTTCTTGTGCGTTTCTATAGGGAATGCTGAAAATACCGTTAAAAATATCTATATTTTGGCGTATAAAAACTGGTTATATTGGCCGAAAAAAGTTTGATTTGTGACATTGAAATCTGACAGCAGAATTCGCACTGGACCAAAATTTAATTTTCCATACCAGTCAAACAAGGATATATATATATATATATATATATATATATATATATATATATATATATATATATATATATATATATATATACAGGGTGATTCATAAGTGGTGACCAAAAATGAAACATTATGTTCTTTGAACTATTTTAGAGAGGGTATGTCCTATAAAAATTTTTCCTATAATGCTTCATTAAAAAGATACAGGGTGTTGAAGTTGAATATCAAAAAATAAAATTTCCCGATTTTTAAAAAAGTAGTACATATATTTTGCTGAAACCTCGCATGTGTAGGCTGTTATGGAAGGCGCGTATTCTACCATAACAATTGAATCGGCTAATCCAGCAGTGGCGCGCGTACCCATATGTCATTGGCTTACCCATCAAGAAAAAAACGGGTACGCCAATGATATCTTTTCTTATTTTTTATTTTTTGAATCTTATTTTCATTTGGGAACAAATTGACTCTCCTGATAATTTTCTGTACGACGCTTATTTGTCGAGTAAGCAATGAATCAGGTAAGGGTTTTAGAGCACAGTTCATGATTTTTAACCAGTCGTTGTTTGGTAGAAAATCGCAATGATATACTTTTATGACTCCATTGGGCTGAATACACGCACGACATCTTTTTGATATGGAAAATTTAATGTCCTGATAATTTTTTGTACGACTATTATCTTTGTTGTATTTTAGTGTAGTAGTCTGGTTTTCTAAAGTTGTCATTAAGTGTCACTTGACGTTTAGGTTAACAAGTTATTATTTTGAATAGGTGTAAGGGGTAAACTGAATAAGATTGCAAAATTTTCTACTCTTTTACTTCTTATAATGGAGTATACCTCAGAAGAATATGCAGATATAATTTTTATCTACGGATATGCTGAAGGAAATGCTCTAGCTGCTTGTCGGGAATATCAACGTAGGTTTTCCACTCGCCGTCAACCTACACCAAGGGTTTTTTCTCGATCGTTTTCAAGACTTCGGCAGTGCGGTATTGGACAACGTCCTGACGCTAGAGCTAATGGTAGAAGACAACATCAACTTGAAGACGAAGAGAGAGTGGTGGATGAAGTGATGGATCATCAACCTTCTACAAGTACTCGGAGGATAGCCACGCAGTTACAATATTCTCAAAGCTTTGTTTGGAGAACTTTACATTGAGAAGCCTTACATCTATATCATCGACAGAATGTTCATTGCCTTCCACCTGGAGATAATCTGCATCGACGAGTCTTTTGTGAATGGATGTTGGAAATGAACAATCAAAATATCTTATTCCCTAATATAATCTTCTTGTCTAACGAATCAACATTTACAAGAAATGGTATTTATAATTCTCATAATGAGCATGTCTGGTCATTGGAAAATCCACATGCAACAAGGACTCGCACATTTCAACATAGATTTTCCATTAATTTATGGTGTGGTATTTTTAACTTAACGGCTCACTGTTAATGGACGTCCTGCCACAACGTTTAAATGGATCTTCGTACTTAGCGCTCCTTGAAAACCGTGTAGAAAACATTATAGATGACATTCCACTAGCAACAAGAGGTATAATGTGCTACTAGCATGACGGTGCACCAGCGCATCATAGTCGAAACATTGTTACATGGCTACATGAACATTATAATGAAAGATGGATTGATAGAACTGGACCAATACATTGGCCTGCAAGATCACCGGACTTAAACACACTTGACATATATCTTTGGGGTGATTTTAAGCGACTGGTCTACAGTAAACAAACAAATACACCAGAGCAGCTACTGATAAATAATGCTTTTCGTCATATTCAAGCAACAATGAATCCTCAAGACATTACATTTTACATATTAAAAAGGTGTCGGGCGTGTATTCAGGCCAATGGAGGCATTTTTGAACATTTATTGTAATAAATAAATTACTATAAGCCTGATAAAAGTGTATCATTGCGATTTTCTACCAAACAACGACTGGTTAAAAATCATGAACTGTGCTCTAAAACACTTACCTGATTCATTGCTTACTCGTAAAATAAGCGTCGTACAGAAAATTATCAAGAGAGTCATTTTGTTCACGAATGAAAGTAAGATTCAAAAAATAAAAAAATAAAAAAATATCATTGGCGTACCCGTTTTTTTCTTGGGAGATAACCAATGACATGTGGGTAAGCGCGCCAATGCTGGATAAGCCGATTCAATTGTTATGATAGAATACGCGCCTTCCATAACAGCCTAAACATGCGAAGTTTCAGCAAACTATATATGCTACTTTTGAAAAAATTGAGAAATTTTATTTTTTGAAATTCAACTTCAACACCCTGTATCTTTTTAATGAAGCATTATAGGAATTTTTTCATAGAACATACCCTCTCTAAAATAGTTCAAGGAACATGGGGTTTCATTTTTGGTCACCACTTATGAATCACCCTATATATATATATATATATATATATATATATATATATATATATATATATATATATATATATATATATATATATATATATATATATATATATATATATATAGGAATATTGCACTACACTGTAGTCACTTTTAAATATACACTTTATTTGTTTGCTGTACGTTTGTGATTTCTTATTGGTTTGCGCGGACTGCAGTTTCGAACCGTCCCGGTTCAGCATCAGAGTGGCGTGCTGATGATGAACCGGGACGGCTCGAAACTGCAGTCCGCGCAAACCAATAAGAAATCACAAACGTACAGCAAACACATAAACTATATATATATATATATATATATATATATATATATATATATATATATATATATATAAAAGATCAACTAATATATCTATGCTATGGGGCTCTAAATGTATTAATTCTTGCATCGCAGCCTTTAACAAGATCCTAAATTATGAAAGATATTATAACGCCCTGTTGTCTTACATGCGAATAAGAGGAAGTTAAGCATTTCCTTATTTCCTCAGCGTAGACTCTCAAATCGGATTAAGTAAATATTTGCATATTGCTTTTCCATCTACTTCTTCTCTTCCTCGGGAAACAAATTTTCGTTAATAAAAGCTTGGGTGATACAGGGAATCAGTGTGAGGTTACGTTGAATAAATGTTTTCTGTAGAGATTATATAAAGGATTTTCTTTGTTGTGAGATTTCACTAACAATATAATATATCTCGAAAAAGCCGTATCTGGAAAATATTTCTTACAAATCCAATTATCGTTAACTAAAGCTGAGGCCAGCTAACAGACGCTTTTATTTAAACTAGCGGAATGTTTTGATATTGGAGTTACTTTATGAAGTCGAGCACTTTTAGTCAATTTTCCTTAAAAATTTTGCTTACGATTTTCACTAGCACACAAATTGTTCACAATTTGTTTTGTCACTCTTTTAAATTTAAATTTCGCGCGCTACACTGACATAAGGTAGGTGTTGCCAATAGTTTCCGCCAGAAGAATAAAGAGGGCGAAGAAGCATTGTAAGGAGGACAGATAAATTGTATTCCTCTGTCACTTGGGTTTAAGCTGTTGGAGAGGCAAGAGGTCTCTAGAAATCCACTTGCGTTGAACTTGTTGAAGAGACGCGAGGTCTCTAAACATCCATTTTGTTTGTAAGTCCTTGTGGAGACAGGAGATATCTGAAAATTTATTGTGTGAAGACACAAAACCGGGGCTTTGTCACTGCACCACTAGAGAAAGAAAGGTAGGTGACTCTGCTTTCATTGCCAGTGCGCTATTTGTTATAATTATAGTTTTTTTGACATTCAATAATAAAATCACAGAAATGAACGTAGTATTTACACAAACTTTATAATCTTTTTAAGCGAATTCAACAGCTTAGGTAGTAGAATAAAGCATTGCTGTGCGATAGTGTTTAGAAAAGCTTCTTACCTAAACTCATTACGATTTTTCATTTTTAAAACCTCGGTGGTTCGGGGGTAGGAACGTGTGCCTCTGAACTGAAGGGTGCTGGGTTTGATCGCAGGCTACTCCTTTCACTTTTTCAGTACAAACTATAACATTAACATCAACCGAGGTTCTGGCATTGTATTTGAGCAAGTTGAATGTCTGCACGTACCACCCTTCGGAGGGAGCGTAAAGCCGTCGGTCCCGTGTCCATGCGATGTTGGGCACGTTGAAGATCCCTACCCTCCTTACAAAAAGGCTGGGGTTCGACAAAATTTCCAGGATAGTGAGGTGAAACTGCTCCCTGGCGTCGGTGATTGGCCATAGTCGCAGAAATGGTCCGACGTTAAAGAAACAAAACACACACACACACATTTTAAAAATTAGCTTTGAGAGGGCGCAACTTTCTAGCTTTTGAAAAATTTAATCAATTGAACGCGAAATGAAACCACTGGGACTTATATTTCACTGTACTCCTAATAAGTCTTTTGTGCATGATTCTTTTTCCTAATAGTTTCCCAGCGAGTTCAAACTTTTCACATAGTCCACTATATTCTTGGGGATTATTTTACCTATTTCCTGAGGTATTAGAGTCATTCCTCCAAGGTATTTGAGCTGCTTCATTTGTGCAGTATCTGTAGTTTACACTGTCTACTTGCCCATCTTCCTAAGGTTATATCTTACTGGAGAGTGTCCTGTGAAACGTTCAATGATCATTCTCAAATCGTTCCTGTTCAGTTACAAAAACAGTTCAGAGTTCTCTGTAGATATGGTGATGAACCGCGTTGCCTGCCTTAACCTAATGAAAATTCGCTACCAAAACGCAGTTACTGCGTCTCGATATTTTTCTTACAAACATGCATCATATTTCGATAAAAAATGCAAAAATGCAATAATATAAGGGTGTTCGAAAAAATAATCGTAGGGATCACCAACGACTTATGGAATTTTCAAAATATTTTTGTAAGATGCAGCTTAAGCTTACCTATAATTAACGTATACAATTTTTTCGCGTAGCCTGTACAATAACAATTATATTGAGTTTTACGGTAAAAATGAGTCACCCTGTATATATCAAAACAGAAAGTAAACCCGCATATGGATTCTAGGGGGCCTAGGTTGCGCTTATTTGAAAATTTGGTAAAAATTATAGACCGTTAAACCAGACTTAACTAACCCTACAGCTAAAGCATCAGAAAAAGGGTCTATTTGAAATGAATTTTTGGTTTGAAATCGCGAGTTTGACGTTTTTAGGAAAGCTCCAAATTTATGTTTAACTGTAGATAAGTTTTTTGCCTTTAAATATACAGGTTTAAATTTTGGAACACAGTTGGCCCTTTATAATGCAAACAGGCGTACCCTCCCTTGCTTTGTGATTTCCGGAGATGTGCATTTTTTTCCGAAAGAAAACCCAAAATTTTCCAGGGAAACCTGCACCGATTTTCCTACATAACGAATTTATTCGATCCAGTTGCAAAACGAAGGTATTCATCAAATTTGATCCAAATCGGCCTATAATTTTTGAGTTATCGGTGTGATACACACACACACACACACACACACACACACACACACACACACACACACACACACACACACACACACACACACACACACACACACACACACACACACACACACACACACACACACACACACACACACACACACACACACACACACACACACACACACACACACACACACACACACACACACACACACACACACACACACACACACACACACACACACACACACACACACACACACACACACACACACACACACACACACACACACACACACACACACACACACACACACACACACACACACACACACACACACACACACACACACACACACACACACACACACACACACACACACACACACACACATATATATATATATATATATATATATATATATATATATATATATATATATATATATATATATATATATATATATATACTTTATTTTTTGCTGTACTTTTTATGATTTTTTATTGGTTTACGTGGACTACAGTTTCGAACCGTCCTGGTTCATCATCAGCACGGTTCGAAACTGCAGTCCACGTAAACCATTAAAAAATCAGAAAAAGTACAGCAAACAAACAAAGTGTATATTTAAAAGTGATTGTAGTGTAGTGCAACATTCAATATATATATATATATATATATATATATATATATATATATATATATATATATATATATATATATATATATATATATATATATATATATATATATATATATATATATATATATGTATATATATATATATATATATATATATATATATATATATATATATATATATATATATATATATAAATATAAATCCAAACTGACCCCAGATATCTGTTCTAGGGGACCTAACTAGTGCTCGTTCGGAGAAATTTTTTCAACCTTCAAAAGTCGGGACTCCCTCCTTAGTGATTTTTTTTTATAGGAAAATTCACTAAAATCCAATCTATTTAAAAAATATCACCAGTCTGTTTAAAAACTATAAGCCAGTCTTAAAAAAACCTATGTATTCATATCCCTCGGTTTTAATTATTTAAAGATGGTGTCTTGTGATGAATTTAATAACTCCCACTAAAGTAGTATATTGCAGAAGTGTGATTTTTTTTTTAGGAAAATTCACTAAAATCAAATCTATTTAAAAAATATCACCAGTCTGTTTGAAAACTATAAGCCAGTCTTAAAAAAAGCCTATCTATTCATATCCGTGGGTTTTAATTATTTAAAGATGGTGTCTTGTGATGAATTTAATAACTCCCACTAAAGTAGTATATTGTTCAACCCTTTCGGTATAAATATTTGACAAGAACCTTGTCGAGATCCAGCAACTGCTGCAGGTAACTACAACCAATATTATTTTTCAATTTCTTTCATTCATTATCTGTTTTCCAATATATCCATTTTTAAACTATGCTTTCCTTTTATTGTAACATATTTGCAAGTCAAAATATAAAAAGTATGCTGATAAAGATAAAGCTGTACAACAGGCAAGTTCGAAATATTTTAGTAATCATAAAATTTCAAATTCTTTATCTAATATTTTCTTATCGTTTGTTTACCAATTCTGTGCTCTAGATATACTTATAGTCGGTGTCACCATTTATTTAATTACGTCTGAACAACAAGCTTTCAAAAAATTGAAGGAGATGTTTAGAACCGTCACCAACTGCTCGATTCCCCAAACGTTTCGATACACCTTAATTCCTACTTTTGATCCTTAGCCTTTCTTATGCGCGCGTTTGAGCGTTAAGCTTCTTAGGCGACATGTTTCTTTGTATGCTTGATGTTTGGAAGAACAAGAAAAAAAAATACCAAAAAAATACTAACAAGGAAACCATAAAACAGGAACAAAATACAGATTAAGGTAAACATTAAAAAAAAAAGAAAAAAAATTTAGAAACTTGAACCTGTGTTAGTGCGTCTAACCATGTCGAATATTTGTAAATTTGTACGATTATAGTTGAGGACCCAAAAAGCATAACCTTTCTTACGAAAGCCAGAAATTTATGAACCTTTTTTGGTTCAGTGGCAAAATTGTTTACTACAAAAATAAACCAATAAGCTGCATATACTTAACGTTACCTGATGACTTAGTAACATCAAATATCTAATAAACCGTTTAAATTTTTAGGATATACGATTCTAGGAAGACATTAATTAAAGTTAAGGGTAGTAGCGAATTAAATTGCTCAGAATATGCCAGCCTGGGCTACCGATATTTCATCATATTATTTGACGGTGACAACAGAATATCTCCTTTATGATAAAGTGTAGTGGAAGTTAATTGTGGCTGAGAAGAATTTTAATAATTTCAGCGATGCGAAGTATCTTTTAATAGTATCACGATGGCGGTGAATAAATTTCTTGCGATTCCTGATATTAGAGCAATTCTAATGTGGTTGTATCCACAAAAGCGACTATGTGACATTATGAAGAGGGGAAATCGCTAGTCTATCAAACAAAGGATATACATTATTTTGTCTTATCGAAAACAAGCTTCAAATTACCTTGGAATTTCGATACTACAAGAAAAATACCATTTGCTCCTTGCTTAAGTTTCTGATCCCTTTTATCTATCATGATTTACTTAATAGATTGTACAAGAACGATATCATCTACTCATTGCTTAAGATATAGCCTTTAGTTTCTGATTGTTTTTATATACACTCTGTACCAGATTTGTGCTGCATGTATTGCTATCTCGGTTATTATAAGACCTACAAAGTCAATTAAATAGCTAAGGTTACTCAGTGTACTGGTGCCATTTCAAAACTGCCATCATATTTTATGGATTATTTTTAGTGAGTTTTCTTTAAAAAAAAACTCACTAATGAGAAGATCCGGACTTTTGAATTTTGAAAAGATTTCTTCAAATGAGTGCTAACTAGGCCCCCTCTAAACCATATCTAGGGTCAGTTTTAATTTTTATAAATTCGTAAGCTAGAAAATCGGCTCAGGTTTTTTCGGAAAATTATGTGTTTTCTTTAAAAAAAATATGTATATCTCCGGAAATACAAAGTAAGGCAACAAATTTGGTACGCTGGTTTCTGTCATAAAGACTATTCTATGTACCAAAATTAGGATCTCTACGTGAAAATACAGAAAAGCTAGAGGTAAATTAATTTTTAATCAATTAAATCTGATTAAAGAATGTTAAAATGTCAAAATTGTGAATTATGGTAGGAGTACGAATGTGAGTGAAAAATACGACACGAACTGACAACCAAGCTCATAGATCTGTGTCTAAGTCGTTATTTTCCTTCATTTCGTTAAAATATTAGCAAAAAATCCATTGTAAATAAACATTGTTTGGTGTAAATAGTAAAGATATTAGACAATTAACATACTATCAGATATATCTGCCAGTACATACATCTGTCATGTCGACCGCGGCCGAGTGGGCTAAGCCCTGTACATCAGATAATCGAGTCCCATATGACGAGTTCTAATCCTAGTTAATGACTTCACTTTTTAACAATTTTTTTCAGTCTCATTTAAATTTACCGTTATCTGATCAGATCGTTGTCATTCCGATGAAGCTTTTGCAAGATTTTGTATAAAAAATTATTTAATAAAGACGAGATAAAAACTATTAAGGCCTAATTCAATTTGAATAGCATATCTGGCTGTGTGTTCTTGCCCTAACTTATTGAACCCGTTCCATATTTAATACTCGTAGACTTTTCCAGTTGCTTCACAAGTGCTTGTTTTAGTGAATTTTGTTTAAAATATTCACTAATGAGGAGATCCGGACTTTTGAATTCAAAAACTTATTTAAATAGGCGCGAACTAGGCCCCCTAGAACACATATCCAGGGACAATTTCAATTTATCTATATATATATATATATATATATATATATATATATATATATATATATATATATATATAGAGAGAGAGAGTGCCCTGCCTTCCGAAGGGTGGAGTGGTCGGTCGAAAAAATGCCAATACAAGAGTCTCGAGCGCCACTACTTTCTAAATAGACAATTTAGAAAGTGTGTGTGTGTCACACCGATAACTCAAAGAATAATGGGCCGATTTTGATCAAATTTACTGAGTACCTTCCTTTTGTAGCTTCGATAAGTTCCTTAGCCAGGAAAATTGGCTCATGTTTTCCTGGAAAATTTTGTGTTTTCTTTCTGGAAGAACTTATAAATCCGGAAAAAACAAAGTAAGTGCAACCAGATGTGGCACACGTGTTTGTTTAGGTCTCTAAGTTTAAAGACAAAAAAGTTATAGGCATTATGGGCAAAATTGGGGTTCTCCTCAAAACGTTAAAGTCGCGATTTGAAACGTCAAAATTGGCAACATTTAGGCAAAGAATCTGAAAGAAATACGGATTATGTAAAAGTGTTGTGCAAACCATTAAGTTTCAGCTTCAATTCAGCATCATTGCCCTTTATTTTACTAAAATATTTTCATAAAATTCATTTCAATTAGACCCTTTCTCTGATGCTTTGGCAGTAGATTTAGTTAAGTTTATGGTTTAACGGTCTATACTTTTTTAGCTAATTTTCGTAGAAAAAATTCGTTATTGAGACCGCGACTTTTGAATTATAAAAATATTTCTTCAAATGTGCGCAAACTAGATCCCCTGGAATCCATATCCGGGCATGCTTTCTGTTTACATATATACAGGGTGACGCATTTCTACGGTAAAACTCAATATAATTGTTATTATGCAAGATACGAGAAAAAATTGTATGTTACCTATAGGGTGTCTTGAGCTGCATCTTATAAAATTATTTTGACAATCACAGTCACAATAAGTCGTTGGTGATACTTACATTTTTTTTTGGAACATTCCTCATATCATTTTTGCATTTTTCTTCAAAATATAATGCATGTTTGTAACAAAATTTAGACGCATTAAGTGCGCTTTGGTATCGGATTTTCACTAAACTCCCATAATTAAGCAAATTTAGTGCCCGATTCTTAAAATATCTTGCGTTTGGTTCATGCCGCTCACGAAATGCATTTTTGGATACCTCTGCGTTCGTTGTAGAGTTTCTGTGGGCCACGAAATAAGTTTCTAACATGTTTAATTTTTCTTTATTATTATAATTAAGAGCCATGTGTCATGGTCAGGTATTTGAAGATAAGTTCGAGGTAATGTAAATTAAATTTATAACATTAAGTGCCATTTTATATAAAATTTAATACAAGATAAATTACTAAAAGTTAAAAGAAATTATGTGGCTGCTCAGTGTATTAAAAGTGATCTAATGCAATTCTGAAAAATATGAGGGTTCATAACTTATAATTTGGATGGCGTCAGACATACAAATAAAAATCAAAGCTGCGTTAATTTCATTTATTAATAAATAATGATCCGTTGTAATCCAAAATTACTACAATTTATTGTGATAGATGAAAACAGTTATAAATAAAATTTTTGAATTTCGATAGAGGTTACAGATTAACAATATATATATATATATATATATATATATATATATATATATATATATATATATATATATATATATATATATATATATATATATATTACGATGGCCATTGAACGGGATATAATGGTTGGTGTCACAAAGGCTGATGTAACAAAAGCTAGTATCTCTACGCCATTCAGGCCATTTGAGAATAGGTGTACGTGTTGGTAGTCCAGGATGTGCCACACAGGTGAGGGTATCGCCCCAAAGACTGGTTAAACGGATCATATGTGGCTTCGCGTACATGTCGTCGTTGCCTCTGATGATTTTAACTGGGTTTCTGGTGAGCTTAATCTGACCGTCTTTTTTCATTAGAGTGAATTTCTATTTCCTAGATACCTCTTTGTATTAATATTCCTTTTAGATATTTTCTATCACCAGTAATAATGGATATGGCAATAGTGTCTAAATAATGCACAATAAGCCAAAGGTTGCAGTGCTATCGGGGCAGCAAAGCCCCGGACGAGCCCCTAGGGAGAAAAAAGATGTCTAAATAACAGATGGCTTTTCTACACTTTGTGTTTCTCATATTTTGCTAAACTGAAAACCATAGACAAAGCAGCGACTAACTTCATTTTGCAAAGCGATGAATATTGTAATATTGCAGAACCCCGGTATCTAATAAAGAGAAAAACCTTGTACTAAACAATTACACAGCAATTGGAATCAAGGCCAGTCTGATATATCAGAATAAATGAGACCTGTTTCCTAACTAGGGGAATAAATCACTAATGATACAAAATTGAGATTGATTATTTCATGATTAAAAATCAATTATACGACTAAAATAGAAAGCGAGACGATCGCGCTTCGAGTTGGCTTTGTTTTATTTATTTTCCATTGTTTTCTCGGATGAATATGAGGAATAGTATTTAAGCGGAAGGTAGGGAAATACAGCTCAACCAACCCGTATAATGTATTGTAGCAAAACAGGGTTTAGAGGAGTGGGTTTCGCCAGTGAATAAAAGGCAATTTGAACAGACTAATTAGCAAGTTTTAATCGTGTTATAATCGTCCTTTTATGGTGGCGCACTATGCTACCACTATGATAATGGAGTTGTGGCTTTTATTATTAACATCAAGCCAGATGAATGCCCCATATCTAAACAGGGTAAGTACCAATCTGAGATGCTCGGAATGTTTACAGCCAAATGTTGCGGTTTTGTAGAAGCGCCAGTTAATTTCGAATTTTAAATGGACCATTTCATATTCTGAGCTTGTTATGCGAATATTATGATACTCCTCTATCAGCTTTTTACTAGATAATTAATACACACCGCCTCACACACAGCTAACTTTATTTATTTATTTATTTATCTGTTTATATTACTTTTACAGTAATAAAAACTCGGGACGCAGCAAGTGCGTTATGGTAGTGAATTTTTATTAAATGCTTCAAATTTAAATAACTCAATTTTCTATAAACTTAGAGAGTTTATTTTTAATACGTGGTAAGGTCTTGCCTAAGGCAAGATATCCACAAAATTTCATTAAAATAACTTTGTAATTTTCGGAGAAAAAAATTTTTTTCGAAAGAAAATTTAAAATTTGAACTCAATTTTCTCTAAACTTAGAAAGTTGAATTTTGGTACGTAGTAAGGCTGAGGCAACATATATAGTAAATTTCATTAAAACAGCTTTGTTACTTTCGGAGAAAAAAAACTTTTTCGAAAGAAAACTCAAAATTTTTCCGGAAAACCCCGTCCAATTTTTCTGGATAACGAACTCATCCAAGTCATTAATAAAAGAAAGGCACTTGCTAAGTTTCATCGGTTAATTATTTTTTGAGTTATCATATATATATATATATATATATATATATATATATATATATATATATATATATATATATATGTATATAAACATATAAAAATTAAACCTATTTACAAATGAACTTTAATAGGATATTATGCTGTGACAATACCTCTCTCAAGCAGTGGCGATTTCTCCTAGTGAGCTAGTTGTGCGCCGCACACCCTAAAATATAATCAAAATGTGCACAGTTATATATGTTTTATTTCTTTTTCCCTTAGTCTTAATACACTACATATTTTATGACAATCGATTTAATTTACTTATTTGATTTCATAAATAGTCGGTTAATAGTGACTTGGAATGAAGTAGATACCACATCTTCAAACATATTCAGAGAATATGAGTAGATCAACAGCAACTGGGAATGAATTCGGTCAGTCCCCCAGCCACGTGTTTAAAAAACACTGGCTGTATGAGTGGTTACAACTCTACCTCTAAAAAGACTGTAACAGCGGCAGAAGCAGAAGTCAATGAAAGCCGTGTGTGTTCAGGAATAAACTATTGACTATTAATAACAAAAATTGACTAAAAACGATGCGAGTTGTAAGGAAAAGAATAATTCTACTACAGAGGTGATAAATGATAATAAATTACAATAGGGTTATATATAATCGTAAATGCTGCCAATGATTAACAATCAGTGAATTCAGTATTATTGACATTTCTCTGAAACTTAAAAATGAATTTCATGAGTCAATGACAATAATAGCAGCTGTCATGGACTAATCAACAGCAACCACATACTTGATCTATGATTTAAACATAAATGTTTCAAATTTGAATAGCTCAATTTTCTGTAACCCTAGAAAGCTGAATTTTGGCACATAGTTAGGTCTTTCCCAAAGCAATATGTAGACCAAATTTTATCGAAATTTTCAAAAAATTTTTTTTGAAAAAAAACTCAAAATTTTCCCGGAAAACCCCGAACGATTTTCCTGGCCAACGAACTCATCCAAGCTATTAATAAAAGAAAGGCACTTGCCGAGTTTCATCGAAATCGGTTAATTATTTTTTGAGTTATCAGTCGGATACATATATATATATATATATATATATATATATATATATATATATATATATATATATATATATATATATATATATATATATATATATATATATATATATATATATATATATATATATATATATATATATGTATGTATATATATATATATATATATATATATATATATATATATATATATATATATATATATATATATATATATATATATATATATATTCAAACTGACCCCGGATATGGGTTCTAGCGATCCTAATTCGCGCTCATTTGAAAATTTTTTTTAATAAAAATTCACTAAAAATGTTCGGGACGCGGCAAGTGCATTATACAAGTGAATTTTCATAAGAATTGTGTGTGTGTGTGTGTGTGTTTGTTTCTTCAACGTCGGCCTATTTCCGCGACTATGGTCAATCACCGACGCCAGGGAGCAGTTTTACCTCACCGTCCTGGAAATTTTGCCGAACCCCTGCCTTTCTGTAAGGAGGGTAGCGATCTTTAACGTGGCCAGCATCGCATGGACACGGGAACGACGGCTTTACGCCCCCTCCGAAGAGCGGAACGTGCAGAGATTCAACTTGCTCAAATACAATGCCAGAACGTCGGTTTATGTTAATGTTACAGTTTGTACTGAAAAAGTGAAAGGAGGACCTTGGGATTGAATCCAGTACCCTTCGCTTCAGACGCACACGTTCTTACCTCTGAACCACTGAGACTCTAAGTAAGAAGTATACACTACTAGTAACGTATATTATTAAAACTAATTCTTTAAATTAAAATGAACCTTGGAGATCGGTTTTAGAGGTACCAGTACGTAATTACTTGAAGAAATTTCTATTTTCTATGGAGACAGAATTAAAATTTGGTACATATATGTAACTACTGCAAGTTGTCTGACGAATTTCATTAAAGTTACAAAAGTTACCCAGATTTTTTTTATATTATTTACAAGGGGAATGTACCTGCAAAATTATATTATATATATATATATATATATATATATATATATATATATATATATATATATATATATATATATATATATATATATATATATATATATATATATATTCGCAGCAGGTCTTTTTCTTGGGGTTAAGGAGTCGGGGACCAAATTACTCCAGGGGGCAAGCTAAGGAAGTGGAAATAACAACATAAACTTTTGATGAAGCTTTCCCCAAGACCGTCATGCGCGGTGAAAAGCCGCATCCTGCACGAGGCGACCCTGCTAATAACTAAACATGACGGATATAGACAAGGAGGTCGAACTAAACTCCCCCAATCTACGGTGTCACGTGCCTAAGGATGGATGGCACCAGGGCGATGGTGTCGTGAACGGAACTTCTGGAGTACCCGGCAACCCTACAGAGTAACCCGCCTTGCACCACACAGGGGTTCTGATGGTGTGGACAGTATTTCCCCCATTCTCGTGAAAACATCATGAAGATAATAAATACATATAAAACCAAAACCAATGAGGCTCGAGGAGTGGCTCCGGCTATAGACTTGTGCCTTGAGTCTATTCCGGAAACGGAGACGATCCAGGGGGCGGCAGCAGACTCTGGAGGTCTCGCGACCGACGTAGATACGGGGAATCAGGGGACAGCTTCGACCAGAGACCTGTCCCCAACACCCAAGCTGGAGGCTGGGTCTCGGTGGCGAGCTCCACGGACTCCGTGGGCCCTCCTTCACCAGTAAGGACCCTACTGAAAGGGTAGAGGGACTGCCCGGGCAGTCCAACCGTATATGCTCCCTTAGAACATCTACGGGAGGCTTTACAAGCTCGGGGGAGGAAACTATGGAACTTTTACTCCAGACGCACTTCCCCGGCTGTAACCAATCACATCCGGACTGGAAACACTCAGAAATAGAGGCGCCTTATAGGCGGGCGTCTAGAGTAGACTGGACAGTCGCTAAAGAGGTGGTTACCTGGAGCAAAATCAGATGGGCCATTAACAACTTTAGGCCATACAAATCGCCGGGATTTGATGAAATAATGCCCATCATGCTCAAACAGGGGATATATATACTGGCGCCGATGCCTACCCACATTATGAGGGCAAGTGTGGCTCTGGGGTACATTCCGAGGGCATGGAGACTGGCCAGTAGTAACACCTCGTAGGGTTTCAGGTAGAGGTATATTGGTGAAACCCTTGACATTCTCAAAAATAAACACAAAATTTCCCACGATACCTTAGCTCTTGTAGAACACTGCACATCTAACACTTATTTCCATTTTCAAAACAAATTTTACAAACAAGTTCGAGGTGCTCCAATGGGTTCACCCGTCTCTCCTGCATTGGCCAATATTTTCATGGAAAACTTCGAGACACAAGCCCTCAACTCATCCCAACTTAAACCAACCTGTTGGTTAAGATACGTTGACGACATTTTCGCTGTCTGGCCACACGGCAAAGAATCTCTAGACGAATTCCTTTCTTATCTAAATAACATCAACCCCCAAGTCCAGTTCACCATGGAAATGGAAAATATTTTTTCTTTGCCTTCCTTAGATGTACGCATCACTAAAAACCCAGTCAGAGGATTTTCTTACACTGTCTACCGAAAACCAACCCACACTAATCGTTATCTTCACTCCCAATCTCACCATCACCCATCGCAACTAAATTCCGTGGTTCGAACATCAGTAACACGATCCCTTAGACTAACGGACAACAATACCAGACAGAATTAAACTTTTTAAGACAGACATTGCTAGAAAACGGATACGACAACAATCACTTACTACGAAACATTAGAAACGCACAACAACAAACCACTACACCACAACAAGAACAAACAGCGTCCAGGCAACAACACACAGCGTTTTTACCATATATTAAAGGTGTCACCGACAAAATCAGCCGAATTTTCAGAACCCATAATATCAAAACCGTATTCACAACAGACCAAAAACTGTCAAATCTTACAAAAACTCCCAAGGATACGATTCCAAACGAATCCCACGGAGTTTACGAAATTTCTTGTTCCGACTGTTCCCGAACTTACGTAGGACAAACAAACAGACGCATCCACAATAGAATATATGAACACACCCTCGCAGTTAGAAAATCCGACCCCTCATCGGCGCTGGCCATGCATCATATTCATACAGGGCACAAAATAGACTTCGATAATGCCAAAACAATAGCACCGGTTTACAATTTCAAAACAAGAATTATCCGCGAAGCAATCGAGATTGAAAAACGTCCCGATTGTTTAAATAAGAGAGATAATGATTTCGCCTTCCGACTACTTGGAAACCTATTATATATTCTTTACAAAAACACAAAAAGGAAATAAATTCTACAGAAAATTTTATTGCATCATTATTTGCCTCAACAAATTCCGGTGACCCTCTTAATCCTCCTCTAAAAACCGTAACCAAAGCCCCCCACTTAATTGACGGTGACACCACTACTTTCACTGATGACGAAACAGGTAGACGGAACGACATATATAAGACAAGACTTGCAACGAGCTGCCAGATCTCTCTGAGGCCTAGGGTTGAACACACTGAGACCCCACAGACGATCTCCGGCGAGATTTGGGGAGTAGGCAGATAAAGGCCCCGTAATCGAGCTACAACAACCTAACCTACCTTTATCCACCGCTCTAAGGAGTAGGCAGATTGAGGCCTTAGAGTGTCCTTACATATTTCCTTTACCTACCTTCGTCAACCACTCTAAGGAGTAGGCAGATTGAGGCCTTAGAGTGTCCTTGCATATTTCCTTTACCCACCACTCTAAGGAGTAGGCAGATTGAGGCCTTAGAGTGTCCTTACATATTTCCTTTACCCACCTTTGTCCACCACTCTAAGGAGTAGGCAGATTGATGCCTTAGAGTGTCCTTACATATTTCCTTTACCCACCTTTGTCCACCACTCTAAGGAGTAGGCAGATTGAGGCCTTAGAGTGTTCTTACATATTTCCTTTACCCACCTTTGTCCACCACTCTAAGGAGTAGGCAGATTGAGGCCTTAGAGTGTCCTTACATATTTACTTTGCCCACCTTTGTCCATCACTCTAAGGAGTAGGCAGATTGAGTCCTTAGAGTGTCCTTACATATTTCCTTTACCTCTTGAAAATGGCTCCAAAATAGGAGCCGAAACGTCGAGTTTCCATAAATTCTGGACGCGGTTTAACCCGAGAACCAAGCATGTCTCATATATATATATATATATATATATATATATATATATATATATATATATATATATATATATATATATATATATATATATATTATATATAAAATAATGGACTGATTTTGATAAAATATAGCACGTACCTGACTTTTGTAAGTGGCTTGGATAAGATCATTAGCCAAAACGAACCAGGCTTTCTGGAAAAATTTTGGGTTTCTTTCGGAAAAAAATTTATTCCGTGATAATGTCATTCTGAAGTCAATAAATTATCACAGGTATGTGGAAGTTATGATTTAATTTGCAGCATTATTTTTTATACACCTATGTGCTTGGTTTTGTGATATGGTAAACTTGGCCAGCAGGCCGCTAAACGTGTCTAGATCCGCCATTTATGTTTGGTCATTAATGTGGCATACTATGAGTAAGTTCCATGCACAATTTACAATGCTTCTGCCATAATATATTAGATGGCAGGTAATAAATTTGTAAAATAAGTAGTGGTCACTGGATTATTAATCATCCTTCAACTCCATGATGGAACAACATTTACCAAACAATATATCTGTGTTTACCCATACTTCGTCTGAATGTAAATTTCACAGGCGGTGGACAAAGTCCATCTCTTTCCATCAACAAAATCACTAAATAAATATCATCAGAGTAACGATTCATGCATATTCAATGAACACTCTTCGGCCAGAAGTTGTTGTAATAGTTTGTTATGTTGCAACTGCATAGAACATAAATATGCTAGTTTGTAACCTTGTAAATAAAAGCTGTGAAACAAGCATAAATATACCTTAGAAAATTACTAAGGAAATATATGCCATATTTCACTTCCACATCGTCAATACGTGTAAAAGTATGGAATCGGCGATAAAAATTTCAGTTTTTTTTTTCTCCTGAACGTCGTAAAAATTGTCAAAACATATAAAATATGTTTTGTGCCTGTCGGTATGTTGGTCTGTTGGTCTATATGTCTGCCTATTGGTAGTCACGATAACTTTATAACGAATTGAGATATCATCTTCAAATTTGGTATCCAGCCAGTATCCGACCAAGAAACGTTTGCAATTTTTTTAAGGGTAAGATCGTTTTAGGAGGTAGAGGATAAATGAGGGTTGATTTGGTGAAAAGTGACCTTTTTCGATAAAACTTGAGTAATATAACGTACAAAATTTGATGGTTAAGCTTTCTGAACGCGCCATTTTTGATTAAATGCATATAACTTTTTTCATTCGCTAAAACGTATATACAATAACTACCTTGTTTTAAATTATCAATCAGGTTTGATTGATATCCGTTTATTGAAAACTCTTCTTTGTAATTAAAGATATCAAACAAAATATGTCCAACTATTAGAATACAGAAAATAGTTGTAATAATGTGATAGTTTAATGTGTGTCGACATTTGGGTAAGCAACAACCTCTGCAGCCGATTGCGTCTCTCCAGGCTTGCTGCTATAATCACTGATGACGAGCAACTATGATACTACGGATCTGGGACTCTGCTTTAATAATTTTAAAGCGGATGATTTTCAGTACGGTAATACCGTGCAAAGAGAATTTGTTCCTAACGGGGACGGCTAAGGAAGCTCTTCGATTATCTCCTTTAACCAAAAACATCAATTAAAGACGTTAATGACTACGATAATTCTGGAAAAACCCAACTTTTTATTTAAACCGAGGATTTTTAATGTGAACCTCTGTAGCTCAACCCATCATACATGCCTCAATAGTTTAGCACAGGATGCCGTGGTTCTGTTGATCATCGCAGCTACCTCGTTGTGGCTTACTCGACACACGTGTCTGCCCGCAACGCTGTTTCTGTTTTGCGCAGAGCTTCTCTTAGTAGTTGGGGAAAGTAAGAGATGTGGTATGACGTCTGATATTTACACATGTGATCTTTTTTTGAAAGGCACAATATTTCCTAAGAAGTCACAGAATCATATTCTTAGCTATGAGTTGAACAGTTTCTTTATGTGTTCAAGGATTCATGTACTGTACACAATTTCAGGCAGGGGCTGGTCCACTTATTTCTTGCGTGTAATAACGTTATGGATTTTAATTCATTATAACGTTAAATGCCTTAAAGAATAGTTTCTATAAACCAAGTCTATTAATAGCGAATTTTAATATATTTATTTAATGCGTTTTTCATGACGGAATCTAAATTAAGGTACTTGTTAACGTCAGTAGATCAGTCATTATTTCGATATAAATTTGGATAATTAAACTAGCCGGTAAACTGAAGCGTTACAACTTACAGGAAAGCTCAAAATTTGAACAATCTTCCAAAATTATCAGTAAGCACTCTGGTTGTTTTGCCGGTATATACTGGGTGTCCCAGTTCTCATGTTCCGACCAGGCATCTTGGCTGTAGAGTTGTTAAAGAACAGGTGAAATTGCTGAACAAGTTTGAACAGTTCGGTTCTTACCCAAGAACATGTTCCATAAACCAGTTCTCCTGTTCATCTGCTATTTTGTTCAGATCGTAGCAGAAACGCATTAATTACATGTGAATAAGTGTTCACTCCTCTCTCCTCTGCTCAAACTCTAACACAGCATCATTTTCAATGTGACTATTCCAGGTTAGCTTAGAGTCCAATACGACCCCAAGATATTTTACCTCCCTGGCCATTGGAATGCTCCTACCGTATAGAGTGAGAGTTCTGTGGCTGTCGCACTTCCTCCTCCTCGTAAACGGCACGACGCGACGGTTCTTTCTCGGAGCTCACCCAGAGCCCTTGATCAACCGTCCACCCTTCCACCACTTTCAGTGCTGTCTGCATGCACCATCACACTGCCTTTGTGACCTTTGCTCGGACTATGATGACAATGTCGTCCGCATAGCCCTATACCTCATACCCCACTCCCGAGAGCATCCCCAGCAGGCTGTCCACGACTAGGCACCAGAGCAAGGGAGACAGAACGCTCCCCTGTGGACACCCCGCCACGACCCCCGCCAGCAGATTTCCTCCCGCGAGTCAGGTGAACACCGCCCTGTCCCTGAGCATGGAACCGATCCACCTGCAGCAAGTCTCCTCTATTACACGCTCCCGGACAGCTGCCAGAACCGATCCGAACCAGCTGTTACTAAGTAGTGCATGTTTTTTTTATGATATAAACCCGTACCAAAGTTTGTTGCCATAGATTTGTTACTTCCGGAGATATAAAAATTTTTCAGGGAAGAAGACAAAATTTTGCGGGAAAAAGTAGTCCGATTTTGCCGGCTAACGAACTTGTACAAGCTACTTGCGAAAGGAAGGTATTCACCAAATTTGATCAAAAGCAGGTCATTATTTTTTGAGTTATCGGCGTACACCCACACACATACAAATATATATATATATATATATATATATATATATATATATATATATATATATATATATATATATATATATATATATATATATATATATATATATATATATATATATATATATATATATATATATATATATATATATATATATATATATATGTATGTATGTATGTATGTATTTGGGTTCCAGGGGAGCTAAATTGGGCGCATATGAAGAAATTTTGTCAAAAAAATTCAAAAGTCGCGATCTCCTCATTACTGATTTTTTAAAGAAAATTAACTAAAAAAACTCTTGACTTCATTACTCTAAAACCAGTGGTGGTGAAAAATCTACTTTTATGCAGCAATGTATATTTTATCAACCAAAAAATTTTTATTCGAGGTGTTTCCAAAAATATATACATCGTTTTCACTTCATTTATTTCAGTTTTCTTTCAAGCGCGCTTGTTGAAAGCATATTTGAATTATTTTAACCTTCATTAGCTTTAACCCTTTTTGAGTAGGACTTTCTTTATCGTTCACGTAACATAATATATCAGAAAAGTTAACATTGTCAGTTTCACAAAGGAAGCTTTCTCAGTGTCAACCGACTCAACAGTGAGGCGAGATTAAACTAGCTTCTAAAACTGCAGTCCTTTATTTAAGTGAGTGCGACGTAGATGGCTTTATGAGTAGAGAGAATATTGTGAATGTGCTTTATCCCTTTGGAAATATACGCTGTCAGAAATTCACATTCCTTATGCAAATTAGTTGTCATCAAAGTATAAGACCTGGAATATTTGAATGCATTCGGTGAGTTATTTGAAATACTGCACAAAATGGAGTTCAGTATTGCTTAGTCGACCATAAATGAATGTGTAATTCGATACGACTTCCCAAGCGGGCCCTTTCATAGTCACTGAATTGAAAAAATTAAATTAAACTCCTGGCTGTTTGAGAATGTTTAATAATATTTTTGTGCACGCAGAAAGCAAATCCAAACAGAGCAGCAAAATCAGCAATCATACACTTTTTGCTTTGCTGGTCGCTATAAATGCGGATATACTGCATTGGTGATATCGCTTTGATTTGTTCCTTAATTTGTAACGGTGAAATGATATTCAATATGCCCAGGACGAAAGCTGAATTGCTTCTGACGGTAAAGTTTCTGAATCAAATTAATATATAGACTCTAATACGACTCAATAAGCCAAGATATTGATCCTGAAATTATTTGCTCCGTCCAAACAAATGATGCTTTACTAAAGAATTCTAAAGCAGGCTCAAAATGTTTAGACTAATTTTAAATGTTTTCATTAAATGTAATAAGTACCTTCATTTTAACCAATAATAATTTGTAGCTAATTGTTGACTTGAGCGGCGATAAACGTAAACCATACAACACTTTAAAAAACTCTGGACGCAGCAAGTGCGTTATGGTAGTGAATTTTCATAAAAATGTTTTTATTGAAAATATGTGTGTTTTCTTTTTAAGAAAGCAGGCAATAATTTTGGTTACCAGTATAACCTATATAGTAAAAACAATGTGCCAGGTTTCATAAAAATAACTTTATTGTGTGAAAATGTACAAAAATTCCAAAAGTAAACTTAAAGTTTTTCCGGAAAAAATCGTTTCTTGGCCAACCTTATAGGTTAGTAGCAAATTGAGCTATGCAAATATGAAGCGTTTGATCAAAATTCGCTACCATAACGCACTTGCTGCATCTAGAATTTATTTTCTTACAAACATGTATTATATTTCGATGGAAAATGCAAAAATGCAATAACATAAGGCGTGTTTGATTTAAAAAAAGAAAAGAAAATTTGTATCACCAACGACTTATGAGCCAGCCTGTGATGGTAAAAATATTTTTTTTAAATGTAGCTCAAGACACCCTATAATTAATTTATACAATTTTTTTCCATATGTTCTATAATAACGGATAAATTGAGCTTATTTGATTTTTTACGAAAATTCGACAAAAATTATATACCACTAAGCGATAAACTCTATAGCTAAGACTACTACCAAACATCAGAGAAAGGGTCTATTTGAAATGAATTTTCTGAAAACATTTTAGTAAAATGAAGGACGATGACGGTTGAACCTAAGACTTCAGGGTTTGTAAAACATCCTTCTTGAGACATTGGATTTCCATACCCCGTATTAGATTCAAGTTATTTGCCTAAATGTTGGCGAGTTTGACGTTTTAAAACGCAACTTTGACGTTTTGAGGAAAACCCCAATTTATTTTTCTTTAAATGCCTATAACTTTATTTTCTTTTGACATAAATAGCTAAATTTTGGTAGGTGACTTACCTTATTGGGATATAAACCTGCGTACCAAATTTGGTTGCCCTTACTTTGTATTCCGGAGATATAAATTTTTTCGAAAGAAAGCACAACATTTTCCGGGAAAACCTGGGCAGATTTTTCTGGTTAACGAACTTATCCAAGCCATTTGCAAAAGGAATTCATTCACCAAATTTAATCAAAATCGGCTTATTATTTTTTGAGTTATCTGTGTGACACATATATCGATATATATATAAACATATAAAAATTGAAA
Organism: Tillus elongatus; assembly: GCA_964006375.1. NCBI lineage: Eukaryota > Metazoa > Arthropoda > Insecta > Coleoptera > Cleridae > Tillus > Tillus elongatus. The sequence continues at coordinate 20,912,128 of OZ023266.1, forward strand.
CTGACCCCGGATATGTGTTCTGGGGGGCCTAATTAGCGCTCATTTGAAGAAATACTTTCAAAATTCAAAAGTCGGGATCTTCTCATTAGTGAATTTTTTTTTTAGAAAATTTACTAAAAATGTACAATATTTTATCAAAATAACTTATTGTTTAAAAAAGTACAATCATTTTCCGAAAATAAACTTGTTTCCTAGGCGACCAACCTTAGGTTAATAGCAAATTGAGTTATTGAATTTTAAAGCATTTAATGAAAATTCGCAACCAAAACGTACTTACTGCGTCTTGATTTTTTTTAAGAAGATGTATCATATTTCGATAAAAAATGCAAAAATGCAATAAGAAACTTTCAAAAAAACTTGTACGTAACAGCATGACTTATGGACCCGCCTGTGCTTGTCAAAAAAATTTTATAGGATGCAGCTCCAGACACCCTACAAGTAACGTATACATTTTTTTCTCGTATTTTGCATAATAACAATTATATTGAAATATTTTAGTAAACTGAAGGGCAATGATAGTTGAAGCTGAACCTTTGCAGAACACTCTTTACATAATTCGTATTTCATTCAGGTTTGTTGCCAATTTTGACGTCTCAAATCGTGACTTTGACATTTTGCGCAAAACCCCAGTTTTTTCTTTTAAATACCTATAACTTTTTGTCTTTATACCTACAGACCTAAATTTTAGTGGATGGTTTACTCTTTATAATACAAACACGCACACCAAATCTGGTTGGCCTTACTTTGTTATTTCCGGAGACATAAATTTTTCCCGAAAGAAAACACAAAATTTTCCGGGAAAACCTTGTGCTCAACTTTGTCACATCAACCTCTTAAGGGTGGTGATAACAAGCCTTATATTTTAAATAGGGAATATGGGTCGAGTGTTACATCATTTGAAAGCTTTTTCTTTTCTGAATTCAGCATACTAGTTTTTTTGGTAGTTTTATCAACTCCTTTAAAAATTATTCACAGTTGGAGTTGCAAGACGTATTTCATTCATTGTGAGAAGAAATGCACTAATTAGTCAATTTTTCGTTAAAAAAACTAAAAAACAAAACCAAACGTTCAAAAATGTTTATTCAGTTAGGTAAGTGTTCAAATTGTTGACCACCAGCTTTCATACAAAAGTACAAATTTTGTTCAAAACGAGCTCTGACATTGTGGCGCATTTGTGGAGTTATTAGACGGCATTCTTCAACAATGAGTCGTCGTAATTCTTTCAGAGATTCCGGTTTTGTTGCGTAAATTCTACTCTTTAAATGGCCCCATAGAAAGAAGTCTAAAGGAGTTAAATCCGGTGATCTAGGGGGCCACTCAATAGCACCTCAACGTTCAATACATTGCTCTGGAAAATCCCTCTGCTTCGTTTTCAATGCGCCACCCTATATATATATATATATATATATATATATATATATATATATATATATATATATATATATATATATATATATATAAATTAAAACTAAACCTAGGTGTGGGTTCTAGGGGGCATAGTACGCGCTCGTTTGAAGCAACTTTTTCTGAATTCAACAGTCGGTGTCTCATCATTAGTGATTTTTTTAAAGAAAATTCACTAGAACAAGCACGTGTGAAGCCACAGAAAAAGTCTACGACTGTATTAAATATGGAATGGTTTCAATAAGTTAGGGCAAGAACAAACAACCAGATATGCTATTCAAGTTGAATTAAGTTTTAAAAGTTTTCATCTCTTCTTTATAAAGTTATTTGTTTACAAAGACTCGCTAAAAATGATTGGAATAACAACAATCGGTTCAGATAACAGTAAAGTGAAACGAGATTGAATTTTTTTTAAATAAAAAGTGAAGTCACTAACTAGGATTAGAACTCGTCATGTCGGACTCGACTATTGGATGTACAGGGCTTAGCTGACTCGTCTACGCTCGACAGGGCAGACTAGCAGGTATACCCAGTAGTATCTTATCCCTCAGGGGAATTTGTCCACTATTAAACAGGACTAAAAACTATACAGTTGAATGTCCAGGGAACACGTTTCATCTGTTGCGGTAGGATGGATCCACTGACGTCAGAGGTGTTATTAACACGAACAGAAGCAACTTTAATTGAAAATTTTATTATTGCTTCTGTTCGTGTTAGTAACACCTCTGACGCCAGTGGATCCATCCTACAGCAACAGATAAAACGTATTCCTTGAATATTCAACTGTAGAGTTTTTAGTCATGTTTAATAATGGACAAATTACCATGAGGATGACCGATTAACAGGTCGAAACGCGTCGGGACAAGGAATAAACATTTGTTTGGAAAGAAAAAGCCTTTTTGTTCAACTCACCCAAAGAAAAATAAAGTGTATATTTATGTGTGCACATGTAACAAATGTTTATAGCCATTATCTTCTTATCTAGATTAACGATTACCATCAGGTGTCACTAACAAAATTGTGGATAATACCTATTAAAACCTAGTAAACGTTTAGCTTATGTATATTTTATGGTAAATAGCCATTGTGTCTGAAATCATGAATTCATACGCGCACACGCGGAATTAAAACTTAACATTTTTACAAACTGACCTTTTGTCTACCCTTATCAGTAATCAGTATTGGTAAGCAAAATTCCCTGAAATGCGTAAATTTAAAGCCGGTTCAGGTCTATCATCGTTTTAATGAATTTTCGTAGAAAAAATTAACTAATTGGGAGATCCCAACTTTTGAATTAAAAAAAATATTCTTTAAGTGAGCGCTATTTGGGACCCCTGGAACCCAAATCTGAGGTCGGTTTCAGACTTTGTATATATATATATATATATATATATATATATATATATATATATATATATATATATATATATAATTCTATTATTGGCTTTAATTTTATATTTTTATTTTATTTTATATTTTATATCATAATGCCCCACTGTTGGGCGTCAATTATACAATTATTGGCTTGAATTTTTATTATATATTTTATATTATTTTTAATGTTAATTGCCACACTGTTGTGCGCCAATTATTCTAATTGGTTTTTGAATTTTATGTATATTTTATTAATTTAATTTAATTTAATGTATAATTTATATGGAAAAGTGATATTTAAAAATGGATAATGATATTACACCATGTGTTATGGGTGACTCTGTATATTTTATAATGTGAAACTTTATCTGAATAAAATGTTTTATGACTCTTGTATTAATTGTGATTTAAGCTATCTCAGGGTTATTTGGGTTGCCTATCCTTCTACTATATATATATATATATATATATATATATATATATATATATATATATATATATATATATATATATATATATATATATATATATATATATATATATAAATAGGTCAAATAAATTGTATTCAAATATTTAATATACTTACGCTATCTCAGTGGTGAGTTTTGCTAAAATAAGGAAAAAAATAGCCTGCAAATATTTATAGTAACCTTATTTTATCTTATTTTGTTTCAAAGAATTATGTTTCAAAATTCGTAAACAAATTTTATTGGCACAATTTCAAATTTAAAATCTAAACGGATCCGTTGTTATAATTTGTCAAACTAATATTATCAATTTACAATGATTAATCTTAGTACCCGAATTTTCGGCTGTCATTCAAATGTTCTGATTAATAAATATGGATCCTTGACCTGCACTCCCTCTGTATTCGCAATGTTGAACTATGGTTAAATTATCCTATAAGATTTCTATTTTATGCATTTAAATCTTAATTTCCCATAAACACATTTGCTTAAAATGATATTTGACAGAATGGGCTGTCTTTTTATTGAAATATTTGTCTTGTTGAGCTGATATACATTAAACAAAATAAATCTCTAACCTTGGCTTCCTCGCTAATGGTAGTGGGTATCCTCAAATGTAAGTATTCTTGATATATTTACTGCTTATCTCGTACTTTCTTACGTTAAAAACTTGATGTAACGTCTCTTCTTTGTTTTAGCGGCAAATTGAATTTTCCTTGCACAATTTATACTTTAAAATATTTATATTTAAAATGGGAAGCAAGAATGACGCTCTCTGGCATCTCAATTTCATCAACAACCAACAATAAATCATAACAAAAGCGGAAATGTTGCCCAAATTCATCTAACATTTGGTGTTTCCTCTCTGGTCAGAGCATTCTCTCTTCCAATTAATTAATATATGTTTGACAGCTATTCTCCTTGGAACCGTCGAGTAAGTTGAATATTCTATTCTTAAAATTGACATCTGACCTGACCTTATTTCTAGATAACATAACCAACAATAATTTTCTAACATTAATTCATTTTATGCTGTAATCTTGATTTAAAAGTTCCAGAACACTAAACACTGTTTTTAGTAACTTCCAGTTCATTGTTTTTTTACAAACACAGACACATATATGGGTACATTTCAGTTCATTGTTCACATAAATAAAACTAAATTTACATATTGAAAACATCATACAGGGGTTTGTTTTGTTCATTACCTTCAGGTAATTGATTTTATAACATAATTCTTTGGTATGTATTTCATGCTTAATATTTCAATCTATCTACATATAGATTTTTGGCTGTTTTAATTTCACTTTAACTGAGATATTTTCCAAATTGCTAGTTATACTTTTTAAAGACTCATTTAATGATCATTTCAACAAATTATGGCTATATATCTTTCATTGCTTCTCCAAATAACACTGACTAACAATAATAGTGAATGTGCTTGTATTTTAATGTTATTATTTTGTTTTCTGTTTTAGTGTGCAGTAAAATATGTCGAACGATGTGGATATGTATACAATATACAAATAACCCATATGCATTACGTGTAAACCGTAAGTATTTTACTTACTACTGGCCAGTGGTACTACTACTACCCCCCATTACTAATCTGGTCACCCAATTTTTTAATCAATAATCAGAATTTAACATTATCATAGTAGTTTCCGTAAGGGTTTTCATTTTTGTTTTTATGACTTTATATGGCCTTTGCAATTCTCAGCACAATATATATATATATATATATATATATATATATATATATATATATATATATATATATATATATATATATATATATATATGTTTATATATTTAATATATTTATGTGTCACACCGCTAACTCAAAAAATAATGCGCTGATTTTGATAAAATTTGGAGAGTATCTGCCTTTCGCAAGTGGCTTAAATAAGTTGGTTAGCCAGGAAAATCGGACTAATTTTTCCCAGAAAATTTTATATCTCGGGAAATAACAAAGTTAGGACAACCGTGTGGGGTGCGAGGGTTTATATCATAAAAAGAAAACCACGCACCAAAACTTGAATCTCTACCTTGAAACAAAACAAAGTTATAAGCTTTTAGGTTTTTATTCTTAAAACGTCAAAAAAGTCGCGATTCTAAACGTCAAAATTGACATGTTCTAGATAGAGAATTTACATGAACGGCTATGTAGCGTAAATGTCGCAAAAGGACTTAAAAAGCCTTATGTTTCAGCTACCATCTTCGTTGTTCTTTATGTTATTAAATTATTTGTAGAAAATTAATTTAAAATAGACCCTTTATGTGATGCTTTGGTAGCAGTTTCAGTTATTTATTTAATTTTATGGTATCAGATTACGCTTATTATCTAGCGTTTTTTTTTTCAATTGTGCAATGTGGAAGTTTTTTATGGAGAAACGGTGTCGGTAAGTAGTTTCTCCTTTACATGGACTTCTGCAAGGTGAGTCTTTTACAGTTTGCATTTGTAGCTTCGTTGTAGCATGTTTACCTTGCATATAACTTCAAACTGACTTTAGGTCTCTTAACTGTATTGTGGCGTTGAGATCACAGCATTTGTCCGATGTTTAATGCATAAAGGGGTTCCTCTAAGCATGTTTCTGATTTTTTTTTCAAACAACGTACAATACGCTAATCTGATAATTTACCTATAAATGTTATTAATGTAGGAATTAACTTAAAATTATCATTTATAATTAAGGGAAAATACAATTTGTTGTAGGTATGCAACGAAAAAATTCACACAAAATAGAATAATTTCTAGATTCTAAAACCTACTGTGACGCTATAATGAAACAATGTCAAATGAAACGAAAACCATTTCAGGCTAAGGGATGGAAAAATCTTTTTACAGTAAAATAAGCTTTCGTACTTAAAAAAAAACAACAAGATTCTTATAAGGCGTAATACAATAGTGCATAATGATAGTCCACGGCAACAGTACATGTCATATTCAACTGACAAATTATTATTATTTTTTTTTTTTATGTCAACAACACACCACGAGGGCTTACAGCCTAAATACTATCGTACCGTGGGTGTTGACAAGGAGGAAAGAGGCAGCTTGTTAATTCTGGACTTGAAGGTTTGGAGGTTCGGAGGAGAAGGAAAAACATGCGCCGGCAAGGAATTCCACAACTTGGAAGTCCTCGGGACAAAAGAGCGGGCATAACAAGATGTTCTATGTCTGGTGACTTGGACATTAAAAGGGTGCATTCGCTCTGTTCCCCTGGTAGATCTGCTGGCGGCAGCAGGTGGGGGAATTATGGAGGAAAGCTCCTCTGAGCAGTGCCCGTGCAGATATCTATAAAAGAGAGAGAGGTCACCAACGACACGTCGGTGGGCAAGGGATGGAAGCCTTTGGGTGAGGGTAGGGTCACCGATGAGACGTATGGCTCTCTTTTGAATGGAGTCCAGGATAGCAAGTGTAGAAGCGGCAGCTGCACCCCAGATGTGGGAGCAGTATTCGAGGTTTGGCCTTATTTGTGAAGTGCATAAGGTATAGAGATTAGTTGGTGAAAAGTATTTGCGAGCCCGGAAGAGGAAACCCAATTTCTTAGCAGCCGCTTCTGCAATTGATGTAACATGTTGGTGCCAATTAAGATTTCGATCCACAGAAATGCCAACAAGAGAAAAGGACTCATTACTTTGAATAACTTGGTTGTTCATTGTGATGGGTCTACGGCTGCTGTATCTCTTGTGAGAAAGAAAGCAGGACTTAGTTTTAGTGGGGTTGAATTGTACAAGATTTCTACTTCCCCAGTCTAATATTTTTTGGAGGTCCACGGAGACAGAACCCTCCATGAGTCTGCGATCCTCATCTAATTGGGCTAAAGAGACAGGCTTAGAATATTGTATATTTGAGTGGAGGGTGCTGTCGTCCGCGTAACTGTGAACTGGGTTGGATGTGCTAGAGAGGAGGTCATTGATGTGGAGAAGAAACAAAGTAGGGGCTAAAGCTGAACCTTGAGGAACTCCTGCATTAATTGGATACAGTTTAGAGGAATGGCCATCCACAACAACAGATATGCTCCTGTTGGAGAGGAAATTTGCTGTCCAGGTACAAAGTTTTGGTGGTAGGCCATATGCCGGGAGTTTATTAAGCAGCGCTGCGTGCCAGACCTGGTCGAATGCTTTGGATATGTCTAGAGCAACAATCTGGGATTCACCGTGTTGTTCCATAGACTTGTTCCAAGAATGGGTGACAAAGGAAAGGAGGTCGGCAGTCGATCTGCGCTGACGGAATCCATACTGCCTGTCGTGGATTAGACTGTGTTTTTCAAGGAATTTTAGTAGTTCGGTGTTTATATACTTTTCCATCACTTTAGAGATGACTGAAAGGAGAGAAATAGGCCTGTAGTTGCTAGGAAGCGCTTTGGATCCTTTCTTGGGGATGGGTTGTACTCGAGCAGTTTTCCAGTTACTAGGGAATATGCCTTTATTGTAAGATATCTGAAACAGACGAGTCAGGACAGGAGCAAGTTCTGGTGCGCATTTTTTGAGAACAATTGCTGGGATCTCGTCAAGGCCAGAGGCTTTCCTGGTATTAAGAGAAGAGAGCATCTTTCGTACCTTTTTAGTTTTGAAAATGATATCAGTCATTTTATGCGCGACATTGGGGACTGTTGGTGGTTGAACATTTGGAGGTGGGTTGAGAGTAGAATTTCCGGCGAACAACGAAGCAAAAAGTTCAGCCTTGCCCAGGGCGGTAGAAACAATTTCATCCCCTGAGACAAGAGGTGGGAACGTGCTCTTGCAGAAATTATTCCCAATAGACTTAGCAAGAGTCCAGAAGGGTTTGCCGCCGTTGGAGCTTGAGAGGACTTTGTTTTTGATGTGGTTATTAAACGAGTTTTTTGCCTCAGAAAGAATACGGACATAGCGGTTTCTTGCGTCGTTAAATGCTTGACGATTTTCTTGACTGGGATTGTGTAGAAGCGTTTTGTGAGCTTTGACCTTTTCAAGTCTGGGCTTGTCACAGGATTTAGAGAACCAGGGCTTTTGAGTGGCTGAAAAGGTTTTCTGTGTACGTGGAATAAATAATTCCATGCCAGCTTGGATAATTTCGGTGACGTTTTGTGAGATATCAGAGGGGTCAGGGTGAGAGAAGCAGACAGACGCCCATGGAAATGAGGAAAAGTAATCCCGCATTTCGTCCCAGTTTGCGGAGTTGTAGTGCCAAACGATACGTGGGTGTGATGACTGTGTGACCTCGGGTTGCATTGCACAGGAAGCAGTGACCATGCCGTGGTCTGAGCGACCAAGGGGGGCGGTGACTGATATCTTATAGCATTCAGGGTTTGTAGCAAGAAGGAGATCCAAGGGATTTGAGCTGTGTGTTGGGATACGAGGAAAGTTAGTAGGTTGCTGAACCATATTGGCCAAAGAATTGCTGACTGCAAAGGCCTCCGCTGCTCTCCCTTGTGGATCGGTTTTTGAAGATCCTAGCCATTCCTTATTGTGGACATTGAAGTCGCCAAGAATAGTGGCCTCGGAGGAAGGATATTCAGAAATCAGATAGTCGGTTTTTTCAGAAAGTTAGTCAAAGAGCTGGACAAAGTTGTTGTCAGAAGGTGACCGGTAAATGCAACAGATGAATTTAGTTGCAGCCCTGAGAGAGAGTTTTATCCATAGTATGTCTTTTCTTCCAGCTTCTAAATTGGGAAGTCTGGTGCAGAGTAGATTGCTACGGACGTATGCGCACACGCCTCCATGCAATCTAAAGGCAGTAAGGAGCTCATACCCCGGGAAATTAAGGTGATTAGTGGCTGTTTTGGCACTGATTTGGGTTTCGGTGAGGAAGAGGAGTTGGGGCCTGTTAGCCTGGAGGAAATGGTGGACGGAGTTCAGGTTAGAATTTAGGCCACATATATTCGAAAAGGATATGTTAAATCTTGATGTTGGCGCCCCCTGTACACCCCTCTCCCGGAGATCCGAATGGAGGGGTATTTTGCCTCCGGAATATTTTATACAAGGAGGAGCCATCATCAGTTTTGCTTATAAGGGAAACCGACTCATACACCAGAACCGGAAACGTCCGTTGGGACTTCACCGGCCCCTTGATGTATGGGGTGGTACCTCCTCGGGCGTGAAAAAATCCTTTACTATTACATAAAGGAAAATTCCACTACCACCTGCTATGGATTGGATTGGATCAATGTCTACCCCTTTAAAAATAAGATTAATAAAGGGACTATCAATTGTCCAGTAGTTATGATTTTCGACATAGTAGGAGGATACAAAACATTATCATCATTTTGCATCCATGCCTATTGTCGGCATGGATGTCAGATCTACTCTCAAAGTGACATGTAAATAAGTATTTTGTTTTCTGACATTTGTAATACAAATGTATACATGCTCTTCTTCATACAATCATATTTATTTTTGGCCATCACAATTTTACTCATAGAGTTGGATACAATTTTAGTGACTTTCGAATTTTGAAAAGATTTCTTTAAATGAGTGCTAAGTAGGCCCCATAGAACCCATATACGCGTTAGTTTCAGTTTTTATCTGTTATCATATATACAGGGTGACGCATTTCTAGGGTAAAGTTCAAAATATCCATTATTATACAAGATATGATAAAAAAATGTATATGTTAATTATACGATGTCTGGAGCTGCATCTTATAAAATTATTTTTACAATCACAGTGGCCCATAAGTCGCTGCTGATGCAATTTTTTTTCCTAATCGAACACGCCTTATAGTATTACAATTTTTGCATCGAAAGATAATGCATGTTTGTAAGCAAATAAATTAGGGGCTCAGCAACTGCGTTATGGTAGCGATTTTTCATAAAACGTTTCTTTCGATAGCTTAATTTACTATTAACCTAAGGTTTTTTGGCCAGGAAACCAGCATTTTGGGCACATTTTAGGTTTATTTTCGGAAGATTTTTGTATATTGTCAAACAATAAAGTTATTTTGATGAAATATGGTACATTGTTTCTCTTATATAGGTTATACTGGTAACCAAATTTGATGCAAGCTTTCTTAAAAAAATATATGTTTCCTATTAAAAATATTTTTATGAAAACCTACTACCACAACGCCCTTGCTGCGTCCAGAGATTTTATCACATCGGAAGCTTTGACTCAAGTGAACAAATCAATATTTAAACAATTGGCCGTGATATTCCCAAGATCAAGTAACAAACATCAACCACCAGTGCAAAAGCGTATTTAAATCACCATCAATAATCCACGATTTTTTCCGGAAGTTTGACTATAAATTTGCCGAGTCGCTGACACGCCAACACATATTATTCTCGTTTCTGAGCAATAACAGTCCAGATAAAGGTAAATGTATGTTTTGTTCCATTCATTAATCATTTGCTGAAAGGTTATTTTGTACGTGTTTGAAAAGAGAGACCTCATGGATAAGGTGCCTTATTTAAAAAACCATCCCTTGGCATTAATATCTAGCATCCTTTTGGCTTCCAGACGTCAGCTAACAGCTAACGACGTCCCAGGCATGGAAATGCACGCCCGACGGACCTTAATATCCAAATTCGCATCGTTTCAAGCGGTCACGTGGTCCTCAAATTACGTTTATGATTTTTCTCGTCTGCGATTTGAGCACGCCGTCATAAATTCTAATGAGTTCCAGGACCACTATCAGCAGAATTCAATCTTCTCCTTGTCCTCACTCTTCCGCTGGATACGCCTTTATTGTAAATTATTGTGCGTTTAGATTTATAGTGTCTGCGCATCACGTAGAACGATTGCGCTTTTATCTAAAATTGAAACAGTTTTCTCTGTTTATTTGTAAAATGTAAAAACGTTAATATCGGTTTTTAATTTACTTTCTGCTGGATTCAACACAATTTATAATAAATCTAAACTCAGCTGGTTCAGATCCCGTAATTAATATTTTACACGAGTGGTGTCGCAGCTTAAGGTGACTTAATTTGTGTTTGTGATTTTTATCCAAGACAAACCTCATCGTAAACAACGAGCTCTTGAATTCATTGATTGTTGTTGCCCTTACTTGGTGAAACTGGTCGATAATAAAATAATAGTATAATCTATACAGACTTGGAGAATACTTTTCTGGCTTCACTTACACAAACGAAACCCACCCAAGCAACAAATTAAGGCATGATAACCAGCACTCGAGTCCAAATAACCTAACCAAGTTGTAATCTAGTTATAATTAACCAAAATTTTGGCGTGATTGTCATAATCATTACAAATTTGATAATGCAGCTCCTAATTAGCCTATTTTTGACTATTAAAGTTATTCAAAACTCAGTAACTTACAAGTAACTAAACTCGGAAAATTTTCGTTCAATTTTACCTATAAATATACTTAAATATAGTTTTGAGTTTAAATTCCACAATTGGTAATTTTTAGGTCGAAGTGTGCCCTAAATTGGACTGCAAACCGACTACTAAGTCCAGGTACCAAAATACCAGAACCGGCTCTGGGCGTGACAAGGAGCACTGCCAGGGGAGCCATTAAATCCTGGGTCAGAAACCAAGACAAGGTGTACTGGACAGAGTGTCCAGGGCTCAGACATGGGAAGTCAATAATTGGCGAACCCAGTTCAAAGAGAGCTCTGGAGCTGCTAAATCTTAGCAGAGGAGAGCTCAAAAACACAACAGGTCTCTTGACGGGACACATGGCCCTCAAGAAACACCTGCATAAAATGGGGTGCTTCGAAGGGGACCTCGCATGCAGACTCTGCGGCGAGGGGGAGGAATCAGCCCAGCACATATTGTGCGAGTGTGAAGCGCTGGACCGCAAAAGACAACTGATCTAGACTGGAGAGTGAGTGCCGAGACTAGACGAGCGACCTGACTGGGCAGAATGAGGTCACCTTCATCTGGATGCCGGTTCACTCGAGGGTCAAAGGCGATGAAGAAGCTGACAGTCTCGCGAAGAGAGGGTCAGCAGAACCATTTATGGGACCAGAACCGGCTCTGGGCGTGACAAAGAGCACTGCCATGGGAGCCATTAAGTCCTGGGTCAGAAACCAACACAAGGTGTACTGGGTAGACTGTCCAGGGCTCAGACATGGGAAGTCAATAATTGACGAACCCAGTTCAAAGAGAGCTGTGGAGCGGCTAAATCTTAGACAGCTCAGAAATATGACAGGTGTCTTGACAGGACATATCGCCGTCAAGAAACACCTGCATAAAATGGGGCGGTTCGAAGGGGACCTCGCATGCAGACTCTGCAGCGAGTGGAAGGAATCAGCCCAGCACATCTTGTACGAGTGTAAAGTTCTGGAGCGCAAAAGACAACTGATCTACGGTCAGTCTAGACCGGAGACAGAGCAATATAAAACTTCACCCTACCAATCGCTGTGCAGACTAGTTCAAGGCACAGTGATTTTGGAAGGGGTGGAGTAAGACTAAGGGTATGCACAATCAACCAAAGGTTGCAGTGCTATTGGGGCGGCAAGGCCGCGGACGAGCCCTGAGGAAAAAAAATAACTTGCAATACGACTCTGTGATATAGTAAATTGAAGGTCTTCGTATGAAGTCCAGATTACACATATATTACTAATCTAACTACAATACAACACAGGAAATATTTTGGGCACTGAGATAACCTAAATGGCTTTCTGATTGGCTATATAGTCACAATTACTGCAGAAGTGGTCTTCCAAGTCAAATTGCCTACATAAAAGTTGAAAATACCTATAAAATCTGACTTCAAATAAAAAATGTCCTTAACGTTCAAAGTGTACAGCAGTGAAATCGATTTGTCAATGTTTAAGTTGTTTCACTGTATCAACTTAATTAACAAAAATTGTATTCTTCAGTCACAGTCTCTGTGTAAATCCTAAAAACGTATGCCAACTTCATATGCTACTACTATATTGCAGAAAAGCTGCTGATTTGAAATCAGCACGTTTACCCCTTCGAATAATACATCCCTTTCAGTGTCAACGTTATTAAACATTGGAAACATGGTCAGCTGTCATATATTTATGTTTATTTACTTATCTTTGCTCTATTAATGTCTATAAGATATAATGGAATCAAAGATCAAAAACGTTATACAATAACTCATATAGGTCTCTCCGGTGTGCACGTGCTAATAAATTAAATTTAAACTAAATTCGCTTACCATATAGTTGAAATTCCCATAATAGGACAAAATTCCTTCAAAGTTTGATTAGTTTGCATGGCCATTGGGAATTGTGACTTATAGAAAAAAAAAAGAGCAAAATTAACTTTTAGGTCAATAGCATTACAAAGGTGGCATTATTAAACTTATCCATCGGTATCCATCTTGATTGTATTGAAAAACTAAAAACCATTTTTTGTTGAATCGAGTGTAATAAAATTTTAACTTGACGAAAACATAAAATAATACTTGTATACAATAAGGGTAGGATAGTTTTTTTTTTACATCACCAATCCTCAAAATCAGAATGTCAAGGATTTTGAATGGTTTTTCATTTTAGCTACTTTTACTTTTTACAGAGGCGCTTGAATTATATCAAACCATCATAATTATGAAGAAAAAAACATAACAACATATTTTTACATGTTTATATATATATATATATATATATATATATATATATATATATATATATATATATATATATATATATATATATTTATATATTTATATATATATGAATCCAACCGATAACTCAAAAAATAATTAACCGCTCGGCAAGTGCTTTTGGTTAGCCAGGAAAATCGGGCAAGGTATTTCGGGAAATTTTTCTTTCGAAAAGATATTTCGATGAAATTTGGTGTACATATTGCTTTGGAAAAGACCTAACGACGTGGCAAAATTCAGCTTTGAAGGTTTACAGGAACTTGATCTATTCAAATTTGAAACATTTATTTTTAATATCACCGCGTTTCATTGACAATGGCAAACCTGGCTTATATGAGATCTAGTATGTCGTTGCCTGGCGACGGAACATTTGATATTATTGTGCAGCTCTGTTAGATGCTGTAACTGACGTTTATCATATGGTATGAGATTGTTTATATGTTTATCTGTTTCAGTCTAGAAATTATTGTGTTATTTGGGAAAGTTTTATATACAAGTGCAAATTATTCCTTTATTAATGTTAGTGGGTGGACTAAACAGTGTTTGTTATGTTTTATCAACATATATAAACGATCGAAGTTTTACAAAAGGGGCTGATATGCAACAGGTTAGTTATTTTCTCTCTGATGCTTTGGCGGTAGTTTTAGTTAAGTTTATGGTTTAACGGTCTATAATTTTTAGCTAATTTTCGTACTAAAAATTCGTCAATGAGGAGGCCGCGACTTTATAGAATTTTAAAAAGATTTCTTCAAATGAGCGCAAACTAGGCCCCCTGGAATCCATTTCCGGGTTTACGTTCAGTTTTGATCTACTTACATATATACAGGGTGACGCTTTTCTACGGCAAAGCTCAATATAATTATTATTATACAAGAGACGAGAAAAAATTAAATAAGTTAATTATAGGGTATCTTGAGCTGCATCTTATAAAATTATTTTGACAATCACCGGCTGGCCCATAAGTCGTTGGTGATCCCTACAATTTTTTTAGAACAGCCTTATTTTATTGCATTTTTTATCGAAATATGTTTGCAAGAAAAAGAATCAAGACGCACTAAGTGCGATTTGGTAGCAAATTTTCATTAAATGCTTCAAATTTCAATAACTCAATTTGCTATTAACCTAAGGTTTGTTGGCTAGGAAATCAACATTTAAAGTTTATTGTCGGCAAATTTTTGTACATTTTCAAACAATAAATTATTTTGATAAAATATATGGTACATGGTTTCTACTATATAGGTTATACTGTTAACCAAATTGATGACTGCTTGCATTAAAAAGACATATTTGCTATTCAAAGTATTTTTATAAAAATTCACTTCCATAACGTGCTTGCTGCGTCCAGACTTCTCTAAATATGAATTAAAAGTCCTTCTAGGAATCTTCTGGATAACTTTAATGAAACTTGTAATACAAATTTTTAATTTCATGTCGTCTGTCATTTTCCATAATTGCGGCCGCGATTTCACGATTGCTGCCCAATATAGATTTTATCGCAATTATTAAAAGAAAGCTCAAACTGGAGATTTTCGGACCAAAGGGATGATTTAAATCTCGAGTTTGAGCTTTCCTGTTTAGAGGTTACTCAGTTTTTCTTTGAGCAGTAAGCCATACAATTCAGAGATGAACAAAATTATAGATATTGCGATTTCGAACGGGTTCTGTCCAGATATTGTGTATAGAATAGTTACTAAGCATAGCTGGAAACTGCCGGTAAGCAATATTACGACGTTGAAGCGTTAATCCGATGAGCCACCCAAAAAGATCGCTGTACTTCTTTTCTATTATTTTCTTACAAAAGGGTTAGGAAAATATTTCAAAGCTAACGATTTGAGAGTTGTTTATAAAGTTGGTAATTTTAAAAATTTGGGTGGCCCAAAGGATACTATTGACTCCCGGTAAAAATCGGGAATTTATCAAGTATCTTGGAATTATTGCGAGTAAATCTATATTGGGCAAACACGGAGACCAATAACAACAGACTGGGCGTTGCCTTGCGTTGACAAATTATGGTGGAAGCTCTCTCTTATTTTTCTTTACTGTCCCTGTATAAGTCAAACGATGGTCACTAAGCAAGCTGTTTATAAGGGGAAAAGTGGTAAATCATCTGTCACAGGTGATATTTCTATTAGTACCGGATAAAGGAACTATAAGTCGCTGGAATACACTGCATGCGTCATTACTAACGCGATAGGGACGTTCAGGTTGTTGTCCAGCATATATCTCAAGATTTGACGTATAACAAATTTTCGCATCCACCAATGCAAATATTTTAATGCCATACAAACTTGGCTTGTTGGATATATACTGCTTGAAACAAGATTCAAAGAGCACATAGATTATTTCAGCTTCAATAGAGCAGACAAATCTATGGTTGCCCAACATATGATTTACCCGGGACATAAGGTAGGCGATATTAATCTTAAGTTGTTGAAGGCAACCACATATTATCGCAAGTTAGATACTTTGAAAAGTTTGGAAATCCGCAATGTAAATCCACAGAACTTGAATTCAGACATGGCCCCGGTCGATTCAGCACTTTGTGAAATAGCACGAAATAATCCATGGTTGCGTTCAACATCGGCACAACCGGTGGGCGTATCCACTGACGCAACATTAGTGCTTGAATTACGTCACCTGGTGTTATGTCATCCGGGACTGAGGCATCTGATATTGCAACATACGGTATTTTTAACAGACTTCAAAAAAAAAAGAGGAGGTATTCAATTCGACTGTATTTTTTTTAATGTTTGTTACCTCAGAACTTTTTTCTTGGTGAATCGATTTTGATGATTCTTTTTTTCATTTGAAAGCTGGTACGTCTCTTGTGGTCCCGTATAAATTTGATCAAGATCTGACCAGTAGTTTTTGAGTCATCCTTAATTTACCTCCGATAACACGTTTAACAAATGGTGGCAGCGGTGATAAGCATCTTTGAGTTATCCTTAATGAAGTCGGTTTTCTATTTTTTTAATTTTTTACTTATATCATCCGGTATTGTATCATCATCTGGTATTGCATCATCGGGATTACATCATTTTTAGCGTATAATGTAGGTATGTAAATAGGATACTTTTGCCCATACAGTTAGTTTAGCGAAAGCTACTGATGATGACAACTCTATTGCCGAAATACGTATCGAGCGCATAACTCTCTGTTATTATTGTTGTAGTTTTTAGGGGGTAATTCTGCTTTTTATTTCCGTTTCCAGCCACCGTGTCCAACCTCAGCCTTTTAGTAGAATTCTAAAAAGAAATTCTTGACAAAAACTTTTTTGTTACCAGTTATTTGCTGTGTTGCAAAAATAATAATATACCTTGTCGTCCAATTAGTTTCCTACAATAATAAGCTACTAACAGAACCGGTTGTGTCTATGTAATGTTCAAAGAAAATACAGGCTTACACGAAACTAGCAATTTTTTAATGAGGATACAAACCCTATCAAGCTACACTGGCTACTGGACATCTCACTGTAATATTGTAAGAGGCCAGACGCAATGATAGTGCCTCAGGCTATCATAGAGTGAATTTAATGGCTTCCGCTGGACACGTTTTACTCTAAAAGGCAGTTCGTTTACAGAGAGCTTGACTACAAGAGACACTACTGGTTGTCCAATTAGTGTAATTTGATTAAGTCTATGACTATGCTACAAACGTATTTGTAAAAATTATTTTCCACTGGCAGTTGCATAATTAAGAGAAGCTCAGTCACTTGTTCGAAAAAATCTCAACTCTATTTGTCAACAATCATTATAATTTAAACTTTCAGCGGGCGCGCCAATCAATTTTGCACCATAGGTCGGATAGTGGCTTTTACAACACGTTCTCTGTTATGATATGCATTTTAAAATTGTTTCTAAATATTGTTGAGATAAAAGAAACATTTGGCTTTATAAAATTTTACTGATTGTGGAAAAAATTAGTATTTAACCACGACGTTTTTCTGCGACTATGGCCAATCGCGGACGCCGGGAAGCAGTTTTACTCACTATCGTGGAGATTTTGCCGAACCGTTTCCATGTAATGGGTAGGGATCTTTCACGTGGTACCAACATCGCATGGCAGACCTACGGGGAAAACGTAAAAACAGTAGCTTATGTAGACGTCCTCGCAGTGCTCGTAACAGCAGATGGCCCAGAAGTCCTAGAACGGGATGTCAAAGAAGCTTTCCGCAGGATAAGCATGAGAATGGGGAGACACTAGGTCGAGCTGGCGCCAGTCAAAACTGAAGCTATCATACTCAAAGGCAGCAGAACTGCTGCCGAAAGCTAACATTTCAACTGCACGGAGTCCGAGTATCCCCGAAGGCATTCATAAGTTATCTAAGAGTTGTATTTGATCAGTGCCTCACCTTTGGCGAACACTTGAAATCTGTAATTAGCTAGGAGGAACGCCGAACATCGGCTCTTGGAAGGATACTCGCAAATATAGAAGGAATTGGAAGTCAAAACAGAGCAACACTGTGGTTTTATGCACTCTATTCTCCTATATGGAACGGAGATATGGCACACAGTGTTTGAAACCCAGAAATACGTCAATCTGTTAGAGAAAGCCCAGAGAAAGGTGCTCCTAAGGGTGGCACGCGGATACAGGAAAACATCCACGGCGACACTTTAAGTGCGGCAGGCGTACCGCCTGTTGATCTTCTAATACGATAGCGTAGGGAGGAAAACAAGGAAGAAGCAAGAAAAACAAAGCTTGCCAGATGGGACAACCGCTGGGAGACGTCGATTAAGGGTCGATGGACAGCGATGCTGATCCCCGATATTGAAACATGGAAAAGCCGAGGACATGGGACAACTGACTACATCCTGACCCATTTGCTGACAGGCCACGGATACTTCAGGGCATACTTATAGCTACTCAACTTGACAGAAGACACAATATATCCATATCGTCTAGAATATGATGACGCGTAGCACACAATTTTCTATTGCCAGAGGTGTGGTAAAATAAGGTCAAGGTGCCAGATAAACATCTGGAAACTACTCACCACCAGTAACCTAATCGCAGTGATACTCAGCTCAAGGCGGAACTCGGAGGAAGTAAGGACGATGGTGCGGCAGGTCATGGAAACAAAGAGAAGCGAAGAGAGACTGCAGGACAAAGCGAACTCCCAAACCAATTAACTGTAGGGCGAAAATACTTGAAGCAAAATAACAGACCAACATGCCTCCTGAAGACATGCGCCGATGCGGTTCCAGTGGGCAAATGAAGAGAATGAGGGGTTTTAGCCGGTAGGAGTCCGGCACTACCCAGCGCAGCAGATTCAATGCGTGCATGGGTGCCTATAATGGATTTCCCCTCACACACTCGAGACCGAAGGCTTTAGCGCCACCTTCGAAGAACGGAAGGTGCAGATAGTAAACTTGCCTAAACACAATGCCACAACCTCGATTAATGCTAATCTACAGAATGTACTGAAAAATAATTTGACGTTTCTGCTGGGAATCGAACCCAGAATCTTTAGGCCCAGAGAGATACGTCCTTACCATTGGACCACCTGGGCTGCCAAAACAAAATCAAATGATATTAATATACAGCAAGCTGGAAATCTAAAAATAATTCAAGCGACCTCTATTAGCTGCTCGCCTCCATAGTCAAAACCTTTAACAACTAAGTAACTAGCTTCCTGCAGACATCTGTACATATTTGGCAAACTAATTTTGCCACTTTTATGCTTGCCAGTGATATAGCAAATATCATATTTCACTGCTTATTCTGTGGCGTTTTTATAAAAAAAAATGTTGGCGAATTTAAATAATAAAAGTTTTATTCTTCAATAATATTTTCTGTGTAAATTCTAAAAACGTATGACAACATTATCCCGCTATTACTATATAGAAGTAAAGCTGAATTTCAATTCCATGCTGATGTGAAATCAGTACAATTCTCTCTTTAATATAATACATCTCTTTTCATGCAAGCATTGGCAACACGGTCAGCTGTTATATGTTTATGTTTATTTACTTATTTTTCCTCTATTAATGTATATAGTATATTATGTAATCAAAGATCAAAAGCGCTATATAATCATTCTTATATGCTTCTCTGGCGTCCACGTATATAAGTAATGTATTATATATTTCAATACATGAAAATGTATCATTGCTAATAAATTCAATAACAAAAAAAAAACAGGCCGAGTTTGATCAAATTTGGTGGGTACTTTCTTTTTACAAATGCTTGGATAATTTAGTTAGCCAAGAAAATCGGCCCAGTTTTTAGCAGAAAATTTTTATAGTTCCGGATGTAACAAAGTAAGGGCAGCCAAATTTGTTACGCTGGTCAAGTCACAAAAAGGAAACTATGCACCAAAATTTAGCGTATAGGGTGAAAGGAAAAAAGTTCTAAGCATTTAAAGAAAAAAGATATTGAGTGCCACTGATGACCAGATAAACGCAAAAAAGTAAAATATTTTGTGTGGATAACAAAATATATTGTAGGTTACCAAAAAAGACTGAGTTTTTTGGCGCAAAATGTCAATAAATGCCAAAAAAATTACTTTGAAAATTTGATAACTTTCTCGATTAGAAACGTCAAAATTGGCAACTTTTAGCCAAAGAACCTTAAGCTAATACGAGGTATGTAGAGAAAATGTTGTAAGAAATGCGTTTTACAAGTTTCTTAGGTTTCAGCTTGAACCGTCATTGTCTAAAATGTTACCAGAATATTCATTTCAAATAGACCCTTTCTATGATGCTTTAGCAGTATTTTTAGTTATAGAGTTTATGGTTTAATTCTCTACAACTTTTAACAAATTTTGGTACAAGAAATTCGCTATGAGAAGACCGTGACTTTTGAATTTGAAAAAGATTTTTTCAATTCAGCGCGAAATAACTCCCCTGAGACCCATATCCGGGGCTGGTTTCAGTTTGTATGTGTTTACATATATACAGGGTGAGTCATTTCTACGACAAAGCTTAATATTACTCTTATTATACAAGATACGAGAAACAATTGTAAACGTGAATTATAGGGTGTCTTGAGCTACATCTTAAAAAATTATTTCTGCAATCACAGGGTGGCCCTTTTTAAATCGAACACCACTTATATTATTGCATTTTTGCATTTTCCGTCGAATTGTAATGCATGTTTGTTACATATGTCACCAGTTTGAAATAAGACTTTTCAGCCGGCAACATTGGAGAAGAAAAGGAGGATAGAATGTGGTACATACGAAGGTTGTGTTGTGGAAGTGCAGCTCATTGTTTTACAAACGTACATAATCATTTATAATTACATATTTAATTTACGTTATATTCACTAGTTCACGAATCGTTATTTATGTTAGTTGTAGCAAAAAAGAATTAGTAGTTCTGTTATTCGTCTTGTTTAATCACTTCGTCAAAGACATAACAGAAATGGCGACGAGGATGGGATAGAAACAGAACATAAAAATTATAAATCAAAAGAATCAAGGTCTACTGCAAAGATTCCAGAAGAGATATGGGGGAAATGTTTCAAATGTGGAAGAACTAATCATAAGTCTCCTGAATGCAAAAGTAAAAACTTATTTTGTACAAATTGCAAGAAAATGGTCATGTTAACAAAGTATGTTTGAAGAAAAACTCATCTAAACTACATCAAATTTCAGAACTGGATGACAGAGAAGATAATTCAGAATTTTTTACAATAAATCTACTTGCAATAAATTCTTTGAACACTCAGAAGATTAATATTGACTTAGCTATAGATAACAATAAATGCACTATGGAACTTGATACCGGTGCAGCAGTCTCTACAGTTTCTTACAAGAAATTTAAAGAAATTTGCCCAAACAAGCACTTAAACCATACAGAAATAAAGCTCAGAACTTACACTGGAGAAATTATTAAACCATTAGAAACTTGTAACGTACAAATTAAATACAAAGGTCAAGTTGCCCAAGGAAATCTTTACGTAATACAAAAGAATGTTTATGCTATATTTGGAAGAGATTGGTTACGAAAACTGAAGCTTGACTGGTCATAAATAAACCAAATCCACTCTGTTTTACAAGTTGATTCCAATACAGCTTTAACTAATTGTTTGCGAAAAATGAAGATATATTTTCAACAGAAGTTGGGGACGTACCGAACTTACAGTGCTCAATAAAAATTGAAGAAACCTGCACTCCTATATTTATTCGACCTAGACCAGTGCCATACGCTTTACAGTCTAGAATCGAAGAAGAGATAAATCGACTAGAGAAGCTGAAAATAATAGAAAAGGTGAATTACTCATCGTGGGGTAGTCCAATAGTAGCTGTAGTCAAAAGCAATGGCAAGATAAGGTTGTGCGCCGATTACAAAGCCACAGTAAATAAATTTATTAAAGATGATAATTATCCAATTTCAAAAGTACAAGACATATTCACTAATATGAGTGGAGGAAACTATTTTTGCACTTTAGATATTAACCAAGCTTACTTACATTTGAAAGTAGATGAAAACAGCTCCATGATACAAGCCATCAGTACACATAAAGGTATATTCAAAGTCAAAAGACTCATGTTTGGAATAAAAATAGCTCCAAATGTGTGGCAACGTTTTATGGATCAAGTACTTTAAGATTTACCAGAAGTTGCTTGTTTCTTTGATGATATTTTTGTCAAAGGTACTACATATCCATACCTACTACATAATGTAGAAAAAGTTTTTAAAAGGTTAAGAAAGCACAACTTACATTTGAACAAATCGAAATGTTAGTTTTCGCAGCGCTCAATAAGATAATTAGGTCATATCATTGACAGTACAGGTATTCGACCAATGCCTGATAATATCGAGGCTATTGTGAAAAGTCAAACTCCAAAGAACGTAAATGAATTAAGGGTTCTACTAGGCATGATAAATTATTACCAGAAGTTTTTACCAAACCTTGAAGCAAAGTTACATCCCTTAAACTATCTTCTACAGAAGCATGTTAAATTTAAGTGGACAGATGAATGTGAAAAGGTATTTCAGATGTTAAAGAAAGAAATTTCAAGCTCAAAAGTGCTAATACCCTACAACCCAGATTTACCGCTGATATTAGCAACAGATGCATCACCAACTGGGTTGGGAGCAGTAATTTCACACATTACAGATCAGGGAGAGAAACCTATAGCTTTTGCATCCCGATCACTTACAAAGTCTGAAAATAACTACAGCCAACTTGATAAAAAAGCTACAGGAATTGTATGGGGGTTAAAGAAATTTTTTCAATACTGTTATGGAAGACAAATTATTTTAATTACCGACAACAAACCGTTAACAAGAATATTACATCCTACTAAAGACTTACCTTCATGCTCTGCAACAAGATTATTACATTACGCAAATTTCATGGCTGGATTCAAATACGAAATCAGATACAGGAATACCAAAGAACATGCTAATGCTGATTTTTTGTCAAGATTCGCTCTGAAATGCAAGCAAAAGAATAAACTGGATGAAGATCGACTAGAATAAAAAAGAAGCCCCAGCGTTTGAATTTATAGCCGAGGGGAGAATGTTACATATGTCACCAGTTTGAAATAAGACTTTTCAGCCGGCAACATTGGAGAGGAAAAGGAGGATAGAATGTGGTACATACGAAGGTTGTGTTGTGGAAGTGCAGCTCATTGTTTTACAAACGTACATAATCATTTAAAATTACATATTTAATTTACGTTATATTCACTAGTTCACGAATCGCTATTTATGTTAGTTGTAGCAATAAAGAATTAGTAGTTCTGTTATTCGTCTTGTTTAATCACTTCGTCAAAGACATAACAATGTTTGTTTTCGAGTTATTTTAATTGATTTGCAACTTTTCACATTTTTGGCACATATCGAAAATTGTGATACGGCGTTTTTACCAACAAAAATTGGAGTCTAATGCAAATGACGCATTCAGGGAGGTTTTTGTTTATACTATTTAATGAAAACATCAAAATGCCATACACCGAGCGCCCTCAAGTAGTGACTGAATTAAAAAAAAACTAACTATCCTCTAAAATCTAACTAACTCAATTGTTTCAAATAGAACACTCTGTATTTTGTGTTTCAAAAGTGAAGGGCATAATAATAAATGTTTAATAGGTTACTTAAAAAAATATTTTCGCATTTTCGTGACAAAATTGTAAATTTTTATGCGAAAAGCTTTTTTAGGAGTTTTGTCGAAAAGCTTATTAGGTGAAATATGATAGACTGTGTGTACCGTAATATAGGTTATACTAGTAACTAAATTTAATGCCTGTTTTCACTAAAAAAAGTCATATTTGCTATTAAAACTCTTTTATGAAAATACACTACCATAACGTACTTGGTGCGTCCAGACTTTTAGTTATTAAAATAAAAGATTCTACCAGAACTAATTCCGACAATTATTCCAAGACGACTAAACAGTGGGCTAGCAGTAAGACTAGATGCATTCTCGCAACAATTAGAACCGTAGACCGGTTTCGCTCTTATTAGAGCTATTCAGTGCGGCATACTAATTGTAGCAAAAATGCACCAAAAGTAATACGGCTATAGTATAGCCAGCCTTAAAATACTAAGTGAGTGGTGGACGTGCCGCCACCTAGTTGCGGAACCAAGTAGTATGTTGTCACGCCAGCTCCAAATAACACAAAGTGTTAAAAAAAATAGAGACTATATACAACTAACCAACAATTTAGAAAATTGTCAGCCCTTGCCCATTTCTACCCCAATATAGGGACAAAGTATGTAAGACTAGATGCATTCTCGCAACAATTAGAACCGTAGACCGGTTTCGCTCTCACTAGAGCTCTTCACTACGGCATACTAATTGTAGCAAAAACCGGTCTACGGTTCTAATTGTTGCGAGAATGCATCTAGTCTAACATACTTTGTCCCTATATTGGGGTAGAAATGGGCCAGGGCTGACAATTTTCTAAATTGTTGGTTAGTTGTATATAGTCTCTCTTTTTTTAACACTCAGTGTTATTTGGAGCTGGCGTGACAACATACTACTTGGTTCCGCAACTAGGCACGTCCACCACTCACTTAGTAGTGGGCTAGCTGCCATCACTCGAGATTTCGACACTGTTTAGATTTAAAATTATGGAAATATATACCTGTTATTCTATAATAAAAGAAAGTTGGAACCTGTCGAGCTAGAATAGTTTTTTTATATGTAAGTTTCTTCACTTACATAAAAAACACTTTTGACCCAATAAATACAAATATTATGTATATCTGCAACGGAATATGCACCTTTTAATGAAATAGATGTCACAAAAGTTCTACAATTATACAAAACAATAATTATTTACGCTTACTTTAAGATATGTCTCAGACTGAAATAAGAATGTAACGTAAAATTACAAAACGTGCACTGAGAGGATTCGGATATTTGCTTATTGCCCCAGAAAGCTCTAGATGCTGCAAAGTATAATCTAGCTCATTATTCCAAATGAATTAATATCTAGACCTCCTGCTCTAACTGTAGAGTTGCAGTTTCGAAGATATCCTATTCATCAGCCTTCGAACTTGTATAACAGCTGCAGATACGATTTATACGAATGGAATAAGTAGTAAAAAACACTTGCATTTATATTGGTAATCCTGAAGAATTATGGCTTCTGTCCAAGTGTACAATTCATGCAGAGAGTGCATTTTTATCTCTCCATTACACAGTAATATCTGCTGTGCTTCTTTTGCAAACCAAGCTTCGTGATCATTCGTCATTCTTTTGTTACAGCTGGAGTTGTCTCAGCCAACTTTACGTGTCATATTTTTATGTCTCTGGGTTTCATTGTGTGTTTTTAGCTATGACGTATATATTGAAAATTTTCTACGAATTTCGCTTTATGTAAGTTTAAAGTGACATTTGATGGGAAAGTGTCTAGAGTTGTTAACAATAATACTATAAAAGATATGTTAGACATGGGGCTTCATTTTATTTTAGGTAGATGCAGTGTCACCGTTAAAGTGCGCAACATATTGGCAATTTATTTAGTTAGCA
Source organism: Tillus elongatus (assembly GCA_964006375.1). Lineage (NCBI taxonomy): Eukaryota > Metazoa > Arthropoda > Insecta > Coleoptera > Cleridae > Tillus > Tillus elongatus. The sequence continues at coordinate 20,937,832 of OZ023266.1, forward strand.
AATTTATGTACAGATTTTGCTCTGAAAGTAATGGAAAATGACGTTGCCCATTTTTTATCGACCGATTATACTTGTAAAATTTCACAGCTTTAAAAAAAAAGTACTGCAAATTGAATCAGAACTTCCACATAGCTGTGATAATTTATTCTCCTAAGAAAGACATTCTCATGGAATAAATTTAGGGCGCATGACTTGACCACCAAGAAAAGATTTGTATTTCTGTACCCCTAAACTTTTGGAATGTTAGGCTACTAGAGTTTAAAAAAAAAAATGAGAGTTTTCGCCAGATAAGCACTTATTTGGCACCTACCCCCTGAAGCGCTCTTATCCAAAAACAATTCTAAGCGTTCCTTTTCCGGGTACTAACTGGACATCAAATTTGAAGATGATATCTCAATTCGTTTGAAAGTTATTGCGCCTATTAACAGACAGACTCACATGTCGACATATTGATATACCGACAGACCGACCCACCGACAAACCGACAGACAAAAAAAATCGTTCCAGAATCAAGTTTTCTATATGTTACGCCGTTTTATCAACAAAATAGAAAACTAAATTTTTGTCAACAATATTCCATCCCCACACATTTAACCCCTAATTTAATTTTGGCACCAGACGTTTAATGGAATTCAAAGTTTTCTAATAAATAAACCCTAAAACTTTATATTACTCGAGTGTTAACGAAAAAATTTCAATGTTCACCAAATCAACCCCCATTCATCCACTATCCACTAAAGCGATTTTACCCAAAAACTATCTCAACCGTTCGTTTGTCGATTGCTAACTGTATAGCAAATGTGAAGACGATATCTCAAATCATTCTGAAGATATCGTGGATACAAACACACAGACATACAGACCGACAGACAATGCCCAAGTCATGTTTTCTATATGTTTTGGTACTTTTTACGACGTTTAATCGAAAAAAAAATTGAAATTTTTATCGCCGATGCGATACTTCTACACGTTATGACGATGTGGAAGTAAAATACAAATAATTAGTTTATTTTTCAAAATTGAGAAAAATATTAAATAAATGCAATAGTTATTTCTCTCTCGGTTTTCTACCACCTGCCATATTTCAACAAACTTGATCAGCCCTAATTTTGTGTCAGCTCTTCTAAACCTAACGATTTTTTGGCTCATTGGAGTTTACGAAAACCCGAAAAAAACTTGTTGAAATGTAATGCACTTACCCGCCGAAATAGTTTTTAGCGAATGTTTCGTAAAACGAAAAATTCACTGATGAGGAGATTTTGTTATATATATATCACACCGAACCCAAAAAATAATTGGCCGATTTTAATGAAATTGGTAGATACCTTCCTTTTATAAGTGGCTTGGACATGTTTGTTATCCAGGTGAATTGGACTAGCTTTCCTGGGAAAATTTTGGGTTTTCTTCCGGAAAATTTTTGTATCTCCGAAAATAATACATCTATGACATCTAAATTTGGCATGTACGTTTTTACTATCAAACTTACCCTACGTGCCGAAACTCAGATCTCTACATTGAAACAAAAAAAGTTAAGGGCATTTAAATTTAAAAAAAATGGGTGTCACTGGTGATCAAAGGAAAACACAAGAACAAAATATTTTGTACTTTATACGACGTTTAAGCAAAAAAAAAAATTTAAACTTTTGTCGCCGATGCGATACTTCTACACGTTATGACGATGTGGAAGTAAAATACAAAGAATTAGTTTATTTTTCAAAATTGAGAAAAATATTAAATAAATGCAATAGTTATTTCTCTCTCGGTTTTCTACCCACCTGCCATATTTCAACAAACTTGACCAGCCCTAATTTTGTGTCAGCTCTTCTAAACCTAACGATTTTTTGGCTCATTGGAGTTTACTAAAACGTGAAAAAAACTTGTTGAAATGTAATACTTACCCGCCAAAATAGTTTTTAGCGAATTTTTCGTAAAACGAAAAATTCACTGATGAGGAGATTTTGTTATATATATATCACACCGAACCCAAAAAATAATTGGCCGATTTTAATGAAATTGGTAGATACCTTCCTTTTATAAGTGGCTTGGACATGTTTGTTATCCAGGTGAATTGGACTAGCTTTCCTGGGAAAATTTTGGGTTTTCTTCCGGAAAATTTTTGTATCTCCGAAAATAATACATCTATGACATCTAAATTTGGCATGTACGTTTTTACTATCAAACTTACCCTACGTGCCGAAACTCAGATCTCTACATTGAAACAAAAAAAGTTAAGGGCATTTAAATTTAAAAAAATTGGGTGCCACTGGTGATCAAAGGAAAGCACAAGAACAAAATATTTTGTGTGGTTAATAAAACCAATTTAATATTACATAGAACGGTTAAGTTTTCTTGACGCAAAAGGGTCAAGAAGTAGCAGAAAAAATGGTTTCCAGATTTTATAATTTTTCTTTTTAAAACGTCAAACTTTGCAATTTTCAGACAAATAATCTGAAACAAATACGGATTTTGTAGAAGAAATGTCAATCTAAGTGGGTTTTGCAAAAGCTTCAGTTTCAGCTTTAGCCGTCATTGTCCTTCATTTTACTAAATGTTATCGGAAAATCCATTTCAAATAGACCCTCTTTCTGATGCTTTGGCAGTAGTTTCAGCTAGAGCGTTTATAAGCACGATTGGAGGACCCAAATCACGACAACACATTTCAAAAGACCTAACGATCCTTTTGCTTAACAAGTAAGCGTAACGATCGTAAGGTCTTTTAAGATGTGTTGTGGTGAATTGGGTTCTCCAAGTGTGCTTGTCAGTGTTCATCGCAGGTTCCAATCTTTACTTAGTGAATTATACTGTTTATGGTTTAATAGTCTATATTTTAGCAAATTTTCGTAGACTTATGAATTTTGAAAATATTTCTTCAAATGACCGCGAACTTCAACCCCTAAAACCCATATATGGGGTAAGTTTCAGTTTTTGTCTCTTTACGCATATACAGTGTGAAGAACTTCTACGGAATACTTAATATTTTTGTTTATATACAAGATACTAGCAAAAACTGTATACGTTAGTTACAGGGTATTTTGAGCTGCATCTTGTAAAATTATTTTGATAATTACAGGCTGGCCCATAAGTCGTTGGTGATACACACTTTCTCTTTTTAGTAGAACACCCCTTATGTTATTGCATGTTTGCATTTTCCATTGAATTATAATGCGTGTTTGTAAGCAAAAAAAATTGATATTGTTAATCGCTTTTAAGTTATTTCAATTGTTTGCAACTTTTCACGTTTTTGGCATATTGCACAAACACATATCACAAATTGTAAAAAGGCCTTTGTATCAATAGATAGCTGAACCCCATGGAAATGACGCATTCAGAGAGCTTTTCGTTTGTAATACTCGCCGAAAAAATCGAGCGGCCGTATACAGGCACTCTCAAATAGTGGCTGAATTTAAAATGTTTTCGCAGAAATGTTTTTAGTGTTGCCGTAGAAATCATTTTTGTAGCATTTTTGTGAAATTTTAATAATTAATAATATATGCTTAGTACGTTATTGTAAATAAAAGTTTTTTTTGTAATTTTTTGTGAAAATATAAAGTAACATTACTGAAGGCAATTTCGTCAAAAAAAATTGGTGTATACTTGTAAAAGAAGTTTTGCAAAATTTCATAAATCTATTGTTTTATACTTGGGTGATAAAGCTGTTTGTCAATAATTATATCTGGGCAGACGTATAAATAGCTTGAAGAGGTTAATTGGCCAGAAAATCGGACCAGTTTTCTCTGGATCATTTTAAGCTAATTTTCGAAAATGTTTGTACTCCTTGAAATAACAAAGCTATTTGTGGTACATTGTTACTGCTATATAGGTTATATTGCCAACCAAATGTTGTTAAAAAAACAATATATATTTGACACTAAAAACATTTTTATCGCTACCATAACGCACTTATTGCGTCCAGACCTTTCATGTTTGAAAGTCTTTCTAATTGGATTTTAAAGAAATTCAAACAGGCTAACAAAATCAAGTGTTACATGATGGAGAGTTGCTTTAGCTTCAAGATTTTATAGTAACATTTCCTGTAGTTATTGTCAGCACAGTACCGAAATATGTATTTCAATTCAATAGTGCCGTGAGCGGGATTCCTTAAACCACTTGCCAATTAATACACCTTCAGTTCTTACTTAAGTATTTTACTTAAGGGCTTTTCTGAACTATTACTTTGACCGTAATAACAAAATTGAGACCGAGAATAAATATTGAATAAATATAACATTCTGAAATCTTTGTCATCACGTATATATAAATGACGGTTTGCCAGAAAACTTTGTTGACATCGTTTCTTGAAGAATTGAGAAATAGTATTTGATACATACTCTTGAGTTACTGTCTGAACATAGTCCGCATCTCTAAATGATCTCAACTTGTAGACTTTTTGCTTTAAATGGCTCCAAATAGTTGTGGGTGTCAGGTCTGGAAACCTAGCTGGCCAGACTTGTTCCATCCTACGCCCAATTACCGCCTTACAAATATCTCCAGGATAATGCGTTTACATCTGCCCAATTATGATTTGGCGCTTCATAACATAAAACGTAAGTTGTTTTTTTTTTCGTTGAGAGGCAGTTCATCTATTCACAACTTCTTATAGTCAACATTTTATTGTGGAAAAAGTTAACTGAGTTATTGAACTTAACCAAATTTTAGCACCTTGAATCTGTAGTTTGATGCTAGCTATATTTTAGCACATTGAATCTGTCGCTTGATGATAACAATATATGAGTAATTTTTGATAGACGAGTTTTATACATAGAGTACTTTCGAGACGAAGTTTTGCAATTTTGCATGGAAAAACTTGACTGCTGGAACTGGCCAACCAACTTACCATCCGGAAGTAATTTTCCAGTGTAATGAAAATGAAATTTGGGACGCAGAAAGTGCGTTGTGGTAGCGAATTCTCAGTAAAAGCTTTAAATTTCAATACCCCATTTTGCTATTTACTTGGAAAATTGAATCGAAAGGAGCAGGTCTGCCTCATATAGTGTTCTTTGCATAGGTTATTTCTTGTCCAGTATTTAACCCGGTATGGTCTTGTATATGCCTTGTATTTGATTCCTTTGCTATTTCATCAAAACAACTATGTTTTGTTTAAGATAATATTTTTGTTTTTTGGAAAATTTCATTCGATTTTTCGAAAAACTGGTTCGATAGGGCTGAGCGAACTCAAATTATAAATAAAAGAAATATACATATCGAGTTGCATCAAGATCGGTTAATTAAGTTTTGAGTTATATCGTTATATATATATATATATATATATATATATATATATATATATATATATATATATATATATATATGTATGTATATATATATATATATATATATATATATATATATATATATATATATATATATATATATATGTATGTATATATATATATATATATATATATATATATATATATATATATATATATATGTACTTATACAATCTAAAACTAACCTGGGGTTTTAGTTTGCGTCCATTAAAAAACATTTTCAAAAATTCGAAAGTTGTTGATAAATTTCCTTTATGAAATTCGCTTAACAGATTTAAAGTACCTATATATTCGATTGGATATCATGTATTTTAAGTTATGACTGTATATTGGTGAACTAACGACACAAATTCTGTTTTCCTTTTCGTCTTAGCAACCGCGGCCATTAATTCGGTCTCAAAATAACTGGATGTTGCTACTTCTCCTCTTCGTCCTTAATATCTTGATATCATGCACATTTATGTCAGTATAAATCTGTTATCAAAGCGGTCTTCTAATAGAGCCTGGGGCCGCATAAATGTGTCTCCTTGTTCTAGATAATGAATGACGAGGATCGATCTAATGCGCTATCTGGACGAGGCGATTCTAATTCAAAGCTTTTACTGCCTCCGTTGATGAAACCGAGTCTCGGAAAGCGCCAAATAAACAGATCTAACCGGCTATGGCTGTTTGTGTAGTGTGATGCGGACATGTCGCTGCCGGCTTCCCAATGTCCTTATGGGGTCGCTGTTTACAGATTGTCCTGGTCAAAGAGATTATGTGAAGTTTCGTTTCAGCCACTCCCGACACTATACAGTAATGACTATGCCAATTAATTTGTCTAGCTGAATATGTCCTTATATTCTGTAAATATAATTTTCTTCACTTCCTAGGTGCGCTATATATGATGCTCAGTTTTAAAGCAATAGAAAAATGAAAAGTTTAAACGCAAAAAATGCGTTATGGTAGCGAATCTTCATTAAAATATTTTAATGGCAAATATGTTTTTCTCAATGAAGAGCATCAAATTTGGTTAACCTTACAGGGGAGTTCAAATTCGATCCTTAGCATTGGGATCTTAAATCGTAAGAGACACGAAGATGGTTAAATTGGGGCGAAGCTGCGCGCTTCAATGCGGGTCAATTATCTGAAGGATAATTTGAGGTAACGTTTTTAGTTTTTTAATTACTCGAAAAAAACCGAAATTTTTAATTTTGTGTTTTTTGTTTTTTAACGAATACCTACAGAGCTAGACTTTTTTGAAATATGGCATTGTTCGGGCAGTTTTTATGTGTCATCATATTTTCCAAGTTGTTTTTGTTGCACGAGTTACAATATATAACTTTGATTTTCCTTATGGGCGCCATATTGTATTTTTTAATTTTTAAAAAGTCCTTTTTTTCTGATTATAATGATATATTAATTGATAAGATTACATCTTGCTTGCTATCGAAATTTGAAAAAAATCGTTTCTGTGAAGAGTGTTTTGGAAGAGACGCCAATCAATTGTTTAATTATCTAAATATTAACAGTTTAGCCAAACTCTGGATGTTTATAGTATTTCTGTACATTGTCTGTGTAGAATTTATTAAAAAATCATGAGTTCTACAAATGAAAAAATCTCGGGACGCAGCAAGTGCGTTATGGTAGTGAATTTTCATAAAAATGTTTTTATTGCAAATATGTGTGTTTTCTTTTTAAGAAAGCAGACATCAATTTTGGTTACCAGTATAACCCATATAGAAGAAGCAGGCATCAAATTTGATTACCAGTATTACATATATAGTAAAAACAATGTGCCATGTTTCATCAAAATAACTTGATTGTTTGAAAACGTACAGAAATTTTCAAAAGTAAACCAAAAGTGTTACTGAAAAAATCCGTTTCCTGGTCAACCTTATAGGTTAATAGCAAATTGAGCTTTTCAAATATGAAGCATTTAATCAAAATTCGCAACCACAACGCACTTGCTGCCTCCAGAATTTCTTAACTTACAAACATGCATTATATTTCGATGGAAAATGCAAAAAAATAAGGCGTTTTCGACAAAAAAAAAATTATTTGTATCACCAACGACTTATGGGCCAGCCTGTGATTGTCGCAATAATTTTTTAAGATGTAGCTCAAAACACCGTATAATTAATGTATACAATATTTTTTCATATCTTGTATAATAACGAATATATTGAGCTTTATTGATTTTTTACGAAAATTCGACAAAAATTATATACCATTAAACAATAAACTCTATAGCTAAGGCTACTGCCAAGCATCAGAGAAAGGGTCTATTAGAAATGAATTTTCTGGAAATATTTTAGTAAAATGAAGGACAATGACGGTTGAAACTAAGAGTTTGGTGTATGTAAAACATTCTTCTTGAGACATTTTCTTTCCATAGATCGTATTAGATTCAAGTTATTTGCCTAAATGTTGCGAATTTTGACGTTTTCAATTGTCACTTTGACGTTTTGAGGAAACCCCCAATTTATGTTTCTTTAAATTCCCATAACTTTTTTTGTCTTTTGACCTACAGAGCTAAATTTTGGTAGGTGGCACACCTATAACGATATAAACCAGCTTACCAAATTTGGTTGCCCTTACTTTGTTAATTTTGGAGATATAAATATTTTTCGAAAGAAAACACAAATTTTTTCCGGGAAAACCTCGGCGGATTTTTCTGGCTAACAAAATTATCCAAGCGACTTTCGAAAGGAATGTACTCACCAATTTTGACGTTTAAAATCTCAATTTTGACGTTTTGAGGAAAATCCAAAATTATTTTTCTTTGAATGCCTGTAACTTTTTTATCCTTTAACCTACGGAGCTAAATTTTGGTAGGTAACTTGCCTATAATGAAATAAATCCGCGTATTAAATTTGGTTGCCCTTACTTTGTTAATTCCGGAGATATAAATTTTTTTCGAAAGAAAACACAAAATTTTCCGGGAAAACCTGGACCGATTTTCCTCGCTAACGAACTTATCCAAGCCATTTGCAAAAGGAATTTATTCACCAAATTTAATCAAAATCGGCCCATTATTTTTTGAGTTATCGGTGTGATACATATATATATATATATATATATATATATATATATATATATATATATATATATATATATATATATATATATATATATATATATATATATATATATATAAACATATAAAAATTTAAACCGACCCCGGATATGTGTTCTGGGGGGCCTAATTAGCGCTCATTTGAAGAAATTTTTTCAAAATTCAAAAGTCGGGATCTCCTCATTAGTGAATTTTTTTTAAGAAAATTCACTAAAAAGCTCGGGACGCAGCAAGTGCGTTATGGTAGTGAATTTGTATTAAATGCTTCAAATTTAAATAACTCAATTTTCTATAAACTTAGAAAGTTTAATTTTGGTACATGGTAAGGTTTTTCCCAAAGAAAGATATCTTCTAAATTTAATTAAAATAACTTTGAAATTTTTAGAGAAAAAAGTAAAATAAAATAAAAATTTGAATAACTCAATTTTCTATTAGCTTAGAAAGTTGAATTTTCGTATGTGGTAAGGCCTCTTCCAAGGCAACATATGTAGTAAATTTCAATAAAACAGCTTTGTTATTTTCGTGCAAAAATTTGTTTTGAAAGAAAACTAAAAATTTTTCCGGAAAACCCCGTCCGATTTTCCTGGATAACGATCTCATCCAAGCCATTAATAAAAGAAAGGCACTGGCCGAGTTTCATCAAAATCGGTTAATTATTTTTTGAGTTATCAAATGGATATACATATATATATATATATATATATATATATATATATATATATATATATATATATATATATATATATATATATATATATATATATATATATATATATATATATATATATATATATATATATATATATAAGCTGACCCCGGATATGGCTTCTAGGGGCCTAGTTAGCGCTTATTTGGAAAATGTTTGGAAAGTCTCACCATCCATACCTCTCTATTAGTGAATTTCTTTTAATAAAAATTCACTAAAAAGATAGACAAGATAAAAATAGATTACCAAAATAATAGAAACGCTAGAGTTACTAATTAAACTAAAACGATTTAAATGAATATCCAGAAAGGCAGCAAGCACACAATTCTTATTTTAATAGATTGTAATACTAAATTCTCGTCAACGTCGCTTATTCTACTACCATACTTGTTTTTGTGTTTTACAAATGAACCGTGATCTTTTAGACTACGATCTAGTCCATTAAAATAAAAATAGTGTAGTTGCCGCCTTTCCGGATATTCATTCACTTTCCGTTGGTAACTCTAGCGTTTCTCTTATTTAGGTAGGTAATATATTTTTAACATTTTTTTAGAAAAAATTCACTAATGGAGAGATCCCGCCTTTTGAATTTTGAAACAATTTCTTCAAATGAGCGCGAAGTAGGACCCTTAGAATTCATATCCGGGGTCAGTTAAAAATTTTATATGTTTATGTATATATATATATATATATATATATATATATATATATATATATATATATATATATATATATATATATATATATATATATATATATAGGTATCACACCGATAACTCAAAAAATTATAAATTGATAAAATTTGGCAAGTACCTTCCTTTTATAAGTGGCTTGGACAAGTTTGTTAGCCAGAATAATTGAGTCAGGTTTTCTATGAAAATTTTGGGTTTTCTTTCAGAAAAAATGTTTATCTCAAAAAGTGGAAAAGTTATGGCAACCAAATTTGGTATGTAAGTTAATGATATGAAAATGAAACTATACGCGAAAATTTATATTTATACGTTACAAGTAAAAAAAGTTATAAAAAATATTCGGTTCCAGATAATTTCTATGAAAATTCATTACCATAATGCACTTGCTGCGTCCAGACTTTCTTCTCTTCATTTGTAAAACTCATGATTTTTTAATAAATGCCACGGAGACAATGTACACAAATACTATAAACATCACAGTTTGGCTGAACTGTCAATATTTAGGTCCTTAAACAAATTTTTTGGCGTCCCTTCCAAATCACTCTTCGCAGAAAGAATTTTTTAATAGCAGGTAAGATGTAACCGTATCGTGTGATAAATCGTTGTAATCAGAAAAAAAAAGACTTAAAAAAATGCAAAAATCCAATATGGCGCCCATAAGACAAATCAAAGTTAAGTATTGTAACTCTTGCATCAAGAACGCCTTGAACTGCCCATGAAAAAGTGTTCTTACAATGTGATAGTTCTTTTGGTATTTGCTTGCAAAAAAAAAACTAAAATTGAAAATTTTCGTTTTTTTTCGAATAATCAAAAACAAAAAATGTCACTCCAAATTTTCTTTCAGATAATTGATCAACATAGAAATCCGCAACTTTGCCCCAATTTAACCATCCTCGTATTTCTTACGGTTTAGAAGATCCCATTGTCGAGGTTTGACTTTTAAGTACCCTGTATAGTAGCAAGATTGTACCATATTTCATTAAGATAACCTTATTGTTTGAAAAAGTACCAAATTTTCCGGAAACGAACTAAAAAGGTTCTCGAAAAACTGCTGCAATTTTCCTTGCCAACGAACCTCTTGAGGCCATTTACACACCTGCCAAGATATAGCTTTTGAAAGTGTATATATTCCTAAGTATAATAATAAAAGCCTGGACGCAGCAAGTGCGTTATGGTAGTGAATTTTCATAGAAATGATCTGGCACAAAATATTTTATTATAACTGTTTTTTCTTGTAACATAGAAATCTAAATTTTGGTGTGTAGTTTACTTTTTATATAGTAAACCTACCTACCAAATTTGGTTATCATAGATTTTTTATTTTTTAAGATAAAATTTTTTTTCAAATGAAAACTCAAAATTTTTCCGGATAACCTCGTCCGATTTTTTTGATTAACGAACTTGTCAAAGCCATTTACAAAAGGAAGGTATGTGCCAAATTTTATCAAAATCGGCCTATTATTCTTTGAGATAAAAATTTTTTTAGAATGAAAACTCAAAATTTTCCCGGAAAACCTCGTCCGATTTTCCTGACTAACAAACTTGTCAAAGCTATTTAGAAAAGAAAGGCACATGCCAAATTTTATTAAAATCGGCTAATTACTTTTTGAGATAAGAATTTTTTTCGAATGAAAACTCAAAATTTTCCCGGAAAACCTCGTCCGATTTTCCTGACTAACGAACTTATCCAAGCTATTTACAAAAGAAAAGTACATGCCAAATTTTATCAAAATCGGCCCATTATTTTTTGAGTTATCGGTGTGATACATATATATATATATATATATATATATATATATATATATATATATATATATATATATATATATATATATATATATATATATATATACATATATATATCAACATATAAAAATTGAAACTGACCCCGGATATGGGTTCTAGGGGTCCTAGATTGCGCTCATTTGAAGAAATTTTTTCAAAATTCAAAAGTCGAGATCTCCTCATTAGTGAATTTTTTCTAAGAAAATTCACTAATACAAGTTTTATGAATTTGGCACTGCCGCCTATGTGTAGTTTATAGATTGACCACTTGACGAAAAACACCGACAAAAGAAAGTGTGAAAGATGGTAACCGCCCTCAATCTTCAGTTTAAACTCAAATTCAATATACAGTTCACTCTTATTTACCATGAAAAACCTTTAATTAATACTGAAATTCCTGCAACTATAATTATCACAGTTAAATCTCGAGGGTTGGCTTTGTATACCATACTTTTCATATATCCTCGTAAGAAGAAGTATAACAGCGTAAAATCTGGTGTTTATTTTATTTACCCATTTGCGAATATTAAGTCGAGGTACTATCGGCCATTTATTTGATAATGTGCTGGTGCTACATCCTGTTGGAAACGTATCACATTTGTTAGAACTCACGATCAGGATTTAAGTTTACCAACACTACAATCTTGTACATACATACATACATTTATATTTCGTATCGCAAGCATGTACAAATAGCCCAAACTACTGCGAATAATAAAAATCTGTGGCTACTGTATGTATCGGTTAGAGACTAAAAAATCTCTGGACGCAGCAAGTGCGTAGTGGGAGCGAATTTTCTTCAAAATATTGTTAATAGCAAATGTCTTTCTTTGATGAAAGCAGGCATCAAACTTGGTTGCCTATATAGTAGAAACAATGTACCATATTTCATCGAAATAAATTTATTGTTTAAAAGTATATAAACATTTTTCAATAATCTTGATGCAGCAAATGTGTTATGGAAGTGAATTTCCATTAAAATGTTTTTAATAGCAAATGCGAGCAGGCATCAATCTGATTACCGGTATAGCCTATGTGGTAGAAACAATGTACTATATTTTATCAAAATTACTTATGGTTTGAAAATATACAAAAAAAATTTCGAAAATAAACTTAGATGGTGGTTTTCTAACCAACAAAGCTTACGTTGATAGCAAATTGAGTTGTTGAAATTTGAAGGATTTAACGAAAATTCGGTAAATTTGCAGATTAGCTCCCGAACGCTTTTATACAAATTGTTTTCAAAAACATTACTAGGACCCCACCTGGATGCACAAACCACAAGAAAAATTTCTTGTTCACACCCCCCAAGGAAGTTATGAGACTGGGAGTGAATAGTGGTGCTGTACGGGGTAGGCAGGTTTTAAGGGGGATATGGCTTCAAGATGTGAAAAAGAAATCTTACAAGCCCGCTTTATTCGAACTTGCTGCTCATATTTCCTTTTTACTACCTACTCCGCTCAGCACCCTTACGTCTAGATCTTTTTTTAACAAAGGCATCATATTTCGATAAAAAATTCAAAAATGCATTAACGAATTTGTTCAACGAAAATTAGCTATAAAAAATATACACGCCTACTCACTCCTGGTATCGTAACTTCCTTGGGAAGTGTAAACAAGAAATTTTTGGGGGGAATAGGGGTACTGTGTGGGCCAGGTAGGGTTTAAGGGGATATGGCTTCAAGATGTGAAAAAGACAAGTTCCAAGCCGGTTTTATTCGCATTTTCTGCTCATATTTCCTTTTTACTACCTACCCTGCCCAACACCCCTTTTCACCCCTGGTCCCATAACTTCCTTGGGGGGTGTGAACAAGAAATTTTTCTTGGGTTTTGTGAATCCAGGGGGGGGGGGGGGGGGGGGCTAGGCAGGTTTCTGAAAACAGTTTTTTGAAAAGCGTTCGGGAACTAATCTGCAAATTTCGCTACAAAAACGCACTTACTGCGTCCAGATTTTTTTCCCATAAACGCACCATCTTTCGATAAAAAAATGCAAAAATGCAGTAACAAATTTGTTCTACGAAAATTAGCAAAAAAAAATTATAAACCGTTAAATCATAAACTTCACTAAAACTACAAATAAATATCCAAAAAGGCACCAACTTAACTAAATTGACAGCGAAAGCATCAAAGAAAGAGTGTATTTGAAATGGATATTTTGAAAATATTTTAGTAAAATGAAGGGAAACGACGGTTGAATCTGAAACTTAAGGGTTTGCAGAACACTCTTCTGGAAACATTTTCTTTTCACAATCGGTATTTGTTTCACATTTTTTACCTAAACTTGCCCATTTTGACGTTTAAGATTTCGAGTTTGACGTTTTGAAGAAAACACCAAAATTTGTTTGTTTAACTGCCCATAACTTCGTTGTCTTTGAAGATAGAGACCTAAATTTTGGTACGAAGTTCGGTCTTTATAACATAAACATGCGTATCAAATTTCGTTGCCCTTGCTGTGTTATTTACGGAGATATGATTTTTTTTAGAAAGAAAACACAAAATTTACGGGAAAACCTGGTCCGATTTTCTTGGCTAACGAATTTATCCAAGCCACTTGCAAAAGGAAACTACTCACCAAATTTGATCAAGATCGGTCCATTATTTTTGAGTTATCGGTCGGACATTTATATATATATATATATATATATATATATATATATATATATATATATATATATATATATATATATATGTATATATATGTATATATATATATATATATATATATATATATATATATATATATATATATATATATATATATATATATATCTCCTTATTATCGAATTAAAAAAAAATCGCTAATATTAATCAACAGCAATATCCACCAACTAGTCACATTTAATCTTCGTGAATTAATTCTTTTTAAGTTTATAATTCCATTTTTTCCTACTTTTTTGATGGAACTATTAAATAAACTTAAGTCGCACTAGTTTTACGATAAAAACTACAAAACTACTTAAAAATGGTATACTATTTAAATATTCTATAAATATACGTGGCATAATTTAACTACTTTTGTAACTTGTATCAACGTAATAACACGATCCAAACATAAAATTAAGCTACAAAAAGCACGATTTATAAACTGATAAAAAGGGAAAACTGTAAACTTAAAAGGACCCTAATTTACTTATGCGACGTCGAAGTCTAATTAACCTTTTAAGAAACACTGCGACACAAAAGACAGACGATGAAAAAAAAGCAATCAACTAGATTGGCGACAGTGATGTAAGTGAGTTAGTTTAGATCGAGGGGGAACTAATAGGGTTCTACATGTTTTTTGTGAGGAAAGATATAAGAGTGGGGAAGGCTTTTATTAGTGTTACTTAAAGTGTTTACAAATTGTGTTAGAAAATAAATGAGTGGCTAAATAATTTACAAGCAACCATAATAAATTTATAGTAACCCGAGTAAACTTTATTTAAGTTGAAGTTTGTTACACAAAGCAGTTTTCTCAAAACCAACCCGTATTGTTGTTACATTATAAGATTTGATATTTGATTTACTCTGGATCTAGATGAAGAAAATATTAAATAGTATATGATAGAACGAGACATTTAAATTAGTTCCCCAAGCAGAATTCCTGTGATTTTGCTGTGACGGAATCTTACATCCAAACAATCCTGTAAAAGTTATTACTGTTCCTAAACGTCAAAATGTTTGGGGTTGACATCTTTGGGTGATGAATAAAAGGCCTTTTCTTTCCAAACAAATACTTTATTCCTTGTCCCGACGCGTTTCGACCTTACCTAACAGGTCATCCTCAGGGGAATCTATAATTTATAAAAGGCTTGTCAGAAAAACTGAGTTTTCCGGTAGGCTACTTCTTCGAGGGTACAACGCAGGAATATAAGATACAAAGATAAAATGAGGTTAAAACAGGTAACCCCAACACTAAGTCAAAAACTATATACAAAAAAATGGTCTCCCCATGGGAAATCCCCTTTCATCGCTTTGTGCGGAAATCTTTATGAGTTTCTTTGAGAAGGAAATAGTCTTCAAGGACCCTAATCCATATTCCAATTTCATTACTTCCTGGACTCGTTACGTAGACGACATTTTAGTGGTTTGGTCTGGCACCGTGGAGCAGCTCCGTCTGTTCCTGGATTGGTTGAACAGCTTACATGTCAACATCAATTTCACAATGGAGCTAGAAGTTGAATCGTCAATCAACTTCCTAGACCTCAAGCTAAAAAGAAGAGGTAACTTAATAGAGTTTGATATCTACAGAAAACCCACTCAGACCGACCACCTTATACCGTACAGGTCTTGTCATCATATGTCACACAAGATGGCCTCTATCAGATTCTCATTCACTTGATAGGTTTGATTTTCTCTGAAAGTTTCGTCTCGGCTGCATTGCTTGCTGATGTTTGTGCTATCTGCTCTTACTCCTGTTGTTGTCTTCAGCTTAAACTTAAATTTTGGAGAATTTTTAAGCTTTCTGAGTTTTAGTATTAGATGTATTGTAATTTTTTGAAGATCTAGAGACAGATTAGCTTTTATTGTGTTTCAATTTTGACTTGTAGTTGTTTTTCATTTTTATTGCATGTAGTACTTACTAACTGTATACTTGTGTTCTTATAGCTTTGTAGCTTGACATGTTAATCATTAACCTTTTTTGACTTAGTGTTGGGGTTAGCTGTTGTTACCTCATTTTATCTTTTTATCTTATATTCCTGCGTTGTGCCCTCGCAGAAGTAGCCTACCGGAAAACTCAGTTTTTCTGACAAGCCTTATGTAAATTCTAGATTCCCCTGAGGATGACCTGTTAGGTAAGGTCTAAATGCGTCGGGACAAGGAATAAAGTATTTGTTTGGAAAGAAAAGGCCTTTTATTCATCACCCAAAGCTGTAAAAGTTATGGTTGAATATAAAACCTAATAAAGTAAAATGCAAATCCTCTGATACAGCGTCATCATGAATAGTTTCTTAGCAGTACTTGTCAAAAATTGTGACAAAACAACTCTTTCTTGGGACACTAACCAAACCATACCAAATAAACATGTATCGCGATGTCAGTTACCTGTGTTTTAGAAAATGTGGGTAACGCAGTGAAAATACCTGGTTTCGTTCTTAGTTACTTAGAGTGTACTGGTTGTTAAAGTGTGACGTCGGTGGCAAACGAGATAATCTGATTTCCAGTCTGAAATAATTTACAACTATGGAAGGAAATTACAATAGTAAGAAAGGCATGCTATAGATTCCTATTATCTTTGCAATCTTCTCTACATAAGTGATAAAAGATATAATGGGTTTGTGATTACTAGATCATGTGCACTCCAAGATGTGGATGGGATTTTCTGTGCCAAGCTTTTTCCCATTCTGCCATAGTATTTAGAAAACATCTCAATTTTTCTTTATCAGATGTTGTCAGGAAACCGTTTTTACGGCGAAGTCCCTTCACTTCAGTTAGTTTTTTGTCCGTGTTCTGCATTCTTTTAACAATGATCCAGATATATTAAGACTACATGCTTGTCGGTCCACTAATAATTGAAAGTAATTGATTTAAGCTAGGTTAGGTTAGGTTTGATTGTGAGTGGACCATACCGGTCCCTCCACTGCGATCATTAGGTCTATTGTGGCTCACGCCTAATGGCCTATATTTCGCGCAACAAAACCAGCCTCCTGCAGAGATCAATAATCTTTGTGGGCGAAAGTTGATCTAGATCTTCCGAAGCAAGCTTTGCCTTGCCAAGGAGCAGGTGTCTAGTCCTGTCCGCCGCCGGACAGGAACACAGTACGTGCTCTGCTGTTTTCGTCACTCTCCATGCACAGCCGGCACTCAGTTTCCTGACCGACTCCAATTCGGTGAATGTGGTGACGCAAGCGGTAGTGTCCTGTATAAAAGCCGACTAGAGTACTGTGTAGTTGTCTGCTTAGCTCTAGAAGTTTTTTAGCCCTTGACTCTGACGGGCCATTTATGAAGGCCTTAGATGGAGCTAATCCTGGCAGATTTTGCCATTGCTGGACTGTCATTCTTTCTGTCCAGGTCTTTAAGGTGCGTTTTGCAATGCATGATGATATCCTCAGCACAGGTTCTGGTTCGATGAAGTCCCCCTGGGCTCCAATCCTGGCAAGCGCGTCGGCCGCAACATTACTATCATGGTCCGAGTGACCCGGTATCCAGACCAGCGGCACGTCATTGCAGCTGCCCAATTTGTTGAGGGCAGATTTACAACTCCATGGGGTTTTTGAATTGCAACGGTAGGAACCAGGAGCCTTGATTGCAGCTTGCTATCTGAATATATCTTTATCGATTTGTGTGTGCACTGGTTTTATATACTTTCCCTTGCACACATATCGATGGCGTACACTTCTGCCTGGTGTATGATTCCGTACTTTGCGAGGCTAGTTAATAGTCTAGCATCGGTGTTGCTCCCATATTCTCCGGCTCCTACCCCCCTATTCGTTTCGAAGCCGTCAGTATACCAGAAGTCTGAGATCATTCCCAGAATCCCATGACCCTCAATGTCATCAAGGAGTCCGGACCCTACCAGACTGATTTCCTTCGGCATGCTGTCGGTCGTTTGTTTTAATCTGTACGTTGTCCACCTCGCCACCCTCTCCAGCCAAATGTGAAGAGGTGGAATATTAAGAAGGACCTCCAGAGCGGCTGATGGAGCGTTGTTTATCGCTCTCGTTATCATCAGACAATTTTGTCTCTGTAGATGAGCCAGTTTGGCCCTCGCGGTACAACGAAGTGCCTTGGGCCAGCAAACTATGGCTCCATATGTTATTATTGGTCTGATAACCACTACAAAGAGCCAGTACATCTGTTGGGAGTTTGTTCCCCAGTTATTTCCACAGATTCTACGGCATGTCTACAGGGACAGTTTAGCCCTGCGCATTATATTCTCTAACTGTACTAATCAACTATCATAATCAAGTTATTTAGCCTATATCTGTATCTTTTAAAATCATCCCAAAATATTTAATTTTCCGGATGGTTTCTTGCGTTTCTGTACCATCGACTCTCTAACTATCTATAAATAAGTAAATTTATGTCTTTAACCAAATAAACTTCGGACCAGCTTTATTGCTCTAGATTGTCTTTTAATGTCTTGTGATTAAAAAATGTCTTATAGTTCTCTCTAAGCGAGTCGATATGCTTCTTTACAGATTCATTTACCCACTGAATAGTAATTGGGTTATCATCCGCAAGAGGGGGAACTAAGAACTATTGGTAAAATGATATCCAGGTCTACAGTATTAAAGAAAAATGTGGTCAATGCAGGAATTTTAAGTACCCATGTCCCTTGTGTAAGTATTGATTGTAGAAATGAAACCGTACTCGTAAAAGACAATCAAAAATTGTTACCCGCGTCTGATGTGTCGTCCAGAATATATATACAGGCTGTCCCACGTAAAACTTCATAAGTGTGAGTTGTTTGGTGGAGTTCAGTGGTAAGAGCCTGCGCCTCCGAACCGAAGGGTAATGGGTTCAATCCCAATGTTCTCCTTTCACTTTTTCAGTATATAATATACAATTAACATCACCGAGGTTCTGGCATTGCTTTTTAGCAAGTTGAATGTCTGCTCGTTCCGCCTTTCGGAGGGGGCGTAAAGCCGTCGGTCCCATGCCCATGCGTTGTTGAAAACGTTAAATATCCCTACCCTCCTTACAGAAAGCGTTCATGCGCTGTTGGGCACATTAAAGATCCGGACCCTTCTTCCAGCCGGGGTTCTACAAAATTTCCAGGATTGTGAGGTGAGACTGCTCCCTAGCGTCGACGATTGGACATAGTAGTGGAAATAGACGTTAAAATAACAAAACACACACAAATTTGTTTATTTATCTAAGATGTGCATATGATCGGCCTGCATCTAAAACATATAGACAGGAGACTCAGCTGAAAAGTCAGATAGGTTCAGCTTTGTTTCATCATGTTCAAAGTTCAAATTTTGTTGGAGCAAACCTGATCAGAAAGAGTTATCTATGCGATAGATGTGGATGGCAGAACAATAATTCACACATTTGTACCTCAATGTTTCAACATTTCAACATTTCCAGCCCGTGAGCAAACTTCCTATCTGCAGGCTAATCTTTTGTTTGGATTGAAAATCTTTTAAAAATAAATTGTGTCGTAGTTTCAGAGGAAAATGGAATCGGAATTTATTCAGAAGTAGGCTGTGTAAAAATACTTGGCTTTGACTGGGATATTAAGATGTTACAGAAATGAAAATGGTGTTCAAAGAAGACAGAAATTGAGATTACATGATAAATTACTTGAAAAGAGTTGTGTATGTTTTTGTTTCTTTAACATCGGTCTACTTCCGCGACTATGGCCAATCACCGACGCAGGGAGCAGTTTCACCTCCCCATCCTGGAAATCTTGCAGAACGCCGGCCTTCCTGGAAGAAGGGTCAAGGTCTTTAATGTGCCCAACAGCGCATGAATAGGAGATCGACCGCTTTACGTCCCCTCCGAAGGACAAAACGTGCAGACAATCAACTTTCTCAAATACAATGCCACAACTTCGAAGGTGTTAATTTTACAGTGTGTACTGAAACAGTGAGATGGAAACGCTGGGAATCAAACACAGTACCATTCCTTCTTATAAGCAATTGCAAGGTTGTGCCAGGGTCAGTGAACTAGTTGTGTTCAAACGTCAGTAGTTTTATTCGTTACTTTTTTCAACAGCCTCGGTGGTTCAGAGGCATACGTACTTGCCAGTGAAACACTCTTGAAAAAAATAACGAATAAAATTTAAACTACTGACGTTTGAATACTAGTTCACTAACCCTGACACAACCTTGCAATTGCTTATAAGAAGGACAATAATCTGAAAAAAGCATAGGTTGTCATTGGGTATTTCTACACCAGACAAAAGAAAAAGTTAAAATAATTTCATGAAAAAGCCTTTTGTAAAGAATAGCAAAGCAGGAAATAACTCTCGCCGTACAACTTGTTAATCAGAATCAAAGAAAATTTCAGGACGCAGCAAGTGCGTTATAGTAGCAAATTTTCATAGGAATTGCACCCTTGATTATACGGCATATTAGTAAATTTAATACTTAAACTTACAAAGACCTCGAAGATCGATTTTAGAGGTCCTAGTAAGCACACATTTGAAAAATTATTTCGAAAGTGTTACTATCGATATCTCTTTATTATTGAAAAAATCTAATGTTCTACCTACTTTCGGGAAAAATGCCCAAAACTCAATTTTATATGAAGCTAAAGAATTAAGTTTTGCTATCTCTGTAGTGTAAATTTTTTTTTCAAAGAAATTTGTATTACAAATTACATTAATTTATATTTGAAAAGTATCTACCAAATTATAAACATTGAAGTTATATTTCCTTATTAATCGAAAGTATGATTCAATCAACCTAATCAAACCGGTTTTTTCAATATCAACAATAACAAAATGTCTGCTGAAAATGATAATTTGAGACTTAAAGGTAACAAATTTAGGCGTTTTAAACAAAAATGAAATCTTGTTCAAAACGTATGAAATCTGTGCACCAGCGTTTCCCCAAATGTCAGAATAAAACATAAAAAAACATACATTCATCGATCTGGATTCGATCATGCAACCTTCTGCATATAAGACCAGCACCCTACCTCCTGCTTATACTTTTTACTATATTATGCGGCACTTTCAGTCTAAAACCACAGCATAATATATCTATGCTGCGCTAAAACTCTACTTGGGGCCAGTAATTAAGCTACAAATATACTGTATCTTAATAATTGATTGAATCCCCCACTTAAATAACAATCACTTAAAAATTGTTAATTTCATGTCGTCTGTCATTTGCCATAATTACGGTCGATATTTCACGATTGTTGGTTCGGGTAGTATATCTTATGCCTGGTTTTATTTAGTTTGGTTACCGTTTTTGTATGGTTTAAACTTGTCGTATGAATCAATCTACGCGTGGCAGTTTACTACTCTGTCTGTCAGGCATTGGACTGTAACCAATAAGTCGTCTCAGCGCATGTCTTTGGGATTTTATTTTTAATTTGGAAAAACCTCTAAATATTGTGTACCAAGTTACTTAAAATTCACAATTCACAACATTGGTTTATTTACACCAATTCTAGCCACATGTAAAGTCTCATTCCTGTTACTCGGATAGTTACAAAATTAAGCGTTTTCAAAACTATTTTTGTATATTTTTGGGAGAAAAAATGTCCGTTACAGCCGATATACGAACTCGTCTGCGGTCTTCATACAGTGAAGATATGTGCAGGTCAGTTGAATATTGTTTGAGTTATCGCTCGGAAACCTACATTAAGAGAAATTCGCTAATATAGAGGTCACGATCAAAAGCTTTTGAAAAATTTTTTTTCAGATGAGCGCGATTTTGGGTCCCTAAAACCCAAAATCTGGGTCCGTTAAAATTTATATATATATATATATATATATATATATATATATATATATATATATATATATATATATATATATATATATATATATATATACAGGGTGGGCCAAACTCGATGGCCTATTAGAAGTATTTAGAGCATCAAAAGAGATAGAGATCTGAAATTTGGGTTATTTTTGTAAGTGGTCTCGATCTTTGTTTCGAAAATATTTTTAACAATGCAGTGTTGCCACATCTACCCTAAATAGATACTAACTTTGTTTTTTCAAATAAAACACTCTATATATTATGACATTTTCAGGTCCTCCGGAACATTTACAAAGTTTTTTATACAGGTTATTTCTCACCTATCTAGAGCCGTTATGGAGATAAAAAATAATATTTAAGAAATTTGGCAACTTTCATTCCTCAATGAAAAAACGATTATCACCACAACCGACATAGCTAGGATTCTGTATTTATGGTTTCTGTTTGTCAATGGGTTAATATATGATGATATGTTGTGATAATTCAATTATTGCATACAGGGTGTTCACAAAATGATGGACTTCTGATAGGACATTGAAAGGCAGGTAACTCGGAAATTTCAAATAGAACACCCTGTATTTTATAATGAAATAAGCAAGATTAATTTATTTCGATTCTAAAAGTGCTGGGCGATGTAGTACCTATTCTCAGCGGTTTTCGACTTATAAGCAAAAATAAAAAATATTGCAAGTAAAGTGTTAAATAATACTAATTTTTAGTTCCTCAACCCATTGCTATGTTAAAATCTGATTCATTATTCAACACTAAAAAATCACACCATTGACAGCTGGCTATATTCTCATATAAAATAACAAGACGAAAATAAACATACAAACAAATAAATTAACAAACACAAATAAATAAATAATGAAATGAACATCAATAATTAAATTGCTTGAATCGTCCTCCTTCAACTCTCAAACATTCTATGACTTGTGTCAGAACATGAGTGGTTGCTGCTTCTATCTTACATCCCCCTAGAGATAGTAATGCGCTCGACACTCTATTTTTGAGTTCTTCCTTGGTGTTAATGGGCGTCAGATAAACAATTTGTTTGATTCTACCCCAAAGATAAAATCCAGTGGGGTGAGATCTGGTGACCTCGGTGGCCAAACCCAAGGACCTCCTCGACGTATCCAACGATCTTCAAACATTCCCACAAGTTCATTTGTCACTTGGTTTGTGCAATGGACTGGAGAACCATCTAGCTGATACCAGCAATCTCGGAGAGTCTCAAGATTTAATTCATCGAGGAAGTCAGATACTGTGGTCCGTAATATCTGAAGATATTTTTCCGAATTTAAATTCTCTTCGTAAAAGCAAAATTTTATTTGGTCGTTCATCATCAAGCAAAAGACATTGAACTCAAATTTATGTTGAAACCCTGTCTCTTTAACGAAGTGTGGATTTTCCGCTGCCCAGTAATGTGAATTTCTTCGATTAAAGATGCCTTCTCTAGTAAACTTGCTTTCGTCCGTCCAAATAATTTTCTTCAGAAAATTTGGATCTTCTTGAGTACGACTTAACATCATTTCACATAAATTTACGCGTTTTTCCGGATCAGTTGGCTCAATGGCTTGAAGTCTTATGAATTTATAATTATGCATTCCATAGTTATGCATTATTCTTTCTATGGATTTATAGGATATTCCTAAGTCTTTCTCGGCGGAATGAAGTGATGCATGAGGAAATGCAGAAAAATATGCTAGGACAATTATTATATTGTCATCGCTACCTGTAACAGGTTTCATTTGGAGTCTTGGATTGCTCATGTGACCGTTATTCAAAAAGTTGGCTTGTAACCTTCCCATTCATCGGAACAATGCCTGGATACTTTTCGTTTAAGTTTCTGCATGTCCTTGAAATAATCTTGTTACACTGGCCATGCATGAAGAACAAGTCCAAAATTTGCTCATTTGTATATGAATTTGCCATTTCCAATAAAAGATCACTAACAATATGTATAACGAACAGAGTTATAAACTGACAGTTTAATTCTGACAATCGATCTTGACAATTTAGAAGCATCGCCTACTGTTTATAACAAATCTATTCAAGGCAAGGCAATATTTTCTATTTTTGCTTATAAGTCGAAAACCACTGAGAATAGGTACTACATCGCCCAGCACTTTTAGAATGGAAATAAATTAATCTTGCTTATTTCATTATAAAATACAGGATGTTCCATTTGAAATTTCCGAGTTACCTGCCTTTCAATGTCCTATCAGAAATCCATCATTTTGTGAACACCTTGTATGCAGTAATTGAATTATCACAGCATATCATCATATATTAACCCATTGACAAACAGAAACCATAAATACAGAATCCTAGCTAGGTCGGTTGCGCTGATAATCGTTTTCTCATTGAGGAATGAAAGTTGCCAAATTTCCTAAATATTATTTTTTATCTCCATAACGGCTCTAGATAGGTGAGAAATAACTTGTATAAAAAACTTTGTAAATGTTCCGGGGGACCCGAAAATGTCATAATATATAGGCTGTTTCATTTGAAAAAACAAAGTTAGTATCTATTTAGGGTAGATGTGGCAACACTGCATTGTTAAAAATATTTTCGAAACAAAGATCGAGCCCACTTACAAAAATAACCCAAATTTCAGATCTCTATCTCTTTTGATGCTCTAAATACTTCTAATAGGCCATCGAGTTTGGCCCACCCTGTATATATATATATATATATATATATATATATATATATATATATATATATATATATATATATATATATATATATATATATATATATATATATATATATATATATATATGTAAAACATATAAAAGTTTTAACGGACCTTGGCTTTGGGTTCTAGAGGCCCAAATTCGTACTTATCTGAAAAATTTTCTTCAAAAGCTTTTCATCGTGACCTCTTTATCAGCGAATTTTTCTTAATGAAAATTCGCTAAATCAAATGGTCATATTTAAAAAAGAAATGAAAGCCAAGATGAAAACACGCTGTGAGGCTTCCCTCACAAAAAATCTTCAGTAGATGATTAGCCTGTTTTTCTAATTTTGGTAGTACATAAACATTAAGTGGTTTTGTGTATTTAAAAAAACATGTTTAAGTGTTTTATTTATGTGCAGAACCGGATATATTACATGTCTGTTTTTAATACAAGAATATTTAGTTTTCACAAATAAAAATAACATCAGTTGTTAAACCCAATTGAATTAAAAATATTGTTTTCTCAAAGTATAATATGTGAGGTGGTTTTTTTTTTCATCTGGAAAATCTACAAAAGATTTATTCGGTTTTTCACGCGCTAGCTCTTCAACTGCAAATAATGAGTCTTGATAAAAAACGATTACATCGTAGCATCAATTTTGCTGATCCAAACAAAATTAACGAGAGATGTTTTCAAATCTCTCCAGCACATTTATTAATTAATGTAACTTGTTGACTTGACGGGATGATCCATCCCGCTGACTGACACACTGACAACCAGATTTTAAAGTTAATTTATGTTTTTATTGGTACTTAATACGTAGCAGCGTATTCACTATAATACTAAAATTTACAAAATCACATTAAAATATAACGAGTCTTTTAAATTCCATAGCCTAGTATCGTCAAAACGGTTTTTTCAATATTGTCAGTGCAATTACAAGATTTCTCAAGCATGTTGTACATCATTGGAAAGCTCTGTTCACAGGCTATTACATTAGCAAAGAAACCAATATGGCTGCCATAATAACAACAAACGTTGATACCTGTAGCTCAAATAAAATGACAATCCAAAGTTGAGAATAGCAAAAAAAGATTACTCTGTAAAAAGTATCCCGATAATGTGCAAGTCTTAGACATGTCAGATAAACGCCCAGCTAGATATTGAAGAAAACATAGATCCACAAATTTTGTTTTTTCAAGATAACTCTAAAACGAAAAGAGACAGGACAAAATACAAGTCATATTTGAAACGAGCATAAAATTCTACAAAATATTGCTAATTTAACCATCTCCCTATCTCTAGCAATAGCGGAGACAACAATACATTCCCATCCAGTTTGCGACACACTGTATATAAATTTAAATATAAAAATTTTAAACTGACCCCGGATATGTGTTCTAGGGGTCCTAGTTCGCGCTAATTTGAAAAAATTTTTTACCAAGTCTCACCATCGATACCTGTCTATTAGTGTATTTTTTCAAATAAAAATTCACTACAAATGTCACTACGAATTAAAACCTATATTATTGACGTTGAACAAGATAACTACAAGAAAAAATACTCAAAATAATGAGCGACCAAGTTAATTGTAACATGATAAACATTCAACGTGTTAAAAGTTGTCGTCGTAAATATTGAGGTTTCAAACTGCTGTCAGCTAAATTGATTCAATCGAAAACAATAATTTTTGCTGATCGATTTAAATCGCTCCTACGCACTTTGTTCTGGTTAAACTGTTTTCAGCGTAACAATTGTTAATCAACGGCTATTTTGTGTCAAACGAACTGTGTGGGTTGCCAGATAATTATTCGTTTTAAGTTTTCAATACGAGTTGCAGCTATAAATGTTAGATAGATCAGCTTTTGATATGTAAATAAATATTTTGCTGGTACAGAACAGTGCTGAAACACATTTTTACATTGCGAGAAAGAAATAAATAATACTCCTATAACTTTCCTCTCAATTTCTATATTGTGTTGCATCCCAACACAATAAAAAGCCTGGACGCAGCAAGTGCGTTATGGTAGTGAATTTTCATAGAAATGGTCTGGCCCAAAATAATTTATTACAACTTTTTTTTCTTGTAACATATAAATCTGAATTTTGGTGTATAGTTTACTTTTTATATTGTAAACCTACCTACCAAATTTGGTTATCATAAATTTTTTATTTTTTAAGATAAATTTTTTTTTCAAATTAACACTCAAAATTTTCCCGGAAAACCTCGTCGGATTTTTTTTATTAACGAACTTATCAAAGCCATTTACAAAAGGAAGGTACATGCCAAATTTTATCAAAATCGGCCCAGTATTCTTTGAGTTAAAATGTTTTTTGAACGAAAACTCAAAATTTTTCCTTAAAACCTCGTCCGATTTTCCTGACTAACAAACTTGTCAAAGCCATTTGCAAAATGAAGGTGCGTGCCAAATTTTATTAAAATCTGCTTATTACTTTTTGAGATAAGAATTTTTTTCGAATGAAAACTCAAAATTTTTCCGGAAAACCTAGTCCGATTTTCCTGGCTAACGAACTTATCCAATCCATTTACAAAAGAAAGGTACATGCCAATTTTATTAAAATCGGCCCATTATTTTTTGAGTTATCGGTGTGATACATATATATATATATATATATATATATATATATATATATATATATATATATATATATATATATATATATAAACACATAAAAATTGAAACTGACCCCGGATATGAGTTCTAAAGGTCCTAGTTCGCGCTCATTTGCAAAATTTTTTTCAAAATTCAAAAGTCGGGATCTCCCCATTAGTGAATTTTTTCTACGAAAATTCACTAAAATACAAGTCTGTATATTGTTTTTGAAGAGACACCAAACTTTGGTAGGTTTTAGAGCCGAAGCACCGATTTGTTTAAAACTCAACAAATATATCTGCAAACATCTAATTTATATAGCGTTGGGCTAGACAGCTTTGGGTTATTTAAAGCAAATTGGAACAGAAATTATTATTGTCGTCAGCTTTGAAGGAAGATCTCTGTTTGGAATGTTAACGAATTGGATTAAATTGAGCCCTTTAGAAATAAATTGCTTGAAATAATTTGGGATAACAAAGTTAGGCTCAAATTGATTTTAAAACAGATCAACTACTTCATAAACTAACATGAAAATCAATGCAGAGATAGGTTTGAACCATAATATAGTGGAGCAAGTCATGTTCACTAAAGTAGCGGACTATTATTTTATTAATGGAATATTGTATAATGTATCGCTATTATATTCTTGTATAAGAGAGCGTGCTTGTATTTTAGCTAATAGTTTGTTATCTAGTGACTAAAATTAACTTTATCTAACTTTAATAACCTAGAGTATGAAAAATAGTGCAATTTTGGAAATAAATTCACTTCCTTTATGCAAATCATCAATGTGCTAATAGAACAGCAGAATTATTTAATATCAACAACGTTTAGATAAGCACGTCAATCGAACGCATATTTTGAGGTTAGTGGCAAGTATTTAAGAGACCCGGTCTGTTTGCAATTAAAAACGAAGCGCTGAAAGAAATGAAGTGGTAGAAATGGAATTTCATGCCCATGTTGTTTTGAACCACAGGGCGGCCAGTACGAGGCAACTAGCAAGTAAATCTAGTTTTTGCAGAACAACAACTCAAAACATTTTAAAGTGTTATAAAAAAATTTGCACCCATACAAAATCCAGCTTGCATACGAACTAATTGAAAATGAATTTGATCGCCGTCTGGATTCAAAGTGATAAATGAACGAGTGGTCAATGATCAGACTTTTTAATACTCTTTTACCGTTGAGTTTTCCTTTTCCCTAAACAGTACCGTGAATCATGATAATTGTCGCTATTGGTCCGATTCTAATCACATATTAGTTCACGACATTTATATACAACACTCGGAAAAACTCAATGTTTGTGCTGGAATTTTTGGTGACTATACTGTTGGTTCTTTTCTCACTTGTCTGTTTAGCTCTAGAAGTTGTTTAGCCCTTGACTCAGACAGGCCATTTATAAAGGTCTTAGGTTGAGCTAATCCTGGCAGATTCTGCCATTGCTGGGTTGTAATTCTTCCTGTTCAGGTGTTCAAGGTGCGTTTTGCTGTGCATGATGTTATCCCCAGCACTGGTTCTGGTCCGGTCCGATGAAGTCCCTCTGGGCTCCACTCCTGGCAAGCATGTCGGCCGCAACATTGCCATCATGGTACGAGTGACCCGAGATACAGACCAGCGACACCTCATTGTCAGGAATTAGAGCAACTGTATTATATATTAGTTTAAAAGAACCAAATTTCTCTTGATCTAGAGTACTAGTGACCTAGTGGCACAATTTTGTATCTGACAAATGTACACCGAGCAACATTAACATGTACTAACGCCTATGTTAACTGAAGCAAAATGTACTATACGAGGGGACTTAATCTAACACAATGACGTTAAATTAAGTCGCCATTAAAATTATATTTTCAAATTTATTTACAATTGAGTTTAATTCTTGTTAAATAGCATATATTACAATTAACAGTTTTGAATTGACTCTTTCAATTTATATTTATATGTATCTATTTCTAACATACATGATATATATTCCTACAATATTATTGAAATCATTAAAATTTCTATCGTGTTTTCATTGAACTTGAGAGTTTAGAAAGTAACTTATTTAGTTCAATTTTCCATTAAAGCGAGACTGCTGTGCGCTCTTTTAAAATGTGTGGCGCCCCTTCTCATCAAGAAAATCCCACACGTGAAAAAGGTAAGTCTCACATATGATTGGGGTTGCTGGAAAACACCATTGATCCAACATTGACTCACATGAGGATGATGCGTATTATCTCGAAAACGAGTTAGTGGTTTAGCAGCATCCAGCTTCCTCACACCAACTTTTGCCTGTCCGACAATATCCCGACCAAACATTTTCAAATCGGTGGTTTGGGAAAAGAGGCTCCAGAGAATGGCCTGCAGGATCGCCAGTTTTATCACCCCTAGATTTATTTTTGTGGGGTCGATTAAAAATCTAACTCTATTCTACTCAGGTCGATGCTTTACAAGCTTCACAGCAGACTATCGTAAACGAATGCCGCCAAATCACTTCAGAAATGTTACAGAATTTGCGTCGACGGTTTGAACAAAACTTCTACAATTGTATGGATGTTGGTGGTCGAAATTTCCAACATTTAATAAACTGCCAAATAAGTTTTTGATAAATAAATGACTCACCTTTAGAAGTCAAGTTCTCAGAACCCACTGCTTCAAATTAAAAAAGTCTGGACGAAGCAAGTGCGTTATGGAAATAATTTTTATAAAAATGTTTTTAATAGCGAATATGTCTCTTTATTGAAAGCAGGCATCAATTTGGTCACCGGTATAACCTATGTACTAGAAAAAATGTACCATAATTTATCAAAATAACTTATTGTTTGAAACTATACAAACATTTTCCGAAAATAAACTTTAAATGTTTTCGAAAAAATTCGTTTCCTAGCCGACGGACCTTAGGTTTTTTTTTACAAACATGCATCATATTTTGATGAAATAAGAAATGTTCAAAAAAAATTGTAGGTGGTAACACCAACGACTTATGGCCCAGCCTGTGATTGTCAAGATAATTCTATAGGATGCAGCTCAAGACACCCTATAAGTAACGTATATAATTTTTTCTCGTATCTTGCATAATAAGAATTATATTGAGCTTTACCGTAGAAATGCGTCACTCTGTATATATGTAAGTAGAAAGTAAACCCGGAGATGGAATCTAGAGGACCTAGTTTGCGCTCATTTAAGGAATTTTTTTAGAAATAAAAAGTCGCGGTCTCCTCATTAACGATTTTTTTCTACGAAAATTAGCTAAAAATTATAGACCGTTAAACCGGAAACTTAATCAAAACTACTGCCAAAGCATCAAAGAAAGGGTCTGTTTGAAATTAATTTTCTGGGAATATTTTAGTCAACTGAAGCGCAATGATGGTTAAAGCTGGACCATAAGGGTTTGCAGAACACTCTTTATATAATCCGTATTTCTTTCAGGTTCATTGCCTAAATGTTGTCAATTTTGACGTTTCAAATCGGGACTTTGACGTTTTGAGGTTTTTTCTTTAAAAGCCTAGAACTTTTTCGTCTTTAAACCCACACACCTAAATTTTGGAAAATGGTTTAGCCCTTACAATACAAACACGCGCCTCAAATCTGGTTGGCCTTACTTTGCTATTTTTGGTGACATAATTTTTTCCCCAAAGAACACAAAATTATCCGGGAAAACCTGGGCCAGTTTTCCTGGCTAACGAGCTTATCCAAGCCACTTACAAAAGGAAGGTATTCAGTAGATTTGATCAAAATGTGCCCAATATCTTTTAAGTTATATATATATATATATATATATATATATATATATATATATATATATATATATATATATATATATATATATATATATATATATATATATATATATATATATATATATATATATATATATATATATATATATATATATATATTGAAACTGACCCTGGATATGAGTTCTAGGGGATCTTTTTTGCGCTCGTTTAAAAAAAATTCTTTCCAAATTCAATAGTCGGGGTGTCTTTATTAGTGATTTTTTTTAAGAAAATTTACCAAAACAAGCATTTGTTAAGCCACGGGAAAACTCTACGACTATATTAAATATGGAACAGTTTCAGTAAGTTAGCGCAAGAACAAACAACCAGATATGCTATTTAAATGAAACTAAGTTTTACAAGTTTTCATCTCTTCTTCATAAATTTATTTTTTACAAAAGCATGCTTAAGAGTTCATAGAAATAACAACAATCTGATAAAATAGCGGTAAAGTGAAACTAGACTAAAGACTTCATAAAAAATGAAGTCACTAACTAGGATTGTCATGTATGACTCGAATATCGGATGTACAGGGCTTAGCCGACTCGGATACGCTCGACATGGCAGATTAGCAGGTATACCGAGTAGTATAGTAATTGTATAAGGTCTTTTCTATTTAGACCACACAATTTTTATTTTCAATGGTTTTTTTGCTCACATTTGAACGAAATGAAGGAAAATAACGACTTAGGCACATATCCCTAGGAGCTTGTTAGTTATTTCGTGTCGTATTTTTAACTCAGGTTTGTACTCCTACCATCATTATCAATTTTGACGTTTTAACTTTGTTTCACCAGATTTAATTTATTAAAAATTAATTTAGCTCTGACTTTTTTGTCTTTTAACATAGAGGTCTGAGTTTTGGTAGATAGTTTTTATGACAGAAGCCAGCGCACGAAATTTGGCAGCCCTTACTTTGTTATTTTA
Source organism: Tillus elongatus (assembly GCA_964006375.1). Lineage (NCBI taxonomy): Eukaryota > Metazoa > Arthropoda > Insecta > Coleoptera > Cleridae > Tillus > Tillus elongatus. Next base: position 20,969,700 of record OZ023266.1, read on the forward strand.
GGAGATATAATTTTTTTTCGACAGAAAACATAAAATTTTAATGGGCCGATTGTCCTGGCTAGCGAACTTGTTGAAGCTACTTACAAAAGAAAGGTATGCACCAAATTCGAACAAAATCGTCTAATTATTTTTTGAGTTATCGGTGTGATACAAACATACATTACCCCCCTTGTCAAGTAAGATTTTAGGGGTAGTTTGCTCCACTGTTTATGAATTGGCGTTGTGATGTTGAAAATAAGCCTTAAAATCTTGCCCCTTAAAAGCAAAATTTCCTTTTTGAGCGATATTCAACGAAACCATGGTAGGTTCCCTAGAATGCGCCCATTTCATCTTCAAGTGGTCACGCGGTATATACTTTTGTGTGTCCTACTAAACTATTACTAAACAGATCACGGTCAATAAATTTGGATGCAGCGACACTTGCCCTTCTTGAAATAAGCTAAACTCCACAGGATATCTGTAATTTTTAATTTATTACTCTAATATTTACACCGTACTTTTTTCACCCCATCTAATTAATTAAAATGATGCCACTTTATTTTGTCAGTGCTGAGCTTCGATAAATTTTCTCGGAGTAATTACTTTGCCTCGAGACTACTTTAATAAAAAGCAATTAGACAAGAAAAAAGTTAATTGCTTTGACTAATCAAGTGGACGCTGAATACATATTTTCAACGAGGTGTTTCACCACGTCTAGCCATTCAAATTGCTAACGTTGCTTCAATACATTGAGGAACTTAGTCTTTTGAGATGCTGTTATGTTTTTGTTTTATTGATCTAATAAAACAAAAGAGTTTTTACCTCCACGTAGGTCCATTGATGATCTCAAAAAATCTTACAGAGTAAACTAAAGAATGGGGTAGCGGCTGTGTAGACAATTTTCAGAGAAAAATAGACGAGATCTCGAAAACTCCTTATAACAACCTAAAGTAACAACTAAAGAATGGGCAATTCCATTAGAAACTTCAACAGAAATAGGATTGAAAATGCCACAAATACATCTGAGGCCATCTGAAAGTTGATAAATCTAAATTGTAAAACTTGCAGTTAACAAAGCGACAGTGGATTCGGATTCTCGAAATTTCTAGTTTTATAAAATTGGTCAAAAACCTTCCGTGTTAATAAAATCTGTCTATTAGCAAAAACTAATCAATATTTCTCAAGAACACACACCACCCCCCTCCCCCTCCCAAATCAATTTGCATTTGTACATATGGTAGGTATTAAAAATGAAAAACATGAAATATTTTCACATCTATCGATCGGATCGAAAAAATACTCAAAAGCACAATCCATGGGATTGCAGACCTGCCTTCCAAAATTATCCATATGTGCATCACACAGGAAGAGCCACAATAGACCTAAGGTCGCGGTGGAGGGACTGAAATAGCCCACTCACAATAAAATCTAATCACACAGGAAATATTTTCATAATTACTAATCATGAATATAATGTTTTTTGTAAAGTGCATGTTTTTGTGCTTTTCGGTATTCTCCTACGTTTTTTGGTCAGTCCAGGATCAGGTATAGGCTAGGTCAGGCACAGGGTGGTTTGGTTCTGCTTCGTAGAGTGTTTAGTGCATAAACAACATGAAAAATGTTATCCCTTCAACCCCCAATAACCTGGGGAACCTGAAGTAAATAGACGGGGTGTAGACGAAAACATTATTATGAGGAAGTGTTGATACAAAAAGTAAAGAGGGCTGTTTATATATGTCAAACTAAGTTGTTTTTGTTGATTTTACCTATATATTTGCTTCCCCGCCGAGAACCCCTATTCACTCCAGGTCCCGTAGCTTTTGGAGGGGTTGATTCCACATCATCTCTCTTGTTGATTATGCATACAGTGAGGATTTTGAGCTTGTTTCTCGTAACATTTTTCATAAATCACGTGTGATGCCCATCTGCTTAATTACCGTTAAATGTCTTTTACTTGCATAAAAAAAGGAATTGGTTTTGTGGATCATATTCATTACTGCATCAATACGCAGCAGCAAAATTAATCATTTTTAAATTTACAAAAAAAAACAACTAGGGTACAGCAGCTTGAGTCTCGAAAGTAAAAAAAAGTCTGGACGCAGCAAGTGCGTTACGGAAGTTAATTTTCATAAAAATGATTTTAATGGCAAATATGTCTCTCTAATGCAAGCAGGCATCAATCTGGTTGCCAGTATAGCCTATATAGTAGAAACAATGCATCATATTTTATAAAAATTACTTGTTGTTTGAAAATGTACAAGAATTTTCCAAAAACAAGCTTAAAATGTTTCCGATAAAGTGGTCTCCTAGCCAACAAATCTTAGGTTAATGGCACATTGAGTTATTGAAGTTTGAAGGATTTATGAAAATTCGCTACCAAAACTCGCTTACTGCCACTCGATTTTTTTTCTTACAAACATGCGTCATTTCGACAAAAAAAGCAAAAATGCAATAATATAAGGGTGTATGAATCAGCAACGACTTATGGGCCAGCCTGTGATTGTCAAAATGCTTTTATAAGATGCAGCTTAAGACACCCTATAATTAACGTATCTTGTATAATAACAATTATATTAAGCTTTACCGTAGAAATGCTTCACTCTGTGTGTATATATATATATATATATATATATATATATATATATATATATATATATATATATATATATATATATAGATATATATATATATATATATATATATATATATATATATATATATATATATATATATATATAAACAGATGAAAACTGAAAGTAAACCCGGATATGGATTTTAGTTTGCGCTCATTTGAAGAAATCTTTTTAAAATTCAAAAGTCGCGGTCTCCTTATTAACGAATTTTTTCCACGAAAATTAGCTAAAAATTATAGACCGTTAAACCATAAACTTAACTAAATATACAGGCAAATCATCAGAGAAAGAGTCTATTTGAAATTAATTTTCTGTAAATATTTTAGTAAAATAAAGTACAGTGACGGTTGTAATTCAAACTTGTTGGCAAAACACTCTTCCTGCGGCACTTTCTTTACCTAACCCGTATTTGTTTCAGATTCTTTGCCTAAATGTTGCCGACTTTGCCATTTCAAATCTCGACTTTGAGGTTTTGAGGAAAGCTCCAAATTTTTCTTTATTTAACTGCCCATAACTTTTTTGTCTTTAAACTTACAGGCCTAAATTTCACTATTTATAATACAAATACGCGCATCAAATTTAGTTGTCCTTACTTTGTTATTTACGGAGATGTAATTTTTTTCCGAAAAAAAAAGCACAAAATTTTCCGAGAAAATCCTACCGATTTTCCTGGCACTCACAAAAGGAAAGTACTCACCAAATTTGACCAAAATCCGCCCATTATTTTTGAAGTTATCGGTGTCGTACATACATACATACATACATACATATATATATATATATATATATATATATATATATATATATATATATATATATATATATATATATATATATATATATATATGTATATATATATATATATATATATGTGTATATATATATATCAACTGAAAATGTCCTCGGATATGTCTTCTAGGGTGCCTAATTAGCGCTCATTTGAGGATATTTTTTCAAAATTCAACAGTCGGAATCTTCACGTAAGTGAATTTTTTTAGGGAAATCACTAAAACAAACTACTTTGAAATCATTTCCATAGAAACGTGAGACGATTTTGTTTACAATATTTATTTCGTTCTTTTGATATCTGACTTACTGTGAATGAAAATTAAATACATTTTGTCATTGCATTCGCCGAATTAAATTTTTAGTGCGCCATCTTTTATAAGATAGCTAACCTACGGGTGCTGACGACACGCCCTAATTTCGACAGACATATTAAATAAATAATTAACTAATGCCATATATTACATTTCACTTTGATTTTCGTTTTTATTTGAAGTACCAAAGAGCTGAAATTGAAGAAACGTATTCTTGGAAACCTATTCTAGGCATTGAGTGATTTTAATCAGATTCTGGCACAAAAATTTGTAAAATTATGGTTTGGCAAAAATGTTGTATTTTCTGTATAAAAGCGATATGCCATTAAAAACTACTATATTGCCTTTCTTAAAAACATTGATCTTTTTAGTATATACTATATTTTTGTATAAAGCTTTAATTGAGACTGGTAATCAAGATACAAATATAGCGTATTTTAAACATTGTATTGAACCCCCCCTCTTAAATAAGAAATTAACGCCTGATTTTTGCATTTCTTGGGAAACACCTTCTTGTTAGATGGCAATGCAGATAATCTCAAATTTCAACCGACCTCTAACAGACTACCTCAACTAACGTTTGATAATATTTTTGTTATTCTATAAAAAAATATGCCTTCGTAAGCACGTTGTTTGTTAATTTATGGAAAACTGTAACTAACTGCAAAACTAAAATAAACACCAAAGATAAATCATTTGCGTTTCCTTAAATTCATTTACACAAGTGTCTTTATATAAAACATTAACATTTATGAAAATTTGATCATAACCCGAAGAGATACCCATTAAATTATCGGACTTACAAATGTTCATCAAGTTGAAAAAGCTAATGCAAGAGGACACATACGAATAGGGCGATGGCTATAAGCCAAATAAATTCGGACAGCAAATCTCCAGAGATTTAAGTCCCATAAAGCTGTTAGTAGAAGACATCTTATTATATCCGTATATCCTATCTGCCTTTATTAAACCACACAAATAAATCCTATAGCTCTATATTCAGGGAGAGTGACAGTTATCGCAGCCATTACATAGATTTTTGATTGATGTAAGCATAAATAAAAAATAAAAAACTAAGAAATAAACAACAGATTATCAAACTGCAAATTGCATGACTTCGGTTACGGCAATACGTATCAACGCAGGAAGAGAAATCACAGTAGACTTTTATTTATAACTCATATGTTCCTACAAAACGGATTACACGAGAGCCGCAAATTTTAACTTAAATCAATGAAAATTGTTTTACCATTTACAGTAGTTAATTGCTCAGAAACTGAAATAAAAAAAATCCCGGGACGCAGCAAGTGCGTTGTGGTAGTGAATTTTCATAAAAATGTTTCTAATAGCAAATATGTTTTTTTAAGAAAGCAGGCACCAAATTTGGTTACCAGTATAATTTATATATTAGAAACAATGTACCATATTTCATCAAAATAACTTTATTGTTTGAAAATGTACAAAAATTTCCGAAAGTAAACTTAAATTGTTCCCGAAAGAACTGGTTTTCTGGTCAACTTTATAGGTTAATAGCAAATTGATTCACAATTTGAAGCATTTAATGAAAATTCGCTACCATAACGCAATTGCTGCGTCCCGAATTTCTTTTCTTACAAAGATGTATTATATTTCGATGGAAAACAAAAATGCAATAACATAGGGCGTGTTCCATTAAAAAAATTCACTAAAAAAAAAAGAAAATTTGAATCACCAACGACTTATGGGCCACCCTGTAATTGTGGAAATATTTTTTAAGATGTAGCTTAAGACACCCTACAATTAATGTATACAACTTTTTTTCGTAACTTGAATAATAACGGATATATTGCACTTTAATAATTTTTTACGATAATTCGACAAAAATGATATACCATTAAACGATAAACTCTATAGCCAACACTACTGCTAAAGTATCAGAGAAAGGGTCTATTTGAAATAGATTTTCTGGGAATATTTTAGTAAAATGAAGGACAATGACGATTGAAACTAAAAGCTCAGGCTTTGTAAAACATTATTCTTGAGACATTTTCCTTCCATAGATCATATTAATTTCAGGTTCATTGCCTAAATATTAACAATTTTGACGTTTAAAATCGCGACTTTGACGTTTTGAGGAAACCCCAAATTTATTTTTCTTTAAATGCCTGTAACTTTTTTATCCTTTAACCGACAGCGCTAAATTTTGGTAGGTAGCTTACATATAACGATATAAACCCGTGTACCAAATTTCGTTGCCCTTACTTTGTTAATTCCGGAGATATAAAATTTTTTAGATTTTTTTCGAAAAAAACACGAAATTTTCCGAGAAAACCTCGGCCGATTTTCCTGGATAACGAACTTATCCAAGCCACTCGCGAAAGGAAGGTACTCACCAAATTTTATCAAAATCGGTCCATTATTTTTTTAGTTATAGGTGTGACACATAAATATATAAACATATATATATATATATATATATATATATATATATATATATATATATATATATATATATATATATATATATATATATATATATATATATATATATATATATATATATATATATATATATATATATATATATATATATATATATATATATATATATATATATATATATATAAACATATAAAGTCTGAAACCGACCTCGGATTTGGGTTCCAGGGGTCCTAAGTAGCGCTCATTTGAAGAAATTTTTTTAAAGAAAATTCACTAATAGATGTTGTATTCAACTTTGCTATATGTTGAATATATACTTAAATTTTTGAGCGGTGACGTTAGAGCAAGATTACTTTTAATCTGATGTAGTTTATATTTCCTAATTTCAAGCATTACAAAGACTTGTTTGACATGGCCCTTATGGATCTCATTTACATAGAATAGGGGTATTTAACTCCTCGAAATGCAGCTGCAACGACCAGGAGGTCGCTGATCTGGACCACATACTATTTATGTGTTCAATAAATACAGAAGTCAGATATAAATTATTAACTACTTTAGCTAATCAATCAAAAAAGATCAATATGCCCTACAATATAATCAAATTATTGACAGAAAACCCCAGATCAATCTCAATAGCAGTGGTTAGGTTTTCGTGAATTTTGTTTAAAAAAAATTACTTATGAGGAGATCCCGACTTTTGAATTTTGAAAAAAATTCCTCAAATAAGCGCTATTTAGGACACCTGGTACCCAAATCCGAGATCGGTTTCAGACTTTATATATATATATACATATATATATATATATATATATATATATATATATATATATATATATATATATATATATATATATATATATATATTATAGGTGTCACACCTATAACTAAAAAAATAACAGACCTATTTTGGTAAAACTTGGTGATGACCTTCCCTTCGCAAATGGATTGGATAAGTTCGTTAGCCAGGAAAACCCACCTGGGTTTTCCCCAAAAAATTTTGGGTTTACTTTCGAAAAAAAATTAACCAAGTAAGGGCAACCAAATTGCGTTAGTTTATGTCATCATAGCTAAGTTACCTACCAAAATTTATCTCTGTAGGTTAAAGGACAAAAAAGTTACAGGCATTTAAAAAAAAATGGTTTTCCTCAAAACGTCAAAGTCGCGATTTAAAACGTCAAAATTGATAATATTTAGGCAATGAACCTGAAACTAATATGAGCTATGGAAGGAAAACGTCTCAAGAAGAATGTTTTACAAAGCCTGCAGTCTTAGTTTCGATCGTCATTATCTTTCATTTTACTAAAATGTTCCCAGAAAATTCATTTCCAATAGACCTTTTCTCAGATGCTTTGGCAGTAGTGTTAGCTATAGAGTTTGTCGGTTAATGGTATATCATTTTTGTTGAATTTTCGTAAAAAATTAAAAAAAATTAAAGTTCAATATATCCGTTATTGTGCAAGATACGAATAAAATTTTGTATAGATTAATTATAGGGTGTCTTGAGCGACATCTTAAAAAAAAATTCTACAATTACAGGATGTCCCATAAATCGTTGGTGATTCAAATTTTCTTTTTTAGTGAACTTTCTTAAAAAAATTCGGGGAGATCCGTAATTTATATATATATATATATATATATATATATATATATATATATATATATATATATATATATATATATATATATATATATATATATATATATATATATATATATATATATCGTACCGATAACTGAAAAAATAATGGACCGATCTTGATCAAATCGGTGAGTACCTTCATTTTGCAAGTGACTTAAGTTCGTGATCCAGGAAAATCGAACCAGGTTTTCCCGGAAAATTTTGTGTTTTCTTTCTAAAAAAATTTATAACTCCAGAAATAATTAAGTGAGGGCAATCAAATTTGGTACGCGTATTTGTATTATAAGGGGAGAACCATATACCAAAATTTAGGTCTCTAAGTTTAAGGCCAAAATGTTACGGGCAGCTAAAGAAAGGAATTTTTGAGTTTTCCTCAAAACGTCAAACTCGCAATTTTAGACGTCAAAATTGGCAATGTTTAGGCAAAGAATGTGAAACAAATACCGATTGTGAAAAGAAAATGTTGCAAGAAGTGTGTTCTGCAAACCCTTAAGTTTCAGATTTAACCGTCCTTCATTTTACTAAAATGTTTACAAAAAATTCATTTCAAATAGACGCTTTCTCTGGCGCTTTCGCTGTCGGTTTAGTAAAGTTGATGCTTTCGCTGTAGGTTAAGTGAAGCTTATGGTTTAACGTTCTATAATTTTTAGTTAATTTTCGTAGAACAAATTCGTTACTGCATGTTAGCATTTTTAATCGAAATATAATACATGTTTGTAAGAAAAAAATCTGGACGCAGTAAGTGCATTTTGGTAGCGAATTTTCATTAAATCCTTTAAATTTCAATAACTCAATTTGCTATTAACGTAAGTTTTGTTGGTTAGGAAACCAACATTTAACTTTATTTTCGAAATTTTTTTGTATGAGTGCAGCAAAGGCGTTTTGGTTGCGAGTTTTTATTAAATGTTTCAAACCTCAATCACTTAATTTGCTATTAACCTAAGGTTCATTGGCTAGGAGACCAGTTTTCTTGGAAACATTAAAAGTTTATTTTCGGAAAATCTTTGTACATTTTCAAATAATTATTTTGATAAAATATGGTACATTGTTCCTACTATATAGCTTATACCGGTAACCAAATTGATGCCTGCTCGCATTAGAGCGATATATTTGTAATTAAAAATATTTGTATGAAAATTCACTTTCATAGCGCACTTTCCGCGTCCAGACTTCTTTTTAAGATACAAAGATATACCTATAAGTTATTATAAGAAAAAATATTTTAGAAACTTAAAACTTGTGCAAATCACTGTAGTTAAAAAAATTGCACATAGCTGATAAGTAACCTCCTGTTTCCATATATTCTGTTCAATAACCTATCTAATTCGCGGTCCAGTCTCGTCTGTGTCAAGTCGTCCTGAAGGGTCTGTGAACGCATCCCTATTTGTGCTAAATACAAAATTTGGAAAAAAGTGTGTGGATATAACAAAAAACAAAAAAATGTCGGTGTACAAAATTTAAAAATCTCGGGACGCAGCAAGTGCGTTATGGTAGTGAATTTTCATAAAAATGTTTTTATTGCAAATATGTGTGTTTTCTTTTTAAGAAAGCAGACATCAATTTTGGTTACCAGTATAACCTATATAGAAAAAGCAGGCATCAAATTTGATTACCAGTATAACATATATAGTAAAAACAATGTGCCATGTTTCATCAAAATAACTTGATTGTTTGAAAACGTACAGAAATTTCCAAAAGTAAACCAAAAATGTTACTGAAAAAATTCGTTTCCTGGTCAACCTTATAGGTTAATAGCAAATTGAGCTTTTCAAATATGAAGCATTTCATCAAAATTCGCAACCACAACGCACTTGCTGCCTCCAGAATTTCTTAGCTTACAAACATGCATTATATTTCGATGGAAAATGCAAAAAAATAAGGCGTTTTCGACAAAAAAAATAATTATTTGTATCACCAACGACTTATGGGCCACCCTGTGATTGTCGCAATAATTTTTTAAGATGTAGCTCAAAACACCGTATAATTAATGTATACAATATTTTTTCATATCTTGTATAATAACGAATATATTGAGCTTTATTGATTTTTTACGAAAATTCGACAAAAATTATATACCATTAAACGATAAACTCTAAAGCTAAGGCTACTGCCAAGCATCAGAGAAAGGGTCTATTAGAAATGAATTTTCTGGAAATATTTTAGTAAAATGAAGGACAATGACGGTTGAAACTAAGAGTTCGGTGTATGTAAAACATTCTTCTTGAGACATTTTCTTTCCATAGATCGTATTAGATTCAAGTTATTTGCCTAAATGTTGCGAATTTTGACGTTTTCAATTGTCACTTTGACGTTTTGAGGAAACCCCCAATTTATTTTTCTTTAAATGCCCATAACTTTTTTGTCTTTTGACCTACAGAGCTAAATTTTGGTAGATGGCACACCTATAACGATATAAAGCAGCTTACCAAATTTAGTTGCCCTTACTTTGTTAATTTTGGAGATATAAATATTTTGCGAAAGAAAACACAAATTTTTCCGGGAAAACCTAGGCGGATTTTCCTGGGTAACAAAATTATCCAAGCGACTTGCGAAAGGAATGTACTCACCAATTTTGACGTTTAAAATCGCAATTTTGACGTTTTGAGGAAAATCCAATATTTTTTTTTTGAATTCCCGTAACTTTTTTATCCTTTAACCTACGGAGCTAAATTTTGTTAGGTAACTTGCCTATAATGAAATAAATCTGCATCTGAAATTTGGTTGCTCTTACTTTGTTAATTCCGGAGATATAATTTTTTTTCGAAAGAAAACACAAAATTTTCCGGGAAAACCTAGATTGATTTTCCTGGCTATAACATATAAAAATTTAAACCGACCCCGGATATGTGTTCTGGGGGGCCTAATTAGCGCTCATTTGAAGAAATTTTTTCAAAATTCAAAAGTCGGGATCTCCTCATTAGTGAATTTTTTTTTTTAAAATTCACTAAAAAAAACAAAAACATACAATAAAAAAATCTCGGGACGCAGCAAGTGCGTTATGGTAGTGAATTTTCATAAAACTATTTTTTAATAGCAATAATGTGTGTTTTTTAAGATAGCAGGCATCAATTTTGGTTACCAGTATAACCTATATAATAAAAACAATGTGCCATGTTTCATCAAAATAACTTTATTGTTTGAAAATGTACAAAAATTTCCGAAAGTAAACTTAAAGTGTTCCCGAAAAAACCGGTTTCTTGGTTAACCTTATAGGTTAATAGCAAATTGGTCTATTCAATTTTGTAGCATTTAATGAAAATTCACCGCCATACGCACTTACTGCGTCCTGAATTTCTTTTCTTACAAACATGCATTATATTTCGATGGAAAATGCAAAAATGCAATAACATAAGGCGTGTTTGATTAAAAAAAATAAGAAAATTTGTATCACCAATGACTTATGGGCCATCCTATGAGTGTAGAAATATTTTTTTAAGGTGTAGCTCAAGACACCCTATAATTAATATATAATTTTTTTTTCATATCTTGTATAATAACGGATATATTGAGCTTAATTGATTTTTTTACGAAAATTCGACAAAAATTATATACCATTAAACGATAAACTCTATAGCTAAGGCTACTGCCAAGCATCAGAGAAAGGGTCTATTTGAAATTAATTTTCTGGAAACATTTTAGCAAAATGAAGGAAAATGACGGTTGAAACTAAGACTTCAGGGTTTGTAAAACATTCTTCTTGAGACATTTTCTTTTCATAGCCCGTACTAGAGTCAAGTTCTTTGCCTAAATGTTGCCAATTTTTGACGTTTTAAATCGCAACTTTGACATTTTGAGGAAAATCCCAATATTTTTTTATTTAAATGCCTATAACTTTTTTGGCTTTTGATCTACAGAGCTAAATTTTGGTGGGTAGCTTACGTATGATGATATAAACCCGCGCACCAAATTTGGTTGCCCTTACTTTGTTAATTTTAGAGATATAAATTTTTTACAATTTTTTTCCAAAAAAACTCAAAATTTTCCAGGACAACCAGGGCCGATTTTCCTGGCTAACCAACTTGTCCAAGCCATTTGTAAAAGGAAGGTACTAACCAAATTTAATCAAAATCGGCCCATAATTTTTTGAGTTATCGGTGTGATACATATATAATAAATATATATATATATATATATATATATATATATATATATATATATATATATATATATATATATATATATATATATATATATATATATAAATTGAAACTGACCCCGGATATGTGTTCTGGGGGGCCTAATTAGCGGTCATTGGAAAAAAATTTTTCAAAATTCAAAAGTCGGGATCTCCTCATTAGTGAATTTTTTTAAGAAAATTCACTAAAAATTGCACATAGCTGATAAGTAACCTCCTGTTTCCATCTATGGTGTTCAATAACCTATCTAATTCGCGGTCCAGTCTCGTCTGTGTTAATTCGTCCTGAAGGGTCTGTGAACGCATCCCTATTTGTCCTAAATACAACATTTGGAAAAAAGTGTGTGGATATAACAAAAAACAAAAAAATGTCGGTGTAGAAAAAAAAAACAAAAAAAAAGAAAACAAAAACATACAATAAAAAACTAACAAAATAAAAACAAACAAAAACATACAAAACACATGTTTGTTTATGTCTAATTAAATGATTTATATGTAAATACTTTTAGATACAAACAAAATGTATTTAAAAACATATATATTTGAAATGAATGGGTTCTATTTCTATGCGTAGCGATCTATTATTATGTTACAAAGTTAAAATATTAAGTGTTCGGGATGCAGCAGATGAGTTATGGTAGTGAGCTTTCATTACATATTTCAAAGTTGAATAAGTCCATTGTCTATAAAAATAGAAAGTTGAATTTTGGTGCATGGTAATGTCTTTGGGAAGGCAACATATTTGCTAAATTTAATTAAAATAAATGTATAATTTTCGGAGAAAACATTTTTTTTCGAAAGAAAACTCAAAATTTTCGCAGAAAACCTTGTCTGATTTTCCTGGATAACAAACTTGTCCAAGCCATTAAACAAATTTGTGAAATTTGCCTACTATGATGCATCTATTGCATCCAAACTTTCTAATAATAATAATAATAATAATAATAATAATAATAATAATAATAATAATAATAATAGTTTATTGAACAATATACACATTTTTTTTTACTACAAATAACTTATAAAATACATTAGAGCTAATTGTTCAATAAGATAATAATCACCTAAGTCAGAGACTTGTTGGTGATACTAGCAATATAATTTCTTTCTAAAAAATACCTAGTGCACATAATCCAAAACAATTGCGAACAATTCAACTGAAAAAAAAACAAAGCCAAGCCACATATTATTAAAACCGATTTCCAGCATATGTGCCCAACAATTTAGATCACTAAAATACCACACATTTTTTCTCTCCTTCCCTTCTCTCTTCCACACCAACATCTACACAGCATGCCTCCATAGAAGAAAAATAGCTTGTCAATGAGGACACCCCAGACACAATGCGCACACAAGAGAGAAAGAAAAAAACAATTGCATCCGACAACAACAGTCACATTCCTCCCTCTCATCCTTTTCTCCCACCAACACAAAAGCACCCCCTAATCCAGTACTCCCCAAACAACATCAAAATTCAAAAACCATGTACAGCTGTACTAAAAACAAGCGAGAATATATAAAAACAACAAAAATAATGCTATAAAACACCATACGAATGCGCTCACGAAATATATGCAGAGGTAAAACAATAGTCAAAACCATAAAAAATCTCTGTAAGTTAAGCAGCCAATATATAATACAAGTAAAACACAAACACACATTAAAAAAAACTACATCCGATTTTAAAACACAGGATTGGATTCACTACATCTCCAAAATCTTAACCTAAATTAACCAGTCTGTAGATAACATCTCTCGGAGTTTCAAGTAGCCAGGACTGTACCCTGTTCCTAAACAATCTATATGAATGCACTTGTCTTATATCCAGTGGCAACACATCGTATGCTTTCAAACCAATATAAACAAAGTTTTTTCGGCCAATCCTTTTATTCGCTCTCTGTTTTACGGTTACCACATTTTTAAACCGTGTTTGGTAGGTGTGCTCCAGGAAACTTATGGTGTTCTTCTCTCTGTGTGTGTACAATAAAATTGCACGGCAGTGCAACTTATGGATATCCATTACTTTGTTCTCAGAATAGAGCAGATCGCTGGGGTAAGTCATATTTTTTCCACATATAATCTTTAGTATCCATCTCTGTGTGGTTCCCACCTTTCTCAAATATATTTCTGAAGCGCTGCCCCAAGCGAGCAATCCATACATCAGTTGGGATTGAATGAGAGCAAGGTATACAGCTTCTCAACTTCCTAACAATTTGACTCGTATGTATATCCCATCTCAGATGACAGTCTATGTTTAATCCCAGATATAACATATTCTTTGCTTCAGCTACTGGACTGCTGCCGATGTTTAAATTACCCAGATTTGGCAAACCACTGTATTACTTTTTTCTGTCAAATTATTCTTAAGACCCAGATTATCTCTAGTTCCAGGGCGGAGTGCGAAGCGTACTCCGTCAAAGTTATTTATAAGTTTCAGGGGGTATACAAATGTATCCCGTCAAGCAAGAATAAACTTGGGCAGAATATTAGTACCTCTCAATTCTGTCTTATGATGTGATGAATGTCAAGAAAACTTTTTACGAGTTAGGACCGAACGGTTTGACTGTTAATAAAATATTATTCAAATTACATATAATTACATACAGTTGGGGTACAAAATATGCTCCCTTGTTGCGACAATGGATTGAGTTGAAGAGTGGGTGATTAGTTGATGTTAAACAAATAATATCCTGTTTTCATAATAACAGCTTTTAACTTTGTCAAGTATTGTGTATGTGTGTGATGATTACTGTATGACCTCGGAGGCCAGGTCCATAAGTCCAGTATTGTAATACCCTTACACAATAAGAAGTTTTCTATATTGAATACAATCACCGAACTGTATAAATTGTCCCACAATTTCAGTCAAATTGCTTTCGCTTTTCCGGAAAAATGATTTTCCTTATTACATCGTTCTGTATGAGGTCAGCAATAAATTGTTTGACCTTGACCGTGCAAATACCTGGCGGCTGCTGGAAAGCTCTGAACAAACTTGAAGCACAGAATACCAACACACGGTATCAAAATAACAAAACAGCAAACCAGCAGAATAGAGAATCGAGAATCAATAACAATTATCTCCTAAAATACATATCAAATAGAGAACAAGATTCAATTTAGCGTTGCGGAACATTCTAAATAACCAGGCGAGCGGAACTTTACCTATATGGTGAATATATTGACGCCTACCTGCCTTGTAAAATCGATACAAATTCACACGGGCGATGCCGATGAAAATTTTCTGCGATAACAAGCTGAAAATTGTATCGCAATTGGTGGAAATATACAGGGTGCTTGCTTTCAAAGGACCATCGTATTAGGTTTTTAGTGCTTTCCCGGCGAGCTTCACTTTTTTCTTAGATTAATTTTACTTTAACAAAGAGAACAAAGTCTGGACGCAGCAAATGCGTTATGGTAGAGAATTTTTGTAAAAATGTTTTTAATAGCAAATATATTTTGTTTTTACAAGAAGGACATTTGGTTGACAGTTTAACCTATATAGTATTAACCATGAGATATGTCAAAAACGGTTGAACTTAAGTATAAGACATTATACATAAAATGTGTTTAAAATTTTGCGTTGAATTTAAAAATGCAATATTATATATGAACCCTTTTAAAACTAAGCAGGTCAACATCAACACCTTGTATAACTGGAAGTGTCATTATCTTGAAAATATTTTATCCCAGTTGACCCCATCGATTTCAGTAAGCTCCCAAATTTTCAAAATTTTCGAAATTTTCTGGATAAATCGATCGCGGGCCTTCGTCGTGGGAATAATTATTTAGACTTTCGTTTTAGTTGTAACAGGCAGATAGAATAATTTAATCAGAAGCGAATATTATGTCATAAACATTAAACATACCTTTTGTATAATACAATTTGGAGAAGAAGTAGACTTTACGTACCTGGAACAAAATAGAACAAATATACTATTTGTGAGTATAAAACGTTAGGAGTTAAAAATAACGTTAAAAAAATGCTGGACGCAGCAAGTGCGTTATGGTAGTGAATTTTCATGAAAATGATTTTAATAGCAAATGTGTGTGTTTTTTTTAAGGAAGCAGGCATCAAATTTGGTTACCAGTTGAACCTATATAGTAAAAACAATGTGCCATGTTTCATCAAAATAAATTTATGTTTGAAAATGTACAAAAATTTCCGAAAGTAAACTTAAAATGTTCCCGAAAAAACTCGTTTCTTGTTCAACCTTATAGGTTAATAGCAAATTGAGCTATTCAAATATGAAGCATTTGATCAAAATTCGCTACCTTAACGCAGTTGCTGCGTCCAGAATTTCTTTTCTTGCAAAAATTATATATCGATGGATAATGCAAAAATGCAATAACATAAGGCGTGTTCGACTAAAATAAAAAGAAAATTTGTATCACCAATGACTTTGGCCCACCTGTGAGTGTAGAAATATTTATTAAGATGTAGCTCAAGACACCCTATAATTATTGTATAAACTTTTTTCATATCTTGTATAATAACGAATATATTGAACTTAATTGATTTTTTATGAAAATTCGACAAAAATTATATACCATTAAACGATAAACTCTATAGCTAAGGCTACTGCCAAGCATCAGAGAAAGGGTCTATTTGAAATGAATTTTCTGGAAACATTTTAGTAAAATGAAGGACAATGACCGTTGAAACTAAGACTTCAGGATTTGTAAAACATTCTTCTCGAGCCATTTTCTTTCCATAGCCCGTATTAGATTTAAGTTCTTTGTCTAAATGTTGCCAATTTTTATGTTTTAAATAGCGACTTTGACGTTTTGCGAAAAACGCCAATTAATTTTTCCTATAACTTTTTTCGCCTTTGACCTACAGAGCTAAATTTTTGCACGTAATTTACCTATGATTGTATAAACCCGCGTACCGTTTGGTTGCCCTTACTTTATTATTTCAGGAGCTATACAGTTTTTTAGAAAGAAAACAAAAAATCCGGAAAAACCTATGCCGAATTTCCTGGATAACGAAATTATCCAAGGCACTTGCAAAAGGAAGGTAGTAAATAAATTAAAACCAAAATCGGGCCAATATTTTTTAAGTTATCGGTATGATACATATTCATATATATATATATATATATATATATATATATATATATATATATATATATATATATATATATATATATATATATATATATATATATATATATATATATAAACATATAAAAATCGAAACTGTCCCAGATATGTGTTCTAGGGGGGCCCAATTAGCGCTCAATTGAAGAAATTTTTTCAAAACTCAAAAGTCGAAATCTCTTCATTAGTGATTTTTTTTAAAGAAAATTCACTAATAGTGCTTTATTTAGGTGTATTAGAACAAAAGTAGCCGAATTTAGTTTCTGAAAACGCCACACATCTTACTTTATTTCACCCGCGAATAACTTTATAATCATTTTATCAAAGAAGTGGCTGAGAAGTAAAGACTTTCTCATCCTACGTTGGCCACCATTTCCAATTCATAAAATTTATTTTAATGTCATAGCAGCACAGGTAACATCTTCTGTCTTTGTCCAATATTGTATATATTGCATTACAGAATTTGAAGTGATGTCGAGGATTATTTTAACTTCAATTTCGTGTAACATTATTTTTCTTTGATCAAAAGACTTTAAAATTGGTAGAGAACCATGTCTGCCTATGTTCTCTAAATTTGTAAATGTTTGTTTCAATCACTTAAAGAAGTTGAGAGATTTTGCGTTTTAAAAAATATTTTTTAATTTTTTGTTAAGAACACTTGGGCGTTAAGATCTACTGAACGAACTTATCGAAGCTATTAACAAAATAAGGGTAATTCCCACATATGGTCTAAATCAGTGAAGTATTTTTTGAGTTATCGGTTTGATACACACACACACACAAATATATATATATATATATATATATATATATATATATATATATATATATATATATATATATATATATATATATATATATATATATATATAAATTAAATGTCAAGTATAAATGTCAAAATTATAATGATGAGAATTTTAATATTAGCTAAACAATTTGGTGTTACATTTGAATGAGTTCTGTAATAATGGTAGATGTATACTAATGGCAGCTGCACGAGTGTTATTGGTAGAAATGCTGAAAAAGAAACGTAGGCTGAACAAAATTTCTAAGTGACATATAATAACAATATTTTGGCAGTTAATTTGGAACATACTGTAAAATTTAAATCAATAAACATACTATGCTGTACTATATATATATATATATATATATATATATATATATATATATATATATATATATATATATATATATATATATATATATGTAAATAAACATTAGAGATGACCATGGAAATGGGTTCCAGGGGCCCTAATTTGCACTCATTTAAAGAAATTTTCCCTAAGTCTCACCATCAATACCTCTCTATTAGTTAATTTTTTTATGAAAATTCACTAATACAGTCAACATGTCTTTACTAACGATGTTAATATTTTGTTTTGTTTACTATTGGCATGTTTTTAACCAGTTTTACATTTCGTCCACACCAAAACAGAAATTTGTCAATAGCAAGATCTTCTTCAAAAAAATAAGAAAAAATCCCCCGCAATACAGAATGTGAAATGTGCTACAATTAAGGAAAATATCCTCTTACCAGATCGTTACCTATCTAAGTGAAATGTAAATGGCCACTGATTAAAAAATCTAGCAAACGAACGTTTAAAAAAATATAATTAAACCTCTATTCTCAGGTATGAAACTGCGCTACAAAACAAGCAACAACCGTCTAGATAATAAAGCAATTTTTCAGCTAAAAGTCAATAGTAGATTGGGGCTGGGCTAACATCCGCCAGTCTATCAGAGCTGTTTCCGACGATGGCAGATGATGACTTCTTTATTTATTAAAGGGCTGATCAAATTTTCAATAGCTGTCAGTAAACTCATTACTATATTATTTTGAAAGGGGCTCGTTACTTATTTATGAGGTAAATTTTATATCTACAGGAGCCCCGTGATCCGTACAGAATATATATTTGACGAAGTAGCTTGGACGAGTAAAGGCTTAGGTGTGATTTCAATATTGTCACTGTCTTTCCTGAATGTTCGTTATATATTACAAATGTGGAGGTATGCCCCACCTGATTTGTAACTCTTTGATACCACTTTTGTTTATTGTTCGAGCTGTCGAAACAATTCGTTGCTGCCTCCTGATGTTCTAAGTGAAGAGATATAGAATCAAAAACGGAAAAAGAAAGTCTGGACGCAGCAAGTGCATTATGGTAGTGAATTTCAATAAAAATGTTTTTAATAGCAAATATGTGTGTGTGTGTTTTAAGAAAGCAGGCATCAAATTTGGTTACCAGTATAACCTAAATAGTAAAAACAACGTGCCATGTTTCATCAATATAACTTTATTGTTTGAAAATGTACAAAAATTTCCGAAAGTAAACTTAAAACAGTCCCGAAAAAACTCGTTTCTTGCTCAACCTTATAGGTTAATAACAAATTGAGCTGTTCAAATATGAAGCATTTAACCAAAATTCGCTACCATAACGCACTTGCTGCGTCCAGAATTTCTTTTCTTACAAGCACGCATTATATTTCGATGGAAAATGCAACAATGCAATAACATAAGACGTGTTTGATTAAAAAAAAAAGAGAATTTGTATCACCAACGACTTATGGGCCAACCTGTGATTGTAGAAATATTTTTTAAGATGTAGCTCAAGACACCCTATAATTAATGTATACAATTTTTTACGAAAATTCGACAAAAATTATATACCATTAA
Organism: Tillus elongatus; assembly: GCA_964006375.1. Classification (NCBI taxonomy): domain Eukaryota; kingdom Metazoa; phylum Arthropoda; class Insecta; order Coleoptera; family Cleridae; genus Tillus; species Tillus elongatus. Next base: position 20,989,384 of record OZ023266.1, read on the forward strand.
ACGATGAATTCTCTAGATAACGCTACTGCCAAGCATCAGAGAAAGGGTCTATTTTAAATGAATTTTCTGGAAATATTTTAGTAAAATGAAGGACAATAACGGTTGAAACTAAGACTTTAGGGTTTGTAAAACATTTTTCTTGAGACATTTTCTTTCCATAGTTCGTATCAGATTCAAGTTCTTCGCCTAAATGTTGCCAATTTTGACGTTTTAAATCGCAACTTTGGCGTCTTCAGGAAAATCCCAATTAATTTTTATTTAAATGCCTATAACTTTTTGTCTTTTGACCTGCAGAGCTAGATTTTGATAGGTGACCTACATATAATGGCATAATCTCGCGTACCAAATTTAGTTGTCTTTACTTCGTTAATTCGGGAGATATATATTTTTTTGAAATAAAACACAAAATTTTCCGGGAAAACCTAGACCAGTTTTCCTGGCTAACGAACCTATCCAAGCCATTTTCAAAAGGAAGGTACTTATCAAATTTAATCAAAATCGCCATATTATTTTTTGATTTATTGGTGTGACACCAATATATAAATAAAAAAATAAATAAATAAATAGAAATATATATATATATATATATATATATATATATATATATATATATATATATATATATATATATATATATATATATATATATATATATATAGTTATATAACATATAAAAATTGAAACTGTTCTGGGGGCCTAATTAACGCTAACTTGAAGAAATTTTTTCAAAATTCTAAAATCGGGATCTCCTCATTAGTGAATTTTTTTTAAAGAAAATTCACTAAAACGTATTTGTAATATATACTTTTCGCTGGATTGGAAAAATATAAAATAAAAAATCGCTAAGAAAAGACGGATTCAAGTTTGCACCCATACAAAATTCAACTTGTTCAAGAACTATAGCCCAATGACCATCGTTCTCCTCGTGGTTTTGCTGCTTTTGTGGTCCAACATTTGACTGAAGATGCGCCATTTAGTGAATTTTCTTTAAAAAAATCACTAATGACGAGATCGCGACTTTTCAATTTTGAAAAAAATTCTTTAATTGAGCGCTATTTGTGACACCTGGAACCCAAATCCGAGGTCGGTTTCAGACTTTATATATATATATATATATATATATATATATATATATATATATATATATATATATATATATATATATATATATATATATATATATATGTATATATTTATTTATTTAATTTTTTATTTATTTATTTATTTATCACACCGATAACTCAAAAAATAATCCGCTGATTTTGATAAAATTCGGTGAAGTACCTTCCTTTCGCAAGTGGCTTGGATAGGTTCGTTGGCCAGAAAAATCGGACTATTTTTTTCCCGGAAAATTTTGCGTTTCCTTTCGGAAAATTTTTATACCTCCGGAAATAACAAAGTTAGGGCAACCATATTGGGTGCGAGGGTTAATATCATAAAAAGAAAATGATAAACCAAAATTTGAATCTCTACGTTAAAACAAAAAAAAAAGTTATAAGCTTTTAAGTTTTTATTCTTAAAACGTCAAATAGTTGCGATTCAAAACGTCACATTTGACATGTTCTAGAAAGCGAACCTACATGAACGGCTATGCAGCATAAATGTCGATGTTAAAAAGCCTTAAGTTTCAGCTACAATCTTCATTGTTCTTTATTTTATGAAATTTTTAGAGAAAATTAATTTAAAATAGACCCTTTATGTGATGCTTTGGTAGCAGTTTCAGTTATTTACTTAATTCTAATAACAAATTAGATTACGCTTATTATTTAGCGTTTTTTTTTTCAATTGGGCAAAGTGGAAGTTTTCAATGGAGAAACGGTGTTGGTAAGTAGTTTCTTCTTTATATGGACTCCTGTAAGGTGAGTTTTTTACAGTTTGGATTTCTAGCTCCGTTGTAGCATGTTTACCTTGCACAGAACCTCAAGTTTACTTTAGTTGTCTTAACTGTATTGCGGAGTTGAGATCACAGCATTTGCCCAATGTTTAATGCATAAAAGGGTTCCTCTAAGCATGTTCCTGAATTATTTTTTTTTAATGGACAATACGCTAATCTGCTAATTTACCTATAAATCTTAGTAATATTTAAAAAAATGTAAACAACGCTCGTGCCTCGAATAAAGTTATCTTTGTCATTTTAACTTTAAATGAACTTTCCTTCTCCCGTTTCGCATCCGTTAAACACACTGGGCAGAGAAAATATAGGAATTTACTTAAAATTGTCATTTATAATTGAAGGAAAATAAAACTTGTTCTAGGTATGCAACGAAAAATTCACACAAAATAGAATAATTTCTAGATTCTAAAACCTACTGTGACGCTATAATGAAACAACGTTAAATGAGATGAAAACCATTTCAGGTTAAGGGATCGAAAAATCTTTAAAGAGTAAAATAAGCTTTCGTACTCAAAAAAAAAACCAAGATTCTTATAAGGCGTAATACAATAGTGCATAATAGTCTACGTCAAGAGTACATGTCATATTCAACTGACAAATTAATCTAATAAATGTCAGATCTACTTTCAAAGTGACATGTAAATAAGTATTTTGTTTTCCGACATTTGTCATACAAATGTAGGCATGCTTTTCTTCTTACATTCATATTATTTATTTTTGGCCATTACAATTTTACTCATAGAGTTGGATACACTTTTGAATTTTGAAAAGATTTCTTCAAATAAGCGCGAATTAGGCCCGATAGAACTCATATTCGGGTTAGTTTCAGTTTTTATCTGTTTTCATATATACAGAGTGACGCATTTCTAGGGTAAAGCTCAATATATCCATTATTATACAAGATATGAGAAAAAAAATGCTAATTATACGATGCCTGGAGCTGCATCTTATAAAATTATTTTTACAATCACAGGTGGCCTATAAGTCGCTGATGATGCAATTTTTTTCCTAATCGAACACGCTTTATATTATTGCATTTTCCATCGAAATAGAATGCATGTTTGTAAGAAAATAAATTCGATACTCAGCAAGTGCGTTATGGTAGCGATTTTTCATAAAATGTTTCTTTCGATAGCTTAATTTACTATTAGCCTAAGTTTCGTTGACCAGGAGAGCAGTTTTTTGGGCACATTTTAAATTTATTTTCGGCAGATTTTTGTATATTGTCAAACAATAAAGTTATTTTGGTGAAATATGGTACATTGTTTTTTCTATATAGGTTATACTGGTAACCAAATTTGATGCAAGCTTTCTTAAAAAAAATTATATTTCCTATTAAAAACATTTTTATGAAAATTCACCACCCTAACTCCCTTGCTGCGTCCAGACTTTTTTTATCTTACTGTCACGTTCAGCGGCGAAATTCACACTAATCACTTTTTACAGACACAAAAAACTTTGACAAAGAGTTAAAAAACCTTGCTTTCAAAATACAGGCCTATTTAGAAATATGTGACAATCAGGAAACGTTAGATCGCTTTCCTTTATGACGTCATTCCATTGTTGCCGTAAAAATACTATGCGCGAATGAATTAAACTTACTATTTTAAGTACAATCCTAATGAAATATCCGTGTAGTTATTTTTAAATTACCATGAAAATTTCATCGGCAGATATTAAATAGAAAGATAAAGGGAAGTTTCCATAGCATGTAACTTTAGAATCAGAGTAATGTTGCTATTGTAAAGAAAACTAAAACTGCTTCGCCGAAGAAAAGTTCTTTTCTATTATATGGTCGTTCGCTATCAAGGAAATTGAATTCATCTTTTGTAAGCTTCTTTACAAACTAGCACATAGTTCGAATAAACTCTGTATTTTAGTTGGTTTTAAATTGGACGCAAATCCTTGTTGAAACATCCTGTCGATAAATAAAAAAATAAGTTAGAAATGCAAAGCTTTTAAGTTTACTTCTTTTCTTGCGGCACTGCAAATTATTCCCGGCAATCTGTGATAATATTTTCCACTAGTCTTGGTCAAAATGTTTCAATTTATGTTAAGTAATTTGGCGCAGTCTTTACAAAAAAGTCCGGACGCAGCAAGTGCGTTATGGAAATAAATTTTCGTAGAAATGATCTACGTCCGCTTTTTATGAATTTTTTTTTTAATTTCAACAACACACCACGACGACTTACAGCCTAAATACTATCGTACCGTGGGTGCCGACAAGGAGAAAAGAGGCAGCTTGTTAATTCTGGACTTGAAGGTTTTGAGGTTCGGGGGGAAGGAAAAAACATGTGCCGGCAAGGAATTCCACAACTTGGAAGTCCTCGGGACAAAAGAGCGGGCATAACAATATGTTCTATGTCTGGTGACCTGGACAGTAAAAGGGTGCATTCACTCTGTTCCCTTGGTAGATCTGTTGGGGGCAGCAGGTGGAGGAACTATGGAAGAAAGCTCCTCTGGGCAGTGCCCGTGCAGATATCTATAAAAGAGAGAGAGGTCGCCAACGGCAGGTCGGTTGGCAAGGGATGGCAGCTTTTAGGTGAGGGTAGGGTCATCATTGAGACGTATAGCTCTCTTCTAAATGGAGTCCAGGATAGCGAGTGTAGAAGCGGCAGCAGAACCCCAGATGTGGGAGCAGTATTCGAGGTTTGGTCTTATTTGTGAAGTATATAAGGTATAGAGATTAGCTGGTAAAATGTATTTGCGAGCCCAGAAGAGGAAACCTAATTTCTGAACAGCCGCTTCTGCAATTTATGTGACATGTTGGTGCCAATTGAGATTTCTATCCACAGAAATGACAACAAGTGAAAAAGACTCATTACTTTGAATAACTTGGTTGTTTACTGTGATGGGTCTAGGGCTGGCGTACTTTTTATGATATAGAAAGCAAGACTGATTTGGTGGGGTTCAATTGTACAAGATTTCTACTTCCCCAGTCTAATATTTTTTGAAGATCCACAAAGACAGAACCCTTCATGAGTCTGCGATCCTCATCCAATTGGGCTAAGGAGACAGCCTTATAATATTGTATATTTGAGTGGAGGGTGCTGACAAGTGAAAAGGACTCATTATTTTTAATAACTTGGTTGTTGATTGTGATGAGTCTAGGGCTGGTCTTCCTCATATGAGAAAGAATGCAAGACTGTGATTTGGTGGGGTTAAATTGTACAATATTTCTACTTCCCTAGTCTAATATTTTTTGGAGATTCACGGAGAGAGAACCCTCCATGAGTCTACGATCCTCATCTAATTCGGCTAAAGAGACAGGCTTAGAATATTGTATATTTGAGTGGAGGTGTTCTAAAAGCCAAACTCTGCACCAAAATTTTAGGTCTCTACGTTGAAAGGAGAAAAAGTTATAGGCAGAGAAAACTCAATATTAAAATATTGTACCTGTTAAATAAAACCTATTAATTATTACAGACAACGTTTCTCTTTTTATGGCGCAAAAAGTTCAAGAAGTGCCAGAACGATTACTTTGAGAATTTTATAAATTTTCCCCTGTAGATATCAAACTGGACATTTGAAACCTGAAAATTAGTATAACTCTTGCGGTTTATGAATGGAGAATATTTAATAAAATGTGTATTAGAATGTTCCAGATTTATGCTACTCTTCTCATTTATTAAAATAACTGCGAAATATGCCTATAAAGACCTTACATTATACAAATAAATAACTTAAGACTATTATCGGTTATCTATCTATCTTCATTGCATTTTCCCAGACTTGCGTGGTGTAATAGTTAGGAATACTATCGGATGAACGAAAGAACGCGGGTTCAAATTTCACTGAATATCTCTTTTAACTTTTTCTTTTACTTTTTTTCGTCTTTGATTCCATTTTAACGTTATCTGATCAGATGGTGTAATTCCAACATATTTTTAGCGACTTTTTGTTGAAAAGGAAAGATAAGCAATTTTAAGACTTTTAATTCAAGTTTAATAGTAGCTGTTCTTGCCCTTAGTTGGTAAAACCGTGCCACAGTTAACATAGACGTAGATATTTGTGACATAAGGAGAGGTTGTTTTCTTCTCTACAACCGTATTCAATTTCTACAGCATCCACAGGCAAAATAATTTTATCTGTGAAGTCACAGAAAAAGTATCTAGTTCTGTATTTATATCAGATTTTGAATATTTGTTAATTTATTTAATTTATTTCTATTTCTAATAGTTAATTTTCTTGTACAAAATGTTCTTTTAATAGAGACTTTTCTTATCAATGAATTTGATGAATTTTCTTTGAAGAAATGTTTGTTGCGAAATTTTTTATGAAAAATTATTCAATTGATGGAACATTTTTGAAACGAAGTTAATCAAAAATAAGGTTTTAATGGATTTTCGTGCAAAAAAATATTTTATTTTCAATTTTAATTACAGATTAGGTACATAATTTAAATGTTATGTATTATTTTAGCAGAATTATGTATAAAAAACATTTAGCCAAATATAATGCCTTTCATTAAAAAAGACATATCTGCCAATAAAATATTTTTATGAAATTTCACGACCATAACGCATTTGCTGCGTCCAGACTTTTTATATAGTTTGGAGAGCACGTAAAAGTCACTGCGTTGATTGGAATTTTATCAGCCTTATCGAGGTCGATAAGATAATATAAACGAAATACCAACATTTATAAGAAATAAACTGCTTAACAATAGTTCATGGTGAAAATATTTTACAATATATTTATTCTATTTATATTTTGTTGTTTAATATTAAATTAATTATTAAATTACCAATTAGCAGTTTTATAATATTTAGATATAAAATAACGCTTCGTTACAAGTGTATATGTTTTTAACAAGGTGCGTTTTAAAAATTATCTCTATTTGGAAATTAGACAGGAAAGTCTGGACAGATTTTCGAAACAGTTATGCACTTATTTAAAAAAATATCCATATCTTTGAAAGGCACAATGTTATTTTAAAGAAACTCGGTGCATGATCTTCTTTTATACACAATTAAATTACAAATTTCGACAAAAAGCAGAGCCAAAGGTGAATTTCAGAATAACGCAGTTCTATCTAACCCAGACAGCCAGCCACATAATAGACTTGTTTCACCCTTCCTGCATAGCATGCCGAAACGTCTGTGCATGTCTATCAGACTTTGTATTGTCGAGTTTAATTATCGTAATCCAGACAGTGCTGCATGTTACTGTGATATTGTATAATATAATATATAAGTATGTAAGGCCACAAAGGCTATTTAAAACCACTAATGTAAAAAACATTAACCTATTTATCTATTTGTACTACACGACATAAAAATAATTGCCTACACGCCTGTGTGCTTATTACAAGGTGAAAACAATATAATTCATTACCTATTGGTGCTAATGTCTGTATTAACGTATCCGTGAAAAAGCGACTTATTTAAGGACAGAAATAAAGCTATTTCCTCAAACACATAACGCGGGAAAGTATCAAGTTATCTTAGGGGACGTGTACTAGAACAGGTTAATTTATTGGTAATAAAAACAGAAGTCGTTTACTATGACATAATTTTATATTTAATTACATTACCGTCGAAGAAGCAAGGAAGTTTCGATACGTTAACATTTTATGTGCCAATGTCTATACACAGTAAGTGGGTTCATCAGAGTTTAGTTACCTAGCACGTTCCTTGTTATCAATCAGGTCAGGCCTTCTAGAAGATCTCTTGGTACAAGGTAAGCGAGAAACATTCCCGGTCTGACTATAAAAGAAACCGCGGAGACTCACAATTAAATTTTAAATTTGATTTTGAAATATGGCCCCCCTCCCCTTAACATTATATATTCGATACCTTAAAACATATTCTTTCAATTTGTCCTCAAAATGTACCGAAACTGCGGCTTGAAGCTTTTCGTCGTCACTAAAATGACACCCGCGAAGGTCCCTTTTAACCGACTTCAAAAAATTGGGGAGGTTCTCAATTCGTCTGTAATTTTTTTATGTGTGTTACCTCAGAACTTTTGTCTAGGTGAACCGATTTTGATTATTCTTATTTTATTTGAGAGCTGGTACCTATGATGTAGTCCCATATAAATTTGATCAAGATCTGACAAGTAGTTTTTGAGTTATCCTGAATTTACCTCCGATAACGCGTTAACAAATGGTGGCAGCGCTGATATGCATTTTTTTGAGTTATTTTTAATGAAGTCGGTTTTAATTTTTTTTTTAATTTTTACTTGTTCAAATTTTCAAATAAGTGTCAGTCACTGGATACCATATATGGACTATACGGAGTGTGGTTAATTTGTTCAAAACCGCAGTCACGAATTGGGCTTCTGCAATTCCAGCAATGTACACGGGTGCATTGTCATCGAGGAAACCCACGCCTCTGCTCAGATTCCCACGTCTTTTCTCCTAAATATTTTGGGGTAATTAATACAGGAGTGTTGCATAATATGCTTTGTTGACAGTGGTGTTGCGTTCTTTCAAATCTATGAGCGGAATACCCTCACAGTCCCGAAAAATCGTAGCCATTATTTTTTGTGGATTCACAGACCTTGAACTTTCTTGGCGGTGTTTCTCTTCTATGCCTCCATTTCGTTGATTCCATTTTGCACAAAGGATCATAGTAGATAACCATAGTTTCATTCTTTTTGACAACTGCCTTCAACAGGTCCACTGGGTTTTCTCCACAGAGGTCCAAAAAGGATCGGGTACATTCAACACTACGCTGGTGCTCAACTGCTGAAAGGTATTTGGTGACAACAACTGTATTTATGCCCAAAGGTTCTTGAAGGATTCCGCGAACGCGTGTATCTGAAAGCCACGATATTTTTGATAATTCTTTCACTTTCAACGTTCGATCGCTTAATACGACATCCTCTACAAGGTAAATCTTGTTGTCCATCACCACGTCCTTCCTGTCCTTGCCTCATGTTCCAAGAATTGCTGCCCCATACGAAAACGTTTTAATTAATTTTTAACTACAGCTCTGATATTTTGAGGTGGAAGACGTTTTCGAGTAAGGAATTTAATAACAGCTTCATATTCAATTTTATAACATCGTAATTTGTATTATATCTATTTTACTGAATTTTCATTAAGAAAATTCACTAATAGAGAGAAAACGATGGTGAGAGTTTCGGCAAATTTCTTCAAATGAGCGCGAATTAGGGGCCCTGGAACCCATTTCCATGGCCAGTTAAAATGTTATATATATATATATATATATATATATATATATATATATATATATATATATATATATATATATATATATATATACAGGGTTACAACTAATTAATTGCTCACTGTTGGCATCTCAGTAACGGTAAGAGATACCCCAAGCAACATTTAAAGTCAAATTGATGTAAAATTTCCCTACCAATAGGTCGGCGATCAAATCACCACAGGTCATTTTCAAGTAAAATTTAAGTGTATATTATCAAGGTGGGGAATAAAGTCAAAGTAATATGGAAGTCGATAATAGGTCCAGCAAGGCGTTTCGACCAAGGCGTTTTAGTTATATTTAGGGCATTTTCATTCAACATTGGGACAATGGACGTAATATATTGGTAAATTTGTGCTACGCTTTACTTGAATCTGACATCTAGGCGCCGAGTGCCGTGACGTTCTTAACAACGAACTACGCATGTGACATTATCCGGTTCTGTAGGATCTGTGGTTATGTATGTATAAACAAACAGTAGAGTAGTAGAGATATTATCCATCTTTGTTCAAAAATGACATTTTGAATGATCAAAGAACTTACTTTAAATATTTGGAACAATGATAAAGGAGATTCGCACTGTATAAAGAAAAAACCACTGCGGTTATGTTTTTTCTGTTAACATGATGATGATACTGCGATAAAATTCTAGCGCCCGTGTAAAAGATAAAATTAGTGAAAATAAAAAATTATCGAAATTCTTGAAATTCTGATTTTGGAGGATTGGTGATGTAAACAACACAAAACTATCCTGTCGTCATGGTATACAAGCATTATTTAATGTTTTTTTCGAACTAAAATTTGATTACACTTTATTCAACAAAAAATTATTTTTCATTTTCCAATACAATCAAGATGGATACCGCAAAATTAAATTAATATGGCTGCCCTTCTAACATTATTGACCTGACAGTTAATTTTGCCCTATTTTTTTACCTATAAGTCACAATCCCTAATGACAGGGCAAACTAACCTAACTTTGAAGACATTTTGTCCTATTATGGGAATTTCAACTATATGGTAAACGAATTTTGTTTGAATTTATTATAAATGAAACATTTTTGTCTATAAAAATATATATGACTTATATCCGTGCACAACCGAGAGACATATAGGAATGATTATACACCGCTTTTGGTCTTTGATTCCATAATATATAAACATTAATAGAAAATAGAAACAAAATAAAATAAGTAAATAAACATAAACATGACAGCTGACTGTGTTGCTAATGCTTTACTCCATTTGGCATGAAAAGGGGTGTATTATATTGAAGAGGAAAACATGCTGATTTGATACCAGCATATAATTGAAATTCAGTTTTACTTTCATATACCTGGTAGTAGTAGCCGATAAAATTGTCATACTTTTTTAGGATTTGTATAGAGAATGTTATCGAAATAATAATTATTAATATGAAGCAAACTGAATACAAGCATTCTTTACTACTCTATAATAATTTGTAGTATGTCTGTAAACTTTTATTGGTTTCAAAGGGGGCATTGTAACACTATATTTGTTACTGGTGCACGCACATTCACAACAAGAATAAACTTTTATTGATGAAATTTATCAACTGACACACCTTTAAGATTCACAAATGTATTTCACTGCCGTACACTTTGAACTTTGGGGACAATTTTTATTTCAAGTCAGATTTTATGAGTATTTTCAACTTGAAGGTAGGCAATTTGACTTGGAAGACCATTTCTGCAGTAATTATGACTTTATAGCCGATCAGAAAGCCATTTTAGGTTACCTCAGTACCCAAAACATTTTCTGTGCTGTATTGCACTGAAATTGGTAATATATATGTAAGCTGGACTTCATAAGAAGACCTCCAATTTACTATACCACAGAGACATATTGCAGGTTAATATTAGGTAATAAATTATCTTAAAGTAGGTATTTCAGGTATCTGGGCTTGGTAGTCGATTTTCAGTCCAATTTAGGGCACACTTCGACCTTAAAATTACCAACTCTGGAATTGAAACACAAAAGTATATTCAAGTATATTTTATGAGTAAAATTGAACCAATTTTTTCCCAATTTAGTTACTTGTAAGTTACTAACTTTGGAGTAATTTTAATAGTCAAAAATAAGCTAGTTCGGAGCCGCATTTCTAAATTTGTAGTCATTATGACAATCAAGGCAACATTTTGGTTAACTAATAATAAATTACAACTTGGTTGGGTTATATGGACTCGAGTGCTGGTTAACATGCCTTAATTTGTTGCTTGTGACAGAGTTGGTTAAATTACCAAAAAGTTTTATAGCTGATTGAATATTTGAAAACAAATTTTGAATCCTGAAATATCCTGAAAAAAACTGAAAAACTCAAGTTTAAAAATTTTACAATAAATCGCTTATTATCAAAAATAGGCTCATAATTTTTGCTATGCGAGCATAATTTAATATGAGCAATCAACTGACGGCATCAGAATTGACATATCTGCTCTAAATTTTGCGCGGCAATAGTCAACTTTTTTTTTCTCTTATGGCCGCTATATTGGATTTTTAATTTTTCAGATGGCAAAAAAATTCACCTTTTGAATTATATAACACACTTCATATTTTTCTTCATAAACATTGTACAAATAAATAAAAAACTAATTATGGTCGCAAATATCAAATAGCTATGTGTCATTTTATTATCAACATTCGTTATTTGTCAAAATGTCAGAACAGAAGATATTAATCAACAGAATAAAATCATAATAACTATGGATACTAACGAAACTTACAACTAGTGGATGAACAAACTAACAATACATAACAAATACTCCCTGCTAAATAATAAATGTGTGTCATGTTAATGAAGATGTCAAAATGTTTTCCATTGTTATTTATGCATTGACGAACCCTCTCGCGCATACCCTGTATTGCTGATCTTATCATAGCAGGAGATATGGAGCAAATTTTATCTATTATAATATTCTTTAACTCTTCTTCGTTGTCAAAATGCTCAAGGTAAACTTAATTTTTGACATATCCCCAAAAGAAATATTCCATTGGGGTTATATCTGGGGATCTTGTCGGCATGCGAGCGGGTCCATTATTGCCTAGACATCTATTTCCAAACGTCTGATACAGATAAGCTTTTACTGCTCGACAATTGCGTGCAGGTGCACCGTCTTGCTGAAACCATATGTTGGCTCTTTGTTGCAAAGGGAGGTTATAAAAAGAATTCCGTAAGGGCATTAGTTAACAGATGAAAATACCCGTCGCCATTCAACCTGTTGTTATTGAAAAATTGTCCTATAACTGTATCGTCTAAAAGGCTACACCAAACGTTTACACTCACCCTATTTTGATGTCGCGACTCATATAAAAGATGAGGATTCTCTGTACACCAGTAACGACGATTCTGTCTATTAAACAAACCGTTATTTGTAAATGTACTTTCATCCGATCACAATATATTAGCTGTGAAAGCATTTTGTATTTGCAACTTCTTAGTAAGCCATTGGCAAAACTGTAACCGCCGGTCTTAATCTGGCTCATAAAGTGCTTGCATTATGGTGTATTTATAAGGATGGTATTTGTGTTTTTTCAGAATCTTTGACGATAGCTACTGGCTTATTTCACATTCTCTCGCAATATGTGTTGTGGGTAAGTTGGAATTTATATTGACTTGAGCAAGAGCATTGGTTTCGTTAGCACGGGGTTCCACATTGTAGGGAACACGCTTTCTCATCAAAGTACCAGTTTCATCCATCACTCTTGCTATTCTGGCGAAGATATGCCGACTTGGCTGCACAAGTTCTGGATATTTTTCTTATTATAACTGGGAAACACGGGTCTAATTTCTAAAACTTCGAATGTATGCTTCATACATATCTCTTCTCTCTTACACACTAAAGTGAACAATTTTGTAAATACAATTTTAGAACAAATTTAACATAAGTCTTGAAATAAAATGTTTTAATGCATAAATCAAGTAGATTTCAAACTGGCAGTTCAAATAAATCGTAACAACAAATTACAAAACAATGACACAGACATCAGCACACATGGAGAAATAATGTTTGGGCCAGAATTTTAGAAACATAATAGGGCCTTACTTTTTTAATGGGAACCTGAACGGTAAAATTTTCCTAAGATTTTTACAAATAGATTTGACAGAGCTCTTAGAATATATCCCAAGAGATATTGAACGGCGGATGTGGTTCCAATTAGATGGTGCTCCCGCCCATTTTGAAACCAGCGTACGAGAACATTTAAACAGAAGTGACCCCAATAAATGGATAAGACGAGGAAGCCCACACAACTGGCCTGCACGATCCCCGGACTTAACGTGTTTGGATATCTTTTTGTGGGGGTACATAAAAAGTAGTGTTTACAAAGTACCTAAGACTAAGAAAAGATATGAAACTAAGAATACGAAGTGCTTTCCGCATAGTAACCTCTAAATATTTATTGAAAGCCAGGAACTCATTTGAGAAAAGAATACGTTTTTGCATTGAGCAAGACGACCGTCAATTTGAACATTTACTGTAGTGTGTTAAATTGGACTTTTTTTTGTTTGTTGTCCATGTTATTAAAATTTGACATTTGTATAACACAACTAAAATGTTTTCAACTGTTGCAAAAAATAGGTTTTAGTCAATGTTTTTCCGCGTTGACTACGTATTTACTTAGCGTTCAATATAAACGCTCACTATAATCAAGGCTAACTTGATGATGAAAGGGGACATTTTTTACTGAAAACAAACAATTCTAAATATCTCGCAAACTATTTGAGTTAGGTTTAGGGGCCCCTAGTATCAATTTAAAGGCAGTAAAATTTTGTAGAAGAATGAGCCATTATATACAGTGTGCTATTTAAAATAAGGGACTTATTTGCAATATTATGCATCAAATATCACTAGTAGGTTACTCACCATTCTGTATAACTTTACAATAAATTATTTTTTCTGTTCCATGCAACAATGCTCCTACTAAATACTAATATAAGTAAGATTTTTTCTACGTTGCCGAGGGTAAGAAAAAAATGTTTGCGTTGAGGCTTCGGTTTTCCAAAATTGCTGTATCTCTCAAAAACGGCAGATTTTAGGTATAGGGAATTCTGTTGTAGCTTACCTTTATTTTATCTCTAGATGACAAAACCCAAATAATTTACTGAGTGTTCCATTTAAAAAAATATATAACTTTGATATGTATATTTTTTGTGAACACCCTGTATCATTGAGATTATTTTTATAAGATACCCCTGAAGACCCTACATTCGCTAGAAAAAAACAGAATTTGTAAATTCGAACATGGTCCATTAGAGAGACCGACGCGTATATGGTGCCTCACCTTGTGTGTCTATATATATATATATATATATATATATATATATATATATATATATATATATATATATATATATATATATATATATATATATATATATATATATATATATATATGTGTGTGTATGTATGTATGTATCCAATCGATAACTCAAACCATACTTCACTGTTTTGGACCAAATTTGGAAATTACCCTTATTTTGTTAATGGCCTGGATGAGTTCGTTCATCAAATCTTAACGCCCAATTTTTCTTAAGAAACAATTAAAAAATATATTTTAAAGGCAATATCAATTTTTAAGTGATTGAAACGAAAATCTACAGCCTAACAGAACATATACGTGGTTGTGTACCAATTTTCAAGTCGTTTGATCAAAGATAAATAGTGGCGTGCGGTCCATGGAAGCAAGGGAAGCATTGCTTCCCTTAAAATAACGACCACATACCTACTTAAAAATAATTTGTATTAAACCGCATTATTTAAAATCCATTTTGTATTTTAAATATTAAATTTTAAATTCTAAAACTAAATTATCTATTACAATTTTTAATTTGCAAGCTCACACATAATTATTTATTATGCATCATACTGTATTTGTATATGCGCTCTGCGCTCTTGGCAAGGACGTCGTCCCAGTAAACCGACCGCCAACCAACAGCATGAACCTGATACTCCTGATACTACGAGAGTGGATGCAATGACTTCAGTTAAATACACGTAGCCAGCAGGCCACATAATGAGAAACCCTTGCTCGATGCTCGACGCAATGTACGTGTATTTCAACATGTAGAACGTGTTGGAAGACCCGATGCACGTACAACGTGAATGTCGCTGATTATTTCGTAGAAATAAGCAGTTGACTAAGTTAAATACATTGGCATTTTATGATTATTAATATGGCTGCAACAACAATAGCTTTTAACAGCGGCGTCGGTGGGGATGGGAATTTATAAACTTTACGAACAAGTGGTAATAATAACTGTGATTGTGTCGTGTGTTTTTTGATAACCAAAGGATTTTTAGCTTTATCGTTTGCTGAACAACTTGCTATTATTAATAAAGGTAGGCCGAAACCTACTCTAAAAAACTTAAATACAAGAATTAAAACATGTATTCGACATTTCAACGCGGAAAAAACTTATAAACAATATGAATGGTTAACAGGAATAAAATGTTTTGTTGGCCTGGTAGTCTATTTGTGAATGACAAGGGGGTGTGGAATAAAAGCTTTCAAGACCTAGTTTCTTTAATAGCCAAATACGACATTTGTTTAAAAAATCTCTTGGAACAGTCTAACGTTTTTCGAGGGACATCAAATCGCATTCAGAATGACTTAATTGTGGCTGCTGCCACAAGTATTTTGAACAGAATTAAATCTGAAATTAAACAAACTCGTTTCATTGCCATTGTTCTAGATGAAACAACCGACGTAACTAATCTAAGTCAACTATCTGTAGTAATACGCTATGTAAAAGTGGATGGGGGCAAGAAAGATTTTTAGGCTTTAAAAATGTGACAGAAGATCGTACCGCAAACGCTCTATATAAAATTGTGCTTAATATTATGAAAGATATTGAGGAGACTGATAATAAATTAAATGCCCAAAGCTATGATGGGGCTGCTGTTATAGCCGGACATTTAGGAGCTCTTCAAGCTAAAGTGCAGGAAACGTTTTCCAGTGCTCTATTTGTAGACTGTTGTGCTCATAAATTAAATTTAATTTTATCCCATAAATCATATTAAAGAATGTAAGGTGTTTTTTGCTACCCTAAGTGGAATGGCTGCTTTTTTTCCAAATCTATTAAGCGCACACAAGCCTTAGACCCAATTGTTAAAAAACGTTTTCCCAAAGTAGCTGCAACCCGATGGAACTACAACAGCAGACTTGTGTGAACTATATTTGAACACCGTGAATCGTTAATTGAACTTTTTGAAAACATAATAGAAAATAGCAAACATTGGGAGGCAGAACAATAAATAGTTCTAAAGGATTTTTGGATGGTTTGAAAAGAGACTTTAATTTTAATTTTTTACTTAATATATTTTCGGAAATATTTCCGTTTTTAGATAATGTATTTAACATATTGCAATGTGAAATATATGACATTGGTTTTTGCCTGAAAAAAATTAGTGAATTTAAATTCATTATAATTCAAAAAAGGAATGAATTTGATAAGTTCTGGAAAAAACAATGGAATTAGGAAAAGTGAGCCACGAAGAAAGCGTCTGCGCACTGATAATGTGGGATACCTTCAAACTTCTTATCGCCGCCTTTTCTACAAAATCATATATCAAATTCAGCAGCCAATTAACTGCAGATTTGATCATCTCAGTGACCTGAAATTTCTTGAATTGTGTAATTTTGGAGGATTTGTAAGGACACCTTTCCCAGAAGATTCATTCAAATCATTATTCCACCACTATGGACATTATTTTGACAAAGCCTTATTACGATCAGAACTTACAGTCATTTATGAAACCGATGTTATTGACACAAATACTAACGCGAGTGAACCTTTAACTTTCTTAAAAGAATCAAAATTGGAAAATGCATATTCTGAAGCGTTCAAATTATGTGAATTAGTATTAACAATTCCTGCTACTTGTGCGTCTGTAGAATGAAATTGTTCTACATTGAAACGTATCAAGAGTTTTGTTAGGAATTCAATAGGACAGGAAAGACGTTCCCAAATTTCAATTTTGTCAATTGAAAATAACTTCGTCGAGGAAATGTCCCAGAATCCACAGTTTTATGACATTATTAACGAATTTGCCAAAAACGACAGAAGAATTGAGTTACACTACAAATAGGTAAGTTTCTGAAAATTGCTTCCCTTATTTAAAATGTCACCGCACGTTCCTAAAGATAAATAATGTTATTCTCCTCACTTCAGGTGCTGTGATGCATGTATGTACAATATTGGACAAAGATAGATGAAGCTACTATTGCAGATAGTTTGATAATATAATAGCATTTAATTCCTGCTGACTCGAACTACTAGGTTTTGCTAGTACGTGGGAGAATTGTATCAATCGTTCTTTCAACTAGCCAATTAAAATTCATTTTCTGGTATCTACCATTCAACACTGAATGTTGCACATACAAGTTAGCATGTATAACAACTCGCATAATATAAATTATAAAGTTAGCTACATATAAAAGTAATAAAAACACCAGTTGAAGCACATTTTTAATTATATCGACCACTTTTAATGTGCAAGTCGGTTGTCGCGTCAAGTGCCGCATAAATTAAAAACATCGCGGCCTACAATGTTAGCAGTCCATGTAGAAATTTTAAATCAGTTGGATAAACATCTGCTACAAAGTCATAATGTCACGAAGATATTTGATGGATTTAGGGGTGACCTGATTTTGTTGCTTTTTCTATGTTAAATGCCGCAACAAAATTTAATGAGAGCGAACTTTAAGGATCTGATTTGTATGGTTTGAACGAATTTTTTCCTGCTGTTATTCACACCAGTACAAAAATAAATGAGGAAATGTACTTTAATAAATCAATAAATTTAATTTAATATGAGATACTGAGTTGATAAAATTTAAAAGATTAAAAACGGTCAACAATTCTAACGCACTTGCTGTGTCGAGACTTATAATTAGCTACTTCATTACCGAATTTTATAGGCATTTTTTTAATGAGGAGATCGTGATTTTTGACCATGAAAAAAATCACTCCAAATCACTGCAACTTAGGTTCGCTGGAACCTATTTTAAAAATCATCTTCTGTCTGTGAATATATATATATATATATAATATATATATATATATATATATATATATATATATATATATATATATATATATATATATATATATAGTGCGATGATAAATTTTGGAGCATAATTTCATAAATGTGTTTTTTAAACCCCTGGACAGGTCAATTTTATATTTTAAATCTCCCAACTTATGCCGTAAAAATGACATTTATGACGTCCCCTATTTCTAAATGATGACGTCAACATGAATTTTTTAAATAAAAACCATACTTTTTGGCTGCTTCTCCGTACACCTCATTACTACATAATTGATGATAAAAATTAGTACCTCACATACCAATTATCCAAGCTGGCATGGAATTATTTATTCCACGTACACAGAAAACCTCTTCAGCCACTCAAAAGCCCTGGTTCTCTAAATCCTGTGACAATGCCAGACTTGGAAAGGTCGAAGCTCACAAAACGCTTCTACACAATCCTAGTCAAGAAAACCGTCAAGCAATTAACGACGCAAGAAACCGCTATGTCCGCATTCTTTCTGAGGCAAAAAACTCGTTTAATAACCACATCAAAAACAAAGTCCTCTTAAGCTCAAGCGGCAGCAAACCCTTCTGGACTCTTCTAAATCTATTGGGAATAATTTCTGCAAGAGCACGTTCCCACCTCTTGTCTCAGGGGATGCAATTGTTTCTACAGCCCTGGGCAAGGCTGAACTTTTTGCCTTGCTGTTCGCTGGAAATTCTACTCTCAACCCACCTCCCTATGTTCAACCACCAACAGTCCCCAATGTCGCGCATTAAATGACGGATATCATTTTCAAAACTTAAAAGGTACGAAAGATGCTCTCTTCTCTTAATACCAGGAGAGCCTCTGGCCTTGACGAGATCGCAGGAATTGTTCTCAAAAAATGCGCACCAGAACTTGCTTCTGTCATGACTCGTCTGTTTAAGACATCTTACACTAGAGGCATATTCCCTAGTAACTGGAAAACTGCTCGAGTACAACCAATCCCCAAGAAAGGATCTAAAGCGCTTCCCAGCAACTACATGCCTATTTCTCTCCTTTCAGTCGTCTCTTAAGTAATGGAAAAGTATATAAACACCGAATTACTAAAATTTCTTGAAAAACACTGTCTAATCCACGACAGGCGGTATGGATTCTGTCAGCTCAGATCAACTGCCGACCTCCTTTCCTTTGTCACCCATTCATGGAACAAGTCTATGGAACTACACGGTGAATCCCAGATTGTCGCTCTAGACATATCCAAAGCATTCGACCAGGTCTGGCACGCGGCGCTGCTTAATAAAGTTCCGGCCTATGGCCTACCACCAAAACTCTGTACCTGGACAGCGAATTTACTCTCCAACCGGAGCATTTCTGTTGTCGTGGATGTCCATTCCTCTAAACTGTATCCAATTAATGCAGGAGTTTCTCAAGTTTCAGCTTTAGCCTCTACTTTGTTTCTTCTCTACATCAATGACCTCATCGCTAGCACATCTGACCCAGTTCACAGTTACGCGAACGACAGCACCTCCCACTCAAATATACAATATTCTAAGCCTGTCTCTTTAGCCCAATTAAATGAGGATCGCAGACTCATGGAGGGTTCTATCTCTGTGGATCTCCAAAAAATATTAGAGTGGGGAAGTAGAAATCTTGTACAATTCAACCCCACCAAATCACAGTCTTTCTTTGTTTATCATAAGAGATACACCAGCCCTAGACCCATCACAATGAACAACCAAGTTATTCAAAGTAATGAGTCCTTTTTACTTGTTGGCATCCTTGTGGATCAGAATGTGAATTGACATCAACATGTCACATCAATCGCAGAAGCGGCTGTTAAGAAATTAGGTCTCCTCTTCCGGGCTCGCAAATACTTTTCACCACCTAATCTCTATACCTTATATACTTCACAAATAAGACCAAACCTCGAATACTGCTCCCACATCTGGGGTGCTGCTGCCGCTTCTACACTCGCTATCCTGGACTCCATTCAGAAGAGATCTATACGTCTCATCGGTGACCCTACCCCCACCCAAAGGCTACCATCCCTTGTCCACCGACGTGCCGTTGGTGACCTCTCTCTATTTTATAGATATATGTACGGGCACTGCTCAGAGGAGCTTTCTTCTTTAGTTCCTCCACCTGCTGCCCCCAACAGATCTACCAGGGGAACGGAGCAGATGCACCCTTTTACTGTCCAGGTCACCAGACATAGAACATCTTGTTTATGCCCGCTCTTTTGTCCCGAGGACTTCCAAGTTGTGGAATTCCTTGCCATCACATGTTTTTCCTTCTCCTCCAAACCTCCGAACCTTTAAGTCCAGAATTAACAAGTTGCCTCTTTCCTCCTTGTCGACACCCACGGTACGATAGTATTTAGGCTGTAAGCCCTCGTGGTGTGTTGTTGAAATAAATAAATTTAAAAAAATATTGAAAAAATTGTATTATTTACTTGTGAAATGAAAGCGGGAATTTAATAAATACGAAATATTTTTCACCGTTTTTATTTAGGACGAGTTTTCCTTCACTGTTCTATAGTAATAAACACTTGATTTTGTGATTTTTGATACGTTGTCATGTAACTATTAGACAGGTAAAACTAAGCATAAGGTCAAAATCAATTTTTTACAACACTCGTTGTGATAATTAGTTGATTATTTGCTGTTATCAGTATTTAGTTACCGAACTTTTATCACAGTCTGGATTTGTAATTCAGTAAATAAAGACAATAATGTTAAATCGTTCATTAATTTTAATTTTATTTTACCTGCCGTTTAAATTCATTAACAGTCTAAGTGGTGAAACTGTCAAAGTACTAAAACTAATCAATTCTAATTCGAATTTTACAAAAATGTCACGCTTAACCGATAGGGAAAGAATAGAGATCTTATTTGGATACGGCGATACGCTTAGAAGTCATCAGTAAAGATGCGAGTTATTTAACCAACAAAATCCTGATAGACTGCCAATTGCAAGATCTACAATCCTTGTAAATTGTCATTTCGATTATTGGATTGCCGAAAACATCAATAACAGGCTGGACAAGTTTACCAATAAACCAGCCGTCGTCATAATAAACTGCATATAAATTATTCATCTCTACTGAAACAATGAACTGGTAGTACATACGGATTCATTTTCCACAAGTTCTTTGTCAATTTCTTCTGATTCCGTGCTAATTTCCAATGCAACATCAGATTCTGAAAACGTCTCCATATCTGTTTTGTCATCACAAACTAATGCGTGATCTGCAGAATCCTCGGCAGAAACATTCGAACTCCCCGATTCTATTACGGCGTCTCTATTCGTTTTTTATAGTCTTTAGTCTCGAAGTCTTTCTTTTCCTGCATTTTATTTTCAGCTCTGGTCATCCCCCGGGTAATTCTGTCTTCTTAGGTTTTTCTGTAGTCTTAGTTTTTGTAATAGAACGTTTCAGTCTATATGTAGTTACCCTGTTCTTCGTTTGCTCCAGAAGCCAGCAGAGCGAAGATTTTCTAATAACCTTAGAATTATTACCGACTCAGACACAAACATATGGTCCTTCTCCAACTGCGTTTCTTTTTATGTTTTGCAAGTGGCTTGGTTACGTTCATTAACCAGAAAATCGCACTAGTTTTTCCTAAAAGATTTTGGGTTTTCTTTCGGAAAAAAATTATATCTCGAGAAATAATAAATCTATGGCAACCAAACTTGGCACACAGGTTAGCATAATTAAAAGCATGCTAGCAAGATCTCTAAGTAAAAAAAAAGTTACAGGCTTTTAAAAAAATGGGTGCCACTGATGAAAAGAGAAACACATAAAACCAGAATATTTTATGTGGAGAACAAAATCTATTGTAGATTACAAGCCGAGATTAAGTTTTTGGGCGCAAAAGGGCAATAAATACCGGGAAAATGTTTTTGAAAATCTTATAGTTTTTCTTCTTAAAACGTCAAAGTCGCGATTTAAAACGTCAAAATTGTGCAACATTTAGACAAACAACCTGAAAAAAATGGGTTATGCAGAGAAAATATCGCGAGAAATTTATTTTAAAAAGCCATAAGTTTAAGCTTCGACTGTCATTGTCCTTCATTTTATTAAAAATATTTGCAGCAGATCATTTCAGAAAAACCCTATCTCTGATACTTTGGCAGTAGTTTTAGTTATAGAGTTTATCGTTTAATGGTCTACAATTTGTAGCAGATTTACATAGAAAGAATTCGTTATTGAGGAGACCGCGATTTTTGATTGGTGAGAAGAATCCCTAAAATAGCGCGATCTTGACCGCCCTATAACCCACGAATACAAGGTCAAGCATTGCTACGGAGCAGCTCAATATCTATGTATTAACACGTGAAGAAAAAACTTTGTAACCTCTTTAACCACATTGCGTAAACGGAGGTCTATAGGAATGGGCATAGTTAAAGTTCATATGGAGAGGAGTCCAGAAAGATACAATTTATGTGCAAATAAATTAAACAGTGCTTTGATTTAATTAGATAATCGGATTCGCTATCCCGGACTCCATTCAGAAGAGAGCTATACATATCATCGGTGACCCTACCCTCACCCAAAGGCTGCCATCCCTTGCCCCGTTGGAGACGCCTCTCTGTCTCTCTATTTTATACATATCTTCACGGGCCCTGCTCAGAGGAGCTTTCTTCCATAATTCCTTCACTTGCTGCCCCCAACAGATCCACCAGGGGAACAGAGGGAATGCACCCTTTTACTGTCCAGGTCACCAGACATAGAACATCTTGTTATGCCCGTTCTTTTGTCCCTTACCGGCACATGTATTTCCTTCTCCTCCGAACCTCCAAACCTTCAAGTCCAGAATTAACAAGTTGCCTCTTTCCTCCTTGTCGACACACACCGTACGATAGTATCTAGGCTGTAAGCCCTCGTGGTGTGTTGTTGAAATATAAAAAAATCCCCGAACCGTGCTAGTTCTGAGCTGACCGTTAATATATAATCTGTCAATGTCAAATACATATCACTCTGTGGTCGAACAGCCTGGTAGCTAGGAAGTAGGCTGCATTCACAGCACCTCAACTAATTTAACGTAAATCTAAATGTATCCTCATGAATATAATAAACACCCGGCTATTGAGGTGGCTGCGTACAGTGTTAAGTGAGGTAACGAGAAGACAAACATCTCTTAAGACTGTGTTTGTGACTGTTCGTAGAATAATGTTTGTTCAGGTCGCTGAAACGTGTCTTGTAGGCGGTAGATGCATCCGCTGCCGGCTAGCGATTAGATACAGAAGAGACTGTTATAGCCCGTGTTGTAGTTAGTAGTAACCATTTCGTGTAAGGCCAAAATAACTAAAGCTTGCACCATTTAATATTGATTTCGTGTTATTTATTTATAGACTATATGAATAATTTTGTAATATCACAAATGTGACAAGATGATTGTCTAAGGAAAATATCACATCTATTATTAGCTTTTACATACGGGTAAATATATCGAATATAATAAAAAATGGTGTATATTAGGAAAATCATAGAGAACCGACAACCATGATTTTGCGCATAACTGATATATAATTGGACCTTTGAAATAATGATAAGGCAGTTTGGGTTAAAAAATCTACTAAATATATAATATAATAACAATATAATAAATAATGGTTTATCTGTGACGTATTTTTCTTGATAATATTGATAGCTTGTCTATATTTGGTGAAACAACTTTTTGCTACTACAATAATTTATTACCCCAAAACAATTGTGTTAAAGCTTTAACTTTTACACTTCTGAAACTTTGCAACTGAAAATTTAAAGTTGGCTAAAAGTTTTTCGAGGTCAAAAATGAACAAATTGTTACACTTATTATTTTCTATTTTTTGCCTTTTTCAAGCTTTCTATGAAGCTCACAATTGTGTTATAGGGGATTATACATATTACGCGCACAATTGTGTCAGTTACACAATTGTGATCATTTGTAGTATCTCGGTATCTTATATTAAAATCAAAATAAATGAAATATCTTCGTTTTTATCCTTTATTTAGAAAACACACATATACATTATATTTGAACGAAAACTCAAAAGCCAATTAAGGTTCGAAGTTTTTTTTTAACAACACACCACGAGGGCTTATAGCCTTAATACTATCGTACCGTGGGTGTCGACAAGGGGGAAAGAGGCAACTTGTTAATTCTGGACATGAAGGTTTGGAGTTTCGAAGGAGAAGGAAAAACATGCGCCGGCAAGGAATTCCACAACTTGGAAGTCCTCGGGACAAAAGAGCGGGCATAACAAGATGTTCTATGTCTGGTGACCTGGACAGTAAATTGGTGCATTCGCTCGGTTCCCCTGGTAGATCTGTTGGGGGCAGCAGGTGGAGGAACTATGGGAGAAAGCTCCTCTAAACAGTGCCCGTGCATATATCTATAAAAGAGAGAAAGGTCACCAACGGCACGTCAGTGGGCGAGGGATCGCAGCCTTTGGGTGAGGGTAGGGTCACCAATGAGACCTATAGCTCTCTTCCGAATGGAGCCCAGGATAGCGAGTGTAGAGGCGGCAGCAGAACCCCAGATGTGGGAGTAGTATTCGAGGTTTGGCCTTATTTGTGAAGTATATAAGGTATAGAGATTAGCTGGTGAAAAGTATTTGAGAGCCCGGAAGAGGAAACCTAATTTCTCAGCAGCCGCTTCTGCAATTGATGTGACATGTTGGTGCAAATTAAGATTTCGATCCACAGAATTGCCAACAACAGAAAACAACTCATTACTGTGAATAACTTGGTTGTTCATTGTGATGGGTCTAAGGCTGGTGTATCTCTTGTGAGAAAGAAAGCAAGATTTTGTTTTGGTGGGGCTGATTGTACAAGATTTCTACTTCCCCAGTCTAATATTTTTTTGAGATCCACGGAGACAGAACCATCCATGAGTCTGCGATCCTCATCTAATTGGGCTAAAGAGACAGGCTTAGAATATTGTATATTTGAGTGGAGGGTGCTGTCGTCCGCGTAACTGTAAACTGGGTTGGATGTGCTAGAGAGGAGGTCATTGATGTGGAGAAAAAACAAAGTAGGGGCTAAAGCTGAACCTTGAACTCCTGCATTAATTGGATACAGTTTAGAGGAATGGCCATCCACAACAACAGATATGCTCCTGTTGGAGAGTAAATTTGCTGTCCATGTACACAGTTTTGGTGATAGGCCATAGGCCGGAAGTTTATTAAGCAGCGCTGCGTGCCAGTCCTGGTCGAATGGTTTGGATATGTCTAGAGCAACAATCTGGGATTCACCGTGTTATTCCATAGATATGTTTCAAGAATGGGTGACAAAGGAAAGGAGGTCGGCAGTCGATCTGCGCTGACGGAATCCATACTGCCTATCGTGGATTAGACTGTGTTTTTCACGAAATTTTAGTAATTCGGTGTTTATATACTTTTCCATCACCTTAGAGACGAGCGCTTTGGATCCTTTCTTGGGAATGGGTTGTACTCAAGCAGTTTTCCAGTTACTAGGGAATATGCCTTTATTGTAAGATATCTGAAACAGACGAGTCAGGACAGGAGCAAGTTCTGGTGCGCATTTTTTGAGAACAATTGCTGGGGTCTCGTCAAGGCCAGAGGCTTTCCTGGTATTAAGAGAAGAGAGCATGTTTCGTACCTTTCTAGTTTTGAAACATATATCCGTCATTTTATGCGCGACATTGGGGACTGTTGGTGGTTTTGGAGGTGGGTTGAGAGTAGAATTTCCGGCGAACAACGAAGCAAAAAGCTCAGCCTTGCCCAGGGCGGTAGAAACAATTTCATCTCCTGAGACAAGAGGTGGAAACGTGCTTTGCAGAAATTATTCCCAATAGATTTAGCAAGAGTCCAGAAGGGTTTGCCGCCGTTGGAGCTTAAGAGGACTTTGTTTTTTATGTGGTTATTTAACGAGTTTTTTGCCTCATAAAGAATGCGGACATAGCGGTTTCTTGCGTCGTTTCTTGCCTTTTGGAATGTCTAACCCTTAAATCAGTTTGATCTGATAGTTGCAGTACCATTCACATGTAATTCATTCAATTTATGAACTAAAGGTATTGTAGAAAAATATCTATTAAAAAAAGTCTGGACGCAGCAGGTGCGTTATAGAAGTGAATTTTCATAAAAATGTATTTAAGAGCACATATGTCTCTTTAATGGAAGCAGACATCAATTTGGTCACCGGTGTAACCTATATAGTAGAAACAAAGTACCGCATTTTATCAAAATAACTGGCTTGAAAATGTACAAAAATTATCCGAAAATAAACTTAAAATGTTTCCAAGAAAACTTGTTTCCTACCTTAGGTAAATAGCAAATTGAGTTATTGAATTTTGAAGCATTTAATGAAAATTCGCTATCAAAACGCACTTACTGCGTCTCAATTTTTTTTTTACAAACACGCATCATATTTCGATGAAAAATGCAAAAAATGCAATAAGGAATGTTCAAAAAATTTGTAGGTATCACCAACGACTTATGGGCCAGCCCGTGATTGTCAAAGTAATTTTATAAGATGCAGCTCAAGACACCCTATAAGTAACGTATACAATTTTTTTTCGTATCTTGCATAATAACAATTATATTGAGCTTTTCCGTAGAAATGCGTCACCTTGTATATATGTAAACAGAAAGTAAACCGGATATGGATGCTACGGAGTCTAGTTTGCGCTCATTGAAGAAATGTTTTTAGAGATCAAAAGCCGCGGTCTCCTCATTAACGCATTTTTTCAACAAAAATTAGCTAAAAATTATAGACCGTTAAACCATAATTTTAACTAGAACTACTGCCAAAGCATCAGAGAATGTGTCTATTTCAAATGAGCTTTCTGGAAATACTTTATTAAAATGAAGGGCAAATGATGGTTGAAGCTGAAACTTAAGCGTTTGCAGAACACTCTTTACATAATCCATATTTCTTTCCGGTTCTTTGCCTAAAAGTTGCCAATTTTGAAGTTTCAAATCGCGACTTTTTACGTTTTGAAGAAAACCCCAATTTTTTATTCTTTATTGCCTCTAACTTTTTTGTCTTTAAACTTACAGACCTAAATTTTGGTAATATATATATATATATATATATATATATATATATATATATATATATATATATATATATATATTTTTACTTTTTTTTAAACTTACAGACCTAAATTTTGGTAATATATATATATATATATATATATATATATATATATATATATATATATATATATATATATATATATATATAATTGAAACTGACCCTGGATGTGAGTTTTAGGGGGCCGAGTTCGCGCTCATTTCAAAAAATTTCAAATTTTTTTCTAATTTTAAAAGTCGAGATCTCCTTATTAGTGACTTCTTTAAAGAAAATTCACTAAAACAGGCACTTGTAAAGCCACGGAAACAGTCTACTACTGTACTAAATATGGAACGGCTTCACTAAGTTAGGCCAAGAACAAACAACCAGATATGCTAGTCAAATTGAATTAACTCTTAAAACATTCATCTCTTCTTTATCAGGTTATTTTTTATACAAAAACTCGCTAAAAGATTCATCGCAATAACAACAATCTGATTAGATAACGATAAAGTAAAATGAGATTTAAAAAAAATGATAAAAAATGAATTCAGTAACTAGGATTAGAACTCGTCATGTCCGAGTCGACTATCCAATGTACGCGGTTCAGCCAACTCTAAGGAACATATGTAATGAAAAACACATAGAGCGGTGTTACATAACATTTATGGCACATAGAAAGAAACACTGAAAGGCACATTTCACATTACAGGTAGGTTACATGTACCCTACATGTTACATAACTGCAATTTTGATAGAACATTGTATGCTGTAATTGAGACGTATCAATTATGTAACTGTGTTTGCTGGGTATATATATATATATATATATATATATATATATATATATATATATATATATATATATATATATATATATATATATATATATATATATATAAGTACACTTTGAGAAAACCCAAATCACCACAACATTTACTTCAGAGACCTTACGATCGTTTCGTAGACAAAATCAACATCTTCAGAGGAAGATAAATTCTGTATATATATACATACATAAATATTTAGGCTTTGCCACGAGGTAAATATTTGTCAAATCACGCATATCAATAGAAAGGTAATCAAAGCGTTCCACAATAGACTAGAAAAGAAAATCGTTTAGTAAAAGTGATAGAAAGCAGCAAGCAACATTCATTGGACATATTCTAAGACAATAGACAACATTATTTAAGGTATTATATTTTAGTTTTAGGGCCACAATTAGTGCATGTATTTTATTTTTATGCTCCTGCTGGCATTTTGTGTTAACTCGTTTAACCGATTTCGTAGTTAACTAAAATTACGTTACCTAAAATCGTGTCAGGCCAAAGTGGATTTCTGGAGAGTGGTAAATTAGCTGGATACCGATTTTAAGCTAATTAGCTGGTTATTCCTTAACGTTATCTAATTCTCAAGTCTGATATCAGTTCGAATATCGTTTGTAATAGCCAGGGTAAGAAAGGCATTCCTAAGCCTATGGAGGTGTTCGTGCTAGCCACCGAAACCACTGACACGCTATACTCGTTCTGATGTATCGGGCTTCCACCTTTCTAACCCTTCACCCCCTACCGCTTTACGGCTCCTATTCTCTACAATTTATTGATCACACTTGTGTCAAAGAATATTAATGGTTCTACACAAATTATTTATATACTATAGTGGTAATTGAAACGGTTTTTTATTAGCCACTTTAAGTAAAGTGAACTCAAGTCGTCTGCATTTATTGATAGGTTTATTGGTAACAAGTAGCGTTAAACGTATTACTTAGTATTGGAGTTGTATCTTAAAAATAAAATTCCGGTACGCAGTAAGTGCGTTATAGTAGTGAATTTTCATAACAATTTTGCAGTATTAGTACGGCATATTACGAAAAGTAATAGATCTAATTTAAACAGACTTCGAACTTTGGCTTTTGAGGTTCTAATACAAGCTCATTTGAAGAATTTCTCTCTTTCTATTATCATGAAAGATATACAAACATTGTGTTCCAGCGCCTTTTGGAAAAAAAAAACTTTGAATTCCGGAAACTATTTTTTTAAATTTATTTCATTTAGATAAAAGCCGCAAGTTAACTTTCGTTTTTTTTTATATCAACAACACACCACGAAGGCTTACAGTCTAAATATTATCTTACCGTAACTTGTTTGAAAATGTACAAAAATTTTCCGAAAATAAATTTAAAACGTTTCCGAGAAAACTCGTTTCCTAGCTCACGAACCTTAGGTTAATAGCGAATTGCGTTATTGACTTGTGTAGCGTTTAATAAAAATTCGCTTCCAAAACGCACTTACTGCGTCTCGATTTTTTACAAAGATGCATCATATTTCAAAGAAAAATGCAAAAATGCAATAAGAAATGTTCAAAAAAAATTTGCAGGTATCACCAACGACTTACGGGCCATCCTGTGATTGTCAAAATAATTTTATAAGATGCAGCTCAAGACACCCTATAGGTAACGTATACAATTTTTTCTCGTATCTTGCATAATAGCAATTATATTGAGCTTTACCGTAAAAATACATCATCCTGTATATATGTAAACAGAAAGGAAACTCGTATATGGATTCTAGGGGGCCTAGTTTCCGCTCATTTGAAGAAATCTTCTTAGAATTCAAAAGCCGCGGTCTCCTCATTAACGATTTTTTTCTACGAAAATTAGTTAAAAATTATAGACCGTTAAACCATAAACTTAACAAAAACTACTGCCAAAGCATCAGAGAAAGGGTCTATTTGAGTCAATTTTCTGGAAACATTTTTGTAAAATGAAGGGCCATGATTGTTGAACCTGAAACGTAAGGGTTTGCAGAACACTCTTTACACAATCCGTATTACTTTCAGGTTCTTTTTGCCTAAATGTTGCCAATTTTGACGTTTCAAGTCGCGCCTTTTTTTTTGAGGAAAACCTCATTTTTTTAAGTGCCTCTAACTTTTTTGCCTTTAAAGTTACGGACCTAAATTTTGGTAAATTGTTCACCCTTTATATATATATAATTGAAACTGACCCTGGATATGGCTTCTATGAGACCTAGTTCGCGCTCATTTGAAGAATATTTTTCTAAATTCAAAAGTCGGGATCTTCTCGTTAGTGATTTTTTTAAACGAAAATTCACTAAAATAAGCACTTGTGAAGCCACAGGAAAAGTCTACGACTGTGTTATATATGGAACGGTTTCACTAAGTTGGGGCAAGATTAAACAACCACATATGCTATTCAAATTGAATTAAGTCTTAAAACTTTCATCTCCTCAAATTATTTTTATACAAAAACTCGCTAATACATTCATTGGAATAACAATAATCTGATTAGATAACTGTAAAGTGAAATGAGACTAAAAAGAAATTGATAAAAAGTAAAGTCAATAACTAGGATTAGAACTCGTCATGTGGCAGTCGATTATACGATGTGCAGGGACCTAGCTCACTGACCTACGCTCGACATGTATTTACTAGCAGGTATATCTCATAATACATGTTAACTGTTCGAGGTTTTACAATTTACACAAAACCATTTGGTTTTACAATGGATTTTTTGCTCATATTTTAACAAAATCCGGGAAAATAACGACATATCTAGGAGCTTGTTAGCCATTTCTTATAGTATTTTCTACTAACATTCGTACTTAATCAATTTTGACGTTTTAGGTGTGTTGAATCAGATTTAGTTAATTAAAAATTTATTTACCTTTAACTTTCTTGCGTTTTAAGATAGAAATTTTTGGTACATAGGATACCATATATGACAGAAACCAGCGTACCAAATTTGGTTGCGCTTGCTTTGTTATTTCCGGAGATATACATTTTTTTCTAAATAAAACACAACATTTTTCAGGAAAACCTGAGCCGATTTTCCTGACTAACTAACTTGCCAAGCCACTTGCGTACCAAATTTTATTAAAATCAGAACTTTATTTTTTGAGTTATATATATATATATATATATATATATATATATATATATATATATATATATATATATATATATATACATATATATATATATATATATATATATATATATATATATATATATATATATATATATATATATATATAATATATATATATATATATATATATATTGCTATAGATAGCACATATGTAAGAAAATTAGAAACACTATTGTGGAGTAAATCAGGCCATGTACATAATACGTCCTAATATTTAAATACCCTGTATAATGAGAGTCTAAAATATTTTAGGATTAAATAAGAGATAGCAAGACAGCTAAAAGAATACAGAACAATGATTTATTTTTTACATGTAGTACATTTCAAATTTCACTAAACAAAAGTCGTTGGAATACAATGGAATGTAGAACAATATCCTTGTTTTTATTTATAGATTTTTAATAGAATATAACGATTTCATTTTTATCCTTAGGCAGTAAATACATTTTCGTCGAGGCCATACCATCTTTTTTACCACCACCACCACCAGTAAATACATTTACTATATTATACATTTATAATATTAAGTTCAAAATAAGTTTTTTGTAAATACCAATTATAAGAACAGACGCAGTGTTAGTTGATAAGGATGGTTTTTTTTGTGGTTGTTTCAAAAGAGTGCAACGAGAAAAAAGTTGTACAATGGGAAAACGCAAGGCCTATGAACTTTGTTTTACCCGAGATACAGGGAGAAAAGGTTTTTTGTAAGACATGTGTAATTTATTTAAGCAGAGGATGGCAGGTCGGAGAGGACGATTCGTAATTGACCTACCACAAGTGAAACTGGAAATTAGTTGACGTGCGACGACACTGTAAAATATGGAGGTTGAGAATTAAACGTGAAAGGCAAGTGCCTCATAATAAAATCATATTCAATTTTTGTGAAAAGAAAATAAAAATAAATACCTGGTACACGGTTTGTTCCGACCGTTTTAAGTAAAATGGAAATTAATTAATAATCACAGGCAAGCTACTAAATCCAAACAGTAGATCAAATGGAAAGTAATAAGTACACATCAAATGGAAGAAGCAATTAAGACATAATTCAGTAAGTCGTTTTATGAACTCTATCGTAATAAATGTGTTGACTCTTTTTCTATAGTGTGAATAGTTTTTAAAAATATTTTTGTCCCATTGATGATTCTGGTGTATCTTTAGCATACTAAGGGGGATATTAGGTAACAGCCGAATCACTGCATCATAGTTTAGTAATTCATTGTTTTAGATAAATTTGATTTGTATTGATTTATCGACAATCTGTGATGATAAATTTGATATAACCTTTTTAATGGAAATTTGTTAATTTAATCAATCAAAAATAAACACTCGGGAGTTCTATAATTTATGTGTGTGTTTGTTTCTTTAACGTCGGCCTATTTCCGCGACTATCGCCAATCACCGACGCCAGAGAGCAGTTTCACCTCACTATCCTGAAAATTTTGCCGACCCCTGCCTTTCTGTAAGGAGGGTAGGGATCTTTAACGTTCGCAACATCGCATGGACACGGGACCGATGGCTTTACGCCCCCTCCGAAGGGCGACACGTGCAGACATTCAACTTGCTCAAATACAATGCCAGAACCTCGATTGATGTTAACGTTACAGTTTGTACTGAAAAAGTGAAAGGAGACTTCTGGGATCGAACGCAGTACCCTTCGGTTCAGAGGCACACGTTCTTACCCCTGAACCACCGACTTTCTCTACTATAATTTATTAAAAACGAGATATTAAACAAAAATGCTATCCCAAGCATAGAACCCTACCCATGAGATGAGAGAAAAACATAAGTAAGTAAACAATTTGTGACATAATTTCGGGATCATCAATATTAGCGTTTTTTTTAAATAAAGCCGCAATTGAATTCTCATGCTCTACAATTAAAAGTGCTATATAAAGGAAAGACACTAAATATCATAGCAATATATATATATATATATATATATATATATATATATATATATATATATATATATATATATATATATATATAAAGTGAAAATGACCTTGGGTATGGGTTCTAGAAGGCCTAGTTCGCGGTCATTTGAAGACATTTTTTAAAAGTTCAAAAGTCAGGATCTCTTCATTAGTAATTTTTTTCAAATCAAATTCACTAAAAACGATGAAAGAACGTATGTTAGACAGAAGCAAGAGATTTTAACAAAGACCATTATAATGTTGTACACTTTCTGTAGTGAACTACAAGCTTAAATATATCAATACTTGGTGAAACCGTTCCAGACAGATGTGTGATGAATCTGTCAAGCAGCGAAACCAGTTAAAAGGAAACGAACATATGTGAAGTCGAAAAAATAGTCTCCACGTCTGTATTGAGTATATCTGTACTCTTATTATTATTAGCATATGAGTTTTAAAGTTTCCTTTTGGGTGGTAGTCATGGTTACACCTTCGGTGCATTTACCATATATGTTCAGCTGCTTTCTATAGTGCTTCGAAATATCAAAGGCACGAGGCATAAAGCGGCTATTAAGTGCAGCGTTCGCTTCATTGCAATTTATACGTGGATGGAAATTTATGGCAGTCAATCATGTCGGACAAGCAAAGTTTAGCAGCGAGTCCTTGCATTTATTACTTCAGGTAATGTCAGGTTTTGACGTAAGGTTAGACTGATTGAAAATGATACCCATAAAATTTCTCCTTCTTACTCCAATTAGCTTTACATTAGTTAGCTAATTTTAGAGCACGGACCATATGACCTGCTAGACCTACATAAGCTGCCATAACTTTAATGTGCGTTTCAATTATATGGATAATTTAGCTGTATGTACCCTAAAAAGTTTATACAGCGACATAAATATGTAATCACCCGTGTAGTTGATTGAAAAATAATCTCTGCTACAATCGTTCCCTCCAATTTAGTATCGTGACGTAATTTTACTAACAATATTGCAAGTTTAACTATAACATGAGCCTTTTAGGGGGAGAAAAGTAGAACAATTTAGCTATTGAGCCAATCGCGGCTTTTGAGGTTCGAAAAGGATTCTACAAATAAACGCGAAGTAGGCCTCCTGGAACTCCGATTCAATGACATATGACATATGACAATGACCATATATATATATATATATATATATATATATATATATATATATATATATATATATATATATATATATATATATATATATATATATATATATATATATATATATATATATAGGGTGGCGCACTGAAAACGAAACAGACCGATTTGCGTCCACAGAATTTATTTTTAAGAAACGCTGAAAAACGTCAATTTTAATATTAAGGGGGACAAATTTCTTTCTTTTCTGAATTCAGCAGACTAATTTTGTTGGAAGTTTTATCAACTCAATATTTTGTTGGTTTGTAAACAAGAAATTGACTATCAGAACATTTCTTATCGGAATGAGAGAAATGCGGTTTATTATTTCAGTTTATCGGTCGGTTTGATACTTGATAGTACTACCGAAAATTAATTTTACAATTGTGTATTCTGTAAAAAAAACAGATCATAATTGGGCAGATAATAATCCCAGAAATTTTCACGAAGTCCACACTCAAACTCCACAAAAATTGAATGTCTGGACTGGCATTTTTCGAGACCGCTTAATAGGTCTAATTTTTCTTGAGGGCAATTTGAGTGGCGAAACGTATTTGGAGTTACTATAAGATATCGTTTACCCTCTACTAATTGACATTGTTGAAAATGATGATCTCTATCAAGAAAATCAATTAGTGTTTCAACAAGACGGAGCTCCTCCGCATTTTTCACAAGGTGTTAGGGAGTTTTTGAACAGATAGTATCCAGAGCAATGGATTGGGCGTAGAGGTGCTATTGAGTGGCCCTTTAGATCACCGGATTTAACTCCTTTAAACTTCTTTATATGGGGCCATTTAAAGAGTAGAATTTTCGCAACAGAACCGAAGTCTTTGGAAAAATTACGATGACGCATTGTTGAAGAAGTCTGTCTAATAACTCCACAAATGCTCCAGACTGTCAGAGCTGGCTTTGATCAAAATTTGTACTTTTGTATGGAAGCTGGTGGTCAACAATTTGAACACCTACATAACTGAATAAACATTTTTGAACGTTTAGTTTTGTTTTCTAGTTTGTTTTTTTACGAAAAATTGACTAATTTGTGCATTTCTTATCACAATGAATGAACAATAAGGCAAATCGGTCTGTTTCGTTTTCAATGCGGCACCCTGTATATATATATATATATATATATATATATATATATATATATATATATATATATAATATAATATATATATATATATATATATATATATATATATATATATATATATATATATATATATATATATATATATAGAGGCTGCCGACACTGTTTAAAGAGAAAACATATTTTTCGAGAGTTGTGTTTATAATGTGTGAAGTTATCATAAATTGACTTGGCCTTTCATAACCAATTTCGTTAAAAATTAAATCCATTTTATGAAAGCGTTCGAGTACACTTCTAGTGACAAATTTTTGTAAACAAAATTTGTTAGTGACGTGAAATCTCCAATGCTCTAATTATAAAGGTCCCCAGTCGCCACAATTGAAAGAATTTCCTTTAGATCAAACGGAAAATTTAGTCAAACAGTAAATATGATTTCTGTGTACCATTTTTTACAATGGGAAATCGGTCATAATTATCTGTTTGGTAAGTGACAGTTCTCCATTGATACTGTTTGATGAGAGAAAACAAAAGAGCATCAATACATCATCAAAGCGATGAGGTCAGCGAATTTACCCATTTATACTTTGCTAAATCGTACGTTAATTTAAATGCCGTAGAAATCAAAAGAGAGCGAAACAAATTCCTGAATAATGGAAATTGATTCCACATTGACAAATTTGTCTCGACCGTTTGCCTTCTTTACAAATGATTGGTTAAACGGCAAATTGCAAAATTGTGATGTGGGAGTTTTAATGTAGACTTTACACCTAAAAGTGACATGTGTGGGAGCCATAGGAAATAAAAGAGTCTCTTTGATCGGAAAGAGAATGGCGCCTAAATAAAGAAAATTGGTTTTACAATTATATACCGGGAAAAAAATATAAAAAAAGTTGGGTTTCATACTTTTTATATTTAAAAGCAATTATATGAAGAGAATAAAAACATTGTCACTTTCATTTACCAATATGAACATTACTGCATAAAATTTAACAAAACATTAAAAATAACAGTTAGCAATTTTTCATAAAGTTGTCCTCCTAAAAAATGGTTAATCAAATGGGCAATAAGAGCTGAGAAAAAAATATATGGCTGATATATGTAGCTGAAAAAATGGATTAGGAGAAATAAATGACGTGGATTTTTGTAAACAAATGGTCTAGTTATTACCAAATGCATTGTCTAGTGTATGCCTTTTAAAATGTATGAAGAAACGTAGGAATGTCACTTGCTGCCCAAAAGAAAGAAAAATAACACATTGGTCTAAAAACAATTCGTAATAAGTTTGCTTATCTGCCATGTACGTGCCAAAATACAAACCCCGGCTAAAGTTCAAGTACTCAAAGTGATAATAAAGGTTTTGTCGCAAGAAGTCCGTTACGGTAGTGATTTTTTTTGTGGAGAAGTGGCCTGTCCTTATAAAGTAGCAAAGTAAATAAAAAAGTGTTTTAACGACCCACTTAGGATATCCGAAAAACTAAAAAATAAATAATCTGTTTATTGACTGGTTGATTGATTTATTTATATATGTATATATTATTTTTACACAACAGTAATAAAGTAATTTTTTCTCTGTGGGCACTCACAAATGCATTACGAATCACGTGGGCCATTGTCTTAAAAGCACACTTGATATGACAATAACAATTATAAAAAAAAAACGAGTGCTACGTCAATACGTGTATCTGGTCTTTTAATTAACGTACTACCAACCTTGTGGGTAAATGAATAACCTGGAGGTTTAAAGTAACAGTAACAACATTACACTTCTTAAGATTCAATGGAAAACAATTCCCTAATCATTGATAAATTATAAACTAGTCGTATGCAGTCGTTGATTTTGTTATTATGTTAAAAATGGTGTTATCAGCGTACAATAGAAAGGTATGAACGCAGCAAGTGCTCCTTACTTCCTTTAGATTGCATGGAGGCGTGTGCGCCAATTTCCGTAGCAATCTACCTTGCACCAGACTCCCCAATTTAGAACCTAGAAGAAAAGACATACTTTGGATAAAACTCTCTCTCAAACCTGCAACTTAATTCATCTGTTGCATTTAACGGTCACCTTCTGACAACAACTTTGTCCATCTCTTCGATTACCTGTCTGAAAAAACCGACCATCTGATTTCTGAATATCCTTCCTCCGAAGCCACTATTCCTGGTGACTTTAATGTTCATAATAAGGAATGGTTATAATCTTCAAAAACCGATCTACAAGAGAGAGCAGCGGAGGCCTTTGCACTCAGCAATTCTTTAGCCAATAAGGTTCAGCAACCTACTTGCTTCCCTCGCATCCCAACGCACAGCTCAAATCCCTTGGTTCTCCTTCTTACTACAAAATCCGAATGCTATAAGGCATCAGTCACCGCCCCCCTTGGTCGCTCAGACCACGGCATGGTCACTGCTTCCTGCTCAATGCAACCCGCGGTCACACAGTCATCACACCCACGTATCTTTTGGCACTACAAATCTACGAGCTGGGACGAAATGTGGGATTACTTTTCCTCATTTCCATGGGCGTCTGTCTGCTTCTCTCATCCTGGCCCCTCTGATATCTCACAACACGTCACCGAAATTATCCAAGCTGGCATAAAATTATTTATTCCACGTAAACAGAAAACCTCTTCAGCCACTCAAAATCCCTGGTTTTCTAAATTCTCCGACAAGGCCAGACTTGAGAAGGTCAAAGCTCACAAAACGCTTCTACACAATCCCAGTCTAGAAAACCGTCGAGCATTTAACGACACAAGAAACCGCTATGTCCGCATTCTTTCTGAGGTAAAAAAGTCGTTTAGTAACGACATTAACAACAAAGTCCTCTCAAGCTCCAACAGCACCAAACCCTTCTGGACTCTTGCTAAATCTATTGAGAATAATTTATGCAAAGCACTTTCCCACCTCTTGTTTCAGGGGATGAAATTGTTTCTACCGCCCTGAGCAAGGCAGAACTTTTCGCCTCGTTGTTCGCCGGCAATTCTTCTCTCAATCTACCTCCAAATGTTTAGCCACCAACAGTCCCCAATGTCGCGCATACAATGACGGATATCATTTTAAAAATTAAAAAGGTACGAAAGATGCCCTCTTGTCTTAATCCCAGGAAAACCTCTGTCCTTGACAAGATCCCAGCAATTGTTCTCAAAAAATGCAAACCAGAACTTGCTCCTGTCCTGACTCGTCTGTTTCAGGCGTCTTACAATAGAGGCATATTCTATAATAACTTGAAAACTGCTAGAGAACAACCCGTCCCCAAGAAAGGATCCAAAGCGCTTCCTAGCAACTACAGGCCTATTTCTCTCCTTTCAGTCGTCTCTAAAAAGCT
Organism: Tillus elongatus; assembly: GCA_964006375.1. NCBI lineage: Eukaryota > Metazoa > Arthropoda > Insecta > Coleoptera > Cleridae > Tillus > Tillus elongatus. The sequence continues at coordinate 21,027,941 of OZ023266.1, forward strand.
GAAAAAGTATATAAACAACAAATTACTAAAATTTCTTGAAAAACACAGTCTACTCCACGAGAGGCAGTTTGGATTCCGTCAGCGCAAATCAACTGCCGACCTCCTTTACTTTGTCACCCATTCTTGGAACAAGTCTATGGAACCACAGGATGAATCGTAGATTGTCGCTCTAGACATATCCAAAGCATTCGACCAGGTCTGGCACGCAGCGCTGCTTAATAAACTTTCGGCCTATGGCCTACCACCAAAACTCTGTACCTGGACAGCAAATTTCCTCTCCAACCGGAGCATTTCTGTTGTCGTGGATGGCCATTCCTCTAAACTGTATCCAATTAATGCAGGAGTCCCTCAAGGTTAAGCTTTAGTTCCTACTTTGTTTCTTCTCCATATCAATGAGCTCCTTTCTAACACATCCAACCCCGTTCACAGTTACGCAGACGACAGCACCCTCCACTCAAATATACAATATTCTAAGCCTGTCTCTTCAGCCCAATTAGATGAGGAGCGCAGACTTATGGAGCGTTCTGTCTTCGTGAATCTGCAAAAAATATTAGACTGGGGAAGTAAAAATCTTGTACAATTCAACTCCACCAAATCTCAGTATTAAGAGAGATACACCAGCCCTAGACCCATCACAATGAACAACCAAGTTATTCAAATTATCGGGTCCTGCTCACTTGTTGGCATTTCTGTGTATCGAAATCTCAATTGGCACCAACATGTTACATCAATTGCAGAAGCGGCTGCTGAGATATTAGGTTTCCTCTTCCGGGTTCGCAAATACTTTTCACCAGCTAATCTCTATGCCTTATATACTTCACAAATAAGGTCAAACCTCGAATACTACTCCCACATCTGGGGCGCCGTTGCTGCTTCTACACTCACTATCTTAGACTCCATTCATAAGAGACCTATACGTCTCATCGGTGACCATAGCCTTACTCAAAGGCCACCATCCCTTGCCTACAGACTTGCCGTTCGTGACCTTTCTCTCTTTTATAGATATCTGCACGGGCACTGCTCAGAGGAGCTTTCTTCCATAGTTCCTTCACCTGCTGGCCCCAACAGATATACCAGGGGAACAGAACGAATGCACCCTTTTACTGTCCAGGTCAGCAGACAAAGAACATCTTGCTATGCCCCCTCTTTTTTCCTGAGGACTTCCAAGTTGTCGAATTCCTTGCCGGCATATGTTTTCCTTTTCCTCCGAACTTCCAAACCTTCAAGGCCAGAATTAACAGGTTGCCTCTTTCCTCCTTGTCGACACCCACGGTACGATAGATATCTAGACTGTAAACCATCGTGGTGTGTTTTTGAAACATAAAAAACAATCAAGTTATAAAAAAGAGAAGGGCCCTGAATTTGAAGAAACCTATGCTTGTAGTTCGTCTCACTATAAACAGATTTTCATAATACGCGCCGTATTGAATTACCGTATGCGTGCGTGTATAGTAGGTGTACAGTGTCCTCTCATTGAATATTCCTCGTCATTATTTCGAAAATTATTCCTTGTAAAAGTCTATATTTTTGTACAAATGGATTTGTCGTTTAAATACTGGCGTGCCAGGAGAACGTGTGACCTTGAAAATTTAAAATTATGTCATCTGCGGCGTAGAGGGGGGGGGTCTTTGTCTCCCTGGACCCCCCCCCCCCCTTTGGTGACGCGCGTATTCTGCTTCACCTACTCCCAAAGTCACGAGTCGCCACTACTACTCTACCGCACTTGCTGCCTCCAGACTTTTTATTTTTTATTTAATTCATTATTAAGTATAATTCCGAGAAATTAGAGAGGAGTCTAGCACGTACAATGAATATCTGGAATTTCACTCAGTAATTATAAACTTTGACTGCGTAAGGGTAATGGAAACATTTGACCTTTTAAATTAGTTATTTATGGCGGGGTTATAATTTATTGCACGAAATTTAACCAATATTATAGTACGTACTGTAGTACGTTGAAAAATGATGCGGTGACAGAAATTTCATCCAGAAATTCCGGCTGTCACATCTGCGATCTAATATCTGAACTGAATTTTAAATATAATGTTCATATATTTGGCTTGACATACAATTTCTATTTTTGAATACAGTCTCATGATTGCCAGACTAGCAAAGAAGATATATATATATTTTGATACTACCTGTCATTATAAAAAAAGTGAGGAAATATAAAATGGTGCGTCTGAAATAGGCTCACGCATTGAACACGTATTTTAAATGTCGTAGCTCCAATCTTGCCTGAGGCGTCTAAAAATATTTATATCTTTGCTGAAAATTTTCATGTTTACAAATAACAGGCTTGCTTCAAGAGAGTTTAGGAAATGTTCGTGAGAAAATGCACCATTAATTAGGCGACGACTTTAGAACTTAAGTAAAGCTTCTTCAAATAAGAGAGAACTTGGAGCCCTAGAGCCAATATTCAGGTTAAGTTTAAAGTGCCATGTACACACAATGAGGAATTTGCACATTTTTTTATTCTCCTCTTATTCAATTCCCCACATTGTATAAAATCAATTGCCATATAAATTTTTAATTTTCAACAAATAGTTTTCCTGTAAAAAAAATATAGAAAATCAAAATAATTGTCTCCGCGCCGAAACGCAGCCGTAAGCAAAGACGGCCTACTGTGACGTCACGATCCGGTATCGGCCAATTCTAGTCTAACTTACTCACACAGAGGTCCTCATCTCACCATTAGCGTTTGTGCGACTTACATGTACCGGATAGTTATTGTTATCAACTTATATTATTGTTAATATCTATATATTCGTACTCAGCTTTTTGTTTTAGAAAAATTAAACAAATTTTAAATACGTTGTATAGAGTATCATCAATCAAAGAACTTGGGATCATCTATGATTTCACTTCTCATTTCCCCAGCATTTTGTGTAAGTGCCTTCCAAGGCTGGTGAACTATTTGGTCTTTTTATGAGAGCGAATGAAACATAACAGTCGATGAAAACACTTACTGTTAAGCCTCAAAATGGAATTTACCTCAACTGTTTAGCATACACAGTCTATGAACCAAACTGAAGACATTGAATTAGTTTACATCAAGGTCTTAATATAACTTTGTTTCAAGAAATATAGGCAATGGCTGCGAGACTACGAAAATAGTTTGAGTTGGTTGAGTCTTGAGCATTGAAGAATTAAGAACGTGTGCTTGTTTATATACAATATTGTGAATAACATAATAAAAGCTGTAAGGCTAGATTTTTTATAATTTCAACAACACACCAAGAGGGCTCACAGCCTATATACTATCGTACCTTGAGTGTTGACAAGGAGGAAAGAGACAACTTGTTAATTCTGGACTTGAAGGTTTAAAGGTTCGGAGGAGAAGGAAAAACATGTGCCGGCAAGGAATTCCACAACTTGGAAGTCCTCGGGACAAAAGAGCGGGCATAATAAGATGTTCTATGTCTGGTGACCTGGCAGTAAAAGGGTGCATTCGCTCTGTTTTCTGGTAGATCTGTTGGGTGCAGCAGGTGGAGGAACTATGGAAGAAAGTTCCTCTGAGCAGTGCCCGTGCAGATATCTATAAAAGAGAGAGAGGTCACCAACGGCAAGTCGGTGGGCAAGGGATTACAGCCTTTGGGTGAGGGTAGGGTCACCGATGAGACATATAGCTCTCTTTTGAATGGAGTCCCGGATAGCAAGTGTAGAAGCGGCAGCTGCACCCCAGATGTGGGAGCAGTATTCGAGGTTCGGCCTTATTTGTGAAGTATATAAGGTATAGAGATTAGCTGGTGAAAAGTATTTGCGAGCCCGGAGAAGGAAACCTAATTTCTTAGCAGCCGCTTCCGCAATTGATGTGACATGTTGGTGTCAATTGAGATTTCAATCCACAGAAATGCCAACAAGACAAAATGACTCATTACTTTGAATAACTTGGTTGTTAATTTTGATGGGTCTAGGCCTGGTGTATCTCTTATGAGAAAGAAAGCAAAACTGAGATTTGGTGGGGTTTAATTGTACAAGATTTCTACTTCCCCAGTCTAATATTTTTTGGAGATCCACGGAGACAGAACCCTCCATGAGTCTGCGATCCTCATCTAATTGGGCTAAAGAGACAGGCTTAGAATATTGTATATTTGAGTGGAGGATGCTGTTGTCCGCGTAACTGTGAACTGTGTTGGATGTGCTAGAGAGGAGGTCATTGATGTGGAGAAGAAACAAAGTAGGGGCTGAAGCTGAACCTTGAGGAACTCCTGCATTTAATTGGATACAATTTAGAGGAATGGCCATCCACGACAACAGAAATGCTCCGGTTGGGGAGGAAATTTGCTGTCCAGGTACAGAGTTTTTGGTGGTAGGCCATATGCCGGAAGTTTATTAAGCAGCGCTGCGTGCCAAACCTGGTCGAATGCTTTGGATATGTCTACAGCGACAATCTGGGATTCACCGTGTAGTTCCATAGACTTGTTCCAATAATGGGCGACAAAGGAAAGGAGGTCGGCAGTCGATCTGCGCTGATGGAATCGATACTGCCTGTCGTGGATTAGACTGTGTTTTTCAAGAAATTTTAGTAATTCGGTGTTTATATACTTTTCCATCACTTTAGAGACGACTGAAAGAAGAGAAATAGGCCTGTAGTTGCTAGGAAGCGCTTTTTATTCTTTCTTGGGGATGGGTTGTACTCGAGCAGTTACTCCAGTTAGTTACTCCAGTTACTAGGGAATATGCCTTTATTGTAAGATATCTGAAACAGACGAGTCAGGACAGGAGCAAGTTCTGGTGCGCATTTTTTGAGAACGATTGCTGGGAGCTCGTCAAGGCCAGAGGCTTTTCTGGTATTGAGAGAAGAGAGCATATTTCGTACCTTTTTAGTTTTGAAAATGATATCCGTCATTTTCAAGCGCGACGTTGGGGACTGTTGCTGGTTGAACATTTGGAAGTGGGTTGAGAGTCGAATTGCCAGCGAACAACGAAGTAAAAAATTCCGCCTTGCCCAGGGCGGTAGAAACAATTTCATCCCCTGAGACAAGAGGTGGGAACATGCTCTCGCAGAAATTATTTCCAATAGATTTAGCAAGAGTCCAGAAGGGTTTGCCGCCGTTGGAGTTTAAGTGGACTTTGTTTTTGATGTGGTTATTGAACGAGTTTTTTGCCTCAGAAAGAATGCGGACATAGCGATTTCTTGCGTCGTTAAATGCTTGACGGTTTTCTTGACTGGGATTGTGTAGAAGCGTTTTATGACCTTTTCTAGTCTGACCTTGTCACAGGATTTAGAGGACCAGGGCTTTTGAGTGGCTGAAGAGGTTTTCTGTGTACGTGAAATAAATAATTCCATGCCAGCTTGGATTATTTCGGTGACGTTTTGTGAGATATCAGAGGGGTCAGGATGAGAGAAGCAGACAGATGCATTCTCACCACAATTAGAACCATAGACAGGTTTCGCTCTAATTAGAGATCGTCAGTAAGGCATACTAATTTCTGCGAAAATACACCTATAAAGTAATACGGCTATGGTAGCCAGCCTTCGAATGCTAAGTGAGTGATGAACGTATCGCCACCTAGTTGACTACTACTAGGTGGCCACATAACTCAGTATAATAAAAGCTATTTTAAAGCTATATTTATAGAGTTACCTATGTGAGTTATTTGATATTTGTATAGGTTATTTTGTGAGATAAAAATAACTGTTATGGTTGTTATTGTGATAATAGGGTTTTTATTTCAGACGAGGAATATAACAACATCCTAATTAATTCCCTCTACATGTGCAAATTTGCATAGTTGAAGTTTTGTGTTTCTGTTGGTTTTATAAAGTCCTGTATTGATTTCGAGGTTAGATGGAATATGAAAATCCTGTTTGAAATTGCAAAACCAAAGCTATGCATTTTTCATGAAATCACTTCTGCTGTAAGCCATATGCTCCGTTAATATTAACTCCACTTAAATAATACAAAATCGATCAAACGAGTTTTATAGCGTCATCTAAAATGAAGTCAAATTTTGCGGTTTACACCCTTTCTAAAGCAGTATCAAGATTAATTTCTCAAAGGAAAACCGATTAATAACTTAATCTGTTAATTTAATGCCCATGTTAAAATTGTACGTTTTCAAACAAGGCTTCAGTTGAGGTTTTTCGTGGTGTTGTTAGTGAATTTTCTTTTAAAAAATTGATGAGCCCACGAAGTATCACACCGATAACTCAAAAAATAATGGGCCGATTCCGATCAAGTTTGGCAAGTACCTTCTTTATGCAAATGGCTTGGATAGGTTTGTTAGCCAGAAAAATCGGTCAAGTTTTTTCTGGATGTTTTTGTATTTTCTTTCGGAAAGCTTTTATATTTTCGTAAATAACAAATCTAGGACAACCAAATTAGGTGCGCAGATTTACACCGTTAAATGTCAACTATGTGCCGAAATTTAACTCTGTAAGTTAAATGAAAAAAAACGTATAAGCATCTAAAAAAATGGGTGTTACTGAGGACCAGTGAATCGTACAAAAACAAAATATTCTGTGTGGAAGGCTAGATGCATTCTCGCCACAATTAGAACCGTAGACCAGCTTCGCTTTAATTAGGGCTCTCCAGTACAGCATACTAATTGTAGCGAAAATACACCTATAAAGTAATAAGGCTATAGTAGCCAGCCTTTCAACACTAAGTGAGTGGTAAGACACGAAGCAACGTGCCGCCACCTAGTTGCGGAACCAGGTAGTATGTTGTCACGCCAGCTCCAAATAATACAAAGCATTAAAAAATAGAGACTGTATACAACCAACTAAAAATTTAGTAAATTGTCAGCCGTAGCCCATTTGTACCCTAATATAGGGACCAAGTATATGAGGCTAGATGCATTCTCACCAGTTTTTTCTGGATAACTTTATATTTTCTTTCGGAAAGCTTTTGTACCAGATTTACGTCGTTAAATGTAAACGATGTGCCGAAATTTACCTCTGTAAGTTAAAAGAGGAAAAAGTTATAAGCATCTAAAAAAATGGGTGTTACTGAGGACCAGAGAATCGTACAAAAACAAAATACTCTGTGTGGAAGGCTAGATACATTCTCACCATAATTAGGACCGTAGACCGGTTTCGCTCTAATTAGAGCTCGTCAGTACGGCATACTAATTGTAGCGAAAATACACCTATAAAGTAATAGGGCTATGGCAGCCAGCCTTCCAACACTAATTGAGTGATAAGACACGAAGCAACGTGCCGCGATCTAGTTGCGGAACCAAAGTGGTATGTTGTCACGCTAGCTCCAAATAACACAAACTGTTAAAAAAATAGAGACTGTATACAACCAACTAACAACCATCTAACAATTTAGTAAATTGTCTAGCCAAGTTAACCAGAAATTTATAAACCCTCGTATTTTCTAAAATACAGAAAAATTTATAAGTACTAACAATCAGTTTGCGACATTTTTAGTTCGAGCGATCGAAAAGCCACCCCAGCTTAAGCAAACGATTATTTTGTAAAATCGTCAATTTATTTTTGTTATTTTATTTTTAGATTTTGGTAGCAGTCGATGGGTAAAGAAAATATACAAAGAAACTACTTCCTTTTCAACTTAATTAAAGTTTCCCCTGCAGGAAGTTAACAAATGTGTTATAACTTTCTCAAGCATTCTTGAGAAATCATACGTCTTGTTCTCTATATCCCCCGCATATAGCTCAATTCATCAAACTCGACTACATAAGAACAAATTGACTCATCAATCTTTCTGATGAATTGTCTTATGAACATTCTTGTCATGCATTATGTTACTATCAGTCTGTCTTCCCAAAGCTAATGGCCAACTTGTAGTCTCTAAGACTAGATGAATGTCAAAAGTAAAGTAACTTTATTACGGGAATAAAAGTGTAACGAAATTTCAGTTTCGTTTCTATAAAATATAATTTCCGTAACCCCACTCTGAAAATTCTCTTAATTGATATTTTTAATAAATATATATTCTAAAGACACCTGTTTAAAACGAAAAAGCCATTTTTGTGTGAAGCCACTTAAAGTCTAAGGTGTATGCGACACCACCTGATTCGAGAATGAGTCGTCGGGAATGTCATTTTGTCACGTTAGAAATGTTGAAAAACGTTAGACGAGCTTTTTAAAAATCAATTGTACTATTGTATGGAAGATATTTTGAGCAACTCATTAGTTAACTTGAATTATTTTTTCATAACCATTTTTGTTTTATTTCACGGTAATCTAGGCAGGATTCTGAGAAACAAGTAGCTCAAAAAAAACATGGTTGCATAGAGAATGAAAACAAATTTAAATCAATGTGTCAATCAACCCCTCTGGCAATTAAAATTTTTGAAGGGGTGTCTCTGGGAACTAGAGGGTTGCAGAGATAACTTCCAAACCAAGAAAAAAATCGTGCCCTCTTCAAGTTAAAATTGACCTATTGTAACATATTTCCGTCATTTGGGGGGGTGCAAATTTTAGTTAAGACAATCTGTACATATACACATATATGTATCCATACACTCATATATGCAAAGATATAAACCAGAAATAATAGGTATGGGTAAGGACGTTCAGAATATAATTTTAACCTAATTATATTTTTTATTTTTATTTGTTTTCTTGCCTTAAATTAATTACAAATTAACAAGGGCATATTTCTTCATGAGAAGGGGCTTCATCGTGGCAACTTTTCTTTAAAAAACAAAAAACACTACTAAAGGCAGTGGGACACATTTAGGGGTTTGGCACATAAACATTTTTTAAATAATACAGTAAGTAAAAGTAGATATAATATTACTTAACTTAATTGAGTTTCTCAAGGAGAAAAAACAGAACAATTTTACAAATTAGTATAATTATAGAAACTATTTTTAAATCATGTCCAATATTTATGATGGATTCCTTCAAGAATAAAATAATTGCCTTGTAATGAGCAATGAGTGGTGGGAAAAGAAGTTTTAACTTGTTTTAAAGTGCGGCCGTTTTATTATTTCCGAAAATTTCTTAAACGAGACCCAACATTTTCCTGGAAAGCATGGTCAGATTTCTCTGACTAACGAACCAATTGAAACCATTTACCAAAGCAACTTGCGAACTACGTTTCTTAAAAATTACTCAATTTGTAACGAAAACTTAGTCAAAAATTGAAAACGCACCAAGTTTTTAAAACTAACTGTTGTTTACTTAACGTGTTCTTCTTCAAGACTGTTACAGAGTAGAGCATTCATAAAAAAATTCTTAACATCTGAAATGAATCTTCAATTCGTCATCACACCACTCCGTAATAGCACATAATTGCCTTGTCTCTCGACAATCGTTTACCCTTAAAATTTATTTTAATATTTAGGAATAAATTATGGTCTGATGATGCAAAGAATAGGCCGGGTGATCGAACAATGCAAAATTGATATTTATAACTGTTTGCAGTAAAATTAACGACTTGTAAGCAGGAGGGTTTTCTTGCAAAAACAGTTTTCTACGGCGTTTTTATAGATGTTTCTTGCGTAGTTGAAATCAAATCTTCCTATATTATGCTCCAGTAATAGCTCAACTTTGTCACAGACAATTCATCAAAATTATCTTACTATCTTACACAGAAAACTGACGCAAGAGCATGCCAGTCCATTATTACAGGCGGAATTTTTTTGGTCTTTGGAGAACAAAATGCTCTTACTCTTTTGATTCCTCTAAAATCTCTAGATTCTAGTAGTGGACCCACTTATCGTCCATAATTACAACCTATGGGTTCAACAGGTATTCTTCAAAGCGGCGGCACATTTCCTACGACATTGTTAAACGTGTGCGCTTCTGATCAGCGGCCAGCATTCGGAATCTATTTTTCCCTGTGATTGGCAGGCTATGATGAACAATGTGAAATACACGTTCATAGGAAATATGCAATATTCCAGCTGTACGTTTCGGGCCCAGTTGTCAATCTTCTAAGATCATCACATGGATAGAATCAATGTTTTCTTTTTATTTATATATTTCAACAACACACCACGAGCGCTTACAGCCTAAATACTACCGTACCGTGTGTGTCGACAAGGAGGAAAGGGACAATTTGGTAACTCTGGACTTGAAGGTTTGGAGGAGAAGGAAAACATGTGCTCGCAAGGAATTCCACCACTTGGAAGTCCTCGGGAGAAAAGAGCGGGCATTACAAGATGTTCTATGTCTGGTGACCTAGACAGTAAAAGGAAGCACTTGCTCTGTTCCCCTGGTAGATCTGTTGGAGGCAGCAGGTGGAGGAACTATCGAAGAAAGCTCCTCTGAGCAGTGCCCGTGCAGATATCTATAAAAGAGAGAGAGAGAGAGAGAGAGAGAGGTCACCAACGGCACATCGGTGGTCAAGGGATGGCAGCCTTTGGGTGAGATAAGGGTCACCGATGAGACGTATAGCTCTCTTCTGAATGGAGTTCAGGATAGCGAGCGTAGAAGCGGCAGCGGCACCCCAGATGTGGGAGCAGTATTCGAGGTTTGGCCTTATTTGTGAGGTACATAAGGTATAGAGATTAGTTGGTGAAAAGTATTTGCGAGCACGGAAGATAAAACCTAATTTCCTAGCAGCCGCTTCTGCAATTGATGTGACATGTTTGTGCCAATTGAGATTTCGATCTACAGAAATGCCAACAAGTGAAAAGGACTCATTACTTTGAATAACTTGGTTGTTCATTGTGATGGGTCTAGGGCTAGTGTATCTCTGATGAGATAGAAAGCAAGACTGAGATTTGGTGGGGTTGAATTGTACAAGATCTCTACTTCCCCAGTCTAATATTTTTTGGAAATCCACGGAGACAGAACCCTCCATGTGTCTGCGATCCTCATCTAGTTGAGCCAAAGATACAGGCTTAGAATATTGTATATTTGAGTGGAGGGTGCTGTCGTCCACGTAACTGTGAACTGGGTTGGATGTGCTAGAGAGGAGGTCATTGACGTGGAGAAGAAACAAAGTAAGGGATATAACTGAACCTTGAGAAACTCCTGCATTAATTGGATACAGTTTGGAAAAATGGCCATCCACGACAACAGAAGTGCTGCGGTTGGAGAGGAAATTTGCTGTCCACGTACAAAGTTTTGGTGGTAGGCCATAGGCCGGAAGTTTATTAAGTAGCGCTGCGTGCCAGACCGGCTCGAATGCTTTGGATATTTCTAAATCGACAATCTGGGGTTCACCGTGTAATTCCATATACTTGTTCCAAGAATGGGTGGCAAAGGACTTAGTGACCATGGAAACTGCTCTTCCACTGTAATGCTAATCTATGATACTTGATCGCCGTCCTTTGAATTTCAAAACCTACTTCTTTATAGAAGCCTACAAAAAACAATAACCTACTAGGGTTCCTAACTTATCAGTAAAAATTTGTTTGCCTACCTTTTGAACCGCGTATCACAAGGGGTATCAACAGCATTTTTAAGAAAGCCGATTTGCAGCTATTTTTTTTTTGACAAAAAATAATTAAAGAAATTGGTTAGGTAATAGGAAATAAAAAGTTAAATCTACTGAAATGTCGGACATCTATGAGAAAGGTTGTAAATATTGTAATATTAAATACGTAAGACAGACTAACAGAACCATTAAGACTAGATTTAGTGAACATCTGGCACATCTGAGATACGGTAGTGTTGACAAGTCATGCGTGGCACAACATATTTGGGATAATAACCACCACATTCATAAAGACAATCTATAACATATCAAAAATATTAGACAACCAGCGAAGCTTGATACGTACGAGAGTATTTATATTTCTGGGGCAATAAAAAACAAGAGTTTCTCAAATGAAGCTCCGATACTGGTTTGCAGTTAAACATTCCGAAACCTGTGAGGTACACAAAAGTTCAAAAACCTCGTCTAGCAATAAAAATAAAATAAATAAAAATTTTGCCTGCCATTTACTCTCGCTCTTGGTATCGGTCCCTACCTAAAACTCAGTATATAAGGTGATGTTAATTAGTAAGCAGTTTATAGTTTTTCATCCTCTGATGACGCTATCCTTGTTAGTGAAACGATCGTTAGGTTTTTAAAAAGATGTGTTGTGGTGATTTGGGTTCTCCAAGTGTACTTATTTTGGATCTTAAACTTTACAGCTATTTATAGAACATTACTTTTCTAGGCTAACTTAATATTAATGGACCCTTTTTTTTATTAATAATATTATTGGCTGCGGCATCTCAGGCCATTAGCACATTTATTTCCCATCATTTACTACTTTTACTAATTTTCCAGACAAAGTCAACTTCTTGTTGACTCACCCAGGAATCGAACGCGGGACCTCTCGCTTAGCAGGCTGGCACCTAGCAACCTGCGCCACAAGGGCGTCGTTAATGGACCCTCGTATGTAGGTATTTTACTAAAAAGACAGATGCACAATAAACTACTGCATAAAGTAAGCGAGATATTAAGATAACTAACCATTCTTGTTTATTCTTGTTTGTTTCATGGAAACATAGTTAAGAAGTTGACATTTACTATTCATTTATCTATACTGAAGAGTCTAGCAACAACCTGCACGATGTTAGTGTCTAGTTATTTCAACAACTTTGCTAGAAGTCAGAACAAATAGCAGCTCTTCTAACTTCAATTTAACTTGATGCCTTCTGAAAACACGAACTTTTAATTTATTTCCCCACTTAATAAAATGTATGTTACTCAAGGCACACCTACAAGCGTCTGCATAGTAAGCATTCGAGGACTTGTGTTTACTCCTTTTTGCGAAAATTTGTTTACTTAGATGTTCTTGAAACGGTGTTTATAACGAAAATTCATTATTTAAACTACGAGGATATCAGTTTCATTGTGACGGTTTTAGAGAAGTGTTTTCCCATAAAAGATCAGTTATTTTTACCTGTTTTTTTTAAATATTTCAACAACAGAGCACGAGTTAATTGTTAATTCTGGACTTGAAGGTTTGGAGGTTCGCAGGAGAAGGAAAAACATGTGCCGGCAAGGAATTCCACAACTTTTTTTTTTTAATTTCAACAACACACCACGAGGGCTTACAGCCTAAATACTATCGTACCGTGGGTGTTGACAAGGAGGAAAGAGGCAACTTGTTATTTCTGGACTTGAAGGTTTGGAGGTTCGGAGGAGAAGGAAAAACATGCGCCGGTAAGGAATTCCACAACTCAGAAGTCCTCGGGACAAAAGAACAGGCATAACAAGATGTTCTATGGCTGGTGACCTGGATACTAAAAGGGTGCATTCGCTCTGTTCCCCTGGTAGATCTGTTGGGAGCAGCAGGTGGAGGAACTGTGGAAGAAAGCTCCTCTGAGCAGTGCCCGTGCAGATATCTATAAAATAGAGAGAGTTCACCAACGGCACGTCGGTGGGCAAGGGATGACAGCCTTTGGGTGAGGGTAGGGTCACCGATGAGACGTATAGCTCTCTTTTGAATGGAGTCCAGGATAGCGAGTGTAGAAGCGGCAGCTGCACCCCAGATGTGGGAGCAGTATTCGAGGTTTGGCCTTACTTGTGAAGTATATAAGGTATAGAGATTAGCTGGTGAAAAGTATTTGTGAGCCCGGAAGAGGAAACCTAATTTCTTAGCAGCCGCTTCTGCAATTGATGTAACATGTTGGTGCCAATTAAGATTTCGATCCACAGAAATGCCAACAAGAGAACATGACTCATTACTTTGAATAACTTGGTTGTTCATTGTGATGGGTCTAGGGCTGGTGTATCTCTTATGAGAAAGAAAGCAAAACTGAGATTTGGTGGGGTTGAATTGTACAAGATTTCTACTTCCCTAGTCTAATATTTTTTGGAGATCCACGGAGACAGAACCCTCCATGAGTCTGCGATCCTCATCTAATTGGGCTAAGGAGACAGACTTCGAATATTGTATATTTGAGTGGAGGGTGCTGTCGTCCGCGTAACTGTGAAGTGGGTTGGATGTGCTGCAGAGGAGGTCATTGATGTGGAGAAGAAACAAAGTAGGGGCTAAAGCTGAACCTTGAGGAACTCCTGCATTGATTGGATACAGTTTAGAGGAATGGCCATCCACAGCAACAGAAATGCTCCTGTTGGAGAGAAAATTTGCTGTCCAGGTACAAAGTTTTGGTGGTAGGCCATAGGCCGAAAGTTTATTAAGCAGCGCTGCGTGCCAGACCTGGTCGAATGCTTTGGATATGTCTAGAGCGACAATTTTGGATTCACCATGTAGTTTCATAGACTTGTTCCAAGATTGGGTGACAAAGGAAAGGAGGTCGGCAGTCGATCTGCGCTGACGGAATCCATACTGCCTGTCGTGGATTAGATTGTGTTTTTCCAGAAATTTTAGTAATTCGGTGTTTATATACTTTTCCGTCATTTTAAAGACGACTGAAAGGAGAGAAATAGGCCTGTAGTTGCTAGGAAGCGCTTTGGATCCTTTCTTGGGGATGGGTTGTACTCGAGCAGTTTTCCAGTTACTAGGGAATATGCCTTTATTGTAAGATATCTGAAATAGACGAGTCAGGACAGGAGCAAGTTCTGGTGCGAATTTTTTGAGAACAATTGCTGGGATCTCGTCAAGGCCAGAGGCTTTCCTGGTATTAAGAGAAGAGAGCATCTTTCGTACCTTTTTAGTTTTGAAAATGATATCCGTCATTTCATGCGCGATATTGAGGACTGTTGGTGGTTGAACATTTGGAGGTGGGTTGAGAGTAGAAATGCCGGCGAACAACGAAGCAAAAAGTTCAGCCTTGCCCAGGGCGGTAGAAACAATTTCATCCCCTGAGACAAGAGGTGGGAACGTGCTTTTGCAGAAATTATTCCCAATAGATTTAGCAAGAGTCCAGAAGTGTTTGCCGCCGTTGAAGCTTAAGAGGACTTTGTTTTTGATGTAGTTATTAAACGAGTTTTTTGCCTCAGAAAGAATGCGGACATAGCGGTTTCTTGCGTCGTTAAATACTTGACGATTTTCTTGACTGGGATTGTGTAGAAGCGTTTTGTGAGCTTTGACCTTTTCAAGTCTGGCCTTGTCACAGGATTCAGATAACCAGGGCTTTCGTGTGGCTGAAGAGGTTTTCTGTGTACGTGAGATAAATAATTCCATGCCAGCTTGGATAATTTCGGTGACGTTTTGTGAGATATCAGAGGGGTCAGGATGAGAGAAGCAGACAGACGCCCATGGAAATGAGGAAAAGTAATCCCGCATTTCGTCCCAGTTTGCGGAGTTGTAGTGCCAAACGATACGTGGGTGTGATGACTGTGTCACCTCGGGTTGCATTGCGCAGGAAGCAGTGACCATGCCGTGGTCTGACCGACCAAGGGGGGCGGTGACTGATATCTTATAGCATTCAGGTTGTGTAGTAAGAAGGATTTGAGCTGTGTGTTGGGATACGAGGAAAGTAAGTAGGTTGCTGAACCATATTGGCTAAAGAATTGCTGACTGCAAAGGCCTCTGCTGCTCTCCCTTGTGGATCGGTTTTTGAAGATCCTAGCCATTCCTTATTATGGACATTGAAGTCACCAAGAATAGTGACCTCGGAGGAAGGATATTCAGAAATCAGATAGTCGTTTTTTTCAGAAAGGTAGTCAAAGAGCTGGACAAAGTTTTTGTCAGAAGGTGACCGGTAAATGCAACACATGAATTTAGTTGCAGCCCTGAGAGAAAGTTTTATCCATAGTATGTCTTTTCTTCCAGCTTCTGAATTGGGGAGTCTGGTGCAGGGTAGATTGCTACGGACGTATGCGCACACGCCTCCATGCAATCTAAAGGAAGTAAGGAGCTCATACCCCGGGAAATTAAGGTGATTAGTGGCTGTTTTGGCACTGATTTGGGTTTCTGTGAGGAAGAGGAGTTGGGGCCTGTTAGCCTGGAGGAAATGGTGGACGGAGTTCAGGTTAGAATTTAGGCCACATATATTCGAGAAGGATATGTTAAATCTTGATGTTGGCGCCCCATGTACACCCCGCTCCCGGAGATCCGAATGGGGGGGTATTTTGCCTCCAGAATATTTTGTGCAAGGAGTAGCCATCATGATTTTTGTTTATAAGGGAAGTCCTCGGGACAAGAGAGCGGGCATAACAAGATGTTCTATGTCTGGTGACCTGGACAGTAAAAGGGTGAATTTGTTGTTCCCCTGGTAGACCTACTGGGGGCAGCAAATGGAGGAACTATGGAAGAAAGCTCCTCTGAGCAGTGACCGTGCAAATATCTATAAAAGAGAGAGAGAGAGAGAGGTCACCAACGGCACGTCGGTGGGCCAGAGATGGTAGCCTCTGGGTGAGGGTAGGGTCACCGATGAGACGTATAGCTCTCTTCTGAATTAATTCCAGGATAGCGAGTGTAGCAACGGCAGCGGAACCCCAGATGCCGGAGCAGTATTCGAGTTTTGGCCTTATTTGTGAAGTATATAAGGTATAGAGATTAGCTGGTGAAAAGTATTTGCGAGCCCGGAAGAGGAAACCTAATTTCTTAGCAGCCGCTTCTGCCATTGATGTGACATGTTGGTGCCAATTGAGATTTAGATCCACAGAAATGCCAACAAGTGAAAAGGACTTATTCCGTAGCAAAAAAGCACATTCGATGTTTTATATTTTCACTGCTAGTTTTCTTAATATCAGATCGAACGACATATTTTTCAAGACGCCAATATGTAAGAGGCAACACTTTTATAACGAGTATTCAATTTCGATTCAATATCAAGTATATAATATCCAGACTTTAGCTCAAAACAGCTTAGAACAATGCGATATGTACGACAGGGTCGCCGTCTCGGTGCGGAACCAGGTAGTATGTTGTCACGACAGCTCTCCAAATAACACAACATGTTATAAAATAGGGACTGGGTACAACCAACTAACAATTTTGTAAATTGTCAGCTCTGCCCAATTTATTCCCTAAGGTAGGGACAATGTAAGGCTAGATGTATTCTCGCCATAACTAGAACCGCAAACCGGTTTCGCTCTAATTAGAACTCGTCGTTAGTACACCGTACTAAGGAGCTCTAATTAGAGCGAAACCGGCCTGTGGTTATAATTATGGTGAGAACATATCTATCCTTATTAAGAAAGCTTGTTCAAAAATGGATGTTGAAAGACCCGGAGTTTTTGAAGCTGTTGGTGAAGTAAAAATACTCTAAAGAAATTTACATTTTATGGAAATTTGTAGCGACAGTTTTAGGTCCTTGTCATGTAATTAGGCACTAGTTCTGAAAACAAATTTTGTCTGTTTATGTAAATAAGCGATCTTTTCTTTATAGCACACATTTTATTATTTAAATGTAAATACGATATGATGTAAAAATTGCGATCTCTCTTATATTCGTATATCAGTCTCTAGGACAGTTGACTAGCTTGCATAAGAGCCATTCAAGACTTAGACAAATTAGATGTGTTTTGGCAGAATATGTTTCAAAATTATGTGATATCATGTATTTTAAGAATGTCGGGATTCTGGAAAATTAATTGAACTTAAAAAGACGTTAATATAGCTTCTGCATCGTCTAAAATACGTGTAAACGTAGTAACAGGAACCGAAAATCGAAAAAAAATATTTTTATCTCAGACGTAGTAAAAGGTCTCCAAACATGTAAAAGGCCCTATCTAAGGAGAAAAAAATTTTGGTCGGTCCGTCGGTCTGTAGAATAGTTGCTAGTAGAAAACCACCAATACAAAAATGTAACTAATGCTTATGTTTGGAGAATATTGCAAAAATTTGAAGAAACTGCTTTGGTTTTCAAAAAATAGGACGAGCGAGCGTGTTGTGTAAGGGACGAAGCAATAAAGGTGGCGGTAATACGACAACCTGGGCAAAATAAAAATCAGCAGAAGCAATCTTCAATTATCTGCGGCAACGGGTAAAGCTCAATCTAGTATCCACAATAGTTGAAATAATTACTCTTTTTTTTTCAAAAACGATGACTGTGCCAACCGTACCGCAAATTTGTTTAATGAACGACATCTGAACAGACATGTTAACAGAAAATACATTTTGGAGTTAGTTGCAAAGTTTCGATTGGTTCAGTGGCCAACAAAAAACGGGATCCTGAACGTAAATTTCCGGTTAGAAATTAGACTATTGAGATTGAACTTTTAGGAGAAATTGCTGCAGACCCAACTTTGAGCACGAGAAAATTGGCCACTGTTTCAAACATCTAAAGAAGAACTATTCAGCGAATATTGAAGCATCATAAATTTCACCCGTATAAAATTCATCTTGCACAACCACTGAATGAAGATGATTTTGATCGGCGGCTGGAGTTTTGTGAAGTTATGACTGCACAAATAGCTGATAATGGGAACTTTCTGTTCTATATCTGTTTTTCAGATGAGTGTACGTTTTTATTAAACTCCAGAGTCATTCGTCATAATTGTAGTTATTGGGCAGATAATAATCCAAGAAATTTTCACGACGTCCAAACTCAAACTTCACAGAATTGAATGGACTGGCAGCTTTGGAGCCCGTTTAATCGGACCAATTTTTCTTGATGAAAATTTGAGTGGCGAAACGTATTTGAAGTTCCATGAA
Organism: Tillus elongatus; assembly: GCA_964006375.1. Lineage (NCBI taxonomy): Eukaryota > Metazoa > Arthropoda > Insecta > Coleoptera > Cleridae > Tillus > Tillus elongatus. The sequence goes on from OZ023266.1 coordinate 21,046,322, forward strand.
ATCGTTTACCCTCTACTAATTGACATTGTTGAAAATGATGATCGCTATCAAGAAAATCAATTAGTGTTTCAACAAGATGGAGCTCCCCCGCATTTTTCACAACGTGTTAGGGAGTTTTTGAGCAGAGAGTTTCCAGAGCAATGGATTGGTCGTAGAGGTGCTATTGAGTGACCCCTAGATCACTGGATTTAACTCCTTTAGACTTCTTTCTATGGGGCCATTTAAAGAGTAGAATTTACGCAACAGAACCAGAGTCTCTGGAAGAATTACGGCGACGCAGTGTTGAAGACTGCCGTCTAATAACTCCACAAATGCTCCAGAATGTCAGGGCTCGTTTTGAACAAAATTTGTACTTTTGTATGGAAGCTGGTGGTCAACAATTTGAACACTTGCTTAACTGAATAAACATTTCTGAACGTTTGGTTTTGGTTTTTATTTTTTTTTAACGAAAAATTGACTAATCAGTGCATTTCTTATCACAATGAATGAAATACGTTCTTGCAATTCCAACTGTGAATAATTTTTAAACGAGTTGATAAAACTTCCAAAAAAATTACTATGCTGAATTCAGAAAAGAAAGAGCTTTCAAACGATGTAACACTCGACTCATGTTCCATATTTAAAATATAAGGGTTGTTATCACCACCCATAAGGGGTTGATGTGACAAAGTTGAGTTTTATGTCCAAACATGTCCCCCTCAATATTAAAATTGACATATTTCAGCGTTTCTTAAAAAAAAATTTCTTTGGACGCCAATCGGTCTGTTTCCTTTTCAATGCGCCATACTGTATGTATACGTGTGGGTATTTCATGTTGCCCCCCTTATTAACCATATCAATATATATATATATATATATATATATATATATATATATATATATATATATATATATATATATATATATATATATATATATGAACATTCAAACAGACATTGGATTTGCGTTCCAGGGGCCATAATTCTTGCTCATTTGAAGAAATTTTCTTAGAGAAAATTCACTAAAATACAAGTTAGAACAACATGTCTTATAAAGATAGCTAAAATAAATATAACACCGAATGTTTCTATAATGTTTGGTTAAAAAAGCGCACAAAATGCAATTTCGCTTTATTGACAAAAAATAAAATAAACCGGCGTAGCCATTTGAAGTATCTGTAAAGCTATAACATGTTTTTCTAACCTGATACGAAAGCAAAGAGATAAAGTAAAGGAAGGTAAATAACCCCATGCAGAGACTCACATGTCAAACATTAAAAAGCCACAAAGGTAACTCAGCTTAGTAGAAGAACAACGCTCTCCGCTTTAACATCGAAATTTATGTGACAACATCCTTCGTAATCCTGCTGCTCATTTAGTAGCAAATTCTCTCAGAAATACCGTTACATTCCTACGCTGACCAGACTGGCAATTTTGTTTGGATAGGTCGGCCACTTTGTGAAATAGTTCTAGTTAGTGTTGTGAATCTCCACTCTTCAGAGGGATTGGTATATGTCACACGGATGAGCGACATCTGGCGGAGCCCTGCCGCAATCAGAACCGCGCAATCCGATACGACCCCTGTCACGGGTCATATATCACGATTACTCGCTTTTCAAACAAATCAGTTTATTGTGCTTTGTCTGTGTGTGGGACACGTCGACTTGTTTTTTCACATTTAATTTCAATTGGAAATAGCTCTTATAAATTACAATTCTCATGCACGAATAGTTTGCTTTCAGTTCAGTTCAAAAAAATATATACGTTGTATTGATTTTACGTTTAAAGCTAACTCGTATTGAATACAGGAAATCCGCATGAAATAACACATACCAAAGTTTTTTTGTTTTAGCTAATTTTAGTAGAAAAATTTGCTCAAGACGAAATCACAACGAACATCCGGCTTCTGATGATTTTTGTTTATATTTCAACAACACACTACGATGGCTTACAGCCTAAATACTATCGTACATTGGGTGTCGACAAGGAGGAAAGAGGCAACTTGTTAATTCTGGACTTAAAGCTTTGGTGGTTTGGAGGAGAGGGAAAAACATGTGCCGGCAAGGGATTCCACAACTTGGAAGTCATCGGGACAAAAGAGCGGGCATGGCAACATGTCTATGTCTGGTGACCTGGACAGTAAAAGAGTGCATTCGCTCTGTTTCCCTAGTAGATCTGTTGGTGGCAGCAGGTGGAGGCACTATGGAAGAAAACTGCTCTAAGCAGTGCTCGTGCAGATATCTATGAAAGAGAGAGAGGTCACCAACGGCACGTCGGTGGGCAAGGGATGGCAGCCTTTGGGTGAGGGTAGGGTCACTGATGAGACGTATAACTCCCTTCTGAATGGAGCGGAGGATAGCGAGTGTAGAAGCGGCAGCGGCACCCCAGTTGTAGGAGCAGTTTTCGTAGTTTGATCTTATTTGTGAAGTATATAAGGTATAGAGATTAGCTGGTGAAAAGTATTTGCGAGCCCAGAAGAGGAAACTTAATTTCTTAACAGCAGCATCTACAATTGATGTGACATGTTGGTGCCAATTGAGAATTCGATCCACAGAAATGCCAACAAATGAAAATGACTAATTACTTTGAATAACTTGGTTGTTCATTGTGATGGGTCTAAGGCTGGCGTATGTCTTATGAGAAAGAAAGCAAGACTGAGATTTGGTGGGGTTGAATTGCACAAGATTTCTACTTCCCCAGTCTAATATTTTTTGTAGATCCACGGATACAGAACCCTCCATGAGTCTGCGATCCTCATCTAATGGGCTAAAGAGACAGGCTTAGAATATTGTATATTTCAGTGGAGGGTGCTGTCGTCCGCGTAACTGTGAACTGGGTTGGATGTGCTAGAGAGGAGGTCATTGATATGGAGAAGAAGCAAAGTAGGGGCTGAAGCTGAACCTTGAGGAATTTCTGCATTAACTGGATACAGTTTAGACGAATGACCATCGACGACAACAGAAATGCTCCGGTTGGAGAGGAAATTTGCTGTCCAGGCACAGTGTTTTGGTGGTAGGCCATAGGCCAGAAGTTTATTAAGCAGCGCTGCTTTCCAGACCTGGTCGAATGCTTTGGATATGTCTAGAGCGACAATCTGGGATGCACCGTGTAGTCCCATAGACTTTTTCCAAGAATAGGTGACAAAGGAGAGGAGGCCGGCAGTTGATCTGCGCTGACGGAATCCATACTGCCTGTCGTAGGTTAGACTGTGTTTTACAAGAAATTGTAGTAATTCGGTGTTTATATACTTTTCCATCACTTTAGAGACGACTGAAAGAAGAGCCATAGGCCTGTAGTTACTAGGAAGCGCTTTCGATCTTTTCTTGGGGACGGGTTGCGGGTTGTACTCGACCAGTTTTCCAGTTACTTGGGAATATGCCTCGGGAAGATGTCTGAAACAGGAGAGTCAGGACAGGACAAGTTCTGGTGCGCATTTTTTGAGAACAATTGCTGGGACATCGTCAAGGCTAGAGGCTTTCCTGGTATTAAGAGAAGAGAGCATCTTTCGTACCTTTTTAATTTTCAAATGATATTCGTCATTTTATGCGCGACATTGGGGACTGTTGGTGGTTGAAAATTTGGAGTCAGGTTTGGAGTAGAATTGCCGGCGAACAACGAGGCAAAAAGTTCAGCCTTGTCCAGGGCGGTAGAAACAATTTCATCCCCTGAGACAAGAGGTGGGAACGTACTCTTGCAGAAATTATTCCTAATATATTTAGCAACAGTCAGGAAGGGCTTGCTGCCATTGGAACTTAAGAGGACAGGTATAGGCTAAACAGACAAGGATTTAATAAACGTCATCAAGGACACATTGTATATATCCAAGAACAACCAGCAGGCGGTTTTATAAGGTAACTATTTGCTAAGCTATCAATATACTCATTTTATTAGGATGTCTAAAAATATTTTTACAACTTATAATTTCTTGCACCAGCCCTAAACACATTTGTTTAAAAAACTTTCAGACAAAATCAAACTAAAATCTAGTTTGGTTACAGTTACAAAAATGTAGATCCGCAGAGAATAAGCCTATGCTAGAAAGTTATATATATATATATATATATATATATATATATATATATATATATATATATATATATATATATATATATATATATATATATATACATATATATGTATATATATATATATATATATATATATATATATATATATATATATATATATATATATATATATATACAGTGTGGAACAGCCAAATGGAATAAATTCGATAACGGATAAATGAGGACGTGTTGGGAAAAACGCTTGGACACGTCGATTTGTATTTTTAACTGCGCATCTTTTTCAAGAAAAAAAAATTATTTAGGGTGCGTCATGTGACAGTGGCCAATACCAACTTTCTTATTTTAAATACAAGCCCCTGTATATTATTAATTTTTTGGATTCTTCAGAAAATTCTAGACATAATTCATGTACAATATCCTATACCTATCTTCAACTGTTTCGGAAATATTAAGTATTTTCAGATTTATCACAAAAATTAACATTAAAAATAGAAAATTATTTTATTTCACAAATTCTAATAAGAAATACTGATTATTTCTTAATAATTTAAAGAAACAAAAAAAAATTAATGTCAATGTAGTAAATGTTCAAAATGCTCGCCACGAACATCTTGGCAACATGCTAATCTGGTATAGAAATGTCTTCTAACATTACTCAACATCTCAGGCGTGACTGATCTAATCGCAAGCGTGATTCGTCTTTTTAAGTCATCTAAGTTGAGGGGCTTAGTTTTGTATACAATACTTTTGACATATCCCCACAAAAAGTAGTCTAATAGCGACAGATCAGGAGATCGTGCTGGCCATTCTATCGATCCGCGCCTCCCTATCCACCGATTTGGAAAAATTTGGTTCAGGTACTGCCGGACATTGATTTGGTAATGGGGCGGTGCTCCATCTTGCTGAAACCATATTTTATTGGCAGGAACTTGTGGGTTTGCTGGATCTGGATATAAGTTTGTCAAAGTTGGCACGACATTATTTTGGAGCAGTTCTAAATATTTATGCCCATTCAAGTTGCCATCAATGAAAAAGGGACCTACGATATGATTTCCAACAATTCCTGCCCAAACATTAACTTTTTCAGGATATTGCGTATGTTCCTCTCTCATCCAATGAGGATTCTCATTAGACCAATAGCGGCAATTTTGACGATTAACATGACCGTGAAGTGTAAATGTGCTCTCATCAGAAAACAAAACATCTTTTAATTGGATCACATTGTTATCTAACATTGCCATCATTTGTTCACAAAAATACGTTCTCCTATCGAAATCGTCCTCCATGAGCTCCTGAGTTGGTATCATTTTATAGGGATGCATTTTACTTTCCTTTAATGTTCGAAAAATTGCTGTGTGGCTAACGTTGAATAGTTGGGCTGCTTGTCGACCAGAAGTATGTGGGTTTTCTTGAAACTCAAGCGTAATATCCAATTTCGTATCATCACTTACTGCATTGGCAGCTACTTTTTTTATCTGTCTCACATGACCAAGCTCGCGAAACTGCTTTTCTATTTTGATAATTGTTCCTTGGGATACAGGCGGCAAATTTGGAAATTTTTCGTGAAATAAGCGAGACACTTCCATCTGTGTCCGTGTGTTATCTCCATAACCAATCATTTGTAGAATGGTTATTTTGTGCATTTCTGTTAAATGAACCATTTTTCTGATATTATTACGTACAGTTAACGAAATTCAAACGACAATAGCACTGACACTAATCACTACTGTCATGCAGGCAGACGACAAGTTGCTAAGGCTACGAGTTTTATACGAACAGAAAGAAAACTGTTTTTGTTTTTGTTTCATTTCATATCAGTAAAAAGAAACGCAGGAATGGTTTTTGTTTACTTTCTCATTATCAAGAGCTGAATGGGAAATAAGTATTGAATGCAATGTAGCGAATTTGTGAAATAAAATAATTTTCTATTTTTAATGTTAATTTTTGTAATAAATCTGAAAATACTTAATATTTCCGAAACAGTTGAAGATAGGTATAGAACATTGTACATGAATTATGTCTAGAATTTTCTGAAGAATCCAAAAAATTAATAATATACAGGGGCTTGTATTTAAAATAAGAAAGTTGGTATTGGCCACTGTCACATGACGCACCCTATATAAATTTTTTTTCTTGAAAAAGATGCGCAGTTAAAAATACAAATCGACGTGTCCAAGCGTTTTTCCCAACACGCCCTCATTTATCCGTTATCGAATTTATTCCATTTGGCTGTTCCACACTGTATATATATATATATATATATATATATATATATATATATATATATATATATATATATATATATATATAATAGTTTCCTGCTTGGTAGTACTTTGTTACAACCTCCCTTTGGTGTATTCTACTAGATTATTCTGAAAAATTTATCAATATTGGATCACATTTTTAAACGTTTTCAGGAACCTTGTTGTGCTAGGCAGAAGAATCCATAATAAAAACTAATCCAAAGTTCACAGACTTAGTAATATGTAAAACTTTAAACTAGTAAGGTAGAATAGAGCTACAAAAATCGGTAGCATAACGCACTTGCTGCTTACAAACATTTTCAGTTATAGATATTTCTTTACAAAACCAAGTCTTAATAACCGTTTTCATCATTATAAAAAATGTTCGTGACACAGCAAGTGCGTTAAGGTAGTGAATTTTCATAAGAGCAATATATTATAGTGATTTCGCCTTGTATTAAAAGTTATAAAACATTACTTTATTTACTTAGGAACAGTTAAAAAATATGGTAAAGAAAGGCAAGCAAAAACATGATTTCCATCATTAATATTTATACAGTAATTTGCATAAAAAACTCAAATAAATTAATAAACAGGAAATATACTCAACAAAAATACACTAGAAAGCTGAACATAAGAAAAATTCCCATGGTTAATGCATTGAGTGTGATTGTATGCATGCAGAAGGGGAAGAAGAAACCCCAGGTCGAAGAGGGTTTCTGCTCCCTCACCCAAAAACACAGGGGGTTCTTCTTCCCCTCGTGCATGCATACAACTACCTGCAAAGCACAAAGCACAAGAAAAATTTCTTTGGATCAACCCCCGCCCAGCAACCCCATTCATTCTTGCTCACTTAAGTGTTTTAGGGGTTGTTTTCACCAAATTTGCCTCGTGGCTTGTGCATACAAGGAGGGTTCTAAGCATGTTTATGACAAAAATTTCTAAAAACCCCAAATGAAGTATAAGACTACACTGGACTACCAGGTCTTGATACTTGCAAAGAACATTGACGCCCGTGGTACTAAATTTAACAACGAACCTACCAAATATTGTCTTTCGCACTAAGAAAAACTATAAAAATGCTGATATGGTTGCTATTACTACATGATACATTAGTTATTTCCCCCGGTCATAAAATAATAATGTCTAAGGGGCCCTGTCATGGCTCAATTAAGAAACATAACACTGCTCGTAGAATATGTTTCTATTTTACGCAAAATTGAATTATCATTACCTCACAATTTTCATTTACAACCATCGTCCAATATTTATTTTCAATATTTATATCCATGTTTTAAATATGTTAGGTTAATTAAAAGTCAGTTGTAAAATACTAAAATTTGTACGCGTCTCCACCTATAACATTTTGTGTTAACTGGAGCTGCCGTGACAACATACTACCTGGTTCCGCACTGAGATGGCGTCCCTGTCGTACTTCTCTTCAATGTTCTACATGCTGACATGTTGCAATAATGTAACTTCCATTTGTTTCTGTCTACGATTTATTTAAATAGCATAGTAGTACAGGTAACGTCATCTCTCTTTGTCTAACATTGTAGATATTGCACTACAGAATCTGAAGTGACGTCGAGGATTGTTTTCTTATAAATTTCGAATAACTTTATTTTCCTTTGACCAAACGATTTCAAAATTGGTACAAAACCATTTCTACCATCTCATTATCGTCTTTTTCTCGTTTGTCCGCTGTTTGTGTGCTTATATCGGTCATCTGCCCCTTCTCGTGTCTCGCTTGTGCGGACTCAGTTGGTTTTATGTACGCTTCCGATATCGCCTCCATATATTCTGTCACCAAGAGCAAAGTTTGGTATAATCATCTAGTTTACAAATTGCTGTCTTAATTTCGTTTTCGTGTTCGGGATTTGTTTTAATCTTCTACCCGATCGGAACCAGCGGTGATATTTTTACTCACTTGGTGTATTTTCTGTCGTTTATCATACATTTTTGATGTTCTACACATCCTTTTAAAGTGGAAAGTGAAAATACACCTAGCCATCGGCAACACCAATATCGTCGATGTCAGAAAGGAACAATAGTCGGCCGAAAGGTAGATAAATTGAAGTCAGGCCAAATAGGAAAGATGAAAGAGGAGGGAACTCACCCACGACAAGTTGAAGTAAAGTGAGTAGCCCAGCTCAGGTGTGTATGCGTATTGGTGACCATGCGTATCCACGTACTCACAAGGAGTGAGTCTATGTCCTTTTAAGGTGTAAATTTTCGTTTGAATCGCTTAAACAATTTGGGAGATATTGCGTTTGAAAAATATTTTTTAATTATTTGTTAGGAAAAATTTGGCGTCAAGATCTCATGAACGAACTCATCCAAGCCATTAACAAAACAAAAGTAATTCCCAAATTTGGTCCAAATCAGTGAAGTATATTTTTTTAATTATCGGTTGGATATATATATATATATATATATATATATATATATATATATATATATATATATATATATATATATATATATATATATATATATATATATAGTTTTTTTTCACTGACCTTGAAAATGGGTTCCAGGGGCCCTAATTCGTGCTCATTTGAAGAAATTTTCCGAAAGTCTCACCGTCGACGATACCTCTCTATTAGTGAATTTTCTTAATTCACTAATATATGTAAAATCGAGTTTTCAACTCCCACATTAGTTTTCGGCTGGTTTGCTCAAATATTTTTAAACGCACAAATCCGACATGCCTAAAATGGGACAGTACCTCTCAGTATACATTACATATGTACCTAGGTATGAAAAGATAATTCAAAGGATGTTGAAAAATATATACGATACTACTGTACAATTTACACAACGTTTTCAGCCATATTTATAATTTACCGAGTCAGCATTTGTATGTGACAAACACTACGGACGTGGTTGTGTTTCAAAATGCCTGGAATTTTTAAATTGCATTTGTTTGCAACATGCAACTAACACTGTCACATTCCTGTATAGTTGATTTAGGGAAATTGAATGATTAGTGAAAATTATCATCGTGAAAACAATATGAAATTCGAATAGTGGAAACAGTAAACTCTGCTAGCGACTGAGCCAATTACCTTACCTAGGGTATTTTGCCAACAAATATGGCAAAACAAATATAAATATTTGTTCTGGATAATGAATCCAGGTGAATCCACCTTTAAATAAAATATTGGAATGGATTGCTACATACTTATGTTTTGACTGTTATTCTGGCTCTAAACAAATTTAATAAATTCAGAAAAAAATAACGGAGAGAAAAGAAATACCCTCAGTCTAGAAGATTACCTAGTTGATATTGTCAAGGTTATATACAAGGTGATTTACAGATGATTGTACGTTTGAAGTTTCTGAGTAACTTGACCTTATTTGCTTTTGTTTTCGCCATCATGATATTTTTTTTGATTTGATTTAATTGGTCTCGAGAATTTTCTCATTTGGCCAGGGACAGAAGATACAACATACTGGTTTCCTGTATCCGGTGCAACCAGTATATACATCACAATTTACAGGACCTTTTTTATTACCACTATTATTATTTTCGCCAATTAAGGTGGAGACAAGGACACATATTTTCACGTCTAGAGGTCCTTGAAAACGAAGTTGTGACACTACATCTGGACCAGGGAAAGAGATGTTTAACACTATGATGAACAGAGGAGTTTACATGACAAAAAAATCAAACATATATATATATATATATATATATATATATATATATATATATATATATATATATATATATATCGCTTAGTATCTTGATTTTAAATTTGATTTGCTTTAACACACTATCCTTCACAACCAGCAGCTTTTGTAGCTATTTTGCGGTTTCTCCTACACGTGTTACGTGATCTGCGTATGTGATGCAATAATAATAATAGATAGATAGATAGATATCATTTATTAACTCAATATATATAGTCAATTTAACTATATTACCCGTTGGGTGTTGAGCTTATCATTTGTACAATATAAATAAATCAAAACAAATTCTACATATAATACATCCCTATTTTATGCAATACATTTCTAGTAAAGTAAATTCAAAACTAAAAGTTCATATTGAAAAATTCTTCCATGGTATATATAGGGTTCTCTTCTAATATATTTTTTAAGCTTTTTTAAAAATGCTTGTTTGTTTCATCTCGGATTGTTTTTGGAATCTTGTTGTAAATTTTTATCAAACTAAATTTTGCATTTTTCTGTAGCCGAGTGACTCTTGCTCTGGGCAGATTTAAATTTTGTTTTCCACGTAGCTCGTAGTCGTGATCTTGTATATTTGTAGAAAATATGTCCATGTTTTGTTTCACAAAAAGTGAAGCCTCCAGTACATAAATGGCATAGCAGGTAAGTATATTATTTTCTTTAAAATAGCTTCTACAACTATGATCTTGTTTCAGGTTAAACATTGATCTTATGCATCTCTTCTGTGCTATTTACTGAACCGCCCCACAGTATTATCCCATATCTTAATATAGATCCAACCAATGCATTATAAGCTGTAATCACTGTAGCTTTAGAAGATGCTTTAGAGAGCGTTCTTAAAAGGTACGTGCTTTTTGAAATTTTCTTGGCCAATTCGTCTATATGGTTCTTCCAGTCTAGTTTCGCGTCTAGTTTTAACCCAAGAAACTTTGCTGAGTATACCAATGGTACGGATTTTGAAGCTTCCAGTTCAATATTCTTTTTTTCTTCTTCCTTTGCTTTGGTGTTGAACTCAATGACCGTTGTTTTATGAAGATTCAGTGTCAGGTTATTCACCGTGAACCAATACTGTATTTTAGACAAAACTTGTTGTATGTCAGTCTTAAGTCTGGGGATGTTATGGTCTGAAAAAACAATTGCGGTATCATCAGCATACATGTTGATCCTTTTATCTATCCAGTTTGGCAGGTAGTTTGTGTAAATTATATACAAGGAAGGTCCCAAAATTGAACCTTGGGGAACTCCTTTATTTATGATTCCATATGTGGAACTTATTTTCTTGCCATCGTCACCATACTCAACTAAGTTCTGTTTTCTGTTATCTAAATAAGATTTCAAAAGCTTCAAAGGAATACCTCTAATACCATATTTTTCTAGTTTTGCTAACAGTAGATCATTCCTTATCGAGTCAAATGCCTTACTTAAATCAAGGAAAATTCCATATACCACATGAGCTTCATTAAGAGCATCATACACTGCGGATATTATTTTGTAGACTGATTTTATTGTATGTTTCCCTCTTCTAAAGCCGTACTGGTATTTCGTAAGCAGATTGTTTTGTTCAAAAAACTTCATAATTCGTGGTTGTAATACCTTCTCATAAATTTTTGATATGTTTGGTAGAATTGCTATCTGTCTGTAGTTTTTAAGATCTTCTGTGTTGCCTGTGGTATTACTTTTTTTGTATAGGGTGCGTACGTTGGCTATTTTAAGGTTGTCTGGAAATATACCTGTTTCAAAAGTTTTATTAATTAGATGACATAATGGTGCCGACAATACATCTGCACTTTTCTTTAAAATCACCATAGGAATTTTATCCCATCCTTCTGCTGTTGCGTTTTTCAGTCCAATAATGACATGATATATTTCATCTTCTGTGACTGGAGTTAAAAAGAAACTTTTCTCATTATCTTCTATTTTGTCTAGCAAAGGTTTTGCACCTTGGATATTTGGACACATGTGCAAAAATATATTATTTGCTTCATTTAAGACCTTTACTTTGTTTGTCTTATTGTCTGTAATTTTGGGTGACATTTTTTCTGTGTGTTTCTGTTGTTTTATGACTGTCCATATTGTTTTTGTTTTATTATCAGACCCATTTATTTTTCTTTCATTTTCCAGAAATTTTGCTGTGCGGATGACTTTTCTTAGGAGTTTGCTATACTTTGTATATACTGATTTATCAATCTCACCTTTCTTTTGCAATTCATATAGAGTTCTCTTCTTCATACATGATATCTTTATACCTTTTTTTATCCATGTTTTAGTATGCTTTGAGATTTTAACAATTTTTAGTGGCATGATACTGTGAACTTTGGTTGAAATTTTATCTGAAATTCTTTATAAGCTTCATTTACATCTTCTATACTGTATAAATATTCCCAATCAACAGACAATAGTTCTTCTTTTATTGCTTTCAATTTTGTTTTGCTGAAGTTTCTTTTATATCTCCTATATTCGTTTAAGTTTTCTTTTATTTCAAAATTAACCCTTATACCTTCGTGGTCAGATTAAGCTGTATTGATTACTTCTGCTACACTTTTATAGTTTTTAGTTATATATACATTATCTAGTAACGATTCTCCACGAGTAGGTTTGGATATTTGAGGTCTTAGTCCATACGTATTTAAAAGGTTATTTAAAAAATGAATTTGTCTTCTGACGTGCGCGTTTCTTGTCAAGTAATTTAAGTTAAAATCTCCACATATAATTAAATTATACTTATTTAACTTATTGTTGAATTCGTCAACCACCTCAGTCAATTTTTTGTAGAAGATGTCAAGTTTACCTGTTGGTGGACGATACAAGCATACTGCGATTAACTTATACTCCTCCAATACTGTATTCAAAATGCCCATCTATACAATGTGTACTTTCTTTTATGTCTTGATACTTTCTATCCTGTTTAACATAAATGCAAGTTCCCCCATGAGGAGGATATATCTAACTGGAGGGTGACGGAACACATATCAATGTCTGATCATCGTATGATCAGCTTTGAATTGGATGTGGACCGTGAGAGTTCTCCCCCCAGGAGAAATCCAAGGAAGACCGACTGGGATGCCTATCTAATAGGCCTCGGTGGGTCGCCAAGGAGCCCAGAGGGGAGTAGACTCTCTATAGAGGCATTAGATAGCGAGGTCGAGGCCCTAGAAGGGAAAATAATGGCAGCCTACGAGGCCGCGTCACCACTTAGGGGGGAACCGTCCATCAAAGTTAGATGGTGGAACAAGGATCTCGCCGTACTACGCGGGCGGACTCGGAGGGCCTTAAACCGAGCCGTCCGAGAATCGGGTGAAGCGGCCTGGGACGAGTTTAGGACTGCCAGAAGGGAGTTTAAGAAGGAATTACGCCGGAGTAAGCGAGCTGGTTGGCGCGCGTACTGCGGGGAAGTCAATTCCCCGCCTGACGCAGCCAGGCTGGTGAGAGTACTCAAACAAGAGTTAGGTAGTAATGTAGGATCTTTAAGGAAACAGGACGGGAGCTGGACAAGCACCGGTGAGGAGACCCTGCGTCATCTCGCCGAAGTTCACCTTGAGGGCGGTGGAGCCGTCACGGAGGCTGCCGAACCGGGCCGGTGGACAGTCCCGAATGCGGACTGGCAGCTGGCGGAGGAGGTGGTCACAGATGGCTCTATAACCTGGGCGGTGAGCGAGTTCGCTCCATTCAAATCCGCAGGCTGCGATGGGATTTTTCCAGCCCTGCTCCAGAGGGGCCTGGATATACTGCTTCCCAACATAAGGGAGGTTTTTCGGGCCAGCCTGGCGTGGGGCTACGTCCCAAAGGCCTGGCGCCGGGTTAGGGGGGTCTTCATTCCCAAACCGGGAAGGGAGGACTACACGCTGGCCAAGGCGTACAGGCTAATCAGCCTAACATCCTTCCTACTTAAGGCATTGGAAAAGTTAGTAGATAGGTTTATGTTGGGAGGGATCCTCAAGGATCATCCCTTCCACAAAGGTCAGCACGCGTACCAGCGGGGGAAATCGACGGAGACGGCGCTCCACGCTGTGACTTGAAGGTGGAAAGGGCTCTACACTACGGGGAGAGCACATTAGCTGTGTTCTTCGATGTGGAGGGGGCCTTTGATAAGGCAAGGACGGATACGGTCTGTAACGCCCTACAGGAGAGGGGAACGCCGAGGTCCCTAATAAGCTGGGTGGCGAGCATGCTGGGGGACAGGAGAGTGTCGCTGACCTTGAGGGGCCGAGGGCTGGACGTTGGGGTGACGGGCGGCTGTCCCCAGGGGAGCTGCCTTTCGCCTCATCTATGGTGTCTGGTCATGGACGGCCTCTTGGAGCGGCTCTCTGAGAATGGCTTCTACGCACAGGCGTACGCTGATGATGGGCTGGTCTTAGTCACCGGCAAATTCCTCGGCGTCGTCTGTGAGTGCATGCAAGCTGCCTGTAGCATAATCGAAAGGTGGTGTGGTGAGCAGGGACTCTCCGTAAACCCGGCGAAGACGGAGATGATTCTATTTACCAAGAAGAGGAAGGTAGAGGGGTTCAGGGCGCCCGTGATGTTTGGAAAACCTTTAGCTTTAGTGCGGGAGGTCAAATATCTGGGGGTGATCATGGACCCGAAACTAACATGGGGGTCGCAAATAGAACGAGTTGTGAGGAAGGGAGTAGCGACCCTCTGGCAGCTGCGTCGTGTGATAGGGAGGACCTGGGGAGTTAACCCCCGGATCCTTCATTGGATCTACACTGCGATCGTCAGGCCGAGAATCCTCTATGGGGCGTTGGTCTGGTGGTGTGGTGTGAACCAAACAACCAGCAGGAAGCTGGCCAAACTCCAAAGGCTGGCTATCCTGGGTATCACAGGCGCTATGAGGACGACACCCTCAGCCGCACTAGAGGTCCTGTTGATGCTGCCACCGCTTCCCATCTGTATCAGAAGGGAGGCTATGGCGTCGCATCTTAGGATCCGGGACTCAGGTAACTGGAGCGGAGAGGGAGCAGTAATAGGGCATGCAAGAGTCGCCAAGGAGGTGGAAAAGGAAATTCCGATTTCCGCCATAAAGGTGAGGGATGCCGAGGACGATATTAGGTTGACTAGGCCATACACCCTCAGGATCCCCAGTAGGGATCAGTGGAGGGAAAATGAGGTTACATTCCAGCCCGCAAGCCTGGTCTGTTTCACCGACGGATCGCGGCTGGAGGACCAGCAATCCTCCGGGGCAGGAATATACATCGAGGGCCTGGGGGTGCGCGAGAGCTATGCTCTTGGCGCATACACCACGGCATTCGAAACAGAGGCGTATGCTATCCTGTCTGTGGCCAATAGACAGGATGTGAAGATGAGTCCCGAGAAATGTGTGTGCATTTGCTCGGATAGCCAGGCGGTCCTCCGGGCAGTCTGCGCGGCCAGAATCAGGTCACCCCTGGTTCAGGAGTGCGCTGACGCCCTCAGAGGGCTAGCCAGGACGAAGGAGGTGCAACTGGTGTGGGTTCCGGGACACTGTGGCGTGGCGGGGAATGAGGTGGCGAATAATCTCGCAAAGCTTGGTTCCCGGCGGCCGTTCTGTGGCCCGGAGCCTGCGATAGGCATAAGTAGGAAGACAGTCTCTGTCGTCTTAGACAGGTGGACCGAGGAAGCAATGGAGAGGCACTGGGGGTCGGTTGATGGCTGCAGGCAGGCGAGGGACTTCGTGGAGGGGCCGGACAGAGATAAAGCTTCGCCGCATCCTCGGGGTGCTGACAGGCCACTGCGCCCTTAGAAGACACCTCACATTGATAGGCGTAGAGAGGGATCCCATTTGCCAGGAATGTGGCGAGGATGAAGAAACGTCCTACCACTACCTGTGTGAATGCGAGGCTTTTGGGAGTCTTCGAGCAGAATTGTTCGGATCAAGGACTCTGCAGAGGAATCAGGTAAGTACCGTCCAATTGAAGACCGTCACGGCCTTCATCTCGAGGTCGAGGCGGTTTGGCGACGGAACCGAGGAAGAGTAGAGCATGGTTGCTGGGTTGCTGGGGTTGGCAAAAAGGGCCCATTGTGGCCTACTTGCTTGGCGTTGGCCTCCCCACCACTGCTACTACTACTCCCCCATGATGCATATCTTGTCTTGTAGAAATGGAAGAAAGATTATACCCAGTGATTGTTGGTCTTTCATCTTGATGCAGCCAGTGTTCACTAAAACAGAGCATTTCCATGCTGTCTGATATTATAGCTTCTATTTCTGTTATTTTGAATCTAAGTGATTGTATATTTTGATAAAATAAAATTCCATTTACATTTATGTTACCTATAAAAAATCATTTAAAACATTTTCTTTTTGTTGGCCATCTTTTTTATTAAAATCAAAACGAAATATTTTAAAAACCACACCTTTTGACCAAAAATCAGATTCATACAGCTTTTCTTTAAAAGTAAAGTCCACTCCTATGCGAAAGCACTTGTTATCACCCTTCTCATATTTTGTTTCTATTTCGTCTATTATTATTTCATCGTTTTTAACTTTTAATTTATCAGATATATATTTAACTACAATGTCCTTGTTGACATTGTCTTTGATTCTGCCCAAAAATAGCCAGGCTCTTCTATTTTTTATTTCTCTTCCAGTGAAAGCATCCGATGTTTCATTAGTACCAACACTTACGATTCTTTGTTTATAACTTCTTTTCTTATTTCCTTTTGTCCAATTGTCTACAAGTTCATTATCCTTCGGCATAATATCTAATTGTACCTCTTCTGTTTCGTTTATATTCTTATCTTTATTTTCAGATTGTGTTATATTTGCATTATCTAATTTTTGAGTGTTTCCATTAGTATTCATTTTTATTTGAGCACTTTGTTAATTTTTTTGTTTGTCTTTTACATTACTTGATTGATCTTCAGTTCTATTAGCATACTTTCTAGCATAGTTTTCAGTGTATTTTTCATCACCAATTTTTGCATTTTCCTTTCCACTCAGTTTATTTTTCAATTCTGCATTTTCTTTTATTAAACCAATATGATATTTAATAACCGATATTTCATTATCTTGTTCTTGAATTAATTTATTTTTGTTTTCAATAATAATTTCCTTCTATATGAGCAGCTCTTTAAGATATCTTATCTCTATTTGATATGGAACTACACTTTCTTGAACCGATGGAGATTTTATATTTTCACTTGATACACCTGCATTACTTTCATTTTCACAACAATTTATCGTATTTTCCGTCAAATATTCTATGCTTTTAGTGAATTTTCGTAGAAAAAATTCACTAATGGGGAGATCCCGACTTTTGAATTTTGAAAAAATTTTTGCAAATGAGCGCGAACTAGGACCCCTAGAACCCATATCCGGGGTCAGTTTCAATTTTTATATGTTTATATATATATATATATATATATATATATATTTATATATATATATATTTATATATATATATTTATATATATATATTTATATATATATATTTATATATATATTATATATATATATATATATATATATATATATATATATATATATATATATATATATATATATATATATATATATGTATCACACCGATAACTCAAAAAATAATGGGCCGATTTTGATAAAATTTGGCATGTACCTTTCTTTTGTAAATGGCTTGGATAAGTTCGTTAGTCAGGAAAATCGGACGAGGTTTTCCGGGAAAATTTTGAGTTTTCATTCGAAAAAAATTCTTATCTCAAAAAGTAATAAGCCTATTTTAATAAAATTTGGCATGTACCTTCCTTTTGTAAATGGCTTTGACAAGTTTGTTAGTCAGGAAAATCGGACGAGGTTTTCCGGGAAAATTTTGAGTTTTAATCCGAAAAAAATTTTTATCTCAAAGAATAATAAGCCGATTTTAACAAAATTTGGCATGTACCTCCCTTTTGTAAATGGCTTTGATAAGTTCGTTAATCAGAAAAATCGGACGAGGTTTTCTGAAAAAATTTTGAGTTTTCATTTGAAAAAAAATTTTATCTTAAAAAATAAAAAATCTATGATAACCAAATTTGGTAGGTAAGTTTACGATATAAAAAGTAAACCATACACCAAAATTTAGATTTCTATGTTACAAGCAAAAAAAGTTATAATAAAATATTTTGCGCCAGATCATTTCTATGAAAATTCACTACCATAACGCACTTGCTGCGTCTTTGAGTTTTTTAACATTTTTAGGCATGAAGCATGTGACACAGTACCACACTTAATGCATTTTAGTCCTATTTTCGCGACACTTCTGCACCGTTTACACGGTTTTTGCGGGGCGTTCAAAACCACGTCTGAACCTCCCGTCATTTCATTCACAATAATAATAATAATAATAATAACAATAATAATAACAATAATAATAACAATAATAATAAAAATATAATAATAATAATAAGTAATAATAATAAACCCTATATAAGTTGATCACATCTTGACTTGAGAAACGTATATATGCGCACTGCGCACGAAACAACATAATTTCGAGCCAGCAAAAGGGTATGCCAAAGGCTAGATGCATTCTCGCAACAATTAGAACCGTAGACCGGTTTCGCTCTCATTAGCGCTCTTCAGTACGGCATACTAATTGTAGCAAAAATGCACGAAAAATAACACGGCTATAGTATAGCCATGCTACAATTAGTATGCCGTACTGAAGAGCGCTAATGAGAGCGAAACCGGTCTACGGTTCTAATTGTTGCGAGAATGCATCTAGTCTTACATACTTTGTCCCTATATTGGGGTAGAAATGGGCCAGGGCTAACAATTTTTTAAATTGTTAGTTAGTTGTATACTGTCTCTATTTTTAACACTCTGTGTTATTTGGAGCGGGCGTGACAACATAGTACTTGGTTCCGAACTAGGTGGCGACACGTTCACCACTCACTTAGTGTTTTAAGACTGGCTATACTATAGCCGTGTTATTTTTCGTGCATTTTTGCTACAATTAGTATGCCGTACTGAAGAGCGCTAATGAGAGCGAAACCGGTCTACGGTTCTAATTGTTGCGAGAATGCATCTAGTCTTACATACTTTGTCCCTATATTGGGGTAGAAATGGGCCAGGGCTAACAATTTTTTAAATTGTTAGTTAGTTGTATACTGTCTCTATTTTTAACACTCTGTGTTATTTGGAGCGGGCGTGACAACATAGTACTTGGTTCCGAACTAGGTGGCGACACGTTCACCACTCACTTAGTGTTTTAAGACTGGCTATACTATAGCCGTGTTATTTTTCGTGCATTTTTGCTACAATTAGTATGCCGTACTGAAGAGCGCTAATGAGAGCGAAACCGGTCTACGGTTCTAATTGTTGCGAGAATGCATCTAGTCTTACATACTTTGTCCCTATATTGGGGTAGAAATGGGCCAGGGCTAACAATTTTTTAAATTGTTAGTTAGTTGTATACTGTCTCTATTTTTAACACTCTGTGTTATTTGGAGCGGGCGTGACAACATAGTACTTGGTTCCGAACTAGGTGGCGACACGTTCACCACTCACTTAGTGTTTTAAGACTGGCTATACTATAGCCGTGTTATTTTTCGTGCATTTTTGCTACAATTAGTATGCCGTACTGAAGAGCGCTAATGAGAGCGAAACCGGTCTACGGTTCTAATTGTTGCGAGAATGCATCTAGTCTTACATACTTTGTCCCTATATTGGGGTAGAAATGGGCCAGGGCAAACAATTTTTTAAATTGTTAGTTAGTTGTATACTGTCTCTATTTTTAACACTCTGTGTTATTTGGAGCGGGCGTGACAACATAGTACTTGGTTCCGAACTAGGTGGCGACACGTTCACCACTCACTTAGTGTTTTAAGACTGGCTATACTATAGCCGTGTTATTTTTCGTGCATTTTTGCTACAATTAGTATGCCGTACTGAAGAGCGCTAATGAGAGCGAAACCGGTCTACGGTTCTAATTGTTGCGAGAATGCATCTAGTCTTACATACTTTGTCCCTATATTGGGGTAGAAATGGGCCAGGGCTAACAATTTTTTAAATTGTTAGTTAGTTGTATACTGTCTCTATTTTTAACACTCTGTGTTATTTGGAGCGGGCGTGACAACATAGTACTTGGTTCCGAACTAGGTGGCGACACGTTCACCACTCACTTAGTGTTTTAAGACTGGCTATACTATAGCCGTGTTATTTTTCGTGCATTTTTGCTACAATTAGTATGCCGTACTGAAGAGCGCTAATGAGAGCGAAACCGGTCTACGGTTCTAATTGTTGCGAGAATGCATCTAGTCTTACATACTTTGTCCCTATATTGGGGTAGAAATGGGCCAGGGCTAACAATTTTTTAAATTGTTAGTTAGTTGTATACTGTCTCTATTTTTAACACTCTGTGTTATTTGGAGCGGGCGTGACAACATAGTACTTGGTTCCGAACTAGGTGGCGACACGTTCACCACTCACTTAGTATGCCAAAGGATTTAGGGAATGCAAAGAACAGCTATTCATTGATTAGGTTGTGTGCAATCAAGCTTACAATGGACGAACAAATCTATTTGCTGCCTACGTGGATTACAAAAATGCCTTTGAATCAGTTCCACGCGAATGGCTTTTCAGCGTGCTGAAGATCTACAAGATCAATACTTACATCCTGAGGTTCCTTGAACACACAATGTCTACCTGGATAACAAAGATTCAGTTACAGGTACAAACAGGTGATAACGTCGTAACCAGCACGATACCAATTAGAAGAGGCATATTTTAGGGCGATTCGCTAAGCCCATTGTGGTTCTGCCTCGCATTGAATCCACTAGCAAACAGCCTTGACTACACCACATATGACTTCAGCATAAAAAGCAATGGCAGGGAGAAAATGAGGCTATATGCTGCTGTATATGGATGATCTCAAGCTGCTGGCCTCCACAAAGAATCACCTAGAACAACGCATAAAAAACGTGGAAGGGTTTTCCAGAGACATTGACATGCAGTTTGGGTTTGATAAATGTCGCACCTTATGTGTAGTCAGAGAGAAAATACAACCAGGTGTATATGAAATGCAGAACGGCCAGCAAATTGCCTCGACGGATGTAAAAGAGTGTTATAAATACCTGGGAATACAGCAAGCGAGAAAAATAAACCACTCGGTAATGAAAAACGACCTGACAATTGAATTTACGAAACGAGTAAAGCAAGTGGTGCGATCACATCTTAACAGCAAGAACCTGACTAAAGCTCTGAATAAATATGCATGTTGTACACTTAGCTACTCATTTCATATTGTGAACTGGAGTAAAACGGAAGGTGCGAACACTCACAACAAAATCCATAAAGCATCACCCCCGTAGTGCTATCGAGCGAGTAACCCTACCAAGGTGGACAGTGAGTGTTGGATATTAGTAAACAGTTGGACCAGCAGATAGTAAACCTGCGTACATATTTCCATCAGCAGGCACTTACTTTTGCACTACATCGTGCCATATGCGAGGCAGATGATTCAACATCACTACAGTTAAAAGAAAGTGAAATACAAAGTCACCATCGGACTTATCAGGACAAGCTGCAATCTTGGATGCAGAAGCCTCTCCATGGGTGACATCTGAATGAGACCTCCCAGGCACATGGCGATAAACTGGCGTCGAAGTATGGTTGGTGTCCGGACAGATGTTTCCAGAGACAGAGGGGGTTTTGCTGGTCATACAAGATCAGGTCATCCCAACAAGAAACTACCTGAAGTATATAGTTGGAGATAATTCGGTCCGAGATGACAAATGTAGATTTGGGTGCCAGTCAGCAGAGGCGCAGCGCATTACCGGATGATGCCAAGCGTTTGATGCAACAGAATATAAAGCGAGGCACGACGCAGTTGCTAAAATACTTCATCAAGAAGTGGCTCTGATACTGGGACTTTTACATCTTTGTGAGGTACCCTACTATAGATACACTCCTGAGCTTGTTCTAGAGAACACATGATGCAGGTTGTACTGGGATAGGACCGTGCTCACAGATAAACGTGTTGCCCACAACAGGCCAGATATAATAATAGTGGATAAGTCGTGCAACCAAGTGACGCTGAATGATGTAGCCATTCCAAATGTTAATAATCTAGAGATAAAGTACAACGAGAAGATCATTAAGTATAGAGACCTCGAGATACAAGTAAAGAGACAGTGGAGGGCAGATAGTGTCCGAGTGATTCCAATAGTCATGTCATCTACTGGTGTGGTTCCTAAGAATCTTCGAGATAACATTAAGAGGCTGGGTTTTGGAGCGCATATTTATAAGGTTATGGAGAAGGCGTTAAAACTTGCAACTGCTCACACTGTGCGGAGATTCCTGGGAAATGAGGATGTGTCGCCTGGTCGTTCAGGGCCGAATAACTTGGAAAGGGCTCCATCTGAGCTCAGTCACTTTGGTATCTGAGACACTTTGAGGGAGTGTGCAAGTCCTTCAGGCTTAAGTCAATAAAAATAATACTATATTTGAAGGCGATTCGCTAAGCCCATTGTGGTAACGCCTCGCATTGAATCCACTATCAAACCGCCAGATATAACTTCGCTATAAAAAGCAATGGCAGAGGGCAAATGAGGCTAAATCAACTGCCGTATGTGAACGATCTTAAGCTAATGGCCACCAGAAAGAACCACCGGGAACAACTCCTTAAAATCGTGGAAGGGTTTTCCAGGGATATTAACAAGCAGTTTGGGCTTGACAAAAGTCGCACCTTATGTGTAGTCAGAGAGAAAATGCACTTTCTACAGCGCGTCATCCAAAAAGCTTGTACTCTAATATGCTTTTACTCGTAATGGTCATAATTTAACAAGTATAACTTGAATTAATCGCCTAAACACGTTGGGACTGTCACCTTTAATTTAGTTGTAGCATCAGTACTTTAGAAAGCATTGCTTCTTATCATAAATTTTACAAAACCTTTATACGAGTATACCAGTCTTAAGTCCACACAATGCTTTACATTATCTAAAGCTCGTGACCCATTAAAATGTAAATTATGACGTAATGATGACGTCCGCGTTCATTCTTCAGGTCAACCAGATTACAAACGTTGCGTGTTCTGATTGGGGTGTTAGGTAGAGGTCGCTACCTTCGCATAACCTGGAAAAATAATAAACTGCTGTCGTGCAACGTCACAAATGGTCACATTCCTTAAAATTCGTGATACATACTTATCCCAGTTCTTAATTCGAAGTGTACACATTAACCACAGGGTTATAAGGGAAATTATTGTAATTAATTATTGTAATTTATATAATCTATGACTGGTTATGCGAGCACAAAATAAAATGATGTATATACATGAGATTTAGTCCCAAAACTTTAGGGGAATGTAGCACGTGAAACTTTTGGAGGTTCGTATAAGGCAAACTCTTAAAGTGTAATACCTTTACACTAAAGGTACAGGCGACGGTTTCGTGTTCATAAAAGCACTTTGTTTTTGAAGTTTATAATCTTCTATAGATTCAAGGAATAACAAAACTGTAGGGAATTTACAAAATTGATTTTTGCAGCTTTTAGTGAATTTTCGTGGAAAAAATCGTCCGTGAGTAGTTATCTGTTTATATACATATTATTGTATAGAAGGCTGTGTATATTTTATAATTTAAATTATAGTGTGTATTTTATAAGTATTTTAAGTGTTAATCTGTTTCATTATTGAATTTGTATTTAAATGTATAGACTGTATATAAATGTTTATTTTGTAAATCAATTATAGTGATTTATGTATAGTTTTTGATTTTAAAAGTTGGGCGCCTTTTGATTTGCTGAAAATAAATATAATTTTAATCTACCATTTATTTTAGGACACTCGTTATATACCTTTATAACAAAACTAATATATTTTTTTTTAATGTCAAATTATTATTTGTATTAATACAGCTCTTAGTCTATAAAATTTCTTTTGAGAAAATAAGTATTTACCTGTTCCTTGTTATTCTGTTTTTTTAATTATTTACCACGGCTACCTTTGAGTATCTCTTTCTCAACAGGGAATATTTTATCTTTGGATTCTGTAGTGAAAATTCTTACACTCTCCAGCATCTATGATTCAGTTGTTGATCCTTCTTTAATTTGGCTATTTGCTAGTTTAGTCAATGGAAGGATGACTTAATAGACTTTAAGGAATTTTTAAAAACTTTATGCTTGCTTTAGGTTATTGTTAACAATCCTGTTTTTAATCCTTCCGGATATTCTCCTTTGTTTTTGTTATCACCAATTAAATTTGATAATTAGTGTTTGAAATTTGCTTTAACCAATTGTTGTCTTTATTTTTCAATCATATGGCAGATTCTATAAAATGAGTCAAATAACACTACTTCCTTTCGATCATTAATTAAATAACTGGATTAAAGTCAGGTTAGTCAAATATATGTTTGTAAGTTCAAATTTATAACCTATACATTTTTATCCAAATGTCAAACGTTATTTAGCATTATGATTAACAAATTCTTTCCTTTACTACTCATTAACTGGCTTCTACTTAGTTTCCTTATTTCCCTACATTAACACTTTCTTCGATAGTTCCTCCACCTGCTGCCCCCAACAGATCTACCAGGAGAACAGAGCAAATGCACCCTTTTACTGTCCAGGTGACCAGACATTGGACACCTTGTTATGCCCGTTCTTTTATCCCGAAGACTTTTTCCACTTTCCTCCTTGTCGACACTCATGGTACGATAGTATTTAGGCTGTACGCCCTCGTGGTGTGTTGATGAAATATAAAAAAATAATAAGAAAAAATTGCACACTTTATTTTATAAGCAGGACACTTCTGTTGCCTTGTGTGGGAATAACCACAGAACTCGTATACGATTTACTTCTTCCCTTTCTCTCTTTCACTCCCTTTATTTAGTAAGGTAATAAGGCAGGTCGAGCTTTACAAGGCTCTTTTGATTATTCATTCAAAGCAGCAATTTTAAAATGTACCGGTAATTTTTTATTATTATTTTTTGCTTATGCTATTTCTTGGTCGATATTTTTTTCTGCTGGTACATTATCGATTGACTATATTATTTTATTTTATTTCTTTTCTATGTTGTTGGTATTGTTGAATTAATTAATTACAATACGTAATAATGCCAATTTGTTCATTTCAGAAATTACCATAACCGATCTATATCGTGCTTTCGCAGACGTGTAAATACAAGTTTTCCTTCTATCTACAGCATGATTGGATTACATGGCATTAGTCTCACGGAAGCCGTAGTAAGTTTGTTGTCTCCTTATTTTAATTTAAATTGTCTTGTCTGGCGTGTTCGTGTTTTGTTATGCGCTTGTCGTTTACAACACGAATATTACAATATCTAGGCTTTCAATCAATATCATACTCAGGACAAGCGTTATAGGGTTATTCTTTTAAGGAAGTGGCGTTTGTTTTGATAATGAATTTTCATAAAAGAGAAAGTCTCTTCTAAGATCGCAAATAGTTTTTTAAAATTAAAAAGTATCAATCTCCTCATTAACGAATTATTTGTACGAAAATTCTTTAAAATAGCAGACTGCTTAATCACAAACACTATAACTTAACGACTGCCAAAGCATCAGAGAAGAGGTCTATTACATTAATTGTTGTTGTTGCTCTTACTTGGTGAAACAGTTCTGAAATAAAGATGTCTTCTCTGGCTTCACAACTATGGTTTTTCATATCTGGAATCGGTTTCGCTACTTGAAAGCATCATTAGACAGGAATTGGAATTTTATCATAACATATGATGCTCACTAGTATTCAAAGAGATTACAGATAGGAAAATCAACATTTGAAGCTAGAGAAGAGTTTTCTACATATGTACTTAGCACGGGTCCAGTTGTAATTTTCATGTAAATATTTTGGTAAAGTGAAGGTTCAGAAACTTGAGGCTTTGTAAGACAAACTTCTTACGACATTTCTTTTGCATAACCCGCATTTTAGGATTTTTGTTTCAATCGCGATTTTGACGTTTCAAAAAGAACACTATATAATCCTTAAAGTAAAGTTTCTATTGATTTTTGACTTTTTGTGCCAAGAAAACCTGAGCTGTATTTGTAATATTTAATAGATTATTAACCACACAAAAAATTTCATTTTGTGCCATTCTCTGATTATCAGTGGCACCCAATTTTTTTTCTTCAAATGCCCATGATTTTTTTTCTTTCAATTTAGAGATCTGAATGTTAATAGATATTATAAGTTTTATAATATGAACTGTCCTTACCAAACTTAGGTACTATAGATTAGCTATTGTCCGAAATAATATATAATTATATATGTTTGGAATTACAATATATGTTTGGCACTACAACTCCGCGAACAGGGACAAAATGCGAGATTACTTTTCCTCATTTCCATGGGCGTCTGTCTGCTTCTCTCATCCTGACCCCTCTGATATCTCACAAAACGTCACCGAGATTATCCAAGCTGGAATGAAATTATTTATTCTACATACACAGAAAACCTCTGCAGCCACTCAAAAGTCCTGGTTCTTTAAATCCTGTGATAAGGCCAGACTTGAAAAAGTCAAAGCTCACAAAAGATTTTACACAATCCCAGTCAAGAAAACCGTCAAGCATTTAACGACGCAAGAAACGGCTATGTTCGCATTCTTTCTGAGGCAAAAACTCGTTTAATAGCCACATCAAAAACAAAGTCCTCTTAAGCTCCAGCGACAGGAAACCCTTCTGGACTATTGCTAAATCTATTGGGAATAATTTCTGCAAGAGCACGTTCCCACTTCTTGTCTCAGGGGATGAAATTGTTTCTACCGCCCTGGGCAGGGCTGAACTTTTTGCCTCGTTATTCGCCAGCAATTCTACTCTCAACCCACCTCCAAATGTTCAACCACCAACAGTCCAATGTCGCGCATAAAATGACGGATATCACTTTCAAAACTAAAAAGGTACGAATGGTGCCCTCTTCTCTTAATACCAGGAAAGCCTCTGGCCTTGACGAGATCCCAGCAACTTTTCTCAAAAAATGCGTACCAGAACTTTCTCCTGTCCTGACTCGTCTGTTTCAGACATCTTGCAATAGAGGCAGATTCCCTAGTAACTGGAAAACTGCTCGAATACAACCCGTCCCCAAGAGAGGATCCAAAGCGCTTCCTAGCAACTACAGGCCTATTTCTCTCCTTTCAGTCGCCTCTAAAGTGATGGAAAAGTATATATACACCGAATTAC
Source organism: Tillus elongatus (assembly GCA_964006375.1). Lineage (NCBI taxonomy): Eukaryota > Metazoa > Arthropoda > Insecta > Coleoptera > Cleridae > Tillus > Tillus elongatus. The sequence continues at coordinate 21,073,329 of OZ023266.1, forward strand.
TGAAATTTCTTGAAAAACACAGTCTAATCCACGCCAAACTTTTTCACAATGAAGAGTTTGCTTACGCCCATATCCCGATTAAAATCGGACATACCTCTCACAAGCTACGAATCCAGAAACAAGTCATTCGTAAGACGTGCTGTGTCAGGGGTTAAAATCTGTTATGAAAGTAGGCTGTAGTTTATTTTTGGTTTCTGTAAAATTTAGGTGCACACAATAACTTTTTTATTAACTATTGTAGAAACACACTTTATCGAAATTTAATTTACGTACAAATAATTTCTCGTTTGCTAACGCTTTAATCACTACACTGTGAGTCGACAAATAAACAGGACATTATACTAAAAATATCTCCTAAATATAAACAGTATTTTGAACTGCACCGATCACTTGACAACAAGAGTATAAAAAATTAGGATTTGGAGTTTGCAAACAGTTTCATCCCAAAACAGAACACGTGGGAGTAACTGAAAAAAAGTGTAAGCTTTTAGATGACTGTTTTGTTAAACGACGATATACTATAATCCTCCTAATTAACCGTATTGAGGACAGAATATATTTTGCCTGTGATGTGATATTTCTTTATTGACGCTGATCCAATAAACGGTTTTATAGCTGAGAGCAACAGAGCGAATTGTAATTAAGGCACCAGTTTCATCGGAACATTGAAACCCGTAATGTCATTTCTGGACTTTTTCATTTATTCTACCAATATAAAGATGGACATTTTAGATACGACAGTGTCAGCGTATTTTGAACAAGCAGGTTTGCCGACTGATAAAATTATGTTGGACAATGTAATTATTTGGAGATAGATAAAAGTTATCCCATTGGTTTTATCGCTAGATATTTCAGACTGGTTTTTATCGCTGATGGTTTAGAGCACTAAACGAAGTCCATTGCTTGTGGTTTAATTGCTTCAAACTGGTTTGGGGTGGAAACGTACGTTGACTTTTTAGTCACCCTTTTAATCATTTTCCGTTAGCTCTGTATTTGTTTCAAAACGTTAGTATAAAACGGCAAAAAGCCAAAACTGAATAATTATTATATGGCAGTAAGCAACGTTTACAATATGATATAAATGATTATATAAATACAGCAGCTTATTCATTAGGAGAAAACTTTGCACAGACGCAATTTGGAATTATCTTTAATATCACAAATAAATAAACAGGTAAATATATTTTCACTCCTAAACGTCACATACTCTGGGATAGACATAATCAAATACTGAATGAAAGGCGCTGATTCAGATAGTTACTTTTATTAAACCTTACGTGTTTCGGCTAAATAGTAGCCATCCCCAGGGGCAAATCTAAAATGCAATAAAAAGGTCTAAGTGAGTGGTGAGCCACGAAGCAAGTAAATTGTCAGCCCTGGTCCAATTTACAAAATTGGTAGTTGGTTGTATACAGTCTCTATTTTATAACACTTTATGTTATTTGAAGCTGTCGTGACAACATACTACTTGGTTCTGCAACTGGGTGGCGGCACGTTGCTTCGTGTCTCACCACTCACTTAGTGTTGGAAGGCTGGCTACCATAGTTGTTTTACTTTATAGGTGTATTTGCGCTACAATAAGTATGCTGTACTAACGAGCTCTGATTAGAGCAAAACCGGTCTACGGTTCTAACTGTGGCGAGAATACATCTAGTCTTACATACTTTATCCCTGTATTATGGTAGAGATGGGCCAGGGCTGACAATTTACTAAATTGTTAGTTGGTTGTGTACAGTCTCTATTTTTTAACACTTGTGTTATTTGGAGCTGGCGTGACAACGTACTACTTGCTTCCGCAACTAGGTGGCGGAAGGTTGCTTCGTGTATTACCACTCACTTAGTGTTGGAATGCTGGCTACCATAGCCGTTTTACTTTATAAGTGTATTTTCCCTAAAATTAGTATGCCGTACTGAAGAGCTCTAATTAGAGCGAAACCGGTCTACGGTTCTAACTTTGGCGAAATACATATAGTCTTACATACTTGGTCCCTATATTAGGATAGAAATGGGCCAGGGCTCACAATTTACTAAATTGTTATTCGGTTGTATAGAGTCTCTATTTTTTAACACTACTAATACTTGGTTCCGCAACTAGGTGGCGGCACGTTGCTTCATGTCTCATTACTCGCTTAGTGTTGGAAGGTTGGCTACCATAGCCGTTTTACTTTATAGGTGTATTTTCGCTACAATTAGTATGCCGTACTGATGAGCTCTAATTAGAGCGAAACCGGTCTACGGTTCTAATTGTGGCGAGAATGCATCTAGCCTTAATTAAAAAGGTCGCTCAGAAAACGTTGTTTTCTGGTAGGAAATTGTGTCGGTTGAAGCACAATGATCTCAAGATAAACACTACAGAAATCATTAAGGTTAAAAATCTACAGTCAAACAGTAAATAGGTTACAAGTTACAGTAAAAGCCAACAAAGTTACAGTAAAAGATTACAGGCTACAATTGAACAAGCTAAAAGCCACATTAGAGTAAAAAAATGCAGTCAAAACAGGCTAAAATTATCAGAATAAACTAAAGAATATCAAGTTAATTGACAAAAGTGCAAAAGTCAACTGAAAAATTCAAAACTGAAAATTGAAAATCTGTAGAGTGAACTGAGAGCAAAAGCGTAACAGAAGGCTACACAGTCAGGCAGAAGCCCCATTAGAACTCTTAAGAAGTTTGAAAATTTATAAAGTGAATTAAGAAAAACAAGATGGCATCTGTACTTACTTTTCAATTCTTTAAAATTGAAGTCAAAACTATACAAATGTTGCCCAAGTTGGGATTTTCATTTATTGGACCAGTGGCCCAACAACATCGCACCCTAATGTGCCAGAAAATCAATTCACAATGTAATGCAATCTATATGAAACGGTCATTTAACCATAAGACAAGAGCAAAAGTCGGCTATTTGTAAAACACAAGAGAGCGGATGGCGCTGCTTCGACGGCAAAACAGCGAACTAAAAAACAAATGACAGAATAATAGATATGTCAGAGACTTAAAGGGAAGGGAAGGGGGGCCACAGAACAGCCATCTTCATATCCATCATAACTCTGGCCATAGAAAATTCATAGACTTTTGATAGCACTAGTTCACTAGATGATTGTACAGTGAAGGAAAGTTCGTTATGTCTGTAAGTGAAGATTGGAACCTGTGATGAGCATTAATAAGTACACTTGGAGAACCCAAATCACCACAACACAATTTAAAAGACCTGACGATCGCTTCACTAACCAAGTTAGCGCCATCAGAGGATAAAACATTCTAAATACTTAAAAAATTAACATCAACTTATATATCGGATCTCAGGTAAAGAGATCGAACCGAAGTGACACACTAGTCGTAGGCAAATTCCAAAGTGTATTGTAGTTTTATCGCCTGACCAGGTCTTTGCGATATCCCTACTGCTTTATCTAAAAGTATCAATCTGTAATAGTCTTGAGAAAGTTCAACGACAGCAAAATTAACAACAGTTCCTTTGGCGGCAATAACTGTATACTTGTATTATCGGTAAAAACGTGCCGAAAACGTGGGAATTTTATTTAGCAAAGTAATCGATCAAATGACTCGTAATTGGCGCTGGTGCACTGTTCATACATTCTTTGTTGCAACTATATTTCGCAATATATACGCTCTCAAACCCATTCAGCTGACCTGGTTTTCTAACATTTTTTATTAATTTCAGATTGTCTTTATCAACGTGATGATTATTATCCCAAATATTTCGGGCGACGGCAGACTTATCTACAGTACCGTAACGTAATTGGGATATGTGTTCTTTGAATCTGATTCCAATCGATCTTTTTGTTTGTCCGACGTATTTAAGATTACTATCTTTACAACTTATTTCATAAATTCCCGATATTTTGTCCGCGCTATCCTTGTCTTTTGGATTACCTAGCAAGTTTTTTAAAGTATTTGTTGTTGAAAATGCTATCTGTAAGTCGACTTTTTTAAAAATGTTGTCTAGACCCTTCGTGATTCTAGGTTCAAATGGTAAGCAAACAAAGTTTTTTTCCGATTTTTCTTTTCTGAACGTCGTTGATTCCGTCAACATTTTCTTTGTTTTCTGTTTGTTGATTAATTTTTCCACTAAGCAAGCAGTGTATCCGTTATATTCGGCCACGTTCTTAATATAATTTAATTCTTTGGTATATCTACTTTTGTTTATATTAAGAACGTGGCCGAATATAACGGATACACTGCTTGCTTAGTGGAAAAATTAATCAACAAACAGAAAACAAAGAAAATGTTGACGGAATCAACGACGTTCAGAAAATAAACATCGGAAAAAAACTTTGTTTGCTTACCATTTGAACCTAGAATCACGAAGGGTCTAGACAACATTTTTAAAAAAGTCGACTTACAGGTAGCATTTTCAACAACAAATACTTTAAAAAACTTGCTAGGTAATCCAAAAGACAAGGATAGCGCGGACAAAATATCGGGAATTTATGAAATAAGTTGTAAAGATTGTAATCTTAAATACGTCGGACAAACAAAAAGATCGATTGGAATCAGATTCAAAGAACACATATCCCAATTACGTTACGGTACTGTAGATAAGTCTGCCGTCGCCCGACATATTTGGGATAATAATCATCACGTTGATAAAGACAATCTGAAATTCATAAAAAATGTTAGAAAACCAGGTCAGCTGAATGGGTTTGAGAGCGTATATATTGCGAAATATAGTTGCAACAAAGAATGTATGAACAGTGCACCAGCGCCAATTACGAGTCATTTGATCGATTACTTTGCTACATAAAATTCCTACGTTTTCGGCACGTTTTTACTGATAACACAAGTATACAGTTATTGCCGCCAAAGGAACCGTTGTTAATTTAGCTGTCGTTGAACTTTCTCAAGACTATTACAGATGGACACTTTTTAGATAAAGCAGTAGGGATAGCGCAAAGACCTGGTCAGGCGATAAAAATACAATACACTTTGGAATTTGCCTACGACTAGTGTGTCACTTCGGTTCGATCTCTTTACCTGAGATCCGGTATATAAGTTGATGTTAGTTTTTTAAGTATTTATAATGTTTCATCCTCTGATTACGCTAACTTGGTTAGTGATACGATATTCAGGTCTTTTAAGATGTGTTGTGGCGATTTGGGTTCTCCAAGTGTACTTATCGTTATGTCTGTGTTGGATAAATTCAAAACTTCAATATTTTTTAATTTCACAGTTGACTACTGCACTTTTGTCAATTAACTTGATTTGCTTTAGTTTATTCTGATAATTTTAGTCTGCTTTGACTGCATGTTTTTGACTGTAATGTGGCTTTTAGCTTGTTTAATCGTAGCCTGTATTTTTTTACTGTAACTTTGTGGGCTTTTACTGTAACTTTTAACCTATTTACTGTTTGACTGTAGATTTTTAACCTTGATGATTTCTGTAGTGTTTATCTTGAGATTATTGTGCTTCAACCGGCACAATTGCCTACCAGAAAACAACGTTTTCTGACAGACCTTTTTATTGAATTTTAGATTAGCCCCTGAGGATGGCTACAAATTAGCCGAAACGCGTAGGGTTTAATACAATTTACTGTATGAATCAGAAGCCTTTCATTAAGTATTTAAATAGGTAAATATATGTATAAGCAAAATTTACTGGTGTAAATAATCTGACATTCAGAGAATTTCAGGACTAGGAAGTATTTCAAGGGTAGATTCAGGGGTCAAAATATAAGAAATATACACAAATCGCATAGTCCGAATGTTAGTATTGAAATAAATGCAGTTATAAAATTCATATTGATTTTTATTTTATCCATGTCCAAGGAAAAAAGTAACAAAAAGGAATATCACAACCGTCAAATATTTAAAGCGCATTTTCAAAAATGCCACCCCCATCTTCAACGAACTTGTTGTCCAAGTATTAAAACAAAATATTAAGTAGACTTAAATACTTTTAAAGATTAACAATTCAAATGTTTAGTTTTTAAAAGGCAATTAAAAATTATAAATTGTGACAGAAAGTATACATGTTTATTAATTAGCTGGGAAAAAGCGAGCTTATCGAGAATAAATGAGATTTTTGCGCTCTCATGCAGTAAATTGTGTCAGTTAGTTATAGAGATTAATTAGAAAATCTGCGCGGCTGCAGATTATCGGCTCAAATTTTTATCATATCTCGAGTACTTTTCAATGTTTTAAAATTGTTAGTCGCAACTAAAGCATTTCTTATCATGTCTTTTACTTGATGACACACGGGACTTAATTATATAAGACCTGGTTACTCTAAATTTTAAACATATACAAGGTGTGATATATAACCTAAGTGGTTCAGGGGTAGGAGCGTGTGCCTACGAACTGAAGGGTATGAAGCTCGATTCCCCAGTGTTTCCCTTTAACTTTTCTAGTACATATTGTCTTTGAGCAAGGTGAATATCTGCCATAGTCGCGGAATTAGACCGAGGCTAAAGTGTAAAAAAGTTCGTGACGCAGCAATTGTGTTATGGTAGTGAATTTTCATTAAATGTTTAAACTCAATTTTCTATAAACTGAGAAAGTTCAATTTTGGTATGTAGTAGGGCCATTCCGAAGGCAACATACCCACCAAATTTAATAAAAATAGCTTTGTAATTTTTGTAGTTTTTTGGAAAGAAAACTCAAAATTTTCCCGGCAACCCTTCCACTTTTTCAGTAATTACTATAAAATTAACATCAACCGAGGTTCTGTCATTGTATTCGAGCAAGTTGTAGTTTTCATTGTTGAAGGATTTTTGTAAAACCTAAACAAGTGTTTACGCTACGGCATCTTCGGATCTACATAAAGTTGGTCGTAGCTTATTTAACTGAAAGAGCAATCTTGTTAAAACTATTTGAGAAAACTTAAACATATGTACACTATCTCTTGTGAAAGCAAAATCAAAAAATTCCAAACGCAGCATGCGTTATGGTAGCCAATTTTTATAAGCTGTGCAATCTAATCATGTGGCCTGTGTTGAGGAATAATGAGCATTCGTTAACACTTTGATTATGAGAGGATTTTAACAAAATTTGGTTAATGCAAGCACAAGCATAGCTTCTTTGTTAAGCGTAATGTGTTATAGTCATAAAAAATATGTATAATTTTAATAACGATCTTTAATGGGGAGGCATATTAAGGTTAATGGTTCATTTCCTTTTAGTAGCAATGCTTTATTTACTTATTGGCGACTAATTTTCTTTATTTCAACAACACACCACGAGGGCTCAGAGCCTAAATACTATCGTACCGTGGGTGTTGACAAGGAGGAAAGAGGTAGCTTGTTAATTCTGGACTTGAAGGTTTGGAAGTTCGGAGGAAAGACATGTGCCGGCAAGGAATTCCACAACTTGGAAGCCCTCGGGATAAAAGAGCGGGCATAACAAGATGTTTCATATCTGGCGACCTGGACAGTAAAAGGGTGCATTCGCTTTGTTCCCCTGGTAGATCTGTTGGGGGCAGTAGGTGGAGGAACTATGGAAGAAAACTCTTCTGAGCAGTGCCCGTGCAGATATCTATAAAAGACAGAGAGGTCACCAACGGTACGTCGGTGGGCAAAGGATGGCGTCTTTGGGTGAGAGTAGGGTCACCGATAAGACGTATAGCTCTCTTCTGAATCGAATCCAGAATAGCGGGTGTAGCGGCACCCCAGATGTGGGCGCAGTATCCGAGGTTTGGCCTGATTTGTGAAGTATATAAGTATAAAGATTATCTGGTGAAAAGTATTTGCGAGCCCGGAAGAGGAAACCTAATTTCTTAGCAGCCGCTTCTGCAATTAATGTGACATGTTGGTGCCAATTGAGATTTCGATCCACAGAAATGCCAACAAGTGAAAAGGCCTCATTACTTTGAATAACTTAGTTGTTCAATGTGATGGGTCTAGGGATGGTGTATCTCTTATGAGACAGAAAACAAGACTGAGATTTCTTGGAGTTGAATTGTACAAGATATCTAATTCCCAGGTCTAATATTTTTTTGGAGCTCCACAGAGACAGACCCTCCATGAGTCTGCGATCCTGATCTAATTGGGCTAAGGAGACAGGCTTAGGATATTGTATATTTAAGTGAAGAGTGCTGTCATCAGCGTAACTGTGAACTGGGCTGGATGTGCTAGAGAGGGGGTCATTGATGTGGAGAAGAAACAAAGTAGGGGCTAAAGCTGAACCTTGAGGGACTCCTGCATTAATTGGATAGAGTTTAGAGGACAACAGAAACGCTCCGGTGGTTATTGTGCTTTGTTATATTTTAGTTTTATTTGTCAGCAACAAAGACTTTTTCTGCTTAATTTGAATAGTATCTTCCATATTTCTTCAGTTAGCCTTGTTTTATTTTCGTCTCATAATATGGAATTGTATCCATGTGGATACTTCTCAAAAAGTAAATTTTCTTCTGCATCATTGACAATGTATCCATATGGACATTTTTTGTGAAAAAAGGAACTAGGATTTTTTTCTTAATTTTTCTGCGATGCACTTGGATGTTAAAACAAATATTGGTTATTTTTTTCCTTTAATTTAATTCCTTGCCAAGAAAATGGTTCATGAAGTTCTGTAATAAAGCAATAAATTACCAAACTGAATGGGAAAATATTGCTTTTAAGATTTTCTAAGAACTTTAAAAATTTTTTTTAAAAATTTGAGAGTTTCTGAATAATTGGGAACCAATGGTTTGCATTTTCCCACAGAATTCAGGCTTTAAAATGTAAAATGTCATTATTTTCCCCCAGAATTCAGCATTTACAATGAAAATTCATTATAACGTAATTGTTGCTCCAAATCCCAAATTAAGACCAACACATATGTCAGAAATGCTGGGGAATGTTCTTGATGAAGCGATAAAAATTTGGAAAGTTACATTTCTAGAAAATTATTTGTTAAGTTAGTAAACCAAGACAGTTATTTATAACATTTATGCCGCAAACATGCACAAGCAAAACAGATTTTATCTAGTGTTATGTGCAATTATAAAGTGCAAAATAATAAATAAAATAAAAAAATAAAATTATAAAGATTGTATAAAACGCTGAGTATTTCTTAGCAAATATGAGAAATAGGTTTTCATATTTTCTTAGAATGTGTGCAAATATATTTAAAAAAAAGATCGAGACGCAGCAAGTGCGTTATTGTAGTGAATTTTTATTAAATCCTTCAAATTTGAATAACTAAATTTTCTATAAACTTAGAAAGTTGAATTTTGGTACGTAGTAAGGACTTTCCTAAGGCAGCGTATTCACTAAATTTCATTAAAATAAATCTGTAATTTTCGAAGAAAAATTCTTTTTTCAAAATTAAAATTAAAATTTGAATAACTCAATTTTATATAAACTTAGAAAGTTCAATCTTGGTTCGTGGGAAGGTCAGTAGGTAGAGATGGGGGGTTCTAAGACCGCCTCCCGCCTTCCGCATTCCGCCTCCCGCTACTGAGCATGCGTGTGACGTAACAAATATAGCGGTTGTATTGAGGATGACGTAATCTACAAATTAAGATGACGTATTCCAATATGGCGGCCAAGATGGCCGACCAGAAGTGAAAAACCTGGGAAATTGAAATTAGCTGGCAGCTGGCTCCACTAGTCAAAGTAACACGCTCCGCTATTTTGATTTTTGCAAAAAGTGACGTAACAAATTTGTCGGTTAGCGCAGGCGCAATCTCACAGTTTTTAGTTTTTTTGTCCTAAGTGTGGTGTGTCATTTTACTCGGCTTGGCAAGCAGAATTCAAATTTGGCATACACGCATGCGCAAGCTCAACTTTTGAAGTTTTAGATCTAAGCCTTAGGTGTTTGGTCTTAGGCTTAGCAAGCAGATTTTAAATATGCGAATGCCCGGCATGCTAAATCTAACAACATAGCAACAACTGTGTGTGTAGAGCAACCTCTAGGGGGCCTCTTTCAATCGAGTCTATAAACATGTTTTGTTAGTTAGTTTTTGTGACAGGAAATGAGTCATATGTTTTCAGAGAGTGACCTTCGACAAATGTATTTTTAACAAACACGGCATAGCAACAGCCGATAGGAATAATAATATTAATAGTTTGTTAGTATAAAAAGCTGAGAATTCTTGTTTAGTTATTCAGTTTTGTTAGAAATTTGCCGTTATGTCCAAGGTGAATAAGAGAAGAAGAAAAAATATGTGCAGTGTTTTAAAAGCGAGAGTGTTGGACAATACAGTTGTGAAAACCGAGTTTCAAGAATGTAGTAATTTGTTAGAAATTAATACAACACCGAGTGATCCACTTCAGAGCGTAATAGACGAATTTTTCCTACCAACTTCTACCAATACACAAGATAAAATATTTACACATGGTTTGTTAAGTTTGGAGCAGAAAATTATGATTAAAACAGCAACAGTAGAAGATTTAAGGTTATTAGATGAGAAAACATTTTATTTAACAGAAAATAGCTCAAGCTATGTTAGTGTAGGACTATTTCCACAATATAGTTTCAAGCCAGCAGTATTATTACGAAAAATCAACTCAAATAAAGTGGTGATGTTCAATTTTGCAACGTTTCAAGAATTTTCAAATGTGGTGCTCTCAAACATAGGCGATTTCAAGCAAGCACACATCAAACTTAAAAACTTGCAAGAAAATAATGGTGAAGCATTGAGTTCTAATTACCAAGTGTCCATGCTACCCAGAAAAAATGTACGATTTAGTTTTATATATGAAAACCAGAGATATTGAAATAATTTTAGTATAAGTGTGCAGGAATTAGATACATTAAGACATAACTCAGAGGCTATTTTAAATACTTTTTACGAATACGAAACAAAACTGTATCCAGACTTCCAGGGGTTTATTTGTAGACTTAGAGAAGAAATATTTAAATATAATTTTTAGCATGCATTTTTTGAAATGCAATATACGTGTCAAATTTCATTAAAATAAGTTTGTAATTTTCAGGGAAAAAATTTTTTTTCGAAAGAAAATTTAAAATTTACCCGGAAAACCTTGCCGGATTTTCCTGGCTAACGAACTTATCCAAGCCATTAATAAAATAAAGGTACTTGCCAAGTTTCATTGAAATCGGTTAATTATTTTTTGAGTTATCGGTTGGACATATATACATATAAAAATTGAAACTGATCCCGGATATGGGTTCTAGGGGTCCTAGTTCGCACTCATTTGAAAAAAAGTTTGCAAAGTCTCATCATCGATACCTCTCTATTAGTGACTTTTTTTAAATAAAAATTCACTAACAGTTTGGATGTTACGGATAGTTTAAATTCATATAAGCGATATTGTCCGATGTACACACGAGTCTACACTGTACAATATCCTACAGCAATACAAAAATTAATATTAAATGCTTTACTCTATAAAATTTAAAATACCCCAAGCTCAAACAGCAAATGACTTCTCTTAAAAAGTAATTTCATCTGCAGCAGTCTGTACGTTGTTTTATGGAAGGAGAATTCAAGAAAACTTAATGAATATTCTAAATTGTCTACATCCATAATTGAATTTATACTTGTTTACTTCTTGCTAAGTGTTTTTTGTCATCCCTCGGGCGGGGTACTATTTCCATTAAAAAAAATGATTCTTGTTTGTTCAAACAACTTTTTATTTAAATGCGTGCAAAGAAAATTAATGAAATTCGCTTTTGATTCAAACTTTTATACCTAAATACGCAATGCTAATAAATTAGTAATTATATCATTTCAAAAAATCGTAAAGCCGCAAGAATACAATCAACTTAGGGAAAAGGGTACAGCACCATCTGCCAAATATTCTGCCTAACATATAAAAAAATGTATGAAGAACCTAAATTGAGAATTACCTGAATAGTACAGGCAATAGAGGAGCCCGTTACTCATGTCCATAATGCACTAAACTACAGGAGTTATTTTTTTTATAGATAGGTTCAGAATTACGTACTGAATGTAAAAACAGAAAATCCTTACAAATTAGGAGGGCGGAAGTGCCGCCATTTTGAGAAAAACCGTTTCGGCCTATATCTCCGTAACCGTGCACTTTAGGCCAAAAATGGTAATGACCTTTATTGTAGATAATTGCACTTCCCATCTTTTTTGTTAAACTTTTTTTTTTGTATCACTCACCGTTTACAACTTATACGACTATTATCATTCATTTATAGACTTTTTTACCTATATCTTTGTTAATAATTGTTTAAAAAATAAAATGCTTATAACTTAACTTTTGAATCGACACATTTCCAACAATTTTTAAGAAAAACTTTTTTTTTCAAAAATCAATATTTTCAAAGTTATAACGCATTAAATGTTGCACTTTTCAATCGACAAATTTTTCTGGAAATATTTTAGTAAAATGAAGGACAATGACGGTTGAAGCTAAGACTTTAGGGTTTGTAAAACATTCTTCTTGAGACATTTTCTTTCCATAGCTTATATTAGTTTCAGGTTCTTTGCGTAAATGTTGCCAATTTGGACGTTTTAATTCGCGACTTTGACGTTTTGAGGAAAACCCCAATTTATTTTTCTTTAAATGCCTATAACTTTTTGTCTTTAAACCTACAGACCTGAATTTTGGTAGATAATTTACCTATAATAACATAAAATCGTGTACCAAATTTAGTTGCCCTTACTTTGTTATTTCCGGAGATAAGAATTTTTTTTCGAAAGAAAACACCAAATTTTCCGGGAAAGCTTGGGCCGATTTTCATGGCTAACGAACTTATCCAAGTCACTTAAGAGGAAGATATTCACCAAATTTAATTAAAATCGACTAATTAGTTACTGAGTTATCGGTGTGATACATACATATATATATATATATATATATATATATATATATATATATATATATATATATATATATATATATATATATATATATATATATATATATATATATATATATATATATATATATATATAAAAAAATTGAAACTGACCCCGGATATGCGTTCAAGGAGGCATAATTAGCGCCTATTTCATTTTTTTTCTAAATTCAAAAGTCTCCTCATTAGTGAATGTTTTAAAAGAAAATGCGCTAATAATAATTTTAGAAAAAAAGTTTCAAATAAGAGTTCTAGAAAATTTGTCGGTTGAAAAGTTAAGCTATAAGCATTTTATTTCTTAAACAATTATTAACAAAGATATAGGTAAAAAAGTCAATAAATGAATGCTAATGGTCGTATAAGTTGTAAACGGTGAGTGATACAAAAAAAAATTAACAAAAAAGATGAAAAATGTAATTATCTACAATAAAGGTCATTACCATTTTTGGTCTAAAATGCACGGTTACGGAGATATAGGTCGAAACGATTTTTATCAAAATGGCGGCACTTCCGCCCTTCTAATTTGTAAGGATTTTATGTTTTTACATTCAGTACGTAATTCTGAACCTATCTGTCAAAAAAAAAAATAACACCTGTAATTTAATGCAGAAAAAAAATTTCTATTGCTAGAATCTGAGATCAGTTACGATTGAGACCAAACTGATGAACTAGAAGAGTACTGGTACTGAAAACGCTAGAACAAAAGAAGCTCGAGGCAGATAGATATACATTTTGCTGGCCAAATAGCTCAGTTCGCGAGGTGAGTAACCTTTAGAATCGGACTAAGAGGTCGCGGGTTCGAGTTCCGTATTCAGCCAGTGTATCATTTTTACTCGAATGTGGAAAGGCCGGCTTCTGTTGCGTTATAGGTGGTGTCCTTTGTCTATACAGTGTGTCCCAAGCTGGATGGGAATGTATCGTTATCTCCATTATTGTTAGAGATAGGGAGACGGTTAAATTAGCAGTTTTGTAGAATTTCATGCTCGTTCCAACTATGACTTGTATTTTGCCCTGCCTCTTTTCGCTTTTGAGTTATTTTGAAAAAAACAAAATATGTCGATATCGTTTGCTTCTACTTTTAACATAATTTTCCGTAATGATTCACGATAAAAAATAGGAACTTTGAGCACACCAATGAATCGGCTCATTATTATAAATGATTTTTTACATTACAACATTATCCTAAAAAATGTTATAATTCAATTAAATAGCTACACCTAATAAATAACTAAATTTACTAACATAACTCAATAAAAAGCAGATGAGTGATTTACGAAGACGCCTTTGAAAATTGTTTGATTTTAAAGTCAACTGAAAAGAACAGAAGAAAGGTGTGCTATTGATATAACACTATCGCAACAATTAAGAATACTGTCATTCTTAATTATCTGAACAACTGAACAATTTGATGTGTATTTAACACGTTGCTTAAAATTTTGTACTAACCAGTTAGTTTCCTGTTTCTTTTAAATATTGTTCAACAATATGTTCAGTAATGAAAAATATTTTGACATGTTGTAATGTTATATTGGTTCTAACCGAAATACTGGGGCAGCAAATTCATATCAAAACAACTACTCAAAAAGACGAGAACCCAACACCAAAATATTTCGCAGGATAGTGACCAATCTATGGAACGACGGTAGCTTCCACGCAAAGAAACTACCAATGCCTAGAAATGAAAAAAATAAATAATGCCGTCTTACAGGTTTCAAACGAAAACCCTCTACAATCTGTTCGGTATTATGGTGAACCAATTGATGTTCCAAAAAGTACGGTACACCGTGTGTTAAAACAAAGTCATTACCATCCATACAAACCTACAATCGTACAAGGCTTAAATGTTGACGATTACCCTAAGAGACTTCAGTTCTGCAGATGGTATCAAGAACAATGTCAGCAAGATGAAAACTTTCATTTGAAAATAATATGGATGATTGAATCCAGATTTACAAATTGTGGTGTGTATAATCTCCATAATAGCCATTATTGGGCAAATGAAAATCTCCATCTAGAGGAAGAAAAACGATTGCAAGACAGATTTGGTATTAATGTTTCGTGCGGCTTATTATGTAAAAAATTGTTATTCTTATTTGTAGATTAGACAGTTAATTGTAAAAAATTCAGGTAACTTAATTGTTAATCCGTTCTTTTTTGAAAATAATTTAAATGAGGAAGGGCATCTTAATCTATTGATAAATGGTATCTTGCCAACAATTAAAAGAGTTCATGACAATTTATACGAGATTTGGTACCAACACGACGGTTGTGCAGCTCACAATGCTAGGATCGTCAAAGAATTTTTGTATCAAAATTTTGATAATAGTGTCATTTAAACACTGGGCCAATTCATTGGTGTGCTCAAAGTCCTCATATAACACCCATGGATTTTTATTTTTGAGGTATTCTGAAGAATGATGTGTATAAATTCGATCCACCACAAAATATCAATGAATTACGAAACAGAATCACGGAATCTATGAATCATATTAACCGAAAAACCCTCACCAGAGTTTGCAGGCATGTTTCAAAAAGGTGTATAGAGTGCATTGAACAACACGATGGCCATATTGAACAAGTTTCTATTTAGTGTATTTTTGAGCTTATATTTTATTATTTGTTGGGTTCCGTTTCTAATTGTGTTGTTTTGTGGATTTTAAGTTTCTATTTGTTATTGCAGTGTTTCGGTATTAAACTGTTTCACATAATATTACCTAGCATTATTACCTAATTAAGTATTGTAAATTAAATCACCATATTTTTTTATCGTAAATCATTACGGAAAATTATGTTAAAAGTAGAAATCTATTGTTAGACTTCATGGCCTACTGCTTTTTGAACACATTTTTGTTCTGGTCATTTATTTTGTGGTATTAGATTTCATAGCTTACTATCCTCAAAACGGTTTTCCTCAAAATTGTCAGTGCAATTACAAGATTTCTCAAGCATATTGTACATCATTGGAAATCTCTTTTCACAGGCTTTCACATGAGCAAAAAAATCTAATATGGTTGCCATAATAAAAACAAGCGTTGATACCTGTAGCTCAAAAACAAATGACAATCCAAAGCTGATAATTGCACAAAAAGATTACTCTGTAAATAGTCTCCTGATAATGTGCAAGTCTTAGACATGTCAGATCAACGCCTACTTGGGGAGTTTGTCTACTGTGTTATTATTATTATTATTATTATTATTATTTATCGTTTCTGTAGACCCGAAAAGGGATTCCTTACTGTGGATTGAAAAAATATTTAGACTGATAAGATTTTAACGCAGGTACTGTCATACAATCCAGTGGAAAACAGCGTGAAGTGTTCCCGCTGGCTTTGTGACGGTTCTAGGGTTTCGTAGTATTAGCCAGAGGAGTAGCTGTTTGGCTTGCTAATTTACTGCGCCAATTCCTTCTTGCTGTACTGTGTGGACGTGGAGGCCCGGGATCGTCACCAAATAAAAGATGCCGGTACACGCTCTTCCTCACTGTATTTTATGGCACTGCTGGTCTTAAGGCCTACCCTTCTGCTGTACGCATATGTGTGACAAATATTTACTTGGTTCTCTGGTGGAACTGCGTTCAAAATTTGTTGAATCTCTACTTTTTGGCACCTATCTTGGAGCCATTTTTGAGAGGTTCAGAAAATATTTAAGGAAGAAACTCTAGGGGTCCAATCTGTCTAATACGTAGAGCGGCGGATTAAGGTAGGTTGCATTTTGATTTTACAGCCTCGATTAATTTATCCATTTTGTGACATGTACAAAGTATTATGTACAGTTTTCGACAAGAAAATTGTTGATAATAAAGTGTGGTTACCTTCACTCTAATAAGTGTTACAAAAGAAATAAACGATCAATAGCAACTTAAATGAAGCGGTAAGATTTACCGAGGCGATATCACTTTTATACCTTTCTCATGTCCGCATGTCCACATTCTTTCTCAGGCAAAAAATTCGTTTAATAACCACATCAAAAACCAAATCCTCTCAATTTCCAACGGCAGCAAATCCTTCTGGACTTATGCTCAATCTATTGGAAATAATTTATGCAAGAGCACGCTCCCACCTCTTGTCTCAGGGGATGAAATTGTTTCTACCGCCCTGGGCAAGGCTGAACTTTTTGCCTCGTTGTTCGCCGGCAATTCTACTCTCAACCCACCTTCAAATGTTCAACCACCAACAGTCCCAAATGTCGCGCATAAAATAACTGATATCATTTTCAAAACTAAAAAGGTACGAAAGATGCCCTTTTCTCTAAATAACAGGAAAGCCTCTGGCCTTGACGAGATCCCAGCAATTGTTCTCAAAAAATGTGCACCAGAACTTGCTCCTGTCATGACTCGTCTGTTTCAGACATCTTACAATAGAGGCATATTCCATAGTAACTGGAAAATAGTTCGAGTACAACCCGTCCCCAAGAAAGGATTCAAAGCGTTTCCTAGCAACTACATGCTTATTCATCTCCTTTCAGTAGTCTCTAAAGTGATTGAAAAGTATATAAACACCGAGTTACTAAAATTCCTCGAAAAACACAGTCTAGTTCACCCCAGGAAATATGGACTCCGCCAGCGCAGATCAACTGCCGACCTCCTTTCCTTTCTCATCCATTCTTGGAACAAGTCTATGGAACTACACGGTGAATCCCAGATTGTCGCTCTAGGCATATCCAAAGCATTCGACCAGGTCTGGCACGCAGCACTGCTTAATAAACTTCCGTCCTATGGCCTACCACCAAAACTCTGTACCTGGACAGCAAATTTCCTCTCAAACCGGAGCATTTCTGTGGTCGTGGATGGCCATTCCTCTAAACTGTATCCAATTAATGCAGGAGTCCCTCAAGGTTCAGCTTTAGCCCCTACTTTGTTTCTTCTACGCATCAATGACCTCCGCTCTTGCACATCCAATCCAGTTACAGTTACGCGGATGACAGCACCCTTCAATCAAATATACAATATCCTAAGCCTGTCTCTTTAGCCCAATTATATGAGGATCGCCGACTCATTGAGGGTTCTGTCTCTGTGGATCTCCAAAAAATATCAGACTGGGGAAGTAGAAATTTTGTACAATTCAACTCCATCAAATCTCAGTCTTGCTTTCTATCTGATAAGAGATACACCAGCCCTAGACTCATCACAATGAACAACCAAGTTATTCAAAGTAATGAATCCTTTTTAATTGTTGGCATTTCGGTGGATAGAAATCTCAATTGGCACCAACATGTCACATCAATTGCAAAGAATTTATTGAAACTCGACATTTGGCCCCCCTTTAAAGTTGTTTTCAACAGGTTAAGAAATAATGAAACGAAATAACTATATTGTTAAGGTTTCAGTGTGTTCCGCTCTAGACATAAGAAATAATGACTGCTGCTTAGCTGTGCTGTATTATTTACAGTAAGGTGTCTACTGGTATCGTCATCAGAATTATTAGTACTATTAATTGTATGCGGTCTCCTAATAACTGTATTAAGAAGTTTATAAGTATATATTATGTCAGGTAATACAGTAGTAAAATTTTATATTGAATTATTTGTTAACTTGCGTGTTTTTAATGAAAATATAATAAGTATTTTTTCTTGTTTATCAACTAGTTTGTGAGTTTTGTATCAAAATTACTGTATAAGTTTTCAGGTAACAGGAAATCGAAGACTATCATATATCTTGTTAATACAATCGTGATGTTTTTAGATCTCAATCGCCTCATAATTCTGGTTCTGAAGTCTGGTTCCATTTGGTTGTCTATGAGATCAATCAATACTATACTAGGATTTCTGTGGTTTAACCAGAGACTTTAAGGAAGTGGTAACTCAACAATTATGAACAAGACTTGCCATAAGGATATAAAACATTTTGGTTAAAAATATTTTAGTATCACGTTTTTTTATTAATTTTATTATCCGAAGAAACAGTGCCTATCAGAAATATCTCCTATTTCCTGAAAAAATATTGGTATCCTTGAGAGAAACACTGCCCAAAAAACAACCAGGAGCGGGCTATTGTAGTGAGCCTGACTAGTTTGTTAGCGCCCTAAATGCGTCAACGCTGGTGAGAGGTACTGAGCGCCATAGAAGAACCACCATAGAGGCATTAGGTGGAGGAACGTCAAGTTAGACGTTGCTAGGCACCGTGACGTTCACCGCGATCCTTATTGTTGTACAGCATATTATCACTTGAGATATTAAATTACATCAAGAAGTTTCCTAGAGAACGATAGTATAGTACCACCTGTTGTTTAGAGTCAAGGTACGCCACGGTTAAACTTATTCAGACAGCTCTGCCAACAACCCAGCAAGGTGTCGACACCGCAAGCCACAACTTCCACCGGAGGATGTACCGCCGCAGAAGATACCAGTTTATTTGTTCAATTATTAGTGAATTTTCTTAGAAAAAATTCACTAATGAGGAGATCTCGACTTTTGAATTTTAAAAAAATTTCTTCAAATGAGCGCGATCTAGGACCCCTAGAACCCATATATATATATATATATATATATATATATATATATATATATATATATATATATATATATATATATATATATATATATATATATATATATATATATATATATGTATCACACCGATAACTCAAAAAATAATGGGCCGATTTTGATAAAATTTGGCATGTACCTTTCTTTTGTAAATGGATTGGATAAGTTCGTTAGTCAGGAAAATCGGACGAGGTTTTCCGGGAAAATTTTGAGTTTTCATTCAAAAAAAATTCTTATCTCAAAGAATAATAGGCCGATTTTGATAAAATTTGACATGTACCTTCCTTTTGTAAATGGCCTTGATAAATTCGTTAATCAAAAAAATCGGACGAGGTTTTCCGGGAAAATTTTGAGTTTTCATTCGAAAAGAAATCTTTTCTCAAAAAATAATGTGCCGATTTTAATAAAATTTGGCACGTACCTTCCTTTTGTAAATGGCTTTGACAAGTTTGTTAGTCAAGAAAATCGGACGAGGTTTTCCGAGAACATTTTGAGTTTTCATTGAAAAAAAATTTTTATCTTAAAAAATAAAAAATCTATGATAACCAAATTTGGTAGATAGGTTTACGATATAAAAAGTAAACTATACACGAAAATTTAGATTTATGTTACAAGAAAAAAAGTTATAATAAAATATTTTGTGCCAGATCATTTCTATGAAAATTCACTACCATAACGCACTTGCTGCGTCCAGGCTTTTATTTAACAGTTTTGTGAGAAGCGTGGTCAGGTGCGGACGTATAGTTAAGCGATCTCGGTAAAGTTATGAAAAGTGACTGCGATAATAATATAAAGTGATAAATATTTTCACGGGGAATATTTAAAGAGGTAAATATCAATATTTACTTGTAAATATATTTGCAAATAAACATTTTATTATAGTTACAAAAATAGTTACATACTTAATCAGCGCATAATGGAATATAATTTATTAAAATTATGACAGACAACAGTCATATGGATACATCCGATCTACTAATTCAGATAAATTATCAGCCAGCAAGAGATATTAAATCTATAATCAGCAATACCAGTGGCGTAGAAATCATGACTGTCGACATAAATACCAGAAATCAAATAAATAATGACACAAACGAATGACAGCAGGCTCAGTCAAGATATAAAAGAAAAAGAATACAAAGACAAGGAAGTCTGTCATCAGATGAATCTCCAGATTTAGTTAGCAATAGATTTGCCCCCCTAACAACTTTAACTGATAGCAATCTGAGAGATGCGCAGCCAGTAGTAGAAAGAATTCCCAAACCACCCCCAATATATATTCAAAGCGTCATCAAATACCCAGAGATGATTCGTTCACTACAAAATATTGTAGAGGAGGAGCAATATACAACTAAAGCTTTTCGGGATAATACTATAAAACTTAACGCTAACACGCCAGATACTTACCGAAAACTTGTAAGATACATGAAGGAGAATAACATTATTTACCACATATATCAAATGAAAGAAGAAAAGCCATACAGAGTACTGATACAGCACCTTCACCATACTGTACCCCTAAAAGATATACAAGAGGAGCTACAAAATAATGGACACAAAGTCAGAAACCTGATTAATGTTAGACACAGAGTCACCAAAGAACCGTTGCCCCTTTTATTTGTTGACCTTGAACCAGCTACCAATAACAAAGATGTATATAATCTAAGATACCTTAATAATAAGTCAATAGTAATCCAACCAACAAGAAAAAACAAAGTCACAGTCCAATGTACCAGATGCCAGATGTATAACCACACCAAGAAATATTGCAATAGACCATATGCCTGCGTTAGGTGTGGAGGAAGTCATGATTCCAAAATATGCAACAAAACAAGAGACACGCCAGCTAAGTGCTTTTTGTGTAATGGTCCTCATCCATCCAATTATAAAGGTTTCCAAATTTATAATGAACTCCAAGCCAAAAATAAACCAGATCTACGACAGCAACCCTCGCGACATCAGCAAAATTCGCTTCATACCTCAGTACATGACAATAACCAGCGAAATCATCTTAGTCAGACTAAAGCTCCCAAAAGGTCAGAAATCAATTATTATTATGCACAAGCGCTCCGTCATGATGAGCACAACAGGCAAAATAACGCTACGTATAATGATATCGAACAGCAACATGATATAACACTAGTGCAATTTTTGAACGAATTCAAGGCCATGTTCAGTCAGCTCATGCAACAGAATAACATTATTCTAAACATATTGTCGACTGTCATTAATAGACTGGCTTAACAATGTCTCAGTTTCTTAGAATAGCATTATGGAATGCCAATGGCCTCCAACCCAAAAAACACCAAGTACAGATATTCCTAGTTATGCACAAAATAGACATTCTGCTCGTATCAGAAACACATTTTACGGACAGAACACACTTAAAAATACCACACTATAGTATATACCACACTGAACACCCAGACGCCACAGCTCATGTTGGCACCGCAATAATAATTAGAAACTCATTACCATATTATGAGATGCCAAAATTCCAAGCAGATTTTCTACAAGCTACTACGATCCAAGTTAACAAGCTTCCTAATCCACTAACAGTATCAGCAGTTTATTGTCCGCCAATACATAGAATTACAAAAGAAGACTTTCAATCCTTTTTGTAACCTTAGGTAACGAGTTTATAGCTGGTGGGGATTATAACCAAAACATACTAGTTGGGGTTCAAGACTGACAACACCGAAAGGTAGGGAACTCTCTAAGCTGATAATAGAAAAGAGGTACAGTACATTATCTACGGGAGAACCAACATATTGGCCTACAGATCCAAACAAAACTCCCGACTTATTAGACTTCTTTGTAGTCAATGGGTTAACATAAAACTATCTAGAAGCACAATCTTGTCTGGATCTATCATCTGATCACACGCGAGTCGTAGCAACGGTAAGTGCCACAATTATAAGAAAGAAAGCAAAAGCAGTCCTACACAACAATAACAAAAAACTGGAATATTTTTAGAGAATACATCAACGACAAACTTCAACCACAAATATGTATAAAAACACAAGAAAATTGGAAGAAGCAACAAATCACCTAATATCAACGATACAACATGCTGCATGGTATGCCACACCTATAGTAGAGAATGAAGTCAAGGACTTAGGTAGCATTCCAATGCAGGTGACCGAACTGGTTACATAAAAACGAAGAGCTAGGGCTATATGGCATCAAACTCGTCACCCGGTAGACAAAACACGCTACAACAAAATTGCTAACAGACTGAAGCGTAAATTACAAAATACTAGAAATGAAACATTCCGCTATTACATACAAAACTTAAATGGCCAAGATCACTCCATATGGAAAGCCACGAGAAGCTATAAGAGTCCTCAAAATCATATACCACCAATTCGGGAAACTGAAGGCACCTGGTCAAGGTCAGACAATGAGAAAGCCGAATTGTTTAGTCAACATTTATCAGAACTGTTCCAGCCTCACTCAGATGAACCTGATTGAGAAATATAGGAATATCTTGACATACCGCTACAGCTGTCTCCTCCAATCCGTAAATTTGCAGTTAGAGAGGTCAAGGAACAAATAAAGAGGCTAAACAAACGTAAAGCACCTGGACTAGATCTTATCACTGGCACGGTACTGAACGAACTACCGGAGCAAGGGCTCAAATTTATAACTATAATCTTCAATGCGATATTACGGTTAGCCTATTGGCCCAAGCAGCTCAAATTTGCTCAAATATTGATGTTTGTGAAACCAGGAAAGCCTCCCACAGAAATAAAGTCATATCGACCTATAAGTCTGTTGCCCATATTATCAAAAGTACTTGAGAGGCTCATCCTTAATCGCTTACTAAGAGAACTGGACTAAGAGCACTGGATTCCTGAACACCAGTTTGGATTTAGAAAACAGCACTCAACAGTTCAGCAATTCCGTAGACTCGTGAATATAATATAAAAAACCTTAGAATCAAAAAAATACTGTTCTTGAGTTTTTCTAGATGTAAATCAAGCTTTTGACAGAGTATGGCATAAAGGACTCCTGTACAAAATCAACAAATCCTTCCCTTATCACTATTACCTCATCTTTAAATCGGCGAAGAAGTTTCATCTATCAGACCAATCCAATCAGGGGTACCTCAGGGTAGCGTGCTCGGTCCGATTATATATCTACTGTACACCTCATATATACCGACTACCCAAGAAACTGACATGTCCACATTCTCAGATGACACAGCCATACAGTCTGTAAATGAAGACCCGGAAGTAGCCAGCTATCATATACACCTTTCATTGTTACAAAGATGGTTAGACAAATGGAAGATAAAGATCAATGAAGCAAAGTCATAGCATGTCACATTTACTCTGAACCGCCAGACTTGTCCACCTGTCCACATCAACAACACAGAAATTCCTCAAGCTGATCATGCTAGATATCTGGGACTACATCTAGACAAACGACTCACATGGAGTATCCACATTAAAAAGAAGCGTAGAGAGATGGATAGGCAGGTATTAAATAAAATCACAGTTGCCGGATTACACCAATGGGTGTAATTCCTTCATGTCAATTTCTCGTCAGCAGATTTACATATAGAACTCAATGTATATACATATTAGTTAATATATATAATATATTAGGTGGTTCTGATTGTAAATATTAGTGTACAATAAAAAAAATTATTTACGTTGAAAACTATTAAGGACAAGGGCAAGTAATTATCAGAATTTTGAGTGAGTTTGTTTAAACGTATAATTGTTTTATTTTACACACATTAGTCTAAATAAAATTACTTTAAAATTCATTACTGTGTACGTATCGCTTCTTGCCTTGATTCGTAGAACTCACAAATAAAGAATTGTTAAAAATATGAGATAGATTTCACTACACTATTTATAAAGGAACCACTAAAAGCTTTCCAGGTGCAGAAAACCTAAAATCATTTCAAAATGCCCCTGGTAACTGGAATAATGTAGCATATATCTTTTAGCCGATCATTTTCCTTTAAAACATATTTTTATAAGTACAGTTTATACTGCTCTGAATCTTACTGCCTGTAAACCTTTATAACCCCACAATAAAATCATATTATCAAGGGATAATTCGGCAACTTAACCAACTTTTCTCTTGTAATTGCTATAATCTCTTTTTTATGGACCCTTAGTCATTGCCAAGGCACAAAGTCACATATAAGGTTGTCACGTGATTCCAGTAATTCAGTTTGACGATATCGCCGCTTAGAGCCCCTTTCAGCACTGAACATGGGACTCACAAATCATTTTTGTTCATAGAATAGACAAGTCTATTAGAGATTAATAAGCAGTCAATGAAAGTCTGAATGGCTCTGCATTGACGAAATGATTATGCGGCTGTCCATGCTAACATCTAGTCGGAAAACTAATGCTATTGGCATGGTGCTATTCCACTGATTGCATGTTAACAACTGTAGCTTCGCTTTGCAACATCTTCTAGCACAAAAGATAGTATTAGCTTTATGTCCGACAATGTGCTTGCTGTCTAATTGCTAACGAAGCTTCGCCTGACTCGATTTTCTCATTAACTAGGTTTTCCTACAAATTGAAGTCGAGGAAATAATTCGTTTGATGATTGTTTAAAAGGTTTTGTGTTATTTGATGGCACAACGCAAGTGGCAATTGGTAGAGGTAAATTCGATGATTGCCGTTTTCGAGTGTAACAAAACTCATAAATTATTTGACTGTTGCTGCCTTATTTTGCGATAACAGTTAAATATGATATACAAATGTAAAGACCCTCAACCAAGCTTGAGAAATGCTGTTTTTTCATTGCAGATGAAACAAAACGAGCATCTGCGAAATCAAAGTCTTTATGTCTAAACCGAAAGACGGTGTATGATTGGCCACCTTTGGTGTAACTGCCCCAATAACGCTGTTCCTGTTGTGTAGAGAAATACCAAAAATAGCTGGTATGTATGAGTCAACTTTTTTTTTTATTTGAACAACACACGACGAGGGTTTACAGCCTAAATCTAAATAATATAATAATAATAATAATAATAATAATAAAATAGTCTTTATTCACACAGTAGATAATACAATACTCAAGTGCACAATTAAAAAGAACAAAAAAAATACAACAATACAACGTTGTTTACAAAAACACAGTTCCATGTACATAATTAAAAGAAAAATAATAAGAAACTGTGTGAATTGGGCGAAGTTCAGACGGATGAATAATCATCCCCTGCTCTCCCACTTACGCCCATATGCAAAACTGGTAGTCAACAGCCAGCCCCGCAACCTGCCTAAACACCACGCATAATCAGCAACAGTTTCTTTTTGAAGGAACGCACAGAACAGCTCTTAACACTCTCATCAAGACCATTGTATATAGCGTATATCTGATAGGTAAAAGACCGTTTAAACAGTGTTAGCCTGTACTTAGGTGGTGAAATTAAGCCCTTCGACCGTATGTTAATGCTATGAACATCAGTTCTGTGCGTTACCTTTCTATACAAGTATGTTGGAACTCTAGACACAATAATAGAATGGAACAATGTTGCTGCTCTCAGAGTGAAACGATCACGCATATTAAGCCACTTCGCTTCATTTAGTTTATGCGAGATATGTTCGAATTTTCGAATACCATACGCGAACCTCAGACAGGAATTTTGCAGTCTCTGTATCCGATTATAATCGCAACCATCCAAGCATGGCGAATATAATTCCGAGCAATAGGCAAACTGCGAGAGGACTAAGGTATTCCCAAGCATTAGCTTAATACCAGTCGGAAGATAAGTCCTTTGCGGGTACAGCAGACGCAGGTTGTTGTAGGCCCGCTGAAGGCAGGCACCAACATGCCGCTTATATCTAAACTTGTTATCCATTATCACACCCAAGTTTCGCACCTCATCCAAAAGCTCCAGAGGCTCCCCATTGATCATGACCCTCACATTTACCTTTAAGCGCTCTACAAAAATCTGACTCCCAAACAAAATAGCAGCCGACTTCTTCGGATTTAGACACAGCGATTGGTCTTTGGACACTTTGTACAATGAATCCAGATCGGAATTCACCTTTCCCAGTGCATCCGAAAGCTCCGCGGCATTGAAGGAAATGTATATCTGAATGTCGTCAGCGTACATCTGTACTTTAGAATACTGAATGACCCTAGGGAAATGATTTACGTAAATAGCGAAAAGCAGGGGCCCAAGGACCGAGCCCTGCGGCACACCACACTCCACAAGACGAGCATCCGACTCGCAGCTGCCAACTCTCACAATAAGGTAGCGTTCCCTCAAGTAATTTCTGATCAACGCCAGAGCTTCCGAGCCCATCCCAACCGCTCTCAATATTTTCAGCAATATATTATGATTTATGGTGTCGAAGGCCTTGGAAAAATCCAACAGCACCAGTAGTGTCAGCATACCCTGGTCCGTGGCCCGCAAAATGTCGTCTGTAACCCTTAGCAGTGCAGTGGCACAGCTATGATTAGCCCGGAATCCAGACTGAAAGTCAGATAAGATGTTCTTATCACTCAAGTAAGTCCTAAGCTGCGAGTCCAGCACCCTTTCCAGCAACTTTGATAATATGGGCAATATACTGATTATCCGCAGTTGATTCAGCTCCGTAGGATCCGCCACCTTCGGAAACGGCAGCCTCGACATTTCCAGATTTTTGGAAAATAGCCTTCCAGAATACACGAGTTGATTATGTGTGTTATGAAGCCAACTATATACCTGCTACAAAGCTTAATCATAGTAATGCTCAATCCATCACGTCCTGTTGCATTGGTCTTGATCGCATTTATGTGCCGGAGCACCGTCGGATCATCGACCAAACAAAACTGAAATCCTTCCCCACCACTAATCGCCCCGAAAAATGCAGACCCATTGATGCTGCTTCCCATAGGATCCTGACTTAAGCTATTGTTCATAAAGTGATCAGCGACTTTATGGGGATCCCTGAGAGCTTCAGGTAATGTTGTCTTTCTCTTGGTGCCTATATTTAGATGTTCCAGTTCTTTGTAAACAGTCTTTATATCCCCAGATTTAAATTTTTCGGATAGGTAGGCTTTCTTCTCCGTTTTGACTGTTACAGTTGCCGCATTCCGCAATCCCTTATAATTGTCCCAGGTCGCTTGACACGGATCTTTTCTAAACCTTGCCTTAGCTCTGTCTCTAAATTTCATCAGTAGGCGGGTGTTATCTGAGATCCAAGGGCTGTAAGGCTTGGTTACTCTGTATGTTCTGATAGGTGCATGTTTGTCGTATAAATCGCACAGCGTATGATTAAAAATAGCGACTTTTTCATCTATATCTGTGATATAATACATACATTCCATATTTGATGCACGCAAATCCCCCACAAACCCATCCACATCAAACGCTCTAAAATCTCTTCTCGTAATGCAGATAGGCTCTAGCCTAGGCTTCCTGACATTCAGAATCGCATAGATGATGTCATGATCTGATATACTACAAGACATAACCCCAGCATCCATTATGATGGCTTCATTGGATGCCACAATGTGATCCAGCAAGGCATTACGTCGAGTTGGTTCCACTATCAGCTGACTCACACTGAGCTCATCCAACCTCCGCCTATATGCTATTGTCTTTATATCAGTTTCATTCAGCAAGTAGTATCGTACCGTGGGTGTCGACCAGGAGGAAAGAGGCAACTTAATAATTCTGGACTTAAAGGTTTGGAGGTTCGGAGGAGAAGGAAAAACATGTGCCGGCAAGTAATTCCACAACTTAGATGTCCTCGGGACAAACGAACAGGCATAACAAGATGTTCTATGTCTGGTGACCTAGACCGTAAAAGGGTGCATTCGCCCTGTTCCTCTGGTAGATATGTTGGGAGCAGAAGGTGGAGGAACTATGGAAGAAAGCTCCTCTGAGCAGTGCCCGTGCAGATATCTATAAAATAGAGAGAGAGGTCATCAACGCTACGTCGGTGGACAAAGGATGGCAGCATTTGGGTGAGGGTAGTGTCACCGATAAGACGTATAGCTCTGTTCTGAATAGAGTCCTGTATAGCGAGTGTAGAAACGGTAGCGGCACCCCAGATGTGGGAACAGTATTCAAGGTTTGGCCTTATTTGAGAAGTACATAAGGTATAGAGATTAGCTGGTGAAAAGTATTTGCCAGCCCGGAAGAGGAAACCTAATTTCTTAGCAGCCGCTCCTGCAATTGATATGACATGTTGGTGCCAATTGAGATTTCGATCCACAGAAATGCCAGCAAGTAAAAAGGGGTCATTACTTTGAACAACAATTGGACTAAAGAGACAAGCTTAGACTATTGTATATTTGAGTGGAGGGTGTTGTCGTCCGCGTAACTGTGAACTGGGTTGGATGTGCTAGAGAGGAGGTCAGTGATGTGAAAAAGAAACAAAAAAGGGGCTAAAGCTTAACCTTGAGGGACTCCTGCAGTAATTGGATACAGTTTAGAGGAATGGCCATCCACGACAACAGAAATGCTCCGGTTGGATACGAAATTTGGTGTCCAGGTACATAGTTTTGGTGGTAGGCCATAGGCCGGAAGTTTATTAGGCAGCGCTGCGTGCCAGACCCGGTCGAATGCTTTGAATATATCTAGAGCGACAATCTGGGATTCACCGTGTAGTTTCATAGACTTGCTCCAAGAATGGATGGCAAAGGAAAAGAGGTCGGAAGTTGGTCTGCGCTGACGGAATCCATACTGCCTGCCGTGGATTAGACTGTGTTTTTCAAGAAGTTTTAGTAATTTGGTGTTTATATACTTTGCCATTACTTTAGTTGCTAGGAACCTCTTTGGATCCTTTCTTGGGGACGGGTTGTACTCGAGCAGTTTTTCAGTTATAGGGAATATGACTCTATTGTAAGATGTCTGAAAGAGACGAGTCATGACAGGATCAAGTTCTGGTGCCCATTTTTTGAGAACGATTGCTGGTATCTCGTCAAGGCCATATGCTTTCCTGGTATAAAGAGAAGAGATCATGTGTCGTTCCTTTTTAGTTTTGAAAATGATATTCGTCATTTTATGCGCGACATTGGGGACTGTTGGTGGTTGAACATTTGGAGGTGGGTTGCGAGTAGGATTGCCGGGGAACAACGAGGTAAAAAGTTTAGCTTTGTCCAGGGCGGTAGAAACAATTTATCCTCTGAAACAAGAGGTGGGAACGTACTCTTGCAGAAATTATTCCCAATAGATTTAGCAACAGAAGCGTTTGCTGCCGTTGGAGCTTGGAAGGACTTTGTTTTTGATTTGGTTATGAAACGAGTTTTTTTTTGCCTCAGAAAGAATGCAGACATAGCGGTTTCTTGCGTCGTTAAATGCTTGACGGTTTTCTAGACTGGGATTGCGTAGAAGCGTTTTGTGAGCTTTGACCTTTTCAACTGTGGCTGTCCAAGCAAACAGTACTTACCAAATTTTATTAAAATAGGCCGTTTATCTTTTGAAAAGTCGACGTCTCATCTCTATTAAATTTTTAAAGAAAATGCACTAAAAGATAACAAATTAAACTGAATGTGCTAGTAAAACGCTACAAATTTAATTCACCTCTTTGAGAGTTTAGATAATCAAAGTTTATTAAAAAAAAATAAGACATTTTGCTTAAGATATCAAATTGTAAGCATCCCCGAGCATCAAGAATTGTAATACTACCTAGAATTTCCTTTACTTGGGCTGTGCTTGAAAGGATAAAATAGATGTTTATCTTTGTGTGAAAAGATCGACATGTGTGTTTGGTGCAGTTTTGTGTGCAATGCGCTGCTGCATTTCTCGACTGGGAGACACAACTCTTTGCATAAAACAAATACGTGACCTGAAAAGTCTTGGTGTATCTCTTCACATCGTGTACGAATCAAGACCTGTCGCTATGCCAGCTTTATCTCAATACATATTTCAACTATAAAGGGAACATTTACTTGTTGAGCTTTTATCTCAAATATTGAAGTCGAATATGTCATGTATGATACAGGGTTGGATTCGTAATCTTTCACTCTATGTAGTGGTATGAAAATACAATATAGCGCTCCTTAGAACATCAAAAGTTGGCTATGGAGAATCAAAATCTAGGAGTTCCAGATAAATTTAACCTTTCCTTTTGATAGCGTGTAGCAAGTTATGGAAACTCACTATTTTTATAGACAGTCGACTTGATACTAAAAATAGATACCAAAAAAAAAGTAAAAAAATTCAACTTTTTGTTTCTTCAGGCAAGTTCGGCAATCATAAAGCTTACCCAAAATTTGTTTCTATACTACAAAGAGGCATGAAATTACGCACGTTTCTAGTGAATTTTCTTAAAAAAATTTACTAATGAGGAGATCTCAAATTTTGAAAAAATTTCTTCAAATGAGCGCTATTTAGGACCCTTGGAACCCAAATCCGAGGTCGGTTTCAGACTTTATATATATATATATATATATATATATATATATATATATATATATAATATATATATATATATATATATATATATATATATATATATATATATATATGTTTATATATTTATGTGTCACACCTATAACTAAAAAAATAATAGACCGATTTTGATAAAATTAGGTCAGTACCTTCCCTTCGCGAGTGGCTTGGATAAGTTCGTTATCCAGGAAAATCCGACAAGGTTTTCCCGAAAAATATTGTGTTTTCTTTCGAAAAAAATTGAAAAATTTTATATCTCCGAAACTAACAAAGTAATGGCAACGTACACTGGTTTATATCATTATAGGTAAGCCGCCTATCAAAATTTAGCGCTGTAGGTTAAAGGACAAAGAAGTTACAGGTATTTAAAGAAAAATAAATTTGGGTTTTCCTCAAAACGTCAAAGTCGCGATTTTAAACGTCAAAATTGGTAATATTTAGGCAATGAACCTGAAATTAATATGATCTATGGAAGGAAAATATCTCAAAAATACTGTTTTACAAAGCCTGAGCTCTTAGTTTCAATCGTCATTGTCCTGCATTTTACTAAAATATTCCCAGAAAATTCGTTTCAAATAGACCCTTTCTCTGATGCTTTAGCGGTAATGTTGGCTATAGAGTTTATCGTTTAATGGTATATCATTTTTGTCGAATTTTCGTAAAAAATCATTAAAGCGCAATATATCCGTTATTAGGCAAGTTACGAAAAAAAGTTGTATACATTAATTGTAGGGTGTCGTAAGCTACATCATAAATAAAATATTTCCACAATTACAGGCTGGCCCATAGGTCGTTGGTGGTTCAAATTTTATTTTTTTTTTTGGTGAATTTTTTTTAATGGAACACGCCCTATGTTATTGCATTTTTGTATTTTCCATCGAAATATAATACATCTTTGCAAGAAAAGACTCGAGACCCATGTTCCCTATTTAAAATATAAGGGTTGTTATCACCACCCTTAACGGGTTGATGTGAGAAAGTTGAGTTTCATGTCAAAACATGTCCCCCTCAATATTAAAATTGACGTGTTTCAGCGTTTCTTTAAAAAAATATTCTCTGGACGCAAATCGGTCGGTTTCGTTTTCAATGCGCCAGCCTGTATTTATATATATATATATATATATATATATATATATATATATATATATATATATATATATATATATATATATATATATATATATATATATGTTACGTCATTTGAAAGCTCTTTCTTTTCTGAATTCAACACACTAATTTTTTTGGAAGTTTTATCAACTCGTTTAAAAATTATTCACAGTTGGAGTTGCAAGAACGTATTTCATTCATTGTAATAAGAAATGCACTAATTAATCAATTTTTCGTTAAAACAAAAAACTAAAAAACAAAACCAAACGTTCAAAGGTATTTATTAAGTGTTCAAATTGTTGACCACCAGCTTCCATACAAAAGTACAAATTTTGTTCAAAACGAGCTCTGACATTCTGGAGCATTTGTGGAGTTATTAGAAGGCATTCTTTAACAATGCGTCGTCGTAATTCTTCTAGCGACTCCGGTTCTGTTACCTAAATTCTACTCTTTAAGTGGCCCCATAGAAAGAAGTCTAAAGGAGTTAAATCCGGTGATCTAGGGGGCCACTCAATAGCACCTCTACGCCCAATCCATTGTCCTAGAAACTCTCTGTTCAAAAACTCCCTAACACGTTGTGAAACATGCGGAGGAGCTCCATCTTGTTGAAAGACTAATTGATTTTCTTGATAGCGATCATCATTTTCAACAATGTCAATTAGTAGAGGGTAAACGATATCTTCTAGTAACTCCAAATACGTTTCGCCACTAAAATTGCCATCAAGAAAAATTGGTCCGATTAAACGGTTTTCAAAAATGCTAGTCCAGACATTCAATTTCTGTGGAGTTTGAGTGTGGACTTCGTGAAAATTTCTGGGATTATTATCTGCCCAATAACGACAATTGTGACGATTGACTGTAGAGTTTAATAAGCATCTGAAAAACGGATATTGAACAGAAAGTTCCCGTTATCAGCTATTCGTGCAGTCATAACTTCACAAAACTCCAGCCGCCGATCAAAATCATCTTCATTCAGTTGTTGTACAATCTGAATTTTATACGGGTGAAATTTATGATGCTTCAATATTCGCTAAATAGTTCTTCTTTTGACGTTTGAAACAGTGGCCAATTTTCTCGTGCTCAAAGTTGGGTCTGCAGAAATTTGTCCTAAAAGTTCAATCTCAGTAGTCTCATTTCTAACCGGAAATTCACGTTCAGGATCCCGTTTTTTGTTGGCTACTGAACCACCTTGTCGAAACTAAGTCCAAAATGTATTTTGTTAACATGTCTGTTCGGATGTCGTTCATTAAACAAATTTGGGGTACGGTTGGCACAGTCATCGTTTCTGAAAAAAAAGAGTAATTATTTCAGCTCTTTCTTCTAGAGAATACACCATTGTTAAATTAATTTTCGGTAGTACTATCAAGTATCAAACCGACCGATAAACTGAAATAATAAACCGCATTTCTCTCATTCCGATAAGAAATGTTCTGATAGTAAATTTTTTGTTTACAAACCAACAAATGCGTTTTTGCATCTTCAACTGTGAATAATTTTTAAACGAGTTGATAAAACTTCCAAAAAAATTAGTGTGCTGAATTCAGAAAAGAAAGAGTATATATGTATAATCAAAACTTTAAAATGAATATGTTAGTATATGTCTAGAAACACCTTGTTGGCAAGCCACTAAGATGTAATTCTCAAAATATAATTATACTGCGTCATTATTATTATATATAAAGGTATATTTTAATTTTGTTTAATGCCGCGTACTGCGGGATTTACTGATATTTCTAACCTCAGTATGGAAAATTCCATTTTATCACTTAAATATTATTGCGGAGGTGTTTAGGGAATTTATCTTTATGATATATTTAGTATGATTATTGTCATCTGTCTTCTCGGAAAGCTGCGGCTGACATTTTATGCTAGTCTAGGATAAATTATAGAGGGAAGTGCTTTACCTCTAAAATGTAGACGCTCAAAGAACATCAATTGAAGTTACGCTCATACGTCTGCTTGAACGCTGGTATTAAAAGCGATCATATCGCCTTCTATAACATAAATTCTATTGGTTGGATGATTTATTTTGCATTTGAATTTAATAAAAGGGTGATGGAAAACGCTTATAGCTAAAAAAAGGTGATTTAAAATGAAGGTGGTTTTAATGTAAAGCAAACATTAGATATGTATTTTAACCCTTCAGCATAGGCACTGTATTTTTAATACCATTGAACGCACTGTCCTGAGAAGCCGTACAAGTTTTCTGCGGTCTGCTTGGACATACACTGGTCAATAAGACAAGTAGTGTATGCAGTGAAAACTGGACTAAAAATGTGTATATACCAATGCAATAAATTTCTTTCAGATATGCATCAAATATTATTATATTATCAAAAATATGCAACACATGTATTTCCACTATTTAATATCATATAAGAAACGCTGGACGCAGCAAGTGCGTCATGGTATTGAATTTTCATAAAAATGTTTTTATTGCAAATATGTGTGTTTTCTTTTTAAGAAAGCAGGCATCATTTTGTTTACCAGTATAACCTATATAGTAAAAACAATGTGCCATGTTTCATGAAAATAACTTTATTGTGTGAAAATGTACAAAAATTTCCAAAAGTAAACTTAAATTGTTCCCGGAAAAACTCGTTTCTTGGTCAACCTTATAGGTTAATAGCAAATTGGGCTATTCAAATATGAAGCATTTGATCAAAATTCGCTACCATAACGCACTTGCTGCATCCAGAATTTCTTTTCTTACAAACATGCATTATATTTCGATGGAAAATGCAAAAATGCAATAACATAAGGCGTGTTTCATTAAAAGAAAAGAAAATTTGTATCACCAACGACTTATGGGCCACCCTGTGGTTGCAGAAATATTTTTTTAAGATGTAGCTCAAGACACCCTATAATTAATATATACAATTTTTTTTCATATCTTGTATAATAACGGATATATTGAGCTTTATTGATTTTTTACGAAAATTCGACAAAAATTATATACCATTAAACGATAAACTCTATGGCTAAGACTACTGCCATGCATCAGAGAAAGAGTCTATTTGAAATGAATTTTCTGGAAACATTTTAGTAAAATGAAGGACAATGACGGTTGAAACTAAGACTTCAGGGTTTGTAAAACATCCTTCTTGAGACATTTGATTTCCATAGCCCGTATTAGATTCAAATTATTTGCCTAAATGTTGCCGATTTTGCCGTTTTAAATCGCGACTTTGACTTTTTGAAGAAAACCCCAATTTATTTTTATTTAAATCCCTATAACTTTTTCGTCTTTTGACCTAAATAGCTAAATTTTGGCAGGTAACTCACCTATAAGGATATAAACCAGCGTGCCAAATTCGGTTGCCCTTACTTTGTTAATTCCGGAGATATATTTTTTTTTCGAAAGGATACACACAATTTTCCGGGAAAACCTGGGCAGATTTTCTTGGCTAACGAACTTATCCAAGCCATTTATAAAAAATTTATTCAACAAATTTAATCAAAATCGGCCCATTATTTTTTGAGTTACCAGTGTGATATATATATATATATATATATATATATATATATATATATATATATATATATATATATATATATATATATACCCCGGATATGTGTTCTGGGGGGCCTAAGTAGCGTTCATTTGAAGAAATTTTTTCAAAAATCAAAAGTCGGGATCTCCTCCTTCGTGAATTTTTTTAAGAAAATTCATCAATAACAAGTTTATTCGTAAAAATTATACATGTCATATACAAGAAGTCAGGAAGGTGTGCTGTATATGAACCTAATTTAAATACTTAAAAACCGCGAACTCCTAGCTAGTCATAATAATAATAATAATAATATTAATAATAATAATAATAATAATAATAATAATAATAATAATAATAATAATAATAATAATAATAATAATAATTTATAATAATAATAATAATAATAATAATAATAATAATAATAATAATAATAATAATAATACCGTCTGGCCGGTAGGTCTACTGTCGCCAGCAGTATGCTTAGCGCTATTCCTCACGACCGAGACGATACAGCCAGCCACGCCAGGTGTCCGCTATCCAGTTTACCTGTTTCCTCTTCTACCAGTGCCCTATATTCTTTTATCCAAATTACCTGATTCCTTTATAAACTCTTTTCGACTCATCTTAAAGTTTGGCCGGTAGGTGAACTGCAGCCAGTAGTGTTATTATCGCTATCCGGAACGACGTAGACGTTACAGCCAACGTCACAACTGCCCACATATCTGCAGAATCACAGAAAATCTGTGACTGTGGGCACGAATACCCCTTTTGAGATATTATTCGAAATTCTGTGGGGGTCGACGCAGGCCAACACCCTGCGCCGACAGAATACTGTGCTTGTTTGCAGTAGGACAAGTGCAAACGTCCTTTCTAACCAGTCTCGATCGGATGGAGACCATAGACAAGGTAGAGGGGACAATGGACCGATGCTTGATAACGACCGCGCAAGGAGAATGGAGTGGACCAATGATCTTCGGAACGATCTTTTGCAGTGTTATGGCAAGAGTTCGCCTGCAAGGAGGGGATACATGGGAAGCTTGCATGCTTTGTGGATATCCATGCATCCTGAGCATGTTCTTTCCGCACAACCTCTGCGGGATTATGCGTCATACCTGCACAGGAGAGGGTACACAAGAATATCTCCCCGGATCCCAACACCACCGCGACCAATCACAGAACAGCTCCCGCTCCTCGCTGAAACGAGTGAGAATGACTTGAGTCAAAGCGCTTTTCTCAATGTGAGATTTAGTCGTAGGCCTGAACAGCCCGCCCAACTGGATGCTGGTCTCGATGAGGAACTTCCGGAGGATGCCAAGATCTGGACCACCAACTGCGTTGTTTCTACGGCTGCCTCTACTCTTGTGCCGTGTGGTCAAGGTGTCGTAACTTCTCAACATGTGGTGCAGTTGAGGCGACGCATAGCGCAGTTGCAAACAAAAATAAAAATATTAAGACAGGAAACCTCAGTGTGTGATAGAATATATAAGAGCCGGAAGGCCATTTACTAGGCGTGTGCAACGAGTGGCAACCGTTGTTAGGCGCAAACATCACACACTAAGCATAGCAGTGCTCCAAATATCAAGCAGCACGCCTTAGATACTATGTGGGCATTGGCGACATTTCAAAAATCGTTGCTGGGGCGAGTGATGGGGATAACTCATAACTCAACTTTTTAAAGAAACCCCTCTCGCATAGTCCAACCACATAGGCGACCAGTCAGTGACCAACTAAATGTCTAACATGCCGAGCGTTTCTGGAGGGAGATCTATCAGGCTAAGCCACAGTTTGAAGAAATCACTGCGGGCATGGCACACCTTACGGCTTACTGCAATGACGAACAACCAGAGGTGTGCTCGGAAATCACTGATTCCAAGGTTGCGGAAGCCCTTCGAGGTTGCCGCAACTACGCTGCCCCACGACCGGACGGCATTCATTCCATCTGGTGAAAGCGTTTTCCATCGGTCCACCGCCGGCTGGCTCGAATATTTAACCGATGGTTGAATCATGAGGAGCAAATTCTTTAGTGGTTTGTCGAAGGCAGAACCGCACTCGTCCCAAAGAAAGGTGACCTGTCCCAGCCAAAGAATTAGCGGCCCATAACTTGCCAGAACACCGGCTACAAGATCTTTGCTAGGATTTTTTATGCTAGGTTGTTGCGGGCAGTGGAAACAATATTTGGGGAATTCAGTGAGCAGCGCGGTTTCAGGAAAAAAATGGATGGATGTAGGGAAAATTTGTTGATTGACCGTTGCGTTACACAAGACGCACGGCAATATCTCCGAAATCTGTCCATGGCCTGGATATATATATATATATATATATATATATATATATATATATATATATATATATATATATATATATATATATATATATATATATAGTGTGTGTGTGTGTGTGTGTGTATTACGGCATAAATATAATGGCTGTGTTATTAAATCGATATAATGGTTTGCGTACCTAGTGGCAATAAAGCTATT
Organism: Tillus elongatus; assembly: GCA_964006375.1. Taxonomy (NCBI): domain Eukaryota; kingdom Metazoa; phylum Arthropoda; class Insecta; order Coleoptera; family Cleridae; genus Tillus; species Tillus elongatus. The sequence goes on from OZ023266.1 coordinate 21,110,992, forward strand.
TGAAAGTATTTTAATTATACCTAATTCTTGGAACAAGCTATTGAGGCGACCTGTGATCACAGAGCTTTTACATACAAAATAAAACTATGTTAACTAACAGCAAATGCCGCAATAGTGGTTGTTTCGAACAGTAAAGTGGTAAGTATTAAAAGGCGTGGTAAAACTTATCTGCCTTCTCTCCGCTGTTGTATTCATTATACTCAGACGTCTTTGTTGGAGTTTAATAATGCAACAGTCCAATTGTGAGGCAAATGGAAAACCCACACAATAAAGCCAGCATATAAGAAAATTCGGTGTAACGGGAAAAATCCACTTTATTAGAACAAATCCAATCTACGCAGAAAAATCCAATCTATTACCACTCTGGTTAAAAACTATAAACCAGTCTGGAAAAAACCCCATGTATACTTATCCAAGAGTTTTAATTAATTAAAAATGGTGTTGTGATCAATATAATAACTCCCACTAAAGTGGTGTACTGTACAACCCTTGGGGTACAAATACTTAACAAGAACCTTGATGAGATCCAGCAATCTGAGCCATCAGCTTTAAAATTTTTGTTTGTTGTTTAGAACTGTCACAATGTCTGTAATTTCACGGGGATAAACCTGGTTGCTGAAGCCAAATTAAACATCCCCACAGTATATATTTTCATATAAAGTTAGGACACTGAAAAATATCAAACGTGTAAGGTGTCGCTTCGTTAAATACCGTGACTAAAAGCATTAAACCCATTCGTACAAAATCAAATTTTAAATGTATCTGAATGTGAACCTAAAGGCAATCAACTCTGACAAAGCGGCCATAATTTCATTAGTTGTTTACTGCATATCGGTCATGTTACGCAACATAAATCACTGAAAATACCTGATTACGTACAATTCAGAAAGGGCAAATTACTGTTTTATGACGCACTTGAGCCTAATGACAGATCCAATCGATCCGTATTATACAGTCATGTCGCCCGCAAGTAATCTCCGGTGACAAAGCAAATAACTTTACATGCGATGGCTTTGGAAATCCTTTATTAAGTTGGCTCCACTGGTTTCAGTTATGTGAGTATGTTTATCAGGTGTATGGAATCGCTGTTGCCCTGGATATTAGCTGGCGTATGAGCGCGCATGTTGGCTATTTTCAGTTGAGTACGTTCTTCTTAAACTAAACCGCAGTAAACATAACTCTATGGTTGCAAGTGTTGTGTTTTCTTTCGGAAAAGTTTGGTGAACTTTCTTGATAAATTCACTAAGAGGAGATCTCGACTTTTGAAAAAATGATTCAAATTAATGCCAACTAGGCCCCCTAGAACACAACCTGGGGTCAGTTTCAATATATATATATATATATATATATATATATATATATATATATATATATATATATATATATATATATATATATATATATATATATATAACTTCCTCCTTTCAACATAGAGACCTAAATTTTAATGCAGTTTGGCTTTTACAATGTAAACCAGCTGGCAAAATGTGGTTGCCATAGCACACCGATATCTCACTCAAAAAAGAAAGGGCCAATTTCGATAAAATTTGCTGAGTAAATTCTTTTTGCAAGTGGCTTGGATAAGTATGTTAGCCAGGATCAGTTTTTCCGGGAAAATTCCGTCTGGAAAAATTAATATCTACGGAAATAACAAAGCTATGGCAACCACATTTTGCCAGCTGGTTTACGTTGTAAAAGCCAAACTGCATTAAAATTTAGGTCTCTATGTTAAAAGGAGGAAGTTATAGGCACTTAAGAAAACAAAATTTTAGTGCCACTAAAAGTCACAGAGGACGCAATACCAAGATATTGTGTGTGTTAAACAAAATCTGTTAAATATTATAGACAAAGTTTATCTTTTCATGGCGCAAAAAGTTCAAGAAGTGCCAGAAAGATTACTTGGCGATTTTATAATTTTTCCCTGTAAATGTCAAAGATTTGAAACGTGGAAATTAGTATATCTATTGCGGTTTATAGATGGAGGATATCACATAAAATGTGTATTAGAATATTCTAGACGTATGCTACTCTCCTTATTAGTTGAAATAACTACAAAATCTGCGTCTAAAGACCTTACATATTCCAAATAAATAACTTTATTATCGGTCATCTACCTTTCTTCATTTTAGTTTGCCAGAAGCCTTACCTTGTGTAATGGTTAGTATCCCTGTCTGATAAGCGAAGGGACGCAGGTTCAAATCTCTAAGTCCATGTTAAATGTGCCACGGTTTTACCAACTAAGGGTAACAGCAGATACTATTAAACTAAAATTAAAAATCTTGAAAGTGCCTATCATTCATTTTCAACAAAAAGTCGCTAAAAATATTGGAATTACACCGTCTGACTAGATAACTTTAAAATTAAATTGAAGACGAAAAAAGTAAAAAGAAAGTTAAAAGAGAAATTCAGTCAACGGTGAGATTTGAATTCGCGTCCCTACGCTCATGAGCCAGCCAAAAATCAAATCAAATCAAATAAATCTTTCTTATATGATAAAAATATATGCAGAGTATGTACAAGGTCTTAAAGAAAATACATATAATATCCCAGCCGTTACAGTTTTAACATTAACTTACTTATAAGGTAATGCAAGGATATTGCATTCCGTTTTTTTTTTAGCCAGCCATCTAACCCTCCGACCGCCTTAAAGCTTGGAAAAGAATGAAAGGTAGATATCCTATAATCTTCAGCTATTTATTTTTAAAATATAAGGTCGTTAGAGGAATATTTTGCAACTATTTGGACAAATGAGTAGAGTAGCATAAATCCAGAACACTATAATATACATTTTATGAAATATCTGCTATTCATAAACTGCAATAGTTATAGTAATTTTCACGTTTCAAGTCTCCAGTTTAACACTTACAGGAGAAAAAATATTATATATATATATATATATATATATATATATATATATATATATATATATATATATAATATATATATATATATATATATATATATATATATATATATATATATATATATATATATATATATATATACATACATATAGTGATTTTTCTGGTACTTCTTGAACTCTTTAATATTTAATAGATTTTGTTTAACACAAACAATATTTTGGTGTTGCGTCATCTCTGACTTTTAGTGTCACTAAGATTTTGCTTAATATATACCTTTTTCTTGTTTCAACTGACAAATTTAAATCTTGTCGCAGAGTTTGGTTTTTACAACGTGAATCAGCTTACCAAACATGGTTGCTATAGCTTTGCTACTTCCGGAGATATAAATGTTTTCCAAAAGAGAACCCAAAATTTTCTCTGAAAAACTGGTCTGGTTTTTCTAGCTAACGAACTTGATCAAGCCACTTGCAAAATCGGCCCATTATTTTTTGAGTTTTCGGTGTGATAAATACATATATATATATATATATATATATATATATATATATATATATATATATATATATATATATATATATATATAATTGAAACTGACTCCGGATATGTGCTCTAGAGGCCTAGCCTGTGCTCATTTGAGGAAATATTTTCAAAAATTCAAAAGTCTGGATCTTCTTATTAGTGATTTTTTTGAGAAAATTCACTAAAACCTATAGGCATTTAAAGAAAAATTTGGACCTTTCTCTTAGATTGTCAAAGTCGCGATTTGAAACGTCAAAATTGGCAACAGTTAGGTAAAAAATTTCAAACGAATACGGGTTATGTAGAGAAATATATATATATATATATATATATATATATATATATATATATATATATATATATATATATATATATATATATATTATACATGTATGTATATATATATATATATATATATATATATATATATATATATATATATATATATATATATATATATATATAAGAAATGTCAATAATACTGAATTCACTGATTGTTAATCATTGGAAGCATTTACGATTATATATAACCCTATTGTAATGTATTATCATTTATCACCTCTGTAGTATAATTATTTTTGCCTTACAACTCGCAGCGTTTTTAGTCAATTGTTGTTATTAATAGTCAATAGTTTCTTTGCGAATACACACACCTTCCATTGACTTCTGCTTCTGCCGCTGTTACAGTCCTTTTATTTAGATCTAGAGTTGTAACCACTCATACAAACAGTGTTTTTTAACCACGTGACTGGGCGACTGACCGAATTTATTCCCAGTTGCTGTTGATTTACTCATATTCTCTTAATATGTTTGAAGATGTGGTGTCTACTTCATTCCAAGTCACTATTAACCGACTATTTATGAAATCAAATAAGTAAATTAAATCGATTGTCATAAAATATGTAGTGTATTAAGACAAGGGAAAAAGAAATAAAACATATATAACTGTGCACATTTTGATTATATTTTAGGGTGCTTGAGAGAGGTATTGTCACAGCATAATATCTTATTAAAGTTCATTTGTAAATAGGTTTAATTTTTATATGTTTTATATATATATATATATATATATATATATATATATATATATATATATATATATATATATATATATATATATATATATATATATATATATATATATATATGATAACTCAAAAAATAATTAACCGATTTCGATGAAACTTGGCAAGTGCCTGTCTTTTATTAATGGCTTGGATGAGTTCGTTATCCAGAAAAATCAGACGGGGTTTTCCGGAAAAATTTTGAGTTTTCTTTCGAAAATTTTTTTTTCTCCGAAAGTAACAAAGCTGTTTCAATGAAATTTACTATATATGTTGCCTCAACCTTACTACGTACCAAAATTCAACTTTCTAAGTTTAGAGAAAATTGAGTTATTCAAATTTTAAATTTTCTTTGAAAAAAATTTTTTCTCCGAAAATTACAAAGTTATTTTAATGAAATTTTGTGGATATCTTGCCTTAGGAAAAACCTTGCTACGTATTGAAATTAAACTCTCTAAGTTTATAGAAAATTAAGTTATTTAAATTTGAAGCATTTAATAAAAATTCACTACCATAACGCACTTGCTGCGTCCCGAGTTTTTTTTTTTATCGAACACACCTTATGTTAATGCATCTTTACATTTTCCATCAAAATATAATGCTTGTTTGTAAGGAAATAAACTCTGGACGCAGCAAGTGCGTTATGGCAGCCACTTTTCATTATATGTTTCAAATTTCAATTTGCTACTAACCTAACGTTCGTTGGCCAGGAGCCAGTTTTTTCGGGAACATGTTAACTTTATTTTCGCAAAATTTGTGTACATTTTCAAGCAATAAGCAATAAAGTGATTTTGATAAAATATGGTACATTGTTTCTACTATAGAGGTTATACTGGCAACCAAATTACATGCCTGGTTTCTTAAAAAAAAAAGACATATTTGCTATTAAAAATATTTATATGAAAGTTCACTACCAGAACGCAGTTGCGAAGTCCAGGCTTTTACATAAATGAAGAAATAACCAAATAAACAGAAACCAGATAAACAAAGGATATAAAACAGGATATTGGAGTAGAATAAATTGTTTTGTAGGCTAATTCATTCATAATTCTTTGTTCCGTTTATACGTACATGTTTATCTGCCAGACCGCGTTCGTTTGATCTCATACAGCATTAATAAAAAATGGGAAAACTTTATACCCGTTGACGATATATTTGCATTAATTTGTGTAATGAGTCACTCTGTGTTGTGTACAAGCTTTCTGTCGCATTTTTGTTTGAAATGTTAATTAATTTAGCTGGCAGTCTCTATAGTGTAAATGCTAAAGTGACCCTCCCAGTCTAGCTCTCAAATGCCTCTGGCGCTTTAGCAGAACCGGCGCAAGCAAATTTGACATCACGAACCAGTGTGACGATTTTTAAAAGCTGAATCCATGCTGAATTTAGAGTCGCTAAATGACAAACAGCTACTTGTTTGACTTCTTTAAAAATTTACTTTTACAAAATTAAATCCATTTTAAAGCTAATGTGGACTGAGGGGCGCGCGTATTATTTTGATACACCGTTGTTGAGATCCCGCCAATTTTGAGAAAATAAATAATCTGAGACAAACAGGAATGGACGCAGGCTATGCATGAAATAAAAGAAGACGAGGCTTACAAAGAATGCGTGTATCATTTGTCCTGACTCCATTTGTGGACAGCGTCCAAAGAATATATGTGTCAACTGCGCTGACACGTTATTGGAAAAAGATTTAAAAAGTTAGCAAATGCTTCTAAAATTGTGCCATTATTATTGCAATGTTCACTTTTAGAAGTTAATCTACTATAAATTCTCCTATAATGGTTCTTAAAACTAAGTGAGATGTAAACCACGCTTACTTTATAGGTGTATTTTCGATGCAATTAGTATTCCGTGCTGACGAGCTCTAATTAGAGCGAAACCAATCTACTATTCTAATTGTGGTGAGAATACATCTAGCCCTATATACTTTGTCCCTATATTGGGAAAGAAATGGTCCAGGGCTGACAATTTACAAAATTGTAAGTTGGTTGTAGATAGTCTCTATTTTATAACATGTGTTATTGGGAGCTGACGTGACAACGTACTACTTGTTTCCGCAACGAGATGGCGACACATGTAAAAGCGTGTCTTACATCTCACTTAGTTTCGGGAGGCTGGCTACCATAGCCGTATTATTTTATAGGTGTATTTTCGCTAAAATTTGTAAGCCGTACTGACGAGCTCCAATTGGAGCAAAACCGGTTTATGGTTCTAACTGTGGTGAGAATACATCTAGCCTTACATACCTTGTCCCCATATTGGGAAAGAAATGGGCCAGGCCTAACAATTTACTAAATCTCTAGTTGGTTCTATACAGTCTCCATTTTTTAACAGTCTGTGTTATTTGGAGCGGCCGTGGCAACACACTACTTGGTTCCGCAACGAGATGGCGCATAAAATGGCGAATATAATTTTCAAAACTAAAAAGGTACAAAAGATGCTCTCTTCTCTTAATACCAGGAAAGCCTCTGGCCTTGACGAGATCGCAGGAATGGTTCTCAAAAAAAGCGCACCAGAACTTGCTCCTGTCCTTACTCGTCTATTTCAGACGTCTTACAATAGAGGCATATTTCCTAGTAACTGTAAAACTGCTTGAGTACAACCCGTCCCTAAAAAAGGATCCAAAGTGCTTCCTAGCAACTACAGGCCGATTTCTCTCCTTTCTGTCGTCACTAAAGTGACGAAAAAGTATATAAACACCGAAATACTAAAATTTCTTGAAAAGCACAGTATTTTCCACGACAGGCAGTGTGGATTCCGTCAGCGCAGATCAACTGCCGACCACCTTTCCTTTGTCACCCATTTTAGGAACAAGTCGTTGGAACTACACGGTGAATCCCAGATTGTCGCTCTAAACATATCCAAAGCATTCGACCAGGCCTGGCGCGCAGCGCTCGTTAATAAACTTCCGGCCTATGGCCTACCACCAAAACTCTGTACCTGGACAGCAAATTTCCTCTTCAACCGGAGCATTTCTGTTGTCGTGGATGGCCATTCCTCTAAACTGTATCCAATTAATGCAGGAGTTCCTCAAGGTTCAGCTTTAGCCCCTACTTTGTTTCTTTTCCACATCAATGACCTCCTCCCTAGCACATCCAACCCAGTTCACAGTTACGCGGATGACAGCACCCTCCACTCAACTATACAATATTCTAAGCCTGTCTCTTAAGTACAATTAAATGAGGATCGCAGACTTATGGAGGGTTCTGTCTCCGTGGATCTCCAAAAAATATTAGACTGGGAAAGTGAAAATCTTGTGCAATTCAACCCCACCAAATCTCAGTCTTGCTTTCTATTTCATAAGAGATACACCAGCCCTAGACCCATCACAATGAACAACTAAGTTATTCAAAAGAATGAGTCTTTTTTCACTTGTTGGCATTTCTGTGGATAGAAATCTCAATCGGCACCAACATGCCACATCAACTGCAGAAGCGGCTGCTAAGGAATTAGGCACGCAAATATATTTCACCAGCTAATCTCTATACCTTATATACTTCACAAATAAGGCCAAACCTCGAATACTGCTCCCACATCTGGAGTGCCGTTTACGCTTCTACACGCGCTATCCTGGACTCCATTCAGAAGGGAGCTATTATACGTCTCATCAGTGACGCTACCGCCATCCCTTGCCCACCGACGTGTCGTTGGTGACCTCGCTTTCTTTTATAGATATCTGCAAGAGCACTGCTCAGATGAGCTTTCTTCCATAGTTCCGCCACCTGCTGCCCCCAACAGATCTACCAGGGGAACAGAGCGCATGCATCCTTTTACAGTCCAGGCCACCAGACATAGAATATCTTGTTATGCCCGCTCTTTTGTTCCGAGGAATTGCAAGTTGTGGAACTCCTTGCCGGCACATGTTTTTCCTTCTCCTCCGAGCCTCCAAACCTTCAAGTCCAGAATTAACATGTTGCTTCTTTTCTCCCTGTCGACACCCATGGTACGATAGTATTTAGGCTGTGAGCCCTCGTGTTGTGTTGTTGAAATAAAAAAAAATAATAATGATAATTAGGAATTTAAAAGTGTCGAAACTAATGATGGCGATGTGTATTACCTCAACGGGGGTTGAGCTCAAAAGGGACCTGAAATAGTGGTGTGTATGGATTTCTTTTTGTAATTTGTCTTAAGATAGACTGAGCTTTGATTAACAAAAGTGTCTATATGATTTTTTTATTTTTGGCCAAAAATAGTTGTGCTTACATAATACAAGATACATAAGATATTTTTGTGTGATGAAGCTATGAACTTTGGTCCACAATTTTTCTCGCCGTTGCTGTTCCTGAAGCTACGGTAGCTTTGCAGCTTGCCAGGTTCTCACATTTTTAACTGTTGCAATAAGATAAATGCCTAGCCTGTCTATGCGGTTGTGCCGGCCCTGCCTTCAATGCTAATAAACTGGCAAATATGTCAAGTATGGTAGAATTACATACCTACATGGCAATTTGTAATTTTCTGTCAGCTTTTGATGTTTTCTGTCAACACTGATATTTTACATTAGATTGTGCTTTATCAGTTTGGCAATTAGTGTGTAAACTTCATTTTCCTGCTGTCAAAATAAAAGAGTGCGTGTCACATACGTTGCGTAGCAAATGAGTGATTATTCTGTTTGAATGCTGACATGAACACCCCATGTGATACGATTGTCATAATTAATTTTGATTTGAAAGCGTGACTTTTATGTCTAATTGTTTTGCTTAGTAATTAGAATACAGCGGAAAATTGAATACAGCTTTCAACGAGTGCACAGAAAAGATCATGGACGTTCATTACGAAACATTAAAGCTTTCATTAACGCCATACAAGCCTGTATTGATATCTAATTAATAATCTAGATTTCTGAAGATGAACTTGAAAATGTTAGTACTGTTCTTTGCTTATAAATAATATAAAATTGTTGTGGCGTAAATTTCTTACATCCACACAAAATCAAGGCAACAACACAAGAAAGGACCCAAAGCGCTTCCTAGCAACTGCAGGCCTATTTATCTCCTTTGAGTCGTCTCTAAAGTGATAAAAAATATATAAACACCAAATGACCAAGACTTCTTGAAAAACGCAGTATAATCCACGACAGGCAGTATGGATTCCGTCAGCGCAGATCAACTGCCGACATCCTTTCCTCTGTCACCCGTTCTTGAAACAAGTCTATGGAACTACACGGTGAATCCCAGATTGTTGCTCTAGACATATCCAAAGCATTTGACCAGGTCTGATACGCAGCGCTGCTTAATAAACTTCCGGCCTATGGCAGGATTTCTGTTGTTGTGGATGGCCATTCCTCTAAACTGTATCCAATTAATGCAAAAGTTCCTCAAGGCTCAGTTTTAGCCCCTACTTTGCTTCCTCTCCACAACAATGACCTCCTCTCTAGCACATCCAACCCAGTTCCCAGTTACGCGGACGGCAGCACTTTCCACTCAAATATACAGTATTCTAAGCCTGTCTCTTTAGCCCAGTTAGATGAGGATCGCAGACTCATGAAGGGTTCTGTCTCCATGGACTTCCAGAAAATACAAGACTGGGGAAGTGAAAATCTTGTTCTATTAAACGCCACCAAATCTCAGTCTTGCTTTATATCTCATAAGAGATACACCAGCGCTAGAGCCATCACATTGAACAACCAAGTTATTCAAAGTAATGGGTCTTTTTCACTTGTTGGCATTTCTGTGGACCGAAATCTCAATTGGCACCAACATGTCATATCAACTGCAGAAGTGGCTACTAAGAAACTAGGTGTCCTCTTCCGGGCTCGCAAATACTTTTCTCCAGCTTATCTATATACCTTATATACTTCACAAATAAAACCGGACCGCGAATACTGCTCCCACATCTGGAGTCCCGCTGCCGCTTCCACACTCGCTATCCTGGTCTCCATTCAGAAGAGAGCTACACCCCTCATCGAAGACCCTACCCTCACCCAAACGCTGCCATCCCTTGCCCACCGACGTGCCGTTGGTGACCTCTCTCTATTATATATATATATATATATATATATATATATATATATATATATATATATATATATATATGTCTGCACGGGCACTGCTCAGAGGGGCTTTCTTCGATAGTTCCTCCACCTGCTGCCACCAACAGATCTACCAAGGGAACAGAGAAAATGCACCCTTTTAGTGTCCAGGTCACCAGACCTAGAACATCTTGCTATGCCTCATCTTTTGTCCCGAGGACTTCCAAGTTGTGGAATTCCTTGCCGGCACTTGCTTTTGCTTTTCCTCCGAACCTCTAAACCTTCAAGTCCAGAATTAGCAAGTTGCTTCTTTCCTCCTTGTCGACACCCAAGGTACGATAGTATTTAGGCTGCAAGTCCTCGTGGTGTGTTGTTGAAATATAAGAAAAAACAATATGCCTTGACAGAAAATAATAAATCTATTGATCGTTGTTGCCCTTACTTGCTCAAACTTGTCCATACTACATACAGACTTGGAGACTATTTGTGTTTCGTTTCTGTAGGTAAGGGACGTAGCCAGCGCGTAAACTAACTGGAGCAGGTGGCCATTCTGAATTCTAGGTGTTCTAGAATGTTCTTCAACGTTTCTGTAGCTAGTTTCGCTGCTTGACAGCATCCTCAGACAGATAAAAATTGAAATAATACAAAATAATGACAACTACTATCTTATTAGTACTTTGTTGAAAAAATTGTTAAAAATGTTTTGTTTCACTTATTCAACGAGGAAGAGGAATATCCAAGAAAGGGGAATTCATTAAGTCAGTTTGCTCATTTAAAACAAGGCAGCTATTGTCGTGTGTCTGCTTTTTGTCATCTAAAGCTACAAGAAAATCTAGTTTACGTTTGTCATTACAAAAATGTTGTGGTTGTATGCGGTAATTTACTGTATGTCTATGTTTCGTATCAGTAATGTGTTTCGCAAATGTAGATTTGTCAGTGTGGTTATTTCTAAATGCAGAAATATGTTCTTTGTATAGGGTATTAAAACTTCTAGAAGTTTGACCTATGTAGATTGCGTTACAATGTGTACAAGCCTATTTATAAACTCCAGCTTTTGTCAAGAAACAAGATTTTTCTTTCGTGTTAAATAACAAAAAACTCGTCCTGTTGTAAGAATTAAAAGCCACCTTTGTATTTGTACAGGTATTTAAAATTTTTGAAATGTTTTCTGAAATGGTTCCAAAATAAGTTATGGAAACATGACTGTTATCTTTTTTGTCTCTAGTATTTGGATAAATTAAAATAGTCGCTAATTTGTATTCTTTTCTCTCGATCATTTAATCTATTATTTTAACAGAGTAGCCATTATTAGATGGGGTTTGCTTAATTATTGAATATAATATATATATATATATATATATATATATATATATATATATATATATATATATATATATATATATATATATATATATATATATATATATATATATATATATATATATTCGTAACGCAAAGGCAACGCATGTAGAGGACCTCAAAAATTGGCGATTTTTTATGTAAAATGATTCTCTGACTCCCATGGTTGCTGAGATGTTGACTTCGGAAAATTCTTTAATAATTACAGGCCACGGCTGTATTGCGGCGGTGCGCCATCATCTGGCAACCAAATGTGGTAGATGGTTTTATGGTTTTATGGTTTTATTTGATCAACGTCATTATTTGACAAAATTTGAAGTGGGGATGAATTAGGGGCGAGTCACAATTTAAATGACATGTTTTTTTAAACCCTAACCTAACTAATATACACACACATATATATATATATATATATATATATATATATATATATATATATATATATATATATATATATATATATATCAAATTTGCCACGTACCTTCCTTTTGCAAGTGGCTTGGACCAGTTCGTTACCCAGGAAAATCGGCGCAGGTTTTCCGGGAAAGTTTTGTGTGTTCTTTCGGAAAAAACATTATATCTCTGGATATAACAAAGTACAGAAAAACAAATTTGGTACGCGTGTTTGTATTATAAAGAGTGAATAATGTACCAGAATTTAGGTGTGTAAGCTTGAACACAAAAAAGTTATGCACTAAAAAAAATGGGGTTCTCAAAACGTCTAAGGCGCGATTTGAAACGTCAAAATTAGCAACATTTCGGTAAGGAATCTGAAACAAATACGGATTATCTAACAAAACTCTTGCAAGAAATATGTTCTGCACACCCTTAAGTTTCAGCTTCAACCGTCATTGCCTTTAATATAATAAAATGTTCCCAGAAAATTCATTTTACCTAAACATTTTCTCTGACGCTTTGTCAGTAGTTTTAGTTAATATTATTGTTTAACAGTCTATAATGTTTAGCTAATTTTCGTACAAAAAAATCGTTATTGGGGAGACCGTGAAATTATAATTTTAAAAACATTTCTTCAAATTAGTGCAAACTAGGCCCCCTAGAATCCGTATCCCTGTTAGGTTTAGTTTCTATGTATATATATATATATATATATATATATATATATATATATATATATATATATATATATAGAGTGACCCATTTATATGTTTTTTTTTCGAACATCCCTTATATTATTGCATTTTTGCATTTTCTATCGAAACGTGATGCATGTGTGTAAAATCAAGACGCAGTAAGTATATTTAGGTAGCGCTTCAAAATTCAATAACTTTATTTGATATTAACCTAAGGTTCGTTAGCTAGGTAACCAGTTTTCTCGGAAACATTTTAAGTTTATTTTCGGAAAATTTCTTTACATTTTCAAACAACAAGGCATGCACAATAAGCCAAAGGCTGCGGTGCTATCGGGGCGGCAAAGACGCGGACGAGCTCTGAGGGAGAAAAAAAACAATAAGGCATTTTGATACAATATGGAACAGTGTTTCTATTTTATAGGTTATACCGGTTATATAACCAAAGTGATGCCTGTTGGCATTAAAAACATCTTTATAAAAATTCACCAGCAGAAGGCACTTGCTGCGTCCAGACTTTTTTAAATTAGCCAGTCATTAATACTTGCAAAAGTAATTTACAGTCTAGATCCCAGTACCAGAATATAATCGGAGTAGTAGTCGTCAACTATTTAGAACTTTTAATCCTCTGATGACAA